>OW026366.1:30644170-31886199 GCA_932273885.2 Leucozona laternaria | reverse complement strand
ATTACTTTTATAAAAATTTTGGAGAATACAGGAACAAGTGAAATTGGTCTGTAATTATTTTGATTTTTTCTATCATCTTTTTTGAAAATCGGTATGACTTCAGCTGTTTTTAAACTTCTAGGAAAAATACCAGCATAAACACATTTATTAAAAATGTTAGCTAAATCATCAACAACATTAAGAGCAATGCTTTTAAGAAAATTATTGGAAAAGCTGTTCTGGGTAAAAGAATTAGAGTTATCAAGAATATTAAATGTTTCGAATATTTAAAAGCGCAGCCCTCTTTGAATCTACCCTAGGACGACGCGGGGCAGTAGAGAAAAAGACCGCGACCCAGGTGCCACACGTTCAACTGGCGGCATATAGCCAGCAATCGAACTGGCTTCAGAAGCTTGTTGGCTAACACCCAACAAGCTGAGAATGCAGTAACGTCAACAATAATTACAAAGTTGATTTATTTTACAATCGATAGATTTTTCAGAACTAAGATGTTTGAGAAATTATTCAAGGTAAGAGACGAGAAGGAAGCGAGTTAATAAAAACGGTTAAAAATACCAAATTTTAATAGTTAATAATTATGTATTATCAATTGATAATAATTGAAAATAATAGATTGGGTGCTAAATAAAAATATTTATTTGAGCGGGTAATTAGGACAAAATCAATTTCATCTTTTTGATTCTAAAGGGTCCGCCATCTAACGTTTTTTTTTAAACTAGTGCTTATTTCGTGAATGGTAACACTTAGCTCATGTCTGATTTGACAGATAATTAGTTTTATCCTTCCGCTGAACGAATATGGTTGTGTATACGCTTCGCTAAAAATCATCTTTTGAGATGAAGCTCATTTTTATCTTGGCGGGTAGTAAACAAGCAAAATTGTCGCATTTGGGGCACAAAAAACCTGCACGCATACATTGAAAAGCCGATACACCCAAAACGAGTCACTGTTTGGTGCGGATTTTGGTCCAGAGGCATAATTGGGCCATTTTTCGAAAATGAGCAAGGAGTGGCCGTTACAGTCAATGGCGATCGTTAGCGGGCCATGTTGAACGAATTTTTGTTCACAAAAATTGAAGAGGAGGATATTGGCAACATTTGGTTTCAACAGGACGGCGCTACGTGCCACACAGCCGAAGCTTCACTCGATGTTTTGCGCCATTTTCAAAAAAAAGAAAGTTATTTGGCGGACCCAAAAAGAAAAGTTATTGAAAAACAACATGCCTAATGTGCTACAAACTTTTTCGTCATGGCGCAATCGCTTTCCAGCCTATACTGCAAGTATTGTATCATAGAAAACCCCCATTTCAATATACAGTAGTACAGCGTTAAATTGTAATAGATATCAAGAGAGGTCTTGAGTCTACACATCTTTGGCTTGACTGTATATTCATACTATGATTAATATACATATATCAAACGTAATACAAATACACTCACCCATTGCTTCCGATGTTTTTGAGTTTCTCTTCTTGAAATTTAAGCGATTGCAACTTTAAAGTATGTGCTTCCTTTGTTGCTTTTGCCCATTGCTCCTTGTAGAAGTTCTTTGATTTTTCTATTTCCAAAAAACGTTCCGATTGTTGTCTCTGTTTAAAAATTTTAACAATTAAATAAGATATACAAAAGGAAAAAAAAAAAAAACTTTATCTGAATCTTACCAAATCATCTAATAATCCCACAAGTTGTTCTTTTGGAATGTAACTCTTTCGTATTTCTTTAATTTCATCTTCCAATTGTTTGATTTTCTTCTGAAGTTTAGAACACTCATCAATTTGTATATTTTTTTCAATTAACAACTCCCTGCACTTTAATTCATGTAATTTTTGTTGATAATCCATCTCATCTTTTACTCTTCTTGCCTTTTCCTCAATCTCCATGCATTTAACAGTGTAACTTTTATCTAGCTCATGCTTGGTCTTTTCAAATGCCAGTTCCTCCTCTAACTGTTTTAATCTCTGCGACTGAACTTGAGCCTGAGTTTTTTCGAGGGTTTCTGTCATTCGACTGCATTTGTCTAGTTTATCAGTCAAGTTCTTGGCCATTATTTTCTTTTGTCGTTCCCACTCGGTTGACAATTGATTTAAATGCAAGACTTCTTTTTGCTTTAGCTCGATCAAAAATTCGCTCATTTGCTTTTGCTTCCAATCTTCCAACTCATTCACAATTTCATAGGCTATGTCTTCGTTTGAAGGTTCTTGCGATTTCCATTTGTAGCTAATACAAGTGTCTGACCGGCACGACTTTGGGTTTTCCTCTTTTTTTTTAATAATTCTGTTAGTTAGACTGTGAATTTGAGTATCTGGCCGAGATAGTTTGTGATTTATATCTGTGGGAGGTAGTTCCACACAGTTGTCTTTATCGCCCATATCACCACGGGCTTGTTTATCTATTATTCCCGGTAGTGGCAGATCCACTTGATTGAATGCTGGAACGTAAGTCAGACAAAAGACAAATTCTATCATAGGTCGAGCAGGAGACTCTAGAATATCAAAAACTGTCACTAAAAAGAAAGATTCCTTTACTTCCCACACTTGTGTTCTTTTCAACAATTCCAGAGAAGATGGCATAAGATTAACTAATTTGAGTGTGTAGTTTCCTAAATACATTTTAAGAAAGTATTGAGAATGTCGAATGAACAACAAAGAATTAATATTACCTATAATATTATCGTTGTAGTACAAATCGATGGGAATGTAGAAAACACGTCTTAAGTATTCCATTAAACTCTCCAAAGAAGTTTTAAAATTTATAGTGATCTTTTCGTTGATATGGTAGACACCGTTCGTGTTTTTAAAAAGACTCAAATCCGAAGGACAACCTAGGATGTCGTAATGCAAGCGAAATATTGGATTTGCATTACCTTCGACCAATTCCTCCAGATGCTTGGCAGTTTTAAGAGTTAGGGTAAGGAAAAATGTGTCAATATCATATGGATTGTTTCCGACTTGTATACGACATTCACTTTCAAGAAGTTTCACGTAAATTCCTGCCTGAGATTTCAACATGAGTGATGTTTCCGTGGGTTTAATATAAATTGAGTCAGAGCTGTCGATGGGTTTCTAAAAAATACGAAAATTTGTTTATTTTTCAATTATTTCACGCTTTTCAACTGAACATATTTTAAAAATGTGAATGAGCAGTAATGACCGGTGAGTGAAAAAGTAGATTTGTTGTGAACAAAAATGTATATGCACACAGATTCTGCCAGCTCATGAAGAACCAGAGTCTAGTGACTGACAATTCTCAATCACTCGTGTGTGGGTGTCTGCAGGAATAGAGGCGACCTCCGGTCGAATCCGAACAGCTAAAAGAGGCACCTCTTCATGACAAGAGATAATCTTGGAGGCTTTGTCAACTCCTCGCGAGAGGCAGTACTTGCGAAAGGAACATTTCTGCTTCGCTGTGACAGCCCTTCGCACTTAACATTCCACCAAGTGCTACTACAGTAAATCAGCACTTGGAAAATTCATTTTCGACGAACTGGTGGGTCTTCAGAAAACTCACCTAAATATTTATTAAGTATTCAGGATTGTTGAGGGAAACCCCATAACTTATTTTCCTCTTATTTTCTTCCCGTATTTTTGTTTTTAAGTTCCTTCCGTTTTTGAACTTATAAAAAAACAATCATCAGATCTCGTTCCTTTTTGGAGACCGGTGCTTCTTTACAATCTGGCGGTAGTACGGAAATTAAGCTCTGTTTTTTTCTTCTCTGTTGATAGCAATCTCGTGAAAATAAGGGAGTGATACCTCAATTCAGTATTGGTGGGTTTGTAAAGTAGTAGCAATGCAAATCCTTATATTTTTTAAATCACTTCAAATATTTATATAAACTTACCGGATCCATAAAGTCTTCCATCTTTTCGGTCTCTATAAGTTCTTTTGTAGTTATAATGGCTGACAGGTATATTTCTGGTTTGGAATCCCTCCATTCATGTGCCAGACCACAGATTTTATACCAATGAAGTTTTATCTAATATAACACACAAAATATGAGATAAATACATATGTAGTTAAAAAAAAAATGAATCCCTTGTCCCAGACCTGGAGATTTTTAAGCGTCTTGACCAATTGTAGTGTGCGTATGGGCAGTAGAATGAATCCAATTGCTTTTCTCACTTCATTGTTGTTTTTGTTAGGTTTGTGAAAACATTCGATTTTAATGGGACGATTGTCTGTTTTCATTCTATAGATTGAACATCATATTAATAGATCATAATAGTTTTGTATTGCTTACCTTTTTAAATCATCCGACATGCATTCCCAAATGCACTTACTATTGAATATTGTTGCAGTTTCTGTGTTATGGCCAATGACTTCGAATTTAACGCCATTTAAATTGGCAGTTAAAGTTAAATCATTGTTATTTATATTTAAATGAATTCCTTGAATTTACATGAACTAAAATGTTAATTTTATTCTGATTTAGATATAATTCTTACCTTCAATAATGTGTAACACTATACTATATTCAGTATTATTGTCCATTAAGGAATGTGTAATGAAGATAAGTGAATATGGTTTAGTAAAATTCGCAATAATTGAGTAAAATATAATATGTTGTGTAAAATATTTTCCTTTTAATCCCGAGGAATGTAAACAAAAATCAAAATAAAATTTTTGACATCAAAAATCGAAAGTCAAAATATTCTTTTTAACGAAGTTTATGCGCTCTGGTGGCTAGGTTAGATAGAATTGAATTAAAGGCACGTTCAAACAGATCGCGGCTTGGCGTTCCGACCAGAAATCTATTTGACCGCAGTATTCTAAGATGTAGAACATGGGTATCATTCGGCGGTCTTTTTTTGCCACAATTTCCTAGGGAAACAAAAATTTGATTAATAAAATGCTGGCATCCTTATCTTTATATATTTTTCTTTTATTCATACATTTGTTTTCTGATAGACCGCTTATAGTATTTACCCGTTGCGTTCTTTATAAAAAAAAACTCAGAAGATGAAGAAGATAATTATAAGAATGCCTGCCGGCCACAAGGCAACTTTAAGTTCCTCACCCCAGCACCTTTTAGGGCCAGTTTGACAGTCGACATATACTGGAATAAGTGGCACTTAAGTTTCATATATTAGGGCCTAAGGCTAAATTTCATAGCAAGCTTAATATATGTTTCCACCTAAGGTTTATCTCAATTTAGATTAAATAAATCTCTGTAGTGTTTCCACCACACAAAAAGATTAAAAAATAGATTAACTTTGACAGTACCTCTCAAAATGCAAATGCTGTTTCACTTTTTCGTATGAAGTTGAAGTGAGACAGAAAGTTTCATATTTGGCAAAAGAAGCAAGAAGGGTTGGATTTTCCAATGAATGCGTTCAGCGCGACATAAATTGCCCTATGAAGATTTAGCAAGATTTATTTTAAATCTTCTAGATTAACGAAATAAATTTGTATCTTCGAGATTTGAAGAAGATTTTGGCAAATCTTATCAAATCTCGGTTAAGTGGTCGGTGGAAGCATAGTATAAGTGGAAACTTATGTCACCGACTTCGGTGCTCCTTATTCGAGTAAGTGTGCACCGTGATATTGCGCCTTAAGGCTCTCCCAAACCAACGCAAAACATGCGCGCGAATATGCGACGACTGAATAATGTTCGAACATTCGCATCCCGCCAGTGTGGGTGCTCCCATTAAGGCTCTCCCAAACCAACGCGAATACTTCAGAGCGACGACGAAACTTTCACCTGCCTTAATTTATTTACATGGAGATTAAAGGCTGTCCCAAACCAACGCGAAACTTTCGCGCGAATATGTGACGACTGAATTGTTAAAGTTAAGAATATGTTACTGTTCATTTAATTTCTGAACAACACTTTGTTTTGTTTCTACTAAGGATGTTTATAATTTTCTATATCTGAAATCAATTTTCGATAATTATTATTCTTATGAAATCTTTGATCAGGAGCAGAACTAAATCTTTTAAATATATTTTGTTTATTGTTTATTTATAAAATCCAATCTTTTAATAAATGCAATAGGTTATGGGCCTAGCAGCTGGTTTATAAATAATAATAAAACAATTTTGAAAGAATTTTAGTTTTTTTTGGTTTTTGGTCATAAGAAAATCATATAAAGGATAATCAGAAGATGGATCTAGTCAAGCACGTAAAACTCTTAAATGGTGAAACAGATTGGCCAATATGGAAGAGAAAAATGAGGGATCTTCTAGATTATCACGAAGGAGCTGTTGATGTCATCGATGGAAAATTAGTAAAACCTAAACCATTGATTCCGAATGCCACGGAACCTCAAAAGGCAGAATATAAGATGAAGTGTGATTTGTACAGAAAAGCTAATAGTTATTCAAAGTCGATGATAACTAGTTCTGTGACGGATGCAGTTTACCAAAAGATTATGGACAAGGAAACGGCTTATGATGCATGGAATGCATTGAAAAATCAGTTTGAAGCAACTTCAAAGGACCAATTATTCAAAATTTGTACTGATCTTTTTAGTTTTAACTGGAAGACAGGAGATGATGTTTCAACCCATATAGCTCAGTTAAGAAACCTATGGAATGAATTGAATAATGGTCTTGTCGCTAAAAAGCATAATGCGTTACCAGATTTGATGCTAGTGTGTAAAATTTTACACATTTTACCAAGCAAATATGAATCTTTCAAGTCAAGCTGGATGCTTCTAACGAAGGAAGAGGAAAAGAATTTCGATGAATTAACAGCACAGCTATGCATGTTTGAGAGAAACTTTCAGAAATCTTCAGACAGGGAAGATGGTTCTCAAGAGGCGCTAGTAGCAAGAATTGATAAGAAAGATCAAAGAAAAATCAAGAACAACTGGTCAAGAAATCAAGATACATGCAATTACTGTAAGAAGAACGGTCATTGGCTGCGGGATTGCAGAAAATGGATATCTGACGGACGTCCAAACAGAAACAAACAAACATGTGCTGCCCAGAGCAATTCAATTGATGTGAATGCTTCGCTTGTTTCAGTCTGCAACGAAGTCTTTACATATGAAGAAAACTTGAATGATTGGTGGATCGACAATGGGGCAACAAGACACGTCACGAATTCAGCAGATTATTTCTATGAATTTAAAGAATTCGACAGCCCGTGCAGTATTCAAGCAGCTGGAAAAGAAACCTTACATGCAGTTGGAAAAGGAAATATCCGAGTGAAATCACGAGTCAACAACAGAGAAATGGAAATTACACTAAGGGATGTTTGGTATGTACCTAATGTTTCTAGAAATCTGTTTTCGGTCTTAGCAGCACAGGACAGAAATAAGAAAAGTGTATTCAAGTCATCGGCAACCGAATGCTGGCTTCAAGTAGAAGGAAAAACGTTACTGTGTGGTCATCGTAAGACGAACAGTTCTTTGTATAAAGCAGCAATAAAAGCACTTATCAGTGACAAGGGATATGGTATAAATGTTGCGATTGCAGAAAATCAAACGTTGCAACTTTACCATGAAAGATGGGGACACCAAGACAAACGACACATAAAAGAAAAGCTGGAAAGAGAACTGGGAATTAAAGTCAAACTAGATAGCAATATTTGTGAGGCATGCATTTATGGAAAGATGCATCGTATGCCATTTGGAACTCGAAGAAAAGCAACTCAACCAGGAGAGCTACTGTCAACTGATGTTTGTGGACCATTCAGTGCTTCTTTCAAGAAAAAGCGATATTTAGTAGTGTTTAAAGATAGTTACACAAAATTTCGCTATGGATATGCAATTGAACATAAGTCAGATGTAAAGGACGCTTTGAAAGAAGTACTTGCTCATGCAAAAGGACTCGGTCACACGATAAAAGAACTGTTAAGTGACAATGGTGGTGAGTTTGACAATGCTGAAATCAAAAAGATGCTTCGAGACAATGGAATCATACAAAGACTAACAGCACCATATACACCGCAGCAAAATGGTGGCAGTGAACGAGACAACCGAACTATTATAGAAATGTCAAGAACCTTCAAGTATTCAAATTCGGAAATCAAATTTCCAGAAGCTATCTGGGCAGAATTAGTGAATTCTGCTATATATATATTAAATAGAACCGGAAAGTCATCAATAGATGGAATAAGTCCATACGAGCTCTGGATAGGAAAGAAACCTCGGATAAAGCATCTCCGAATAATTGGGTCTTCTTGCTTTACTCATATACCAGTACAAAAGAGAAAGAAAATGGATAAAAAAGCTGTAAAGGGATATTTGGTTGGATATGATGGTGATGAAAGATACAGAATCTTCAACAAGGAAGATAATATAGTAATTTTATCTAGAGATGTCCAATTTCAAGAGAAGCCCAGAATTTGTAAAAATACAGTTAAGTTACCTATGCATGATATACAAGAAGAAACATATGAAAATACATTTGAAGAAGTAGAAAACGAAAATAATACAGAAGATAGCTACAATGAAGAATACGATACCGGCAATGACAATAGTTTTGAAAATGGAGAAGAGGATTTTCCAGAGCCAGCACCAAGTCTCAGAAATCGAGAAGAATTAACAAAACCAAAGAAGTACGCCGATTTTGTCATGGCAGCGGAAGAATTCGTGAGCAATTTAGAAAATCCTGAAAGTTACCAAGAAGCAACAAACAATAAAAACAAAAAAGAATGGAGGAACGCAATGGAAAGTGAAATTGCATCGCTCAAGGTAAACCAGACATGGATATTAACAGAATTACCTAAAGAAGCTAAAGCGATACCGTGCAAGTGGGTTTACAACTTAAAGAAAAATCCTGATGGTAGTATCGATAAATACAAAGCCAGGTTAGTCGCAAAAGGTTTTAGCCAACGTTACGGTATTGACTACTGTCAAACGTTCAGTCCAGTCGCTAAGTTGGGGACGATACGGTCAATTTTAAGCATTGCTGCAAGTGAGGAAATGTATTTATCACAATTTGACGTATCAACAGCCTTTCTTTATGGAGAACTTGAAGAAGTCATATATATGAGACAACCAGAGGGATACAGCGATGGTACAAACAAAGTATGCAAACTGAAAAGAAGTTTATATGGTCTTAAACAATCATCGAGGTGCTGGAATAAACGTTTTGGAAGCTTTATTACGAAATTGGGATTCAAAACAAGTGATGCTGATCCATGTTTATTTATTCGAGAGCGCAACGGCAACAAACTTATACTGGTTTTGTATGTTGATGATGGTTTAGTTGGATCCTCAGACAAAAAAGACTTAGATATTTTCATTAACGAATTGAAACAAGAATTCAAAATCATCTCTAAGGAAGCTGTTTATTTTCTTGGACTAGAGATTGATATAAAGGACAAAAACATTAAAATTAAACAGACAGCATATGCAAGAAAGATTCTGGAAAGATTTAACTTTTCTGAATGTAAATCAATCTCAACACCTATGATAAAGACTACTACCGAAATTTTTAAAACAGGGAAAGAACGAATCGAGAAGAAGAAATTCCCATACAGACAAGCTGTTGGTGCATTGATGTACCTAATGCTAGGTACAAGACCAGATCTTGCCTACAGCGTTGGGTTTCTTTCAAGAACACTAGAGAATCCATCCACAGAAGATGTCGTTCGAGTAAAAAGAGTGTTTCGATATATAGCAGGAACTATGGATCATGGAATAACTTATCGTCATGACGCAGAAAAATCAATTCTTGAATGTTTTAGTGATGCAGACTTTGGGGGTTGCATAAAAACAGGACGTTCAACTTCAGGAGTTGTTATTAAATATGCTGGAGGTGCAATTTCTTGGCTTAGCCAAAGACAAGCGATGGTGGCTACATCGACAACAGAAGCAGAAATAGTAGCGGCCAATGAAGCAGCAAAAGAAGCAATTTGGTTGAAAAGATTATTCCAGGGAATTTTTCAACTAAAGGAGATTCCTGTGATACAAGTTGATAACTCTGCGGCAGTGAGACTTTCACAAAATCCAGAATTTCACCGAAGGACCAAACATATTGCCATCAAGCATTTCTTTATTAGAGAGAAAGTTATTGAAGGACAAATTATGGTTCAACAAATTTCAACCGAACATCAGTTGGCAGATGTTATGACAAAGCCATTACCAAGTCCACGTCTTAAAACTTTATGCATACAGATGGGACTATGTGTTTAAATTCAGTTTAGATTTTAGTTATGTTTAAATTTAACTTCCAGGTAACAAGGGAAAGTGTTAAAGTTAAGAATATGTTACTGTTCATTTAATTTCTGAACAACACTTTGTTTTGTTTCTACTAAGGATGTTTGTAATTTTCTATATCTGAAATCAATTTTCGATAATTATTATTGTTATGAAATCTTTGATCAGGAGCAGAACTAAATCTTTTAAATATATTTTGTTTATTGTTTATTTATAAAATCCAATCTTTTAATAAATGCAATATGAATAATGTTCGAAGATTCGCATCGCACCAGTGTGGGTGTTCCCATTAATCTCCATGTAAATAAATTAAGACAGGCGGAAGTTTCGTTGTCGCGCCGAATGTTTCGCGTTGGTTTGGGAGAGCCTTAATGGGAGCACCCACACTGGCGCGATGCGAATCTTCGAACATTATTCAGTCGTCGCATATTCGCGCGAATGTTTCGCGTTGGTTTGGGAGAGCCTTTAGGCCAGGACCGGCGGACTCTCATATAATTCCGAGTGCTCAAAATCGAAACCAAACTGTTAAGGCTGTCCCAAACCAACGCGAAACATTCGCGCGAATATGCGACGACTGAATAAAGGCTCTCCCAAACCAACGCGAAACATTCGACGCGACAACGAAACTTCCGCCTGTCTTAATTTATTTACATGGAGGTTAATGGGAGCACCCACACTGGCGCGATGCGAATCTTCGAACATTATTCAGTCGTCGCATATTCGCGCGAATGTTTCGCGTTGGTTTGGGAGACCCTTAATGTTCGAAGATTCGCATCGCGCCAGTGTGGGTGCTCCCATTAACCTCCATGTAAATAAATTAAGACAGGCGGAAGTTTCGTTGTCGCGCCGAATGTTTCGCGTTGGTTTAGGGCAGCCTTTAAGTTGCATGTGCGCGCCTGGCCTTAATCTCCATGTAAATAAATCAAGACAGGCGAAAGTTTCTTCGTCACTCCGAATGTTTCGCGTTGGTTTGGGAGAGCCTTTAAGGCTGACCCAAACCAACGCGAAACATTCGCGCGAATATGCGACGACTGAATAATGTTCGAAGATTCGCATCGCGCCAGTGTGGGTGCTCCCATTAATCTCCATGTAAATAAATTAAGACAGGCGGAAGTTTCGTTGTCGCGCCGAATATTTCGCGTTGGTTTGGGAGAGCCTTTAATCTTTCACATTGCCCACTTGGGTGCCACTTTTCTGACTGTGAACTAGCCCTTAGTTGATCCCGATTCAATAGGCGTGTTTTTTTGCAAGTCCATATGGATTTGTCGAAAAAAACGACATCGGGACTTAGGAACTTCTTACTTACAGTACGTAAGTCCCGATAATTATCTGGACTTAGCTAAGTCTATATGGATTTAAGTTGTTGTTGTATTTACGTGTAAAACTATTAGTCCCGATGTCGTTTTTTTCGACAAATCCATATGGACTTGCAAAAAAAACACGGCTAATAACTCAAAACTGGTGAAACTGCATATAGATCATTCCAATACTGATGGGGTGACGAAATGTTTTGTGTTTTTTCAACGCACTACTCAGTTCTATCTCTTTTCTCAAATTGTACAAAAGTAAAAGTTAAAGCTAGGACCGCACTCGGCGGAGCTGCACTTCAGAGGAACTGAACTTCACGACTTATTTGTGGGAAATTGTATGAGCTATATCGCACTAAGCGACAACTGCACTTCACGACGCGACACTATGCGACAAAGTTGGTAATCTGACCAACTGTGTCGCGACGTGAAGTTTCGTTCAGTTTCGTGCGAAAGTGCGCACGGTGTCGCTGAAGTGCAGTTCCGCCTAGTGCGGTTCTACCTTAAAGCGTTCCTTACTTCTACTTTTGCACAAAAGTAGAACACCAGCACATAAACAATTAGATATAAAACGACTCATAGATTTGACTGCTGGGAGGGAAATTTTAGGGGAACAAACCACAAACAAACCTTATCTAGACAGATGACCATTTTGTTTCGGTTTCTGTCGAGAAAAAAATAAATGCAATTCAATAGAAGTATTTTGTTTTTTCTTAATTAACTACACACAATTGCATTTAATGATTTAAGGCTCTCCCAAACCAACGCGAAACATTCGGCGCGACGACGAAACTTTCGCCTGTCTTAATTTATTTACATGGAGATTAAGGCTCTCCCAAACCAACGCGAAACATTCGGCGCGACAACGAAACTTCCGCCTGTCTTAATTTATTTACATGGAGATTAATGGGAGCACCCACACTGGCGCGATGCGAATCTTCGAACATTTTTCAGTCGTCGGATATTCGCGCGAATGTTTCGCGTTGGTTTGGGGCAGCATTTAATGGGAGTACCCACACTGGCGCGATGCGAATCTTCGAACATTTTTCAGTCGTCGCATATTCGCGCGAATGTTTCGCGTTGGTTTGGGACAGCCTTTACTCGTTTTAGAACTATTCGGAAAAAATGATGGTTTGTGCATTTTCTGTTACAAAAGTAAAATCCTTCTAATAAACTTCTAACAATAGATAAACAGAAAGAATAAGAGGATGCAATTTTAGAAGATCTAACACTAACGGCCATATTATTCACTCGATTCATCCAGATTAAAAATTTAAATCCAGATGCAAAGCATACATATTCAATTTGGCATATTCATAGTCATTTTTTAACTTCAGTTTATCTTAGACCTGGGTTTACCCTATCTAAATAACATTGAATAAACCCCAGTCTAAGATAAACTGGAGTTTAAAAGTGACTATGAATATGCCCCAATGTAAATACATCCGGATTTAAGTTTTCTAGTGAATAATATGGCGGTAGCCGTTTGGCTGAGAATTCTAGCTACTTGACTTGACGTCACAATGTAATAGCAGACTTAGTGGGCCGGGGGTCAGCAATTAAATGTTGCCTGATGGAGTTGCCGGCAACTAAATCTGCTATTGCCTTTTGCGTCGTAAAGGCTTAACTACATAAGCCAAAAAGTACTTTTGTACAAAAGTAAAAATATTTTTTTTTCCGCTAGCACAGATGTTTTGTGAAAAAGAATATACATTAATATAATATAAATTTAAGCTTTTTGCATCATTTTTATAAGTTTTCCAGTCAGAAAAACTATTCCAAAATGAGTTTGAAAATTTTCACTTTTGTACTTTTTCACTTTTTGGGCTTATGTAGTTAAGCCTTAACTCTTCTTCGAATTCTTCTTTGAAAGTTCGTCCTGTGAGTCGTACGTACCATGACTTTTGATTCATGACTCAAATTCGGCAATCCTCTATATTTTTTTTTCGGTAATAAAATTCTCCTAGCAACCAAACAAACATAAATGAAACGATTTTGTTCCAGCATGGAAATTCTCTATACTCTACACCATTGCAACCATAGTTGCTGGCAACTAAGTTGCCAGTGGGCGCTCTCCCATAAGCCAATGTAATTGAATCGTGAGCTTAGTGGGCGGCAGGCCTAAAAGGCCAACTAAAGCCTGCCGCCCACTAAGCAACTTAGTTGCCGGCAACTTTAAGTTGCTTGGTGTTGCCGGCAACTCCGAGCAACTAAAGTTGCTTGCCCTCGCCCACTAGGCAACTTCCGAGCAACTTTTGAGGATTAATATTTGTGTTTTTTTGTATTTAATTTTCTATAAAAACGTGCTCCACCTAAATCTATCTCAATTTGACCTGTCTAAAATGCAAAATCAATGTAATATTTCAATGGACAACAAATAAAAACGTTAAATTTTCGAAAATTCCTGAAAGTTGCTCGGAAATTGCTTAGTGGGCGGGGGTCAGCAACTAAAAGTTGCCCGGAGTTGCCGGCAACTGAGTTCCGCGAGCAACTCCGAGCAACTTAAAGTTGCCGGCAACTAAGTTGCCCAGTGGGCGCTCTCCCATATAAGCCAATGTAATTGAACCGAGAGCAACTAAAAGTTGCTGGGGTGAGCAACTAAAAGTTGCCTAGTGGGCGGCAGGCCTTAGGCCAGAAGGTACCCCAATAAATCTATCATTTATGAACACAACCCGAAGACATTCACAATCATTTTTCTATTTCAACACCACCCTGTTTTTGTGCACAAAAGGCGGTCGACTTCTTTTCTCAGCAGTAGAAATAATTTATGCATTGGTATTAGTTCAAGTGTTCAAGATTCGTGTGTTGTCTACCGTGTAGCGGTGTCAGTGTTTGTTAGGTAAATTTAAATTCGGTTTCTGTGGTGCGTGCGAAGCAGCAGTGCTCTGCTCTTCTTGTAGTTGGTTTTGTTTAATTTGTAAATTCATTTTTTTTAAATGTAAATTGCAATAGTCTCAAGATGAGAGTACATCAGTTTTAAAAGTGTCCGTTATTGTATATTTCAAAGAAAATAGTATTAAAAGACTATCGGGGAAAATTCCAAGGTGATTTAAAGAAACTAAAAAAAAAATCGAGATTTGCACAGAATTCCTATTGAAAAAAAAATTAGTTCACAGTGAAGAATTTTCTTTGTACCCTGTCAAAAAAATGTACGATTACGAATTGTGGTCGTCTCTTTCGCGGAAATGAAATATTCTTGTTTACTACCAACACGATAAAGTAGTACCGATCTTCCTATCGCAATGGTCAAAGGGGTTATTCTTTAATGAAAAATGTGAGTAAGCATGAATAATCAACGCCCAACGTATACAGTAGAAAGAAACAACTATATAAGTACTTGGTTGTGTGTACATACACAAATTCCCCCTTGTTTTTTAACCCCCCTCTGAGCTTTTGAATTGTTATAGGCTTTCTCCCTCTTGCCTACAACGTGACATGTCTATTTTGTTGAAAGAAAGAAGAAAAAAACAATATCATCGTGAATTCGTGATTATGGTGGAGAAGAAAAAGAATGGCGAGCACTAGGTTTGGACGTAGTTTTGTTCACCGGTAACAAAAATTTACGATTAATCAGTGAATTTTATCGAAAAAATAACTAAAAAGTCTCATAAGGTCACTGCAATAATGCAATTGAATCAATTACCATAGTGTTTTATTGAAATTGTTTAAAAGTGCTGTGATTTTTGTTAATTTTTCTTTCTGCTGTAGAAAGTTTCTGTCCCATCTTTAATTCTGTATTACTTTTTTCTTCCCGTTGTCGTCCTCGTCGGTGCCATCGTAGACGTCAGCCCCTTCTACCCCCATCACTTTGAAGTCCTTGTTAATTTCTTGTTTATTATCAAAAATTAATATTGTGACTAGAATAGAAATGACAAAAAATGTGTGTGATTAATTCAGACGAAAAAGAGGTAATTTAAAGAATTTTAAAATTTTCTGATTGTGACTGTTTTTTATTCGCCCACCACCCCCGTAAGTGTCTAAGCTAAAGAACGAAAAGACGAGATAGTGTGGCATAAAATCGATGTGAGGTGTGTGCGATTCGTTGTCTCTTTTTATCTGATCAATGCATTGGCAAGTGTTTTCTCGTTGAAACCTGTCAGTGTCATTTACATTTACAGGAATTTTGTCGAGTTTAAGGGCTGGTTTTTCACGTAAAAAGAAAGATACATTTTAAAGAATAAAGATTCAATTTTGGTTTCCTAATTACATATAAATGCTTTTTGTTTAAACAATAATGACAATTAGAAACGATTGAAACAACACCCTATTTTTAGGTCGAGCTGTCACTGATTTGTAATGCAAAAAAAAAATTTAAAAAAAAACAAGACAACTACATTTTCGTATCAAAAAGTTTTGACTTGCGCTAAGAGTCCAATTTTTTGTCACAAATTTTGGAATTTTTTTCATTTTATATAATTAAAATTAGAAAAAAAAAAACATTAAAGTAGCTTTCTAAATTACAAGTAGAGGAATCCAGCTATAAATAGCACACTCATCTTCAACAATTCATCTGATTTCTGTGGTCTTATTGCTACGCTCTCTTCTTTTGTCACCCACCACTTCCAACCTCATTGCTGAAAATGTACAGAGAGTGTAATCTAATCAGAAAGATTAAACTTAACGAACTATAATATTTTTTTTTATTTAGGTGAAGGTACTTGGAGAAGCTTAAATAACTTAAAAATAAGCAGTTGCTTGCTTTGTTTTGCTCTAAATAAAAAATGGGCGGTTAAATAATGACGAAACATAAAAATGAATGATGGAATATTGAGTACCTACCTGCACGAGTTTTTGGCAAAATCAATATGCAAAGCTTTAAAGCAAACAAAAAGGAGTTTGCTTTCTCATTTTGGTGTTGAAAGAATCGATTGAGAATGGCTGACATGGTTAAACATTCATATATTTTTGTAAGTTTTTTTTGCACAGAAGAAGCGTTAGCAACAACAATTGTATTGGGTTTTACAGTAGTCCATGGAAGTTCTAAGTTTTTATTTTCGAATATAATACAATCTTAATTTTGAAGTTTATCCTGTTTATTTGTGTTTTAGCCTAAAGTTGAACAATTGGTTAATAAGCCGTTTAAAATCATAATATGTATGTATATATGTATGTAAGTATATACATACATATGTACGTAGGTAACCAAACAGAATAGTTATATAACACCGCTTGTAATACAGGACCCCTAACATGTATCTCAATGGAATAATTGCAAACCCTGTTTCCGTCCTTAGGGACAGTTTCGTGAAAAATGACGGTATGATCTGATCAGCGTATTTAAAATAACCCTCATAAAGGATTAGTAATACCACCTTAATTATAACGCGCCCAATTATCTGTGCATCTTGTTAAATACTTTGTTGGAGTCATAGAGTTCCATTTTATCTGCAAGGTCAAAAATTGGCTCAGTTGTTTGTATGTACATATGTATGCAGGTTAAGTCGTTTAATGGTTTTCTTAAAATTGTTTTCTTTCAAATCGTTGCAAAACTCATGCAATAGCTACTCAGATTTTAAACCATGATCACTGATTTATTAAATAAAAATAGCAAATGTATGTATGTTTATTTAATAGTAAACGAATATTTATAGATGACTCTGTGCTAAGAGTCACATATATGTACATACATGGATATTTTTGAATTATTTTTTTTTTTGGAAAATTTACACAGTTTACGGTGTTCATATTGTTCCAACAGCTTCTACAATTCGTCCTGTGGTAACCAAATTTCAGAGATATGAATATCGAAACGACGTCTTTCAACAATGTTGGTTATAGCGCGTGGCAAGATTTTGTAGAAAGATCTGCACCTGTACCATAACAGTTCCATTTGGTCCAAAAGCTCAATCCTGGTGATCCAGAATAATGTTTACGAGTACTTCAGAGCTGTTTACATTTACATAGGAAGGTCTTATTTGGCCCACCTTGTACTTAGGAAGCCAAAATGACACCTTAAAAAATTAGTTTGCGCCATCAAAGTCCATAAATCAAAAGGTTAGAAGACACGGTTTGTCAAAGTAATCCCATATGTCACCTTTATAGATATTTAAGTTCTAAAGCTGAAGTGATTTTATTAAGCACTTCTCTATAAAATATCGGTAGTTACAAAATCAAATATAGCATGGCAATGCCATCTGTCATGTTGACAAATTGTATAGCTTCTATACTTAACCCTTTCTAGAATGAAAGTGACTCTAGACATGCCAATCCTAACTGTTTTAATTTATACTGCTAATTCGGCCCCGCAGGGCCAGGGGCATACTTCGGGCAAAGAGCTTTAAATGGCCATAAACTGTTATAAATTGGCATTTCTCTAGTCTAGTCCTTCTAGAATATACTTGATGATTTACATGGAAGGCATCAAGTTGCTAGACTGTGAAGATTGGTTTGAGAAAAGAAAAAAATATATAAGAGGGAGATCTATGTCCCCTTTTAAAGGCGGAAGGGACGACTCCCCCTGAATAGAGTGCTGGATTATGTGATAATAAAGAAAAGTGGATATTTTAAATATACGGATACATGAGTAGCACTGAATTTTAAGACCACAAAAAATTATTAACTTCTAATATCTAATATAAATATGAATCTTAAGAACCTCTACACAGAAAGCTATTTATTTATTTATTGGTTTTATCCCCGAGCATATACAACTATAATAGTCATCAAAGTGTTGCACTAGCAATTCCTTTATTTTGTATAAGTTGATACATTTTTTTCCAAAGTTTTCTCGATCAGGATTACTTTGTCTCTATAAGTTGAAATTTGTTAACTCTTATATTTCTGTCCTGGACAATAAAATCTGTGACCTACTTTGGGAACATTATAGTAAGTTTACCAATTTGTATCTGCAGATTAAAGTGGTGGTTGGAAATATTCTACTTTGTCCTACTTTGAAGAGATTTGATTGATTTTATATCATGCGATTAAAGATTATCAATTTTATTTATGTAAATCTGCCTAAACTAGTTTATCTGCTGCTGGAAAGTATCGGATTTAAGGAATAGATAAGCTCGTAATTAAAAGTTTACTTTAAATTTTGCTGCATGTTATTAGCATTGACTTTCAACCTAGCATTTGAGTCCTACCAGTCAGATTGAATTATAGACCTCTGCTAAAAAATTACACGCTTACGTATACAAATTCATATGTAAAATACCGCAATCACATCTTAAGATTGCCGTATCAACTTCATGTTAAAACTTTGCTATTGATGTTTTCGCCGAGTTTGAATAGAGGAGCTATTCCTCTTTGAAAATTATTTCGATACATTAAATTTTTTCAAACAAATCTGGAAGTTTCTTCGTTACACAAAGTGGCTATTCATTTTGAGACGATCTATATTTTTAAAGAACCTCAGGTCACACGAAGCCCATTCAAAATAAAACCTGTCAATTTTCCATTGAATATTTCTACGAGCCTTGCAACCGTCCTTACGAACATGCCATCATTGTATATAAAACCCATAGTAATATCATCGAGTCGTTTTTTTTTACGTTCTTGGGAGCTACTATGTGGCGTTATAAACGCCACAAATTTGACAATGGAGAGAATCAAAAAGGAATAGAGAACAGGTAGTAGGAGCGAGAGGAGTGTATTATATTGGTTCTGACAACAATAATGCGGGAAAGGGAGATATCCGAAATAGCCTTTTGCGTCATTGAACTTGGGCGAGAAAATAGAAAAAAATGTTTGTGTGTATATGTTCGCTTATGCAAAGGTTTGGTTTAATTTTTTTTCAATGAATTTAGGAAACGATTTTTTGCTTAAGGGCATATGTTTATACATATATGTATAGGTATATAATCTCCTATAGTTTCATGAAAAACTTGGGAGGTTTTTATTTTTGATTTTGAATTCAAAGAAAGCAACGTTGCAGGTATTCTCTTTCTATTATATGCGGTAATAGTAATTGTATGGGACGGTTGCCATATTTCGGGTTAGGTACCTACATTATATATATGTAGGTATAATAATAATTTTCATAATTTTGGTATAGTTAGGTCCCTAGGTAGGTACTACCTAATAATAAACAGAACAAAAATATTATTTCCAATTATGTTTCCGTTTTGAATAATTGTAGGTATCAAGAGATTTAGTACATAGGTAGGTATGCCAATTTAAAATATTAGGTAATTAATATAGGTAAGCCAAAAAACCGTTTTCGAAAAAGAAAAGTTTATAGGAAGGAAGGTATCAATATCTCATTAAGGGCTAAGCCGATTTTAATAAAAAAAATTATACAGAAGGTCCTTTTAAATTTTAATTAATAGGTATTGGATATACCAATGTTCAAAAAAAATTTAATTGAAAATAATTCAATTTTTTTCTTAAATCAAGAGGAAATTATGTTGAAGGCAGGTTGTTGAATTTGTTTTAAATTACATTTATTGTTTGGTGTATATTTTTAAATAGGTACTTGAAATAGGCAATCCAAATAATTTTTAAACAAATTTTAAGGAAGCTTTTTATATAAAAAACGTTTTGAATGATTTTTTTTTAAATACATTTTTACTTGCGGGGAGAGTACGATAACTTTGGCGCCAAAAATTGATAATGGATTCTTGTAGAAGGGTCAAAAATAAGCATTTTTTACTATGGGTGGGGGGGGGTCTACCTCACCCCGTTTAGGAGGTAGGGGCAATTTCAGAAAAAATTACTTAAAATTAAAAAATAATTATTAAAAAACAACGGCAACACTTACAGTAATTAAATATACCGTTTTTGAAAGCTAGGAATCTAAACTTTAATCCTGCATTTAAATTAAATTATTTTAGCCGACAGTTTTTTAAAAAATTCGCAGGCAAACTCAAAATTTTGATAAAAAAATGGAAAAAAAAAGTTTAGACCAATTTTTCTCAAAATTTTGAAATGATGCAAGTTAATCGAACACAAAAAACCGAAACGATTTATGTCTTCCAGTTTTTGAGAAAATTGAAAATTACTAAAACTACTTTCTTATGAGATTTTTGTTTATTGATATTTACGTTGATTAGGTTCATCTTTGTAAGTTAAGTACAGCAATTCATTTAGCGTTACCGAGAATGCACCATGAGTTCGGTCAGTTATTGAGTAAGTCAGGAGTTAGTTAAAAATAGTAAAGTCAATGTTCATTTATTAAAGAGGTATGTAAGTCTCGTCAATGAAGTCATCGTCCCTACTGGTGTTACTGTCGAGTTCATTGAGTTCGTCGTTGATGGTGAAAAGCCGAGGTTGTTTTGGCGGTAAAACACCCTCTAAGTGCTCACTGTGAACAGTGGGAGGGTCGAAGTCCTTTAGTTGCAAGCCCATACTTTCTTCACCATCGATAAAACCTGGGTACACTTTTTTAACGTCTAGTAAAAATTCCATGATTTGGGAGCCCAAGTCGTCTTTATATTTTTGTTCAAGGCAGTATTTTCTATAAAATAAAAGTGCCATATATTGGTGAAGGTGGTGCGTTGTTTTCCGGCATAAAATAGTTTTTTTTAGGAGCTTGTTTTCTTCGCTGCCAATGTTAACATCAACGTGAGACGCTATTATTTCGGCTATTTCACGACAACAGTTAAAGTTATCTACTATAGTAGATTTACTAAGCTCACTTTAGGTGCATCAAGCTAGCAGGACACCTTTCCCAAAAATACATATAAACGGTCCGGAAGTGGATATTTGTTGAAAATGAATTAATCGCTTATTATTTACGCAAAAAAAAATGTATCGCACTTTCGAATTCCGAAAAATTGGGTGTCCTGCTAAGTTGTCGTCAAGTTAGCAGGACACCCAATTTCTCGAAATCCAACAGAGCGATTAATTTTTTTTTTGCGTAACTAATCAGCAACTAAATTGCAGCTAATTACTACTAATTCTGAAAATTGAAAAGTGTCCTGCTAACTTGATGCACCTGCTCACTTTTACTGTAGTGATGGTGCTTTTTTGAACATTACAATTGCATTATATAGGTATGTAAGACACAAACATACATTATTAAGAAATTTATATTTTTGCTGCAGTCGTACAGTATTACCTAATGTGAATTTTTTATAATGCAATACATTTTCATGTCTGAAAATTTTAAATGTGCAACTTTGGGCTACGTATATGTATATTTAGAAATCAGCTGTTGACTTGGATATATAAATATAAGACAAATTGAAAGTTTAAATCCAGATTCTTTAAATGCAAAAGAAACTTTGCATACACCCAACCTCGCACATACCCCAAATCCTATAGTGTGCCAAGCAGGGGGGTTGCAGGGGGGCAGCATGCCCCCCGTTACATATCTCACTATTTATACGCCGTAGTGCTGGGTGCTAGCATTGTATATATGTAAGCAACAAAAAAAACTAAAATCTCATACAAAAGTAGTTTTAGTAATTATCAATTTTCTCAAAAAATAGAAGACATAAATCAATTCGGTTTTTTGTGGACGATTCAAAATTGATATTTGCACTGACCACAAAAAACAAATTCAGCGCATCGTTTCACAATTTTGAGAAAATTTAGTCTAAGCTTTTTTTTCCATTTTTTTTATCAAAATTTTGGGTTTGCATACGAATTTTTTGAAAACTATCAGCTAAAATAATTTAATTTAAATGCAGGATTAAAGTTTAGATTGCTAGCTTTCAAAAACGGTATATTAATTTACTGTAACTGTTGCCGTTCTTTTTTAATAATTATTTTTTCATTTTAAGTCATTTTTTACTAAAATTGCCCCTACCTCCTAAACGGTTCGAGATGGACCCCCCCCTCCCATAGTAAATACTGAATTTAATTAACATTAATATGAAGACTTCCTTCTGATATATTAATTGTGTTGTATTTTTTCTTTTGAGTTATTATTTGAAATAAAGAAAATAATAATTAAATACCAGGGGCTATTTCTAAAGAATTTCGTGTCCAGCAAGTGGTGTTTGGGAGAAATTCATCTACTATATGATTACATTCGATACTCGATGAACTACTCTACAGACGGTAGCTTTGCTTATTTCGCGCATAGATGCAACACCGTGATATTGGGTTCCATTCTCAGCCCAATGTAGTGTACTCAAAATTTGTTGCAAAGGACGTTAACACATATTCCTTTGACTGTTGAATTGAAATGTATGTCCAATTTTAGACAAAATAAATTCGATGGAAAATTATTTTCACTACCCTTTGGTCACTTCTATTTACTTCTTTATTTTCCGAAAATTCTTCAAAACGGTTCATTTGTGTATTATTATTTCAACTTTTCAAAACAAACGCTTATTTGCAAAAAAAATTTCTCTTTGCATATTACTGAAAAACTTTTCAAAATTCTGAATCAAATTTGCAAAGTTTGTTTGTTTGGTGAAACGAAAAGAACATATGCTTAGCAAACTAAGAAAACTTATCACTTTGCAAATTTGCGTTTGGTGAAACGAAATTTGCAAAGTGAAAGTGAAAAGTTGCAAAGTGAAAAGTGTTTGGTGAAATAGGTCCCAGGTTTATTTTTTTTCTTTTTGTCCATTATTTGGAATTTTAAAATATGGTCACCGTAGATATAGATAGGTATGTTAAACTACCATTTTTTTTATTTTTTTTTCAATTACATCTTGTACAAATTTATTATTTCGAAAAAAACCTTCATTTTTTTAAATTTTTCTCAAATTCGTATTTATTAAAGAATTTATAGTTTAAAATACTTAAAGGTAAACAGCTCAATATCCATTTTTCTTTTTTTTTGATACAGTTAAAATGAATATGTCCTTTTTTAAAAAATAGATTTCAAACAAAATGTACCGAATTTCCCTTTAACGGCTAAACCGATATCAATCAAATTTTTTTCAAAGAAGGTCATTTAAAAATATTTCAAATTTCAAATTTACAAAACTTATTCTACTTATATGCAGGGTGATTCACATAAAGTGTGACAAAAAGCTAGTGTGTAGGGTCGAGACAAGAATAAAATCGCATGGGAGGGGGTGTCAAACTTTAAGACAGCAAATAACGGTACCTGTCAAACAAAATTTTTGGGGTTAAAAGAAAACTCGTTCGATTTAAAATCGATTAAAAAAATGATTTAAATTGAATAAGTAGGATGCCTTTTAGTAAGCAATAAACCATTCCAAAAAATGAATATTAATGGTACCTCGCAAAGTATATTTTTTAGTTTCGCATTTCTCGAAACGATTCAACTGGTTTTAATCAATTTTTTATAAAGAATAATTACTACATTTTAAATAGTTTTCAAACGAAAAAAAAAGTTTGAAATTCTTTTTTGAAAACCCAATAGGTATATATTTCAAAAAGGACTTAGTCGATATTTATTAAACTTGGCAAAAAGCGATTTTTTAATAAAATTTAAACGATTAATTTAAACCAATATTCAATTTTTACCTCCAAATTTATGAATACTTAAAATCGACGTACCAAATTATTTTCTTAAAAATGTTAAGGTTAGAAAATGTATACATACAAAATTAATTATTTTTAAAACCACTTCTATAATTTTAATATTTTTTCTTTCATTAACTACGATTAACTAAAGATATTAAATGGTATACATAGCCTTGGGTTCAAAAAAGGTTTCAGAAGTATATTTTAATCAATTTATTTCTAATTTTGTTAAAAAAAAAAAATATTATTTCCAACCAGTGTGATCGCCCATAAGAACAAGTTCGGGCGACCAAGTTATGTATTTTACTTTCTTAGAGTTGTTTGGGCAATTTAAAGAACGATTTGTATGCTTTTTTCGAATTTACTCTAACTAAATACCTACAACAAGTTACATATATATAGGGTGTTCAGCGAGAATTTTTCAACTTTAAATTGCGATTATCGAAAATCTAGCGGGTTGAGGTAAGCAGGAGGGGTATCATTCAAAGCGCAGGATATGCGGATTTGTTAGTCGCAATTAGAAGTTGAAAAATTCCCGCTGGACACCCTATATATTCATATAGCTATATTTTTATTTTCGCTATTTGTAAATCCTCAATTTCAACAAAAAAAAATCACTTCATTACTCCCTATACATAACAAAAGCTCAAAATTTTTAATTCCCGTTGAACTCTCAATAAATTCTTATACAATGTTCCCGTTCTTGTATCATCTTTGTATTGTCATTTTATTATATTCTATACAAAATAGTTGTAATTTGCGTACCTACCTACCAAATTTGTTTTCCTCAAAAAAATTATATGAAAATATTTTTTTTAAAATAAACCTCCAAAAAATACCATACCAAATATATTCATTCATGCCTTGCCTACCCACAAATTTCAACGTAAACAAAAAAAAAACAAATCCACAGCTCCTATACATATCAAAGCACAAAATATCTTGTCCCCCTTGAAATCTCAATACATTCGTAGCAAAGTTCTCGTTCTTCTATTATCTTTGTGTTGTCATTGTCATTTTATTGTGTTCTATACAAAATCGTTGTTTTTTTTCTCTCCCTCGAACACTCATAAACTTAGTATACAGTATTCTCGTTTTACTATTATCGGTCAATCCTTCTCTATTAGCATATTCCTGAACCTAGAATGTCTCCAATGAGAAATTGCACTTTGGGAAGTTGCGGTGGCGCCCTGGTAGTTCCTCATCATGATAGTACTATAGAAATATATATACAATGATGCCATCTCAACGTGAATGGGCGCTCCTTTAGAGATATACATAATATGTATGTACACACATATGCAGTGGTGTCAAAAACATTCCGGATTTGGTTGGTAAACTGCATTGATTGTTGGTTTGTGATATAAAAATGAAAAAAATCAAATTTTTGCAATTGTTTCCCATTTTTATTGAACAATTTTTTTATTTGAAACAAAAACCATGGAACTTTATCCATCAAACCAAAAAAAAAATTCAAAAAATTAAAGTTAATTCATAATTTTAATGTGACAAACTAACCGGATTTTATTTTTTTGCAATTAACTTTTATTATTTATTTAATATTTTGTCCAGTAACCCCTGTTTTTTTATCACAGCTCGTCATTGACGAGCTGTGATAAAAATTCTCGAAAAGAGAAGCAGGAATATTCTCCCATTCATTTTTCAAAGCTGCAAAGAGAAGTTGTTGACGTGTGCTTTTTTCCCAACCCGTCTTTTTAAAATGGCCCACACGTTTTCTATTGGGTTTAAATCGGGAGATTGAGATGGCCATTCTAGGACACAAATATTTTTAGTTGCAAACCACTCTTTTAGCAGATTTGAAGAATGTTTGGGGTCATTATCCTGCTGAAAAACCCAACGCAGATGCATTTCTTCCTCTGCGTATGATCCGAGGCTCCACCGTGCTTAAGTGTAGGGAGTACATTTGCAGGCTTTAATCGCGTACCTTTTGAGCGCCTCACTGTCCTTGCACCATCGGAGTAAAATAAGTTGAATTGGCTTTCATCACTGAAAAGCACATTCCTTCATTTGCTTAAAGACCGGTTAAGATGATTTTTCGTAAATTCAACTCTGGGTTAAATGTTTTGATTAGGAATTTTAAGTCTTTTCCAAATACCTTTCACGGATTACCTTTTTTTACGATGTTTAGCAGTAAGAAGAGGTTTTTTAGCTGGTCGAAATGCAAAAAGACCGAAATCTCTTAAACGCTTCCTGACCGTACTTGGCCCTATGGGTAGATTAAGTTCATCACAAATTGTTCATCACAATTGTCTTTATGCGCCTATTAGTTTTAATTGTTGTTTTGTGAGGGCGTCCACCAAAATGATCTGCTTCTATTGATTTTCCACTTTTAAATTTTTTAATGATGTCACAAACCGTTGACGTTGGAATTTTTAAGATTTCAGCGATTACTTTTTGTTTTATACCGGCTTGGAACTTTTCTATTATTTCGTATCGAATCGCGTTGCTATAACGTGTTTTAGCCATTTTATGCACTATATAATTTCAACTTACACAGCTCTCAACTTGTAAAAACGTTTTAATCTACGGCTTGAGTTAAAAGACTCGAAACTCGCAATCTTCTTGAAATCCGGTTAGTTTTGCACAGGCAAGTTATTGAGTAACTTTATAAAATAATTTGCTTTTTTTATTGTTCTTGTCATCGTAGCATTAAATTTTTAAGGTTATTATTAACTTGTCTCATACTCTTTACAAATTATTAAAAAACTTCTGGAAAGTTGTTAGTTTTCTACTTGGTATTAAGAAAATCATTACTATGGGAAAAAATCCGGAATGTTTTTGGCAGCACTGTACGTTCAACAAGTTTACTTTATTAATACTTTGTTTATAATTTTATCTAATTCAATAATTTTTTTTTTATTTCAGACAGTAATTGCAAAACCTAAACACGACAAATCAAAAAGAAGAGCAACTGGGGCAGCATCATTTTAATGTGTACATTTTTTCATCTCCATATTGGGTATAGCTAAAGCAATGCTAAAAAAAACCATTATCCATAGTTAACATCAAAATATAGTGGTAAATAAATTCAAAATAAAAACCCGAAAAGAAAACAAAAACAACTCAAAGATGTAAGTCATACTCAAATAAAATAAAATAGACCATAAAACAAAACAAATGCCAATTGAATTTGTGTTTGCAAAGTTTTCCTTTTATAACTTCGTCGTACACAACCAACTCACGCACATAAAGAACCCGATACATTATTTCTTTGGGGAAATCCATGCATGGATTGTATAATCGTAGTCAATCAAAGTAGCTCTACATTAAAAATAAATTAAAAAAAAAAAATAATTTTAATTCGAGCAAATTGTCAAATTTAAATTTAAAAATAAATCCAGAAAACATCTGCAAAATTCGTCGCGTTGTTGGCATATCGAAAACTATGATCTGATTCCAATAGTGACAGCTAACAAATTTTTGACGACAACTATTTCTTTACTTCTTTATAAATAGAAACAAATCGTATGATCAAACAATAGAGCGCGCGGTATAAACAGTTTGATTTTTTTTTTTTGATTTTTGCTCTCATTGAACGACGGCGGATAGACAAGTACTCAAGTGGACAATTGACTCGGGTGAAAATTGATCCTTCGCGGGTGCTTTCGCGCATTTATTTGTTTGGGTTTTGGTTGAAAATTCGAAAGAAAACTGTCGACATTTTAGCCTATAACAATAATGCAGCGAAGAGAAGCACGTGATCGTCAGCCAAGGTAAGTTTTTTTTTTGTTTGTTTTGTTTATGTCTTGTTCTATAATAATATACATTTTTTATTATCAAAGCTAAATCAAGGTTGACATGCTCGTAGGTACACTTTTAGCCTGTTCAAATTTCTCAGATCAGTCAATTTGACTGAGATTTTACCGCAGAAAGTCAAAAGCACTCCATCTCTCTTTTTTTATACATACATTGATTATCAAAAAATAATTGAGGTAGGGATTTCACAAAAATCGTTTTTCAGCTTTTTGACAACAAAAGACGAATTTAACTAAGGAATCGCTCTCAGATTTCTGAGATAGCTGAGATGATTGCACTAGCTACTTATTTATCACGCTTTCTTCGGCTAAGCTCAAGAATTCATAGTTTGTTTGAACATAACAATTAAGCAGAAAGCACTCTATTTGGTACGTAATTATCTTGAAAAGTTATCGACTCTTCGAGCATGATTTGAAAGGAAAAAAAAAGTTATTTAGGGCCATAGTGCGACGGCCACGTGTAAAATTTTTAAAATCTATATGAACCTTGCGACCGAGGGACCGTCCTTAAAGCCGACTCCACGTGAATTGCACCCTTAAGTTTTCAATAAGCTCGTTTCTTAACTAATGAAATTTATGGCATGTTCATAAAATCATTCATTCCCTTATTCTCGCATAGTATGTTCAAGTAAGAAGATTTTTATATTGCCTACATTATTTTGTCAAGAATTGCAAAATAATTTTGTAACCTCTTTCAAATTTACCATCTTTCGTCAGAATAGAAGAAAAAAGAAACTTTAACACTAAAATTTGACCTAAGCGCTTTTTATTTCCCAAAATAATGCGCCATTAGAAAAGAAATATTATTTCATACTAACGTTAAATCTTCCACCCGGCGCGGCCCCCAAAAATAAAACCAGGGAAATAAGGCCGTTGAACTTCTTTTTACCTATATCGTACATATGTATACATACATACATATCTCCATCGCATTAAGTACCTAGACCTACTAGCTGCCTTCTTGTTCTTCGTGCGTGTTTATTTTCCCTTACCATATGATTTTTTTTTTTATTTTTCGTAACTGGTTTCTTCTTACATCGTCATCGCCGCGGCCGCCACTGTGGAATGACGTTTTTTATTGCTAGTCAAAAGGTTAGGTTAAAGAATAAATGTTTCATTTTTGAATAATAAAAGAAAATAACATACATAGTTGGTTTCCTTGCAAGTTTCCTACTATCTATTTATATTGATTTAACTGATTTTGACATGAAAATTGCTGTATCTATACAGTTTGTCGAATAAGACGTGTCTGTGCAAAATGTATTTGGGAATGAATTAAATTTTTGGATTACTCCTTCATTTTTGGATGATGTGTTGTTACATAAATCATCATAAATCTGCACATCAATGGAAAAAAAAAGCTTTTAGACGATTATTGTTTAAATTGTACAAGTTATTTTAAGCCAGGCAAGGGATTGAGATGGAAAGGCTGTGATCGCTATTTTTTAATTTCAATTTCTGTGCTAGATAGCTTTATTTGACTTTTTTTTTTAAAGAATTGGTCCATAATTCAATCAGTCTTTTACTTTTAGAACTTAGAAATGTGGTCTTTAGCTTTTTATAAAAAAAAAAAACTTTCTTCCACGCAGATTTTCTTGATTCACTGTATGTCGACTTTGTTTCTATAGCCCATGTTTTTGATAGTAAATAAAACTATTATGACATTAACGACCGAACAAAAAATTGGTTCCAATCTAAATGAGAATCCCATAAGCTGGAAAAATTGATTAGTAGCATTACACTCAATTCAAATAATGCTCTATAATTAGATTTTACTGATCTGACACAGAGTGCAATTTATTGATAGTTCTTATCACAACTGACACTGGCGCATTGAACTCATCCAACTAGTTTTGCTCAAAGTTAAAGAAAAAATGTCATTTAAATTAATTGAACTTATTCACATACTCATACATAAACATATGTATATTGTATAGATATGCATACGTTTCCGTACAGACAGAATTAAAATGAAGTGTTAAAAAACTACATTTAGTATTTTTGTGTTTGTCATTTTAAAATTTTAATACAAATATATATAAATAAATTCTTGTACGCAGAAATGCATGTATTATGCGAGACATAATACTAACTGGCTGCAATACAATGACGAAAGCCCTACAAGTCGACAACCTTTATGTGTTTGGGCTTAAAGTGACACGTGACCAAGGCGATAAAGTTTAATCAACTCCTACAACATTATTTTTTATAGGAAATAAGCAGTTTGTCGGACCTTTAAGATGTCATTTTTTATATGTTTTCTTCACATCAATGTTTTTTTTGTGGGTTTTGATTATCTTGGTCTTAAAAACAAGCTTTTGATATGATATTATTTTAAGAGAGACAACAAACAAACAGATGTGTTTCACCTTTATGTTTTCAAGGTACATAAATATGTTTGAATGTTATTTCTTTGTCCTATATTTTGATTATCAATGTAAATAAGTTGAAGAAAGTCCCAAATAAAATCACAACTTCATAGCCGAAATAAAGCTACATATTTCCAGACGATTTCGTTGAACTTCTTTTTGTGCCGTTGGCTTTTGTTCGTCTGTTTCAGTCATCAGCACCTACGTAGCCTGCCACCAAAAGGTTCGCTCTTTCCTAACTGGCTGAACATAATTGTAAAGTTGGATGTAGCTCGTAGCCTTGTCAAAGTTGAGAGGTGTGAACAAAGTATAAAGCAAGTTGTACAATGTGAAGCTGTAGCAAATAATGTGAACAGGGTGATTCGCATAAGGTGTGACAAAAAGCTAGAGCGTGTAGGTTGGGGGGGTGATGGGAGGGCAAACTTCAACTTCTTGCGGCTACAGCGTAACTATTGTGTTCAGTCAGTTTATTTCAATGAACAGATCAAAATTTTTAGAAGCTTAAAACAGCACAACCGATCGAGAGAAAGTTAAGCAATCAGTACAACAACAAATTTTGTTTTTATTTTTCGTATATCAGTCAAGAACATTGTGACTGAACAGAGCACATTATTGCCGACCCCACTCAGATCGAATTTTTACTACGGTTTTATTAGAGCAGTATTTTCATCTCAAATTTATTAATTTCGTTTAACAGCTTATTTTATTTTGAACTTGATCTGGCTTGTTTTTGTTTTTTTTCTCTTTTCTCTCTCTGTTTGACATTTTTTATGAATTCCACTTTGAATGGATTCCACTTGGGTGTGTTCATAAAGTGTGAATTTGTATGGGAAATGAAATGATTTGGAATCGAATTTGAAAATTTTCAACGAAATTACCTCATTTGCCTTATTGAAAACGTAGTATAAACCAGCAAATATAATTTTTATAAAAATTATTATTATTAATCTTAGACACTTACCCAACTAAGATCAAAAATCTGAAAATCCTAATTTTGTTAAGTTAACAAGAATCGGCCCCACTTTTATGTTGTTGTACTCATGTCATTATAGAACACACACATCCGAACGGTGTGTGAGGCAATATCCTCAAAACAAGTATTTCGAATGCTAGTTAAACAAACAAAAATTGATTAAAATTTATTCAAAAATAATAAGTTTCATTTTATTGTCAATTTATTGTCAAAATTTTTGGTAAACAGATAAATAAAATATAAATAAAAGCAGAAAATTGCTAATTTCATTCCGAGTTCAATGAAGTTTATAAAGCGAATTAAATGCAAGCACGACTTACAGACTTATCACATCTGTATAACAGAAAGAAACTCAATTGTTTAATTTGTTTTTTTTTTTTTTTTTAATTTCAATATTAAATGTGCTGTTTTTATCTGTATTTTGAAATACCTTATAGTTTGTGGTGGTGGACGACTTAACAAACTCGACGGCTAAATCATCAAAAGCATCTGTTCAGTTAATCTTGAGTTAACTCACCAAATTTGATGAGTTAACTCGGGTTTAACTTTAATCTCGCACTAAAAAACTGGACCTAAATAAATTAAATATATACATTAACTAATTAAAAAAAAAATTGTGTGAGTGCCGGGACTCACGGTTAATATGTATAATACATCAACGTGCGCGGATCCAAAACGGACTTGTTTTTGCTTGAAGGGGATCTTAAGATTTTTTCACTGAACGCACCCATCCTAGATCGTAACGTTGCACACCGTAACGTTGCACACCGTAACGTTGCACACCGTAACGTTGCACGACGTAACGTTGCACACGAACGTTCACGTTTTTTTTTCACTCTACCGCCAGCATAGATGGTTACACATCAATAATAATTAATTTTGTGGCGCGATACTTCATGGAAAACTAGGTCCTAGTGACCATTTATGTGCGCGTGTTATAGGGAGAAATTTTCTGCCGAATTTGAACGGCTTAGGTGAGATATGCTCTTTTTCATTTCAAAATATACTCTTGGAGGAGTTATCAATTCCTCGCAAGAGACAGAACCAGTGAAAAAAAACGAAGGTGTCAAATCGCAGCTCCGAAGTGGCCAATTGACATCGCCAAGACGGCTGATAACACGATTTGGGTGCTCAATAAAAGATCGATTGGCTAGGGCTTTGCGGCATGGCGTGCTATCCTGCATGAGCCAGAGGTCGTCCAAATCCATGTCTTCAATTTCATTAAAAAAAAGTCGGTTCCCAGCCTCATTTTCGAAGAAAAAGGGTCCAATGATGCCACCACTCCACAATCCGCACCAAACTGTCACTCTCTGTGGATGCATTGGCTACTCGACAATAACGTTCGGGTTTTCCGAGCCCCACATGCTGCAAATTTGTTTGTGAACGTAGCCGCCGAAATGAAAATGCGCCTCGGCCAAAACTTCTTTTCAAAAAAAGCTCTGTTTGGAATACACAGCACTCACTTTGGAAATAGGCTTTCAATATTTCCCAACGTTGTTCAAGCGTAAAGCGACTCATTTCGTTCCGCTGAGGTATGATACCTTTATACTTTCTATCAAGATTTCAAGCAGGAAACAGCTGTCAGTGTCAAAATAACCTATAATTTAAAAAGAAACAACTGGATGGCCCACCCGTTATAGATACACACTGACAAGGGGTTAGCAAGGGCGATTACCGAAATTGGCTATGACCTCGCTAGTTATGTACCTTTTCTATTAGTTTTGTTTATTAGCAAGTTTTTATTAGGAAGGGCCTCACGAGTATTTGCCATTTTTCCTCGTCTCGGTTTTCCCTACTGAAAACTTTCCAGGGCCTTCACTAAACTTTGTAAAAATTAACCATTTTTACATCCGGGTAACAACAATAGACGTACAACTAGCAAAATGTCGTTATTTCTGCCCGTCTGGAATAATTGCAAGCTCTTACAAAGTTAAGACAGTTTTCAGTTGGCAAAACCTAGCCCAGAAAAACATGTCAAATACTCGTGAGGCCCTTGCTATTGAAAAATTATTGGGCATGTTTAGTTATCTCCTCAACAATACCCCGTATATACAATAAAAACAAAAGCTTTATAACCGCCATAATGGTATGAAAAATTAAAATAAAACTTATTCATTTTCCACATAGTACCTGTTGTGTTGTTAATTAGCTAAGTGGTAAACGTATCGGACTGGTAATCAAAAGATACCTACCAGGATTCAATCCAAAATGAAACAAGTTTTTTTGTTTGTTTCTCGAGCGGGAGCCTACCCAATTTCGATAGCCACCCTTCATAGCCAGGCGGTTGCCTTTTATCTTCCATTAATTATTCGTTATTATTATTATTATAGGTACAAAATGGAGGGAAATATAGCGATGTCATATTGAATGTCGTATGAATCAAGAAAAATTAGATTGTTAAAGCCTGTTCTGTTCATATCTTACTGGACTGTTTATAACACATCTATTAACACTGCCATTTTTTGGCATATACACAAGATGAGCTGATACGATGACGAAGACTATAATATCGTATGGCTGTCTCCTAGTATTGTTTTCTTTCTATTCCAACTTTGCCATTTTTCATTTATCTATATTCCATAAAAGAAAATTAAAAGTTGTTCAAAATTCCAATTAAAGTGCGATATACATACATCATGTGCCAGATATAATGGATATATGTGCCGGAGTGGAAGTTTGTGTACGCTTCTTGCCTCTCGTTCATCAATTTTTTTTTTTTTACAATGACACTACATTCATCTACTAACTTCTTTCCGTACAAGAGCATAGTGCATGCATGCATGCATACATTTATGAATAATGTGTCTCAATGGTTAATGGCATATACGCATACAATTCGCATTCATTTTATTTTGTATATGATTTCAAAATTCTTCTTCTCACTTCGTTTACCTGCTTTTGTATGTATAGAAAATGTGCATATTATATACATCGGTATAACAGAGGTGTGCAAAATATAAAATTAAAATTATTTGTTTTCTAATTTTTAATATTTCTCAAGGAAAATAAAAGAGTTGTTACTATTTCTTTGCTCCTCTTTAACGACTGCTGCGACTGGAAACGCTTCCTTCACAATATTCATTGTGGCTCGTGTTGTGTATGCGGTTGCACCGTCTTGTTGAAACCACATGTTCACCAAGCCCCGCTCATCCAATTTGGGAAGTAACAAGTCGTTTGTCATGGCCCTGTAGCGTTCGCTAGTAACAGTGACCGTAGGAAACCGATGGTTTCCTTAAAAAAATACGGCCCAATCACTCATCCCGCAGTGGCCTTGAGCCGATGTGATGACTCTTCGAGCATCATACTCGGATTGTCAGTGCCCCAGAAACGAAGATTTTGCTTATTGACGTAACCACTTAAGTGGAAATGCGTCTCGTAATGATTTTCGACACAAAATCGTCCTCTTCGTTGTTGAAATTGAGGATGGCTTGACAGGGGAGTATAGCGCTCCATTGCTTGTCTATTTGTGTACTGCAGCTGTCTAATTCACAAATGTCAAATATGATTGACGTACGACGCCATTTGCAAAAATTATAACATCTTCCGATAGGATGATTAATTTTGCGCCATCTTGTAACTACGATGAACAGTTCTCTCGAGAAAACGCGTTTTTTTTCAAAATATGTACATCACAACACTTAATTTTTTTAAATACTCAGGAATATCCAAACTATTAATTTCCAGGAAACAAACCAACAAAAATTGGTCCACACCGCACTGTACCATCTACTTACTTGTCTTTACTAACATACCTACAAGACAAACCACAACACAACTGCCTCACTCTCTGATGCTAACACCTGTGTTATGGCCTGCCTGCTTTAGGTATATGATGTGGAAAAATATTCATTATGCGTTTTCTAGATACACTTATTTAATTATATATTAAAGTAAAGAGTGTGTAATGTGTGTACATGTACATTGTATGTATTTATTTAATTGAAAGGAAAAAAATTGAATATTGCTCCCCAAGTGTAATGACATTTATACCGAACAGCACCAATTTGACGAAGAGAAGAAGTGTTAATAGCGCCTAGTAGTGCTGGTAGTTTTTTTCTTTCTTTCTATTTTTATTTTGTTTTGATTTTCTCTAAACTTTTATGGTATGAGTGCGAATAAATTTCTCTTTGTGTGTCCAGTGTTACCAGTTTAATTGATAGTTTTATTCATTTCAAAATAAAATATATTTCTACATTGTTTTATTGATTAATACTTTGTTATGCTTTAAAGCTTAAGGAATTAGTAAAAATATCGCTTGATGGCAAAATGTGATTGGTTTTTTTTGATTTGAAGAAATGCATCTTAATAAATTTCTGAGTCAATTTTAACAAAACTATACCTACATTTTTAATTGATTTGTGGGTCTCACGTTGGTGGACATTTTATAGAGGAATTAATTTTACCACTAAGTTGCACAAGCAATATTTCCTTTATACTGCTAAATAAAATTTTAATTTTAAAGTTAAAAAAAAAAAACAGAGTATCATCTTATTTCTTTAATACCCCACCTGTAAAAACAATCTAGTTTAATGAGTTTTACATATAATGTAGATACTGGCAGGGTGACTATTCAAATTTGCTAAAACCTTGCCAATAATTTACCCTTTTGCCTCGAGAGACACAATAATAAGTTGGTTAATATGGGATTCAATCCTGCGACCTACATGATCACAATGTTGAAAATTATTAAGTTTAAAATTTATTTTCATACCATTGTGTGTTGTTTATAAAGTTTTTGTACAGGTATTTTTGAGGCGGTAGAAAAATCTTCCCAACAAGTTTAAACTTGTAGGCTTCATTAGTACTTACCATGGTTTCTTTGCCTAGATTCTCTCTACTGAAAACTTTCCAGGGCCTTGACTAAACTTGGCATTTTTCCACGCGGGAAATATTGTGTGTTCAATTAACCTCAAACCCTAATATTATCCAACTAATATGGAAGTCTTGCACTCATTTTAAATATCTACATACATTTATCCTTCAAACCGATATTTTGTATTTTCCAAAAAAAATAATTCGAGTTCAGGAAAATAAGATGCTGGATTTCGTTGGTTGAATAGTTCGTAGACTAAAATCTTTAAAAGCTATTTTTAATAAATAGTTCAACAAGTCCCATTAAATGTCTTCTATTTGACAGATTTATTTCAGTAGGTACCTATAGAAGTTTTATTTAAAAAAAAAAACTTCCAATGAATACTCACCCACCTGAAAAAATGGCAAGTTTTTGCCAAGTTTAGTCAAGGCCCTGGAAATATTTTACTATATGGAAAATCTGACGAAGAGAATGGAAGTGAGGCCCTTGCTGATAAAAAAATGTTGGGCAAGATAGCTATCTTCTCAAAAAAATAATCCGTATATGCAACAAAAACTTCATAAAGGGGGTTTGTTTTTTAAAGGCGGAGAGCTTTAAAATGTCAACACTGTATTCTGTGACAGCCGATTCGACAATTCTCGGTTGTTTTGAGGTTATTTTGGTTCGCAAATAGTTCAAATTTATTTTGAAAAATATGTTTCAAATTGAGAAATTCACTTATTAGCCGGTGAATCAAAGGCCCATATGATTATGGTCAGAACTTTTCGGCCAGTCAAGGGTGAGCGGTACAAAGAGATGAATACTAACTTTTTCATGGAAGGCAGACAAGTTATTTCAGCAGGACGGCGCGGCGCCAGATGCCACACAGCGCGCCATTCAATTAATTAATACTGAAAGAAACATTTTACGCCAATTGTTAACTGATTACCTTGTTGAGTTTAATTTTAAAGTTATCCGCCTCAATAAAACAACATCCGTTTAATTGATATATACCATAATTATTCTCTACGCCTCTGGTGAGGTACCTACCCATAAAATATTAGAATATCCGTTCCGATGTCAAATCTGACACCAATGTACCGTTTCGTTTAAGCTCTAGATCGATTTCAAGCTGAGCGCAAAGGGGCATACACACTGCACAATCTAACGATGAGACAGTGACTTCCGCGATCGGTTTTACGAAAACTACTATTTGTTTTGGTTTAATCTTCGACCTTTCAACATTCTTACATTTCAAAATATTAATCGTGAAAATATATTTAAAAATGAAAGTATCGCCGAAAAGTGCGAAATATAATCTAACAATTAACTAGTTTTTGAAATCGATACGAATCAAGTCGATTACATATGTACATATATCTCTTTTCGATGCGAAAACACAAAAAATCTGTTTGCTGCTGATATAAATAATAATAATTATTCGATTTCTAAGCTCTTTATCTGTGAGTCATATTTAAACCACAAAACTTATTTTCTTGAAAACAAATTAAAAAAAAACATAACAAAACTAAAAACCGGTAACACTGCCTTCATCTGATTACTATAAACTGAACTGAGTACCTATACTTATTTATTTTTTTTTTTCTTTTTTTATTCATTGTCATGTCAAACATCAACATGGACAAAACCAACAAAAAAAATCATAAAAATACAAAACAACACCAATATAACTGCATCAGAAATATACAAACATACACTCACTATAGGGAATATTAAATACTCTCAGAAATGCATTTGTGTAGAAAGTATCTTAAAAAATACAAACACATTTGACGAATGTGACGATGAAAAGCATTACTAAAAAAAAATAAATAAATAACAGAATAAAGTTAAACTAGATTGCAACACCAGAATCAGGGTTGCCAGCTTTTTGATTGTTTTATAATCATTTTAATTCTAGGAATCGCCTAATTTTTTGAAAACTTTCAGATTTAATTAAACTGGAGTATCCGAATAGAATTAACTGGCGAAAATATTATTTTGGTTTGGGTATACATACATGAAGCTGGAGAGTGGGTAGTGAATATTCTATGTCCATTTGACAAAAAAGCGATTTTATTTTAAATTCAGATGGTTAGCTGACAACTCTCTGACAATGACGTTTCTGACAATTTCACTGTCAGATCGTCGTCTGACAATGTCTGGCAATATGGTCATACAAAATTGTAAGATTACACGCTTGTAAGACATTTGGGACAATTCTGTTACTGACAGATCTGACAATATTGTAAGGTCTGCCAATCGTCTTTACGTAGCTTAAATGTCAGGCGTACAATAAGATTCTGATCTCGATCACAATAAATTTGAATCTGGACCTTGAATTTGTGAAAACTGTCAGAAGCATTGGGCTAGGCAACCTTTCTTCTCCAATGTCGGTTTTCAGCTGTGTAACCGTGTTTCGCTTACTAGTTGTTGCAACAAGGGGTAGTGTGTTGCGACTGTAGATTTCTACCTTGTTGTTTTTATAGAATATTTAGCTTTGTCTCAGATATAAGGCCACAAAATATCGCCTCACACTGTTCACTTCTAAAACTCTAGGTACATCGCGAAAGATCGAGAATGGAGTTACTAATCCACATTGCCCACAAATTTAATAGCACAATTACGTATGTATTTAGCCCACTCTGTAAACAACAAAATAAATAGGCCTCTATTACAATTATTATCAATATCATATTTGAAGTTTATTAATAAAAAAAAACGTTACTCGTGACGTTATCAAATATCAATTTGTGAATCCTGAATCCTGAATCTGAAGTTAATATATCGGGTTTTTCAATAAGAGCGCTACAAAAGTTTTTTAAATAAAACAAAAACGGTTTTGGATATCAATGAAATTCTTTATTCCTGTGAAAGTAAGTTCGATGCCATTATGTATGTAACTCGATTTCTTTTGCATGGCCACCACGGGCGCGGTTGCAGAAGACCAGACGCTGAACCCAATTTTCGACGGTTTTCAAGCATAAATCGGCTGATACTGCTGCAATTTCACGTTCGATATTCGTACAAAGTTCATCAATCGTCGCTGGACTGGACCATTTCGTGAGATAACACGTTCTCCAAACTTGGTTTCCAATAAATTGATTGTGACATTCGCTGTGTGGCTTGTGGCGCCGTCCTGTTCTAACCACATGTCCTCCAAGTCCATATCATCCAATTGGGGCCAAAAATATTCGGTTATCATTGAACGGTAGCGATCCCCATTCACAGTAACGTGCCGGTCTTGATCATCACGGAAGAAGTACGGCCCAATGACGCCGCCGGCCCATAAACCACACCAAACCGTATTTTTTTCGGGATGTAATGATGACTCATGAAGTACGTGTGGATTGCTGCCTGACCAATACCGCATATTTTGTTTATTGACGAAGCCATTCAGCCAGAAATGAGCCTCATCGCTGAAAATGATTTTTCGATGAAAATTCGAATCATTTTCAAGTTGTTGCTCAGCCCAATTCACGAATATACGACGCTTCTGGTGGTCAAGCGGCTTCAGTTCTTGCGTCAATTTAATCTTGTAAGGATGTAGGCCAAGATCTTTTCGCAAAATTCGCCACAACGACGTCAAAGAGATGCCCCACGCTTGAGAACGACATGTGAGAGACACATTTGGGCTTTCTGCAACTGAAGCCTCAGCGGCAGCTATATTCTCGACACTACGGGCACTTCTTTGTCTCACTGGTACGGGAACATTTTGTACTGTGCCTGTGGATTCAAATTTTTCCGCTAGACGCTCAATTGTTGATCTGCTAGGACGATTATGACGACCATAATTGGCTAATAGCGGTCTTAACGTTGAGGCCACTGACTCCGAATTTCGGTAGTAAATTTTAATAATTTCGAGTCGTTGTTGGCTCGTATATCTTTCCATCATGAAATGGCAAACCTTACTGAAGAGAAATGTCAAAAGAGCGGCAAGAAATATGGCATCGTTTGCTGTCCCTGTTGCTCTACTTTTGTAGCGTCCCTGTTGAAAAACCCTTTATTTCTATTGACAATCTTCGATGGTTATATGAAAGGACCTCGAAAGAACTTTTGGGGTGTTTTTCAGAATCGATAAAAAACTGTTTTTAAAAAGTCTTATAAATATTTAAAAATAACACGGGCAGGACCTCGAAAGTAATTGCCTTAATTTAAATTACTTGTAACTTGTTTATTATAAAAGAATCTTATAAACTTATTTGTTGTCCTGAAAGTCATTTTTTCTTCTTACGAGGTCCTTTCGTAGAACCATCGTCTTGGTATTATCGTTTTTTTTTTTTTAATAAATTTAAAATTCTTAGTTGATGTATATTTGGTTTAGTTTATCCTCACTTGCTTAACTTCTTTTAACATCTCCGCGTCCGTTCCAAAAGTCTGTCAAAGTTAAAAAAAGTTATATTGAACTTAAATTGGAAGATATTGCCAGTTTTTGAAAGGAAACGTTTTTTCACAATTTATTACAAGCGAAAACTCTTAACCGGCAGAATGCGACTTTTAGCACTCACTTTGGCGGCCATCATACTTTCACATGTAATATTATACTATGTTTCCACCGCCCGCTGAACAGAGATTTAATTTGATTTACTCTAACGTCCAGTTTTTTAGAGCGAGATTAAAGTTAAACCCGACTTATCTCATCAAATTTGATGATCTAAGTTAGGATTAACTGAACAGACGCTTTTGATGTTTTATCCACTGAGTTTGTTTAGTCTTCTTCCTCAGTTAACTGTGGGTAAATTTGCTTTTAGAGTTAACTAACTCTCGTTTAACTCACCACTGAAAAACTGAGCCTAAATCTTCGTCAAATCTCAAAGATTTAGCATACAAATTTTAATTCGTTAAGATAATAGTAGGTAAGAAATTAATCTTTTAATTAAATTTGATAAGTCCAATAGTTTTTAAATCGAACTTATCCATATCGCGCTGACCACATTCATTGAGACGTAAATGAAACTTTCTATCTCACTTTCACTTCATAAGAAAAAAATGAAAAACCATAGAGTTTTCACCAAATAACATATCCTTTTCTCCTTCATTCACAAACGTCAAAATCAGCACTTTCTAGAAACTGACATTTATTTATGTATTTTTGAAATAAAATGCATACTAAAATTGTGTGTTATATATTACACATTATACATAAATATCAAGAGTATTGTAATTAAAAACACATTTTAAAGATTTAAGTTGAGTACAACTTATTAAAAATTAAAAAACTGGCTTCTACAAAATGATGGCTGTCAGTTTAAACGTTGATATATTCGGAAATTTCTCTATTTACAATTTATTGTTAATCTTTTTGATCGGTGGAAATACTACATTGATTTATTTATTCTAAACTTAAGATTAACCCTCTGAGGAAACATATTATGTAGCTTTAGTATACAATTTTCTTCTGATTTCTGCAGTGAAATAATTTTACAATTATATTTTTGTATAATAAATACATACATACTGTACATATTTTTGAAAAGATTTTCACTTTTATAAAATACTAAGGATTCCACAAAATCGCACATTTCTAAAATCAAAATATCGACTAAACAAATCGTCGGAAAATAAATCTTCTGTGTTGGCAACCCTGGCCATAGTCTACCGCGAGAGAGGAGCTGTTTGTAGTTAGTGAGACTGTTGCAGACTTCAGTCTATTTTCGATCGTTTCTTGGAGAAGAAGTTAGACAGAGGTTTCGCGTTTAAGTCGACTCGGCTCATTCCTTTCTTTCGTTGCGTTTCGCTCCGGCCGTCCGGTCCCATACAAGTTTTTTTTTTTTTTTTTTTTAATTTTCTGTCGTCCGCCATATCGGTTCTGGGTAGTTTTTTTTTTTTATTTATTTTCATTATTTACTGTTCATTGTTTCTTTCTATTGCATCTGTAAATTTCAATCCAGCTGGATACAACAAAAAAAAACTGGTTAAAATATTCCAATACTCGATTCCACAAACGAAACAGGAACTACCTTACCTATTTTCCTTCAAGAAATCCAAGAAGAAAGTCTGCTGCTGTGTGGTTGTCTGGTTCTGGTTTTTTATAAAGTCTGTTCGTGTGTTAAAAACGAAAAAAAAAAACCGAGGATATAATTTTTGTTGATTTAATACGTCAAAGAAAATTTGAAATTAAAATATTTGTCAGCTTTCGTATAGCTTCGTTGTTTATCTCGTGGGTTTTGTCTCGATTAAATTTTTGCTTTTGATGGGCTTTCTCAGTGTGGTTCAGTGGACTGAACTTTTTTACATACATGTCTATATATTTATAAATTATTTCGAAACATTTATCATCTCTCCACAATTGCTGTGTGTGTGTTTATTTTTTTTTTTTTTTCTTGTGGAGACATTCTAAATATGTTTTTTTGTTTTAAGTTTTACTCCTTTTCATGGTTTGTTCTGTCTCAATCGGAAATTTTAAATTATGTGCTTCCCCCTCTTGGGGCTTCCACTACCAGTTTGTTCGGCGAAAGATTAGATAGAAAAAGTTTGTGTATCTTTTTGTAGGTTATTTCTTCAGTTTTTTTTTTTTCGTATGATACTCTTTAAAGCAAACAGTTGTCGAGTAACAAACCCTAACGAGTTTATATTTATACATTTATGTTACATACATACCCACCTACACCCATAAATGTTCATTGGACAAAAAAGATATTAATCATAATTCACGTGTGTGTTATATTATATCTAACGAAATATAGGTATACAATATACATACCTACAGCTGTATACATGCATTGTTTCGCGGTTGAACTATTTTGAGATAAATACCTACATATGTAGTATCTTCAAACAAAACCCAACCTTCCTTACTAAAATGGATAGATACTATGTATCTCGGTGTGTCTCTCGGTGTGTCTATAGTGAATGACTGATAGAATCGGTGCGGTTTTTATTTGTGAAATAAATAAACATAAGTTTAAAGTTTTTTTTCAAGTTCTCTCTTACTCATTTAGATAAAGTAATTATCGAAGCCTGTCAAGATAATGAACACGGATACGAATTTTAAAATGGTCAATTTCCTCATCAAGATTGAAATTCGTTTTAAAACTTGTTACATTAAACCTCAATGTCTTCAACTATGAACAAAATGATTTTGAACTTAGATAAATCATTCGATTATTCTTAGAATTCGATCTGAAATCATTGATGCAAAATTTAGGTCAGTTTAGGCGTACGAGGTTAAAACGATTTTAGTTAGTATGATATTAAGCTAAAAAGACGATTTTGCTAATTATAACCGAATTAAGCATCATCATTATATCTCTATCATTTTATTAAATTTAAGATCGTCGAATAACAATATCGAACTAACGCCTCGTATGAGACTTTGACATTTATAAATGTCAGAAAAGGTATGTTTGTTTAAATAGCAACGAACTGTCAAATTTTAAGGCGTGTTCAGTTTTAATTTATTAACGATATTGGTTTCGAACGATATACAAGTTCAAAATTGTTCAATTAAGAAAAAGTTAGTAAACTGCTCCAAATTTAGATAATTGTTATGTAATATCATGCTTGACATTTAACAATTGTTCAAGGGTTTTCGAACTTGGTTAAATAAATCCGAATTCTTATTTTCCATTTTTAAGCACTGAAATCATTTTTTTGGAATAGCTTTTTGTGCCAAACAAAAATAATATTGCTGATGCTAAAAATAATGTCATTACCTACCAATAAACTGTCAAACAAAAAATATACCAAAATTATAAAGAATTTTCTGGCAATTTATCATCTGTAGGTTAAGTATAATAAATAACCATAAAATGTCAAAATTCGACAGTGAAAAAAGTTGTAAACACTGTAAAAAAAAATCTATCAAAATGTGACAGTTGGAATTTATTTCGCTGCATGCACACATCTTATAACGGATATATGTTAAATTGTTTTAATCGAACACCTGACGTTTGTTTGTTTTTGAGAAAATGAGAAATGGAGTTCTATGGTGTGTTCCTTTGGTGTCGGTAGGATTACGATTTCAGATTAATTTTTGTGGTCTAGATGTGTATTAGTGTATATTCATGTCCGTCTGGATGTAGTGATAGTGAATCTTATGGCTGTCAATTGTACTAGTGTTTATAGTGGTGTTAGTAACAAGAGTGGAAAATCTGCCGATAAATCTAGATCACTAAAATTGATTTCTGATGATAAAAAAGCAAACATTTTGAAAATTGGTGTTTTGACAGATATGGATAGAAAAATATTATTGAAAGTTGTTTTTTCGTGTGATAGCACACTCATATTATGGCTCCAAAGGTTACGCAGCATCATATTAATTTTGAAAAATATTATTTTTCTACAATTGGATAACAGCATTAGTTAAATCGAGTGCATACCCGGTAGAGGCTTGTTTTTGTTGCTCCTTGGGTTAATTGACTTCAATATAAGATACAATCTTGAACCGGATTTTAATAATCTTTTAAGAAGTATTTTACGAATTAGAACGTGCTGGCCAATTTTTTTTTTTATACAGATACAATCGAAAAGTAACATTTTGTTTTGTCTATCTTCTTGTCTATTTTTTTTACTACCTCATCAATTTATTGTTCGCGATGACATTAATACTTGTTAATTTTGTCTGTACGGACCCTGGAGATTGCAAATCAGCATTCCGCATTTATTCTCATTGATTTGATTTTGTTCTGTATTTTATATAAGTGTGTGTTTTTTTTATGTCAACGGTTTTTTTTCTAGAGTGCAGTTTGATAAGAAAATTAAATTAAAAATTGATAAAATAAGAGAAATACATATAAGAAAGTAATTAAGTTTGGTCGTGTTTCTTGTGTTTTAAGTGGTGCTTATAAGAAAGTGTTTTCAAAAAAAAAAAAAAATATCAGTAAAGTGCAGAAAAAATATACACAAATAAAAAAATATCCATCTATATTTTCTATATAAATAACAAATCATCAAACGGAATACTTATCATCACAATCAAAACAGCTGCTGTTGCTGTTTAATTAATTTGGAAGAGCAGCGTTTTTCTGTTGTTGTTGTTGCTATATTATTGGATTTTCTGTTCCAGATATTATGTGTTTATTGCTGAGACGGTAGCAATTTCATACATTTTGCGGATATAGTTGAGTATGTTTTATTTTTCTTTATCAAAGTGTACAGTATAAACTTTCATAATTAGACAGCCTATAGAAATAAATTTGAGGGGAAATTATTAAACTTATCGATTGCTTTTTTTTAAGCACGATCCTAGAGACATGCCAATTTATGTATATAACAGATTAGATTGGATACAGATTTATTGAATCATCAAACTAAAATTTAATTAAATTAATTTATTGACTAAATTTTCTAAATTACTTTAGCTTTTTTTTAAATGAATAGCCGAAGTTTTGTTATTTATAAAATTCTCTTAAGTCCTGTTTTTCAGTACTTAATCTAGTAGCTATACCCCAGTTAACTCATCAAATTTGGTGAGTTAATTAGGATAGGGACATACTGAACAGATGCTTTTGATGTTGTATCCACCTAGTTTGTTTAGTCGTTCCGCATGAATTGTACCTACGCCAAAAAACCCCTCCCTCAGTTAACTGGGAGTTAATTTACTGGTTTAACTCACCACTGAAAAACTGAAAAACTGGACCTTAATATTTTAAATCTTCAATTTCCTCAAAACTAGACTGAAGTTTTGACATTACATAGATTTTTTTAACTTCATTAAGTGGTCCATCTGATATTTTATGGTAATGGTTCAAGAGCGTTATAATTTATCGTAGGCTCCCGCCTGGGATATCAATCTAGTTTTTAATGAGGCCCTAGAAAATTTAACATTGATACTTACACACGTTAATAATGTAAACCACAAGCTTGAAGCATCTTATACTTATGTGCGTTGTCAAAAAGTTATCAATCATGCATGTTCTACGATAACTAAATCTCGAAAATTCATGCAGACCACAAAGCACATCATTCTGTAACTTTAAATTGATGCAGAGGTCACAGTTGCTGAATAATTTAAGCATATTTTACTGCACACAGAACCGACAATATACATTTATTGTATATTTAACATAGTCATTTAAATGGAAATGGGCCTCATTAAGGTTTGTTTTCATGAAAATTATGGTTATCATAGGTAAGCATTGTGGAAGAAGCTCTTCATTCAACTGATTTTTGTATTGATAAAAATGCAAATTGATATGAAAATATGATTTCTCAGAAAGTTATTGTTGTTTGAAGTCTAATTTCTTTGATCACGGCTTCGAATTGAATTTGATGGATAGTTTTTAATTTTTCTTAAATCATTAGCAATGTTTTCAGCTGTATGTACTTTATGGTCCAGATTTTGTGCTTATCTGTTACAGAGACGCTTTTTTCAAAATCATTCACAATAAGAAGGTAAATAGGAAATTTTGATGTATGTGTATGTATGTCTACTATAGTTGTTCGAAAATATTCGACGCATTGACTTTCGATATCACCAAAATAAAATTAATCAACACACACTGTGAAAATTCACCGTATCAAAGCATACAACATTGACAATCAGACGCATGACACTAGTCAGTCAATGTTCTCCCGAATTACGTAGACTTGTTAAGCTTTAACACGATCACACGTATTGCTTCGGAAAAATGCGATTTTGAAGGTTTTCCACTTTCAAGTAACATTTGGAACGAACTATTCTATATGCGTCATAATATGGTTGCTTCTCTATTTGTCAAGCCATGAACTATCGTTTTCATCAAAGGATGGCTGCAATGTCAACGGATTAAAAATCATCTAGAAAAAAGTACTCTTCAGTGACTATTCGAACTACAAGTGTTTTCGAGTAGTCGTCTAATCTTATTTTGATTCGAAATCAAATCCAGAAGGATTTTCCTATTTTTATTTTTTTTTTTTTTTTAGAAGAAGAATTGTCATTGTGAAGGATTCAGAAAAAGCTTCTGGATGACGAATAGGTAATAAATACCATCAAACATTTTTATTGTGCCAATACTTTTCAAATTTTGGTAAAAAAGGCGAAAATAAAACAAAGCAGTAAATGTCACAAGTTTTGAAATAATCCCAATGAGAGATCGTCAAATACTCCAAAACGACAAGTAGGCCAAGGAGATTATGTTGACGCGGTAGAAAATTCGGTTGAGTCAACGTTGAAACACAGATAAAAAGTCAAGCTTTGCGTCGAGAAGGTTGTTAACGTTTCCTTACTCCGCTACAAAGGGAATGCCAACGCAGCCGTCAACGAGTTGACAGTTTTCTGCGTTAACTATCACACGACCTGGCAGCTTTGGAACGGATTTTGATGTCAGTTAGTCAACCGGGTTGACCATGTGAGTTGAGCATCTAATCGTTCATATTCAGCGAACTACATTTTAGCAAGTCCAAAAATTTGGCAATCCAATCCGCTTACATAACACTTAGCTTGTTGTTAAATCGACGCTGCCAGAAAGTATTATGACTCCTCCTGTACTTGAGGGCGTAAATGATTTGTATGAGATGCATTTTTCTTTCGGACTTTGCTCTCGTCGTGTTACAAGAGTACTGAATGATGTTGATCTTGAAATAAATCCGCTGGCCGGGTTAGTATACAACTCCCTTAATCTGAAAAGGTGTTCTTTCCTAGATGGCAAAGCCGCTGCCTAAGCTTTTCCACCTCAACTTTAAACAATCGTCCAATTGTTGTGCCCCTTTTTAGGAAGAACATGGACACTGAATATCTAACAGATTAGCAAATATCTCAATCAATGTCGTTTTTGACTTTATTTTCTGAATGATTCACTCCTTTTTGATTCCAATCGAATATGAAAAAATCGCCAATGGCTTGTTCGAGCATTTATCACATTTACTAACGGCCAATTTCTTCACAGAGTCCTAATGGTAGTACCAGTACTAGTCCTAAAATTGGTACTCAAATCGGTATCAACTCATTTCTTCACACAAGTTCTAGGTCGTTGTCCTGTCAATTTGGTACCGAGTATCAGTTAGGACTCGGTACTAGCAAAATCAGCTATAAGTAACCTAGAGAAACACTTAAATGTATATTTTAAATGCTTTTTTTCGTGTCTACTCCTCTATGAAATCAGAAACAGAAAAAGATTCCGAAAACATTTCACGGTACAGCTAATTGAAAGATTTTGTAGTAGTGGGGGTGAAAAGGGAGTAGGTACTCCGATTTCCCAAACGAAAACTACATAAATGACCGGCAATAGGACCTTCGTATCATCGTTTTGGAAAAGACTAATATTGGTGCACATGTTAGTATTTCTCAAAGACTTTGATAGAGTTAAGCAACAGACTTTCTTATCGAAAATAAGTTCAATTGATATCGATGAATATCTTTTTCGTTGAATTAAAAAATACCTTTTGGGCCGCTCAATGCACAAGTCCTATTGGATAGTTTCAGGTATGAAATTTACAAAACAAATGCTGGTGTACCCCAAAGCTCCGTCTTGTGTCCGATTCTTTTTTCTCATAATTATGAATAATCTTCTGGCTGATACTAAGAGTCAATTAAATTGTTCTGATGAATACAATACCCTCAGGTTTTCATATTCGTTTCTAGATTCAAGATGAAGTCTTCAGATGTGAAACTTCAACGGGAACGTATTATAATCTTACTATCTCGATATCATTGGCCAATGGTAAAGTGACCAGATGCAAAAACCCAAAATGTGGGACAAAGTAAAGAAACTCACCCGAAAATAATACACATATATATTTTTTTTTTAAATGTGGGACAATTTCAATATTATTAAAGTAGGTTGCAGAACATAAAAAAAAAACACTTCTTTTCTTCACTTTATATTCTTTTAATCTAGGAAAATTAATTTCAAAAAATCCACTTCATTTCAATGTGAAACTTTGGGGCGTGCACACGCATATTTGCAGATTTAATTTATCGCAATTAATGATTCTTAAAATGCACATCAAAGTTAAAGATTTGCAGAAAAAAAATCAAAAAATATATTCTATTATGTATTGTGTGTGTATGTATAAATTAATAAATTATCCAGCCATATATCTCTGATGAATGAATTTTTTTCAATAAGTTATTATTTTTTGACACTTCCTGTATGAAATTTTCGCAGCTTGAATAGCTCGATCTCACAGCCAATATCGCTTTAATTGTTTCGACAGAGTTGTGACTTCTCCTCCGTCCACAATTAGTCCCCGGCATTAGTCCCCGGCAAATAGAGGGTATAATCAACAAACTTTTTGGAGTTTTGGTAAGGAATATTGCAGTTTCTTAAATGTGAGAAAATTTCCACCCATCTTATAGCAGCTGATATTTTTGCATTATTCCAGTTTTGTAATTTATTAGCAGTTGCATTCAGTCGTTATGTTTATGCATCTAATTTTTTGTAATGTTGGTAGCATTCAGGGGGGTTATTCCGTAATTTTTAAAACGTAATCGTCTAAACGATAGTCGTGCACGTTATCGTCATCAATTTGCTTCACGTAACACAATCACTAAATCACAGTTTGAGAAGGATTGACTTGTCAATCATTGTCATTAATGACAATTCAGTAATTTATTTTTGTGTTGTTTTATGTTTGGACCAATGAAAAAGTTATATTTCCAATATTTATTTGTGAAATATTAAAAAAATACATTAAACAATGGTTTACCCTATATGTAGGTCAGTATCGCCCAAAAAATGTCAATTTTTATTAAGAAGTGAAAAGAATGTGAAGCCAAAACTTGTTGTCGCCTATAACCAAATCGGTTATCCATCTATCCAAAGCTAAATAGAATTAATTAGAAACTGTCTAAAGGCACGTAGTTTCGCGTACGCGAAATTAGTTCTCACACCTAAACAGTGAGGTATATATACATATATACAGAAAGGGTTCTTTAAATCCAAAAAAAACTGCATATAACCAACCTTGCACCTACCCCAAATCTGTTGTTTACTATTCAGTTACTGATGTCGAATCACCATGGCAAGTGACACGATTAAACAACAGGTCCAAATGATAAGACTTTAATATAAAAATCTTTTAGGCAACGATACGTGCGTTGCGCCCATTTTACGGTTTACTTGGTTGTCCTCCCAAGCCGATTATCCAAAGTTTGGTGCCCAAATTTGAGTTGACCAATTCAGTGGACAATCAGCCAACGCCTTTGCGTCAACGAAACCCAGGATCAACCGAAAACAACTACCCGCCCTTATTGAAAACCCTACATTTCGTTGCTTCATATGATAAAATGCATAATTTGCTTACAAAATCAAACAAAACGATAACTTAATAGGTATCGTTCAAATGCTAACGATTTAACGATCACGTTTTGAGGATTTTTGATTTACGGAAAGCAAATTTTCGATCGTCAAGACGATATCTTTCAGTCGATAATGATTATTGTTTTTAGGTGATGCAAGGCTGTCGTCAAAACGATATCGTGAGGCGATAATCGAATTACGGAATGACCCCCCAGTTAATTTATTATGATAAATTATAAAATAAACGATCGAAAAATTCAATTTTGATTTTGTGGGACAGCGTGGGACATCTTATAATTTGGTGGGACGTTTGTGGGACAATTTTCGAAGTGGGACAGTTTGTGTAAATGTGGGACTGTCCCACGTAATGTGGGACGAATGGTCACTTTAGCCAATGGGGATAAGAAAACGCGTAGAAAGAAATGCTACAAAAATTTAATGCTCACTTCTGTCGGTAAAGTTGACGTGGAAGTGTTTTTTAAAAAGTGAAAAATTAATTTAACATCTAAGTCATAGTCAAATTAAAACAAAAATCGGTCTTCGAAAAATAATGGCACTTCGGAAAACCGTATAAACGGTGTTCTAGTGAAATAGCCAGTTGCATTCCTCCCCTAAAACAATTCAATCGTAATACTCGTACTTCTAGGAATGCTCATTAGTTTACCCTTCAGCCGAACTTCGGACGTATAGAGATTCTTTCTTTAGTAATATTGGTGCACTTGGTAGAGTTAAGCAACAGGCTTTCTTGTCGAAAATGAGTTCATTTGATATCGATGAATATTTTTGTCGTTGAACTAAAAATCAGGTACCTTTTGGACCGCTCAATGCACAAGTCCTATTAGATCGTTTCAAGTCTGAAATTCACAAAAAAAAATGCTGGTGTACCCCAGGGGTCCGTTTTGTGCTGTTAAGTACAGAGATTCTTTCTTTAGTCGCACTACACTAATGTGGAATGTTTTACCCAGAGATTATGAATTATAAAGATCGGAAACCTCGTCTGTTATTTGGGTTTGCCTAAAAGCTAAACAATATGACTGCCCGTGGTGAAGTAAGTAAGTTGCATTAGTATGCGTGTTTTGACTCATACTAGTGCAACTTGCTGATTTCCGACACGATATTTTGAAAACTTCATGAGTTTCATGGGCACGTTCAAAAACTAATAAAAATGCCTAAACGAACTATCAAGTGCTCACGACACCTAAAATCATTTGGTTTTAGAGTTGCATGGAAGATTTTGAACAATTATATAAAAAGGGTAGTAGAATTGTAGAATCTCGCGTTGGAATAAAGTGGTGCTTTGGTACCACTGAGTAGTAATGCCAGGCACCTTCTATTGAAAATGCCGGAAGTATAGAAAGAGACAACTAAAGAACAGTCGTGGACGTTTCGTCTCGTTTTTTAAGCAAGGCTTTGATTCTGATTTTAGATTCGACCCTAGCGACATCATCAAATTTTAGAGATAATAATAAATCGTTAAATAAAAATTCAATCCGAGATTTTTATTATAAAACAAAAATGCGAATTGACCATAAATCAATACTTAATTTACGCAGTAGTTCAATTTAATCGGTTAGTGAGAGAACAGAATATTGCAAAAAGTCTTCTTTCCATTTGCTGTTGAAATTGATGCTTTAGGAGTGTTCTTTGCTTCTCTATTTCATTTAGAAATGCTGAACACTGAATAAACATATACATATGTACATAAATATAAAGCCTTTCATCGGATAACTCCTCAAAGTGATTTTAGCCATGGAACATACAACATTTTCTTATAAAGGGTTTTCCAATAAGAGGTGTTATTTTGATATTAAAAAAAAATGGCTTTTTTGAGATAAATGATCGGATGTTTATTTCATTATAAAGAGGAAGCTATGCCGTTAATAATGGAACACAACATCAGCCAAATGGCCGCCACGACCACGCTTACAGGACCATATCCTTTTCATGAAATTTTCCATAACCAAATCGCAAAGTGGCTGCCCTATGTCCTCGATAGCCTCACGAATTCCATCTTTGAGGTCTTGAATCGACGCTGGGCTGTTGGCGTAGACCTTATCTTTCACGTGGCCTCAAAGGAAGAAGTCGCAAGGTGTTAAATCACAAGATCTCGGTGGCCAATTGTGATCACCTCTTCGAGAGATAACACGGTCCGGAAACTTTTCCCGTAAAAGATCGATGGTTTCATTGCTTGTGTGGCACGTAGCGCCGTCTTGTTGAAAGTAAACGTTGTCCAGATCAATACCATCCAATTCCGGCCATAAACAATCATTAATCATCTCTCGATAGCGCAATCCATTGACCGTAACTGTTGCTCCAGCCTCATTTTCGAAAAAGTAAGGTCCAATGACCCCGCCGGACCATAAACCGCACCAAACAGTCACGCGTTGAGGATGGAGAGGCTTTTCAACAATAACTCTTGGATTTTCCGAGCCCCAGATGCGACAGTTTTGCTTGTTGACGTAGCCTCCGAGGTGGAAATGGGCCTCATCAGTCAAGATGATTTTTCGATGAAATTCCGGATCATTTTCATGCATTTCAAGGACCCAATCAGCAAAGACACGACGTTGTTGATGATCAGCCGGCTTGAGATCTTGTGTTAACTGAACGTTATAAGCCTTAAGACCCAAGTCTTTACGCAAAATACGGTGTAATGACGTTTGTGGAATGCCTAATTCCAAAGAACGACGAGGAATGGACAAACCTGGGTTTTCTTCAACACTTTGGGCTACAACAGCAATATTCTCAGTTGTTCTTGAGCGACGTGCACGGGTTTTATTCTTCACATCACTAACTTGTCCCAACAGCTCGAATTTGTCCACCAATTTCTGTATTGCGGTCCGACAAGGTGCTTCACGACGACCCAAAAATGTTTTAGTTTTACGAACCGTCTCTGCCAAATTTTCACCATTTTTATAGTGAATTTTAATAATTTCAATGCGTTGTTGAAGCGTGTATCGTTCTATTTTTATTAATGGCGTAGTTTCTACTTGTCAAATGTCAAAAAATGACAGCTTCAAAAGTTACAGCTACCGAAATAGCGGGCTATTCAAAATAACACCTCTTATTGGAAAACCCTTTATTATTAATATGTATTTCCTTCTCTTACACCGTTTTTATCATCCGATCCAATCTGTTCTAACATTTGTTTCTCTTATTAAATTGTATCTGTATTCTGTATCTACCACTCTTTCTTTGATATTTCGCCAAACCTCATCTACTACTTTTTAACAACTCTTTTTACCCTTACCCCTTTCAACGCACAGATGGTACTATAGTTTTCCACCAGAATTTCATACCCCGTTTACACCGGATGAATTCCATATTGTTATGGAATATTTCCGGGCTGTAACCTTAAGTATTCACTAATCTTTCAACGTCGACACATAACTCTACAACACACCACACGAGAGTAGTGTGGTTTGGGCTTTAATTCTTATAGCAGAAAAAGCGTTTCTAGCATTTTTAAAATAAACTCAAAATATTTAAATTCAGCTCATTACAATCTTCGCCACAACATAATATAATGTAAATTTAGTGAGATCTGTTTCGTTATTTAATCATCTGAATACGCACCTTTGTATCATATTTTTATCACTTTCGATAATAACTAATTATTTCTGTTTGACGAAATTATGCTTAGGTAGCTGCAAGTGTCGATTTCTTTAAAAAAAAAAAAATATTACCATAGAGCTCAGTCGTGAATGGCCAGCTATAGATTTATGAACAATATGGGTGCACCCTAAAATATTCTATTTGCACCATTTAATCTGTATTTTCCGAACACATACCGATATCCCACCTAACATCAGCCATTTTCGTGGTGAAAGGCTGATGAGTTGAATTTTTTTTTTAAAGATGGCTGCGTTTTTTGACACATACAAAATGGTCGAGCTGTCAAAACAGAACAAACCCACCCTGTTAAATTGTTGTTGCAATTCACATCTATTCATCGACAGGAAACGAAATTACAAAAACAACAATGTAAACAAATGGGTTTTGGAGGATGAAACGTTCGAAGGTTTCCCATCTTTATAATTCATAATGTCTGGTTTTCTCCGGCTCAATTTTTCCTTCCCGTTCATTCAAACATTTTAAAATCCTCTTCAACTTTCCTAAACGCTCGTACTGTGTTTCATCAGTTTAAGGGTATATTTGACATCGTTCTTCATCATTTCATCATAACAAAATGATCTTCATTTCAGTTTATTAGTTATTTAAATTTTTTTATGAATTTAATTGAAATTATTACTCTCTATCCATTCTATCTATTATTTCTTATCTGCAGCGAAATTTAAAAATTTTCGGTGATAAATATTTTTCTTTTAAATTAATACATATCGATCTTTATTGTCACATTTTTAAAAGATAATTTGAACAAAATTTACAAACAATCTACTTCGTATCTTTTTAACTGATAACAGCTTGGGTATATACTTATAAGTACAGATAAGATAGCCGCTTAAATATATTTCTTCTGTCACTGTATAACTGTAGGTACAAAATCAAATTTCTTATCTTTAAAAAAAAATATTACATAAATTCCAAGGAAATATAAATAATTCTGGCCTTTAGGTGTATTTAAAAAAAATAGCATTAATTTTTTTTTTTCTTTCAAATGTATTTTGTATACGCGTCCTTTATTTAAAAAATTCCTAAATTTTATCATCTAAAAGAATTAAAAAAAAAATACTCTTTATCGTGTTTTTTTTTTAATTATATTCAATATTTTATTTGTTTAAATACTAAATTAGCACTTTGTCGATAACAACCCGGTAACATGGTAAAATAAAAAAAACAGGGGTTTTTCTCTTTTCTGACATCAGTGAAAGACCAATTAAATCATTAGGAGGAAACAAAAAAAAATGTTTGTTCTTTTGAAAAGAACACGCAAAAATTCAACAAGAATTAAACTTCCAAACAATAATTAAAGGCAAAGAGTCTATTGTCTTATAAGTATGCATATGTATAATTTCTATTCAAATCTACAAAAAATTTTGAAGGGCCATAATCCCCCGTGACCGTGACATATTTTTGTTTAAGCCCTGGAAAATATAGATATGTATATATATTTCATTCACTATCGCAACGTCATCGATGACGGGAAATACTTTCGGAACACGATACGTCTAATTAGAGACGACATTTTTGAAGGGCGTTAAGCCAAAGGAATGTCACTCACTAGATTAGAAGTAGAGGAGAAAGGTGCTGCATGATTTTTTTTTTTTATTTAAAATTTTCGGATCGATTACATTTGGAAATCAACCCACGCATGACACACACTATCAATCGATAAGTCATAATGTTATTATAATATTAGCGAGTGTAATCGATTTTTTGCTGTATGTTGCTTCTTTTGCTTTGGGTTGTGGGGGTAGAAAAGTTATATATATTTTAGTTGCCCCTTAGGTCAAGTATTGGTATCGTAAGAAAAAAATGTGTGAGTGCCAGTACTCAGGGCTAAGGTGTGTAAACATGATCGTTCGTCCGAAGTCGGATTTTAGTTATTGAACGTAACCCATTTAAATGAAGAATGCGTATCGTAACGTGTACGTGTGACACGTAACGTAGTGCACGTAAAGCCCGAACCACACTACTCTCTTGTAGTGTGTGTTGGGGAGTATAGTGTGTCGTTATCGCTCTAATGTATTTCATATGCGTAGAGCCATATTTGTGTCGTGTGATGTGTTGTGTCGAAATCTATGAAATACACACACCACACGAGAGTAGTGTGGTTCGGGCTTAAGGCTCACGTTTTTAATTTACCCTACCGCTGTGCCGGCCGGCATAGATGTTTTCGCATCTAAAATTCGAGGTTTAAATCAAAATCTATATTACGTTGATTGAGATGTACATACAGTCCGTCGCCGCGCCGACATGCACTATGGGGCGAAAAATATAAATCATTACAAAAATCTATTTCTCAATATTTTTTTTTTCTTTAATTTAGCATTCCTATACATATGTACGTGTAATAAAAACCAATCTTGGATTAGATTATTAGATCGAAAATGCTTGGCATTTAACATCGATTTACCTGTTGCCTGTTGGACCGTTTAATTCTAGTTGTTTTGAATGGTTTTTAGTCTGATCTCCACAAGTTAAATACTGGCGTGACTATTCATTTCGATGAAAACGAAAAGCATGTGCATCACTAACCACCTTCTGTGGAATGACCAACTTTTTGGAATTGCCAAAAATGCAGCGAAATCTTAGGTATGTAGAAATGGCGGCCCAGAGCAACCTAGTTCAGTGACCCAATTAGCGCTGGAATGCGCTGTTTTGATATCATGACTCGTATTGACCTGTGGATGAAAGGTGATTTTATTAGAAGGATTTGTGGATATACCTCTTAACGGATCTAAAGAGGGAACATTCTTAGAAAACCTCAGCCAGCTTTATCGCGGCTTAAAGAAGTCCAACGGATACAGAACAGAAGTTCTCAAGATCAAATCTTTGATTTGTCAAAAAAAAGAGCAGCTCTGAAAAAGTATTGCCAGATTGAAAACCACACGTCTAAAAAAACACCCCTTACAAAAAAGTTACATACTTTACTTAAGGTGTCACTTCATTCCGGTAGGAATATAGAGCTCAACTAAGAAGCTTCTCCAGTCAGTTCGTTGACTAGCTTACTGTCTCGAGTTACGCACGCCCAGTTGTTGAGGTCCTCATGCACTTGTGACTACCTCTACGACGCCTTCCGAACCTCATTCCTGATATCATATCCTTCTATTTTCTCTATCGTCCTCTTGTCATGCTCCTATGTCCGGTTTTCCTCTCTCCTCTTGTGCTTGTAGAGCTCGTGAGCAGCACCGGTCCTGTCATGCAGCCATCAGCTTCGCTTTGTATACCTCTTGTTAAGCTGCATTTGCTTGCCGAAACTCCACGTCAATAGAAGAATTTTGTTTAAAACTCAGCACGTACAAGGCTCTCTGCGGGAATGTTATCACTGATTCTCAAGAGCTTATTAGTAACTTGAACGGAAATGTATCTCTTGCTCTTGCAGGCGTCTTACGTCAACCTTTCTCACAGTATATCCCTGTTGTTGATGTGGTCAGGATATCCGCAGCCGTGCCTTGTCTATATCGAAGTAGTAGTACAATTCAATTTTTTCCACTTAGAACCTTTGGAAATCGATGTTACTGGAGGATTGCCTTGCGTTAATCAACATAAATGGTCAACCTGGATTGACGGTTGATTGATCAGCAGATCTTTATATCTCCGTGTGAATGTTTAGTTGTGGCAACTGCGTTCTAGCTACAACAATCTCTCGCCCTGCAGCAAAGTCGATTAGCGTCATCAGAGTGGTGTCTTGAAGACTGTTCTAAAGGATCCGCCATCTAACGTTTTTTTTCAACTAGTGCTTATTTCGTGAATGGTAACACTTAGCTTATGTCTGATTTGACAGATAATTAGTTTAATCCCTCCGCTGAACGAATATGGTGTGTATACGCTTCGCTAAGTGGACCTGCGATCGACTTAGAGAAGATGCCGATTTTGCCAAAAAAATCATCTTTTCAGATGAAGCTCATTTTGATCTTGGCGGGTAGTAAACAAGCAAAAAAAAAACCCGCACGCATACACTGAAAAGCCGATACACCCAAAACGAGTCACTGTTTGGTGCGGATTTTGGTCCAGAGGCATAATTGGGCCATTTTTCAAAAATGAGCAAGGAGTGGCCGTTACAGTCAATGGCGATCGTTATCGCACCATGTTGAACTAATTTTTGTTCACAAAAATTGAAGAGGAGGATATTGGCAACATTTGGTTTCAACAGGACGGCGCTACGTGCCACACAGCCGAAGCTACACTCGATTTTTTGCCCCATTTTCAAAAAAAAAGTTATTTTTGGTAGACTGTACCACAAAAGATGTCTTATCATCCTAGCTGGGCATTCAAATCCACAAGGGCAGTTTTATAAGATATGGCTCATATGTACATGTACACATGTCTAGTGCTCGTAGAACATGTCATCATATTTCCCATATGTGGGCATGTGCGCATATAAAGGGAATTGAGCCTTGATGCGAATTGCAGCAAGGCGCTTGCGGGTTTTTAAAACTTCTTGCAAAGGTCTGCCTTCAACGACGAATAGATGCTGCTCGGTAACAGTCGCCGCCGTAGAACGTAGAACGTAGAACGTAGTCTACCAAGCAACCTTACCTTTCTTCTACTTAACGAAAACCTACATACATACATACATACATATGTACACGAAAGAAACAATGATCCAAGCTACAAACTTTCAATTCAACTAGCATTCTTTCCCTCTATATGCAGCCAACTTATAAAAAAAAAACATACAATTCACCAACTAGGTCAGGTGCAAACTTTATTTTTTTTTTTTGTATTATTTGATATTTTTATTCACCATCACAATGTCAAGTACATCGTACATATACCTCACTTCTTAAAATCACCTTGAAGTCCTACATAAAATTTCTCTAAATAGAACATAAAAGAGCCAGAGATCGATGTCATCAAAATTTTTTCAAGCTCCAACCTCCAAGCCTCACAAGTTACCAACCCCTTGTCAATTGACATCACAATACATATTATAATACCAACAATGTCTGCGCTAGAAATCATTCGCACTTTTTTGACCTTTGCATGTTCAACCCTCATTTGTGATACACCCAAAACGTACTTGATAAAATGAGAAAGAAAGAAAGAAACAAAAAAAAAAAGAAGAAAAATCCACTAATTAATTGGTTTAACAATACTGCCGTAATAGAAAGGTAGATGAATTTAGAGGTTGCCATCTCTGTAACCACCAACTCAATATTGTCAGCAGTATGTTGAGCTGACCTATCAACAGAGAATTTAGTTTTTATGTTGCAGTTGTTGATTACCTTTTTTATACATTTTGTCATTGAAACATAAATATGGTCAAAGAAGGGGTCGTACGAACTTGTTCATACGACAGATAAAGGGTGTTTTTTTTTATTTAGAGACAGTTAAACCTTGAATTGAAATAAAACATACAAATGTTTTGAATATCCAAGAAATTGGCTTTATTTGACAGAATAATTTGCATTAGTGTTTGAATATAATGTGGCATGTGGCCGCCGCCCCGTAACGAGACGTCTAATTTTTACACACTCTTCGCAATAAATCAGCCTGATGTACATATTGTGCTCAATTGTTTCTGGTTTATCGGCGCACAGTGGCCCGTTTTGACTTTTTTGGTTGCAAAAATCATATCTCTTAAACAAATAAAGATATCGCCAGCAAATTTTTTTTTCTTGAAGGAAATTTCCAAGGTTATAAAGTTTGTAAATTTTAAGAAAAAATCTTTACAGGATGTTTCAGAATCTGCTGCTGAAATAAGAAGTTTTACTTAAGGTGGTTAACATAATTGGTATTTAATTCTAAAAATGTCGAAAGTCAATTTATGAAGTAATTTGAGTGTGGGGAAAGAAGAAAACAAACCAATTTGAGTGAAACAGTGGGGTAAAAAATCAGTTTTTGTTTTTTTTTTATTAATTGATTTTTTTTTTAAGAAGAGAATATATTTGTAAAGTATTTTATTGATAGATTAGAATCCAAAAAGTAGAAAAACAAAATAAAAGGAATACAAATTTACATACAAACATTAAATTTCTTGGAAACTATCATCCAAGTCCGGGGTAATAAACTTATCATTTCCGCTGAGTATTGTGCTTTCAGATCTTTTTGGTTTCTTACATGCTCTAAGGACGAAATAAGTGGATCGGATGAGATTGGTAGCTTGTTAAATAGGTCTTAATTCTGTCGAATTCTTGAAACTTTGCACGTATTTTGATATCTGTATTTCTTGTAGTCTTTATTTTTTGACTCCTGGGCTTCTTCTGACAATTCTCCAAGTGGTAGTGATTGGTATTCGATGATATTTTGACTATGAACCAAAATGTTATGAAGAGTAGGTGTGAGTTGTTTTTCAGGGTACTTTTGTTTCAATAACTCTGCGGTTTTCTTGGTGTAATCTCCAAATTTAACTGTATTCACAACTTCTTTGCAATTCAAAACATTAAGTATTATTTTGATCCTGGTTATAACCTCTTCATTGACTCCAGTTATTCGAGCTGTTGCCTCAGATTGTTAAAAAAATCTCCTTGAAGGGTTTCCATCATTGCTATTTCCAAATCCTTGATTTGGTTTAATTAGTTAAAAAGAACTCGTTTTATCTTTTTATACCATAAAACTGAATAACTGCACTAAAAATATGCAATTTTATGACATTTTAATAAGGTAATCTGTTTGCCTTTAAGATTTAAATCTTAAAAAAAAAAAATAATAATCCAGCTAAAAACTCTTATCCATTAAACTACCTGACAATAATTAATCATACCCGAAATCAAAAATATTCATACTTAAAAGTTTTATTAATTTTCACAAGAAATAAGCTATAAAACCGTTTTAAAAAACTCAGGTAGGTTTTTTATTCTAAATTACAAAACCATGTTATTTCAAACCAACACTCATACCTGCAAAACAGAGAAAAAATATTTTCAATGATTTTTTTTCTGCACCTCACAAAAAAAAACTCAGAAAAAAATTACTGACTTCATTAAATCAAATCGCTCTAGCTCAGCTCTATTCAACTTTATGCAGCTGAGTTTTTGGTTTTATATGAAGAGATATATAAGAATTTACTATCTGTCGAGCTTGGCTTGATTATGTTTGAACCTTTTTTTCTACTCAGTGTGATGTCGAAAAAGCGTTCAAAAATGGGTATTTCAAAAAACATTGGCGCAAAATTTTAAACAACCTCATGTTAAGGTTTTAGCATGATACTAGTTAACACTTTACTAACTTTAAAGCTCTTTATTAAAATGTTCTGATTTTTAAACACTTTCTAACTAGTATCATACTAAACCTATTTTCTTACGAAACTCAAGCTGAACGCGTCTAAAACAGTGACATTTCGTGTGACATATGGATTTAGTAATATGTTAAAAAGATAAAACAGCAATCTGGCGATTTTAACTTTAGTAAAATGTTAAGAGATAGTATCATGTTAAACTCGTTTAAAATTCGCAAAATCATATTAAAAATGATTTAATACTTTACTAAATCGTCTAAAATTTTGCGCCATTAAATTTAGCAGTTTAAAAAAAATTTTCATTTCTGATTATAGCAATTAACACATATATCAAGTAAAAATAACAAAAAAAAAAGTTTTATTTACACCTTTTTCCTAGTTTTTACACTCAAAATAAAAAAAAAATTAAAATAATTGTTTTTTTTTCTAACCATAAAAATTTGTCAACTTTGTCTCGCTCTGCAAGCCAAATGAAATAACAAAACAAAACCTTTGGTAGAAAGTGGGGCCTACACTCTACAGTCAACATTCTAACCCTTTTTGTTACTTTTACACAAGTCTTAATCAAAATTAATTTCTCTTAAGACAAAAAATTATGAAAATATTTGTTGTGTAGAATTTCATTAGCTATAAATTAACACTGCTGGCATGTCAATTGTTTACAAGAATTTTTTTTGTTGAAGTAACATGATATCTTCTAAAATCAACCATAATCTTATTAAACATGCTGTCGTTTTATATTGAATATATATACGTATAGGTTATATTGTTATGAATTCGTGTAAGTTTTTAAAATTTCTACAACTCTACAAAGGAATGTGGTGCACCTTGTAAATTTAACAAGAGTGAAACAATCATTAAATGATAACCATCTACAGAATCCGGTAATATAAGGTTGAATCACCTCCAATAATTTCTCATTCTTTTTTTTTTTAAAGCTGTCAATCTTTTTGCTACGCTGTTAAAAAAACAATTTAAATAATTAAAGCAACCTAACTAAACAAGGTAAGACCCTTGAGATACGTTTTAAGACAAAATCCAAGAACAATACGTCTGACACTGATACCTACATATGTACTTCAAAATAATAGCCATTAAACAACTTCCTTCATGACATCCGACCGGTTTCAAGGTTTCTTAAAACTTAAATGACTCAATTAAAATTCGACTGCAATATACTGCAATACAAAACATTAAATACTTCCTCTAAAAAAAAAACAGTTCATCAACCCAAAAAAGTAAAACCAAATTCAGTATTCTGCGAGCAACAAGTCGATCAATAAACCATCAGAGCGATCGAGACCAATTTCATTAGACAAGGAACCGGACACATTTTAGATACATGTATGTACTCTACATCTTGTTCCAGCACAATAATTACACTCTGATCTTTTTACTATATCTACAGACACTTCATGTCTCTTCCATTATTTTTTTCCTGACACATCAATCAATAAAGACTCATCAATCGACTTGTATAATCAAACAATAACAAACAAAAAAAAAAAAAACATCATCTAATTTTTAATTGAAGAAAAACGATCAGCAAAGAATACACATTAGTTCGCTCTGAGTCTCAGAATTTGGTGCAATTCAATTGATTTTGATAAAAAATAGGTAGGCACAAAAATATATATACATATGTAGATATATAATATTCGACTGACTTTCAAGAGGGGACGGTATGAAACTGAAGAGGACAAAAGAGAGTCTGTCGATCATTCCACTGCGATAGATATTTTTTTATAGTCGGTTGTGTTGTGTGAAAATAAATTGATTCATTTAGATGCACTTCAAGTGCAAAACACGATTGAACCTGATCGTTAAAGATATACAAAAAAAAAAAAAAACAAAACAAAAATTTAAAGAGAAACTTCACCAAACGCAAAATGTATAGAAAAGATATACACAGATACGATACGAAAAAAAAAAAAAAAAATAGAAAGGATATGGAGGATCGATTTATGATCAAAAAAACGAGAATTTCTTCAGAAAAAAAAAACCGGTTGAAAGCAGAGCAACAACATTCAAACTCGTTTCTTTGGTTTTCTTGTTCGGCTGCTTCCAACAAAACGGGATGTTCACATGATTAAGAAGATGATGAGAAAAATGGCACACAAAGCCAAGCACATTCAAACAGATAACTTAGCTACTGCTTGAGCTGTTATGCCGGCATAAATACAGGGTGGGCCCCATAAAGATTCTAATAAATTTTTAATTCATCAATTTACATTTATATTGTTTTTTGTTAATTAAAGAAAATTTATTAAGCTTAAAGCTTACAATATATATTACTTTTACGAAAATAGTGTTAAAATCTTTTTTGTGTAGAATTTTATAAGCTTCAATTTTAGTCTTGACGTTTCTTCGAATAAATATTTAGGTTCATTGTATTCGAGATATTTACAAAAAAAAAATGAAATTCTCTCCCCCTTCTTACTTAAGATGGCGCTACGATCTGGAGTCGAACAGGGCCTCAACCAACAAGTTTCTTCCAGCCAGCTCGGTCACAAGCTAGCTGCCTCCAGTTTCGCAACGCCAAGTTGTTTGTGGTCCTCTTCCACTTGCGTGCCCCACCTAAGTCGCGGTCTTCCTCTACTGCGCCGTCCCTCAGGGTTGAATTCAAAGACTTTTCGGACTGGAGCTTTGGTGTCCATTCGCTCTAAATGACCCAGCCATCTAAGTCGTTGTCTTCCGGCTAGGTCAGTGTTGCTGTACAGCCCGTACAGTTCGTTGTTGTACCTTCTCCGCCACTCCCCGTTTATGCAGACGGACGGGAAATCACCCGGAGAATCTTCCTCTCAAAACGTCCTAAAGTGTTCTCATCCGCCTTCGATAAGGTCTATGCCTCTGCACCATATAGCAGGACCGGTATGTTTAGCGTCTTGTACAGGAACACTTAAGTGTCCCCCTTCACCTAATGCATAAAGTCAACACCTGTCGTTGGGATTTTGTTTGTGATTTTTTATTTTGCACCACCCTGTAAATAACATGGTATTTCAATCTTGTTTATTTTTTTCGTAGAAAACTCAACAAAGAAAAGATACTTCTTCGACAAACACCATATGTGTGACGAATGTGCCTTAAGTCGTAGACGTTGTTTTTTGTGGTCTCTATTTATTTATATATTTTTCATATGCGCATTGCGCATTCAATGAATTTCAACATACCCTTTAGTTAAATCGTAGTGCAGGCGTAAAGGTCACTTGTACATAAGAGATGACATACCCATTGGTGGATTTTGAATGTTTGAACTGGATAAAAATAATATAATAATTTTGGTAATAAATTTGCACGATTTACAAACGTTGTTCAGAAATAAGTAAAGGGCGATTCTTCCTCACCATCCAATTACCGACCAATCTTAAGTCATGGAAATACTGATTAATCGTCAGGTTAAAAAATATCTTGAAGAACGAAAGCTTTTCAATGACCGTCAGTACGGCTTGCTTTCGTTGCAACAGGTCCACCGGTGATTTGATGGCATATCTAACCGAAAAATGGAATGAATCACTACATGGTTTTGGTGAAAGTAAAGTTGTTGCGCTCGATATCTCAAAAGCTTTCGATAGAGTTTGGCATCAAGCTCTTTTATCAAAGTTGCATGCTTTTGGCATCGATGAATTACTTCTTCAGTGGATTAGCGATTATCTCTCTGACCGTTCAATTCAAGTTGTTCTGGACGGTTTTAAGTCTGAAGTTCAAAAAATAAAATGCTGGTGTTCCCCAAGGCTCCGTTCTGTCTCCGACTTTATTTCTCATTTTCATTAACGATCTCTTGTCTGAAACAGCCAATCCACTAAATTGTTTTGTTGATGACAGCACCCTCAGCTTTTCTTATTTGTTTGCAAACTCACACCCATTTTCTTTGAGTGTTGAATTACAACGAGAGAGTATGATAAACTCGCTAAATTCCGACTTAAGTAGAATTGTTACATGGCGATGAAAAATCGTGTAGAATTCAATGCATCTAAGACCCAAAGCTGTTTTCTGTCGTTAAAGCGAAATATTCCTCCCTTACCATTATTCATGAATGGTACATTAATCGAGGAAACCGAAAAACTTTCGATTCTTGGTATGTCCCTAACCAATCACCTTCTGTGGAACGCCCACATATTAGTCACTGCTAAAAATGCAGCGAAATGTTTAGGTTTCCTCAGGCGATGTAAAAATTTTTTTACCCTCTCCGACCTGGCAACCATTTATAAGGCGTATATACGTCCGAAGCTAGAGTACAACTCTCATATCTGGTCTGGAGCATCTAAAACGACATTAGCTTTTTTAGATAGAGTCCAAAACAGAGCATTAAAGCTGATAGGTGATAGGGCAATCTCGGAAACATTCGTTTCCTTAGAACATCGAAGGAATGTCTCTTGCCTTTCATTGTTTTACCGCTATTTTTTCAGTCAGTGCTTTAGTGAAATTGCCAGATGCATGCCTCCCTTGAAACAGTTTTCCCGTAATACCCGAATCGCTAGGAATGCCCATCGTTATACCCTTTAGCCAAACTTCGGACGCACCGTGAAGTACAGGGATTCTTTTTTTAGTCGAACTACACGAATGTGGAATTCTTTACCCAACTCTATTTTTCCTTCCCATTTCAATGTCCAAACATTTAAGACAAATGTAAATCGTTATCTCCTACTTAATCCTATTTCTGTTTCCTAAACGCTCGCACTGTGTAAAAAGCTAACATATAAAGGGTAGTCATAACCCCTTGAGTGCGCGTAAGTTATAAAAAAATTAAAAAAAAGTCTATTAATTATGAAATGACAAACCAAACTGAGCATAAATCAAGTGACAGCTGTCAAAAATACCAACTCCGAAAAAAGTATTGCCAGATTGAAAACCACACGTCTAAAAAAAAACACCCTTTACTACTTAAGCAAAACAGCCAAGTACCTAGCACTATTTAATTGGACTTGTTGAATTATTTATTCAAAATAGCTTTTAATGGCCTTTAGTCTAGAAAAATTGGGGTTTGGTCCCGGCGATCTCACTTGGACTTATATCAGTTAACTAGTAAATGCCTTGTTAATACACAATTTCTATTAAGTTCAGTTCATCTTACATACATTTCATGACGAATATCTAGAAGTGTGAACTACACTCGCGAGCAAAGAAATGGAATCACCCCATTTCGTCTTCTAAAAACAACAATCACGACGATGTATACAATATTTTTATGCTTAAATGTTTATGGTCTCGTTTTAAAGTTGGAAATTAAAACTTTGAATTGAGGGTAAAAACATAAATCCAATGGATAGCTTTCGTGTTATCCGTCATAATTACAAATTAAACAATGTAGGCACGATGAGGCTTAGTAGGCACTGAGAGAAATGTTAGATTCATAGTCATGATTTCTCTGCGAAATCGTCATTTGACTGGCGTTGCCGTCCAACAAAAGCTCAGACAGGTACGAGGAAGAACCGCTAGTAAATGGTTAGGTGACAACTTAAAGAAGCAGACCTTACCCCGAAACGTCCTGCCATGAGACCGAAATCATTTTCAAATCACCTTCAAGCTTGACTACGATTTGCTCACGCGCATTACGATTGGGAAGTTGAGCAATGGAGTCGAGTTATGCTCTGGGATGAGGGCAAAATGTGTCTGAATGGAAGCGATTGTAAAGGCAGAGTATGCAAACAACCTGGCAAGCGATTTGCACAATGCTGTTTTGCAGAAACCGTGGCTCACAGGGTAGGATCTTGTATATGATATGGGCAAGAATTTCAATAAAAGGGAAAAGTGAGCTGGTTTTTGTGCCTGGTGGTGGTCAAAGGGGAGATTTCACTGCGGATCGGTACATCTCCGACATTCTGCTGGATCACGGCGTTCCTTATGCTTAATTTATTGGCAAAGATTTCGTATTTATGCACGATAATGCTGCATGAAATGTTACCCGGGAAACAGTCGAATTCGTTAGGGAAGTCGGAATATTGCCAAGATGGACTGGCCGTTGCTAAGTTTAGACTTAAACCCCGTCAAGCATTTGTTGGACGAGCTTAAGCGAAGGTTTAGAGCCAGAAATCCTGCTCCTGAAACAATAAATTAATTGAACGGCACTGATAGAGGAATAACACAAGAAATAGTCAAACAAGGCATCAGATCAATGAAAAATCGTCTAGAAGCTGTAATTAGAGCCAGGGGATGATACAAAGTACTGAAACAATAAATTACGCTTGATTTTGTTTTAAATGTTTAATTTTCCAACTACTCCCTGTTTCAATTTCAATTTATTTCCTTACATGTTTCATTCATGACGATTACCTCTTAAAATCCTGAAGTGAGTTTTTTATTTCTAACCTTTATTTCAAGCCAAGCTCAAAGCTTTTTAACGAAACCATAACCATTCATCTACATATCCGTCAATTACATCGAGAGCAATTATTGTCTTTTTTTGTAAACTTGACAGATGACAAAATGGCCGCCAGTTAAAATAGTGTTGCCATCTTAAAGTTCTATACCTCTAAAAAAAACACCCTTTACAATACAATTGTACATCCATACTTACATTTTCTAAACATAAGAGGTTGATGTGCTTTTCAACATTTAATTAAACTTTCTTCGTATAATCACATTAAAGGTGGTGGTTTTGGATACATTTTCTGTCTTCGTATTGATTTTATATTTTTCTCTCCAGAGACATTTTATGTACAGATGTTTTGCTGGTGCTAAAAGGCGGAGTCCAGAGATGTAAGCTCACTAGATAGAAGTATGTATGTATAAATGATATTTTTTTTTCAGCAGAGTGACAATATACTTACTGTGTGTATTATACATTTGTTATAATCTTAATTAGTTTTGTCATAAAAGTATCATTACATCATTATGAGTCGGCTTGAAATTTGTTTTTTTTTTTATCACCGATGTGTCAATTACTAATTTGGGAGGTGACATTTTCAATCTAAAACTAAATATTGTTTTTTTAATAAAGAAGGAGAATGGTTGATATATACACATTGGGCTATCACGCAACGGACGCCAGCTTATTCAACTTAAAATATTTTTTTTTTTAAGGGGTACCTACTGTCTCTTGCGATGAAGTGACAAATCCTCTAAGAGTATCTCTTGTCTTTTTATGATTACACTACCTCTCATCTCAGAAAATTGTAGCTTCACCCAGTTCCTAGCGACTAACAGCACACGCACACAGAAATGGTTGAGAGTTAGAAGTCTTAATAAACCACGGTTCTTGATGAGCGTTCAGTATGAGCACTACGAGTATGAGTCTACGTGCACTGATATTTGTTCGTTAATCTTCATCCGCCATCTTTATATCCATTCATTGATATTCGCGTATATTTTCAAAATTCTGGTGGTTTACGCACGAAAACTAACGAGCTTTTTCGATCATCTTCTCCTCAAGAGTACGATGTTATTATCATCGTTGAAACATGGCTGAATTCAAATTTTACATTGTGTGAGATCTTTGATTCTTCGTACAATGTGTATCGTAAAGATCGTTCAACTAAGACAAGATGGGATCGACGAGGTAGTGTTTTGATTGCCGTCCGAACGACTTTCAATAGTACTCAATACAAATTAAAGAATGATGCAGATGATATTGAGCAGCTTTTTGTTTGTGTAAGTTCTGAAGTTTCTGCTAAAATTAAAGATTTTTTCTTTATTGTAAGTTATATCCGCCCAACGAGTGGATTAGATATATATTTCGAACATGTTTCAAATGCTCAAGCAATAGTAAGTGAATTAACACATAACCAATTTCCTTGTATAATTGGCGATTTCAACATTGGTGATATCGATTGGTGCTACTTGGAAGAAGATCATATTTTGATCCCTTTTAATGCAAATAAAGATGTAGAAATGTTAGTAGTTGATTCAGTTTCAAATTAATAATGTTAAGAACAGTTTGAACAGAATATTGGATTTAGTGTTTATTAACAATGATTTAAAGTATTCCTTAAAAATTTCTGATTTTCCTCTATTAAATAACTCTATTCATCATTAGGCTGTTTCTTTCTCTTTTGAAAACTATAATTATGCTCCTGCTCCTGTCTCAAAAAAAAAAAAAAAACAAAAAATATTTAATTTTGCAAAAGCTGATTTTATGACACTAAATAATTCTTATAACACTGTTAACTGGAAGGATTTATTGGAAGACAAGTCGCTAGAGGATATGTTTACGAGTTTTAAAAGTATTGTTAATGATGGCATAGAACGATTTGTTCCTACCTTAACTAGGAACAAGTCGTTTAAGCTTCCATGGTTTAACAAAAGAATACAAAAATTAGAGAATGCTTAAAATAGGGCATTAAAGCGTTTTAAAGTTACAAATCTTTCGGAAGATCGTGCAGTATTTTTGTCAGTTGAGAATAGAATTTGATTTTCTAAACATAGTATAGGCAATATTTTATCAATACTGAATCAAATATCAAACATAATTCGAAAACTTTCTGGGTATTATTGAATACTAAAAGAAAATGTTCAGCTTTTCCTCAAATTATGGAATACGAGGATCTTAAATCCAATGATATTCAGTTCTCATGTGACCTTTTTGCTCGTTTCTTTCAAACCTCTTATAGTTGTGAAATTCTAACAAATATTGACGACTTGTACGTCCTGATATCACTCCTTTGATAGAGTTTAAACTACAAAGTTTTTCAGAACAGGATGTTTTGGAAAGCTTAAAAGATATTGATGTTTCAAAAAAATCTATCTTTGATATGATTTCTCCTATTATTTTGTCAAGAAAATGTTCGTATTCACTTTTTAATGTTTTAACACCCTTATTTTTATTAAATCTTTACAAACTGGTGTTTTTCTAAAAGAATGGAAAATATCTTATATAGATCCAGTTTATAAGAGTGGTCTTAAGCATTTAGTGAAGAACTATAGACCAATCTCAAAACTTTCAGTTATACCAAAACCTTTTGAAAAAAATGGTCACCCAAAGAATTTATTTTGCTGTCAAAAACTCGTTGTCTCAAAAACAACATGGTTTTGTAAAGGGTAGATCAACTTGTACTAATTTAAGTCTATTTGCAAATTATTGTAATAATCATGTGGAGAAGGGTAGACAAGTTGATGTCCTGTATACTGATTTTGTTAAAGCTTTTGACCCCGTACCCCATAGTCTTCTCGTGCAAAAGCTTAAGATGTTGGGATTGGATGTTTCATTTTTACATTGGTTAGATTCATACCTGTCTGACAGAAAACAAGCTGTTAAGATTGATGAATGTGTCTCAAATCTTATAGATCTGTTGTCAGGTCTTCCACAAGGGAGTCATTTGGGCCCACTTCTTTTTATATATCTTCACCAATGATTTACCTTCCATTTTTAAATATTGTAACTGCTTGATGTATGCTGATGATGTGAAAGCATTTTCAGCAATATCCTCACTTGAGGATTGCTTGTTACTGCAGTTGGATATCAACAATTTTCTTAAATGGTGCGACTACAATCATCTTCAGCTGAATTAATCTAAATGTAAAATTTTTAGTGTATCTAAATCTTCATCTCTCATTATATTTTGAATATAAATTCTATGATGTTAGTCTTATGAAGGTAATTGAAGTTAATGATCTTGGAGTGATTTTTGATTCAAGGCTTGATTTCAGATCTCATGTTGATTACATTGTATCGAAAGGTAATTCACTTTTAGGTTTTTTGAAACGGAACTACAAAGATTTTAAGGATGCCTATAATTTGAAGACCTTATTTATGTCTATAGTTCTACCGGTTTTAGAATATTGTTGTGTCGTCTGGTCTCCATTTTATGAAAATAATATTTTGAGAATTGAAAGAGTTCAAAAAAGATTCACTCTTTACGCATTACGCAAACTCAACTGGGCTGAGTCTTTACCAGACTGAGACTACAAATCAAGGTGTTCTCTTATTGATTTAAAAACGCTTAAATGTCGTAGGCAAGTTCAATGCATTTTTTTTATTAAAGATATTATTGTTAATAGAATAACCTCTTTTGAACTGTTTTTATTAATTTCATTCTATGTTCCATCACGAGTTTTTCGCAACAGAAATGAGTTATTTTATCTTCCTCTTCATAGAACTATTTAATTATGGTCTAAATGAACCAATAACGCGTTTAATATTTAATATGGTTTATAGTGAAATTGACCTTTGTATGAATAGAGATTGTGTAGATATGGTACTACCTACCGTCAACAAACGTTTTCTACGATAGTATCTTCTGTTTGAGGTATTTCTCGTATGAATAAAAAGTACAAAATTCGACCTAGAACACTTTCTTGTGGTACCCCAGCCACTACTTCTTTATTTCTTTTATACCTGAATAGATAGGATGTGTTTAAACTCTATACTTGTATTTTTGAAGCCCTGTATTTTTCTTATAAACAAACCCAATTTAAAGTAAGTTACCTTTATTTGATGTAGAAATACAATTTCAACAACAGCTGACTAAAATAAATATTTCTTGTAGGATGAATCTTTCCATTGCAATGTCATGTCAGTATAAAACATGACTATCATTTTTTTTTTGCAACGCTACTGCTTTGACTATTTGTTTTCAAAAAAAAAAAAAAAAAAAAAAAAAGATTTCATACATGTGTATGTAAATTTGCTCTTTGATGTAAAACCTGAGAATTGAATTGAAAAAAAAAAAGTTGACGTGACATGATATTTTTATAATTTAAACCTACATGTTGAGCCTTCTGTGTAGAGAAAAGACATTTATCCAAACAACCCTTATCCTAGTTTTTTTCTTTAATAAATTGAAATGAATCACATTCCATAAAGAAAATTACAAATTGCTTTGCTGTCCTTTCCAAGAACGTACATTTTATATAGGTAGTGTACCGACCAATTAAATGGGTTGGAATATTCTTGATTTGCAAAGCATCATTATTATCCTTTTACAATATGCAGAAACATTCTTGATGTATTTTGTATATTGACAATTTCTGAAACCTTTAATTTTAATTACAAGACTGGCTGAATGGTGTTCAACTTTCATCTGTAGGTACGAGTAAGTTGAATAGAAAACAATATTCAAGCTCAAGACAAGGTAATGGCGAATATTTGTCCTTCGAATAGTAAAATTCATAGTACATACCTACTTTAAAAGTTTTGAGTCCAATTAAAATACAGGGTCTTTCATAAAGCGCTTCCTATCTTTAAATTTAAATAAAACAAAGTGTGTGTGAGATATCATCGAAATTTTTTATTCGTATGGAATATCACATCGTTGAAATGTTCGCCGCGGCTTCTCTGGGTGACACGGATCCGAAATGTCCAAGTTTCCTTGACTGGCGTATATATCAGGCTGAGTTTGACCGATTGCATGTATTATGTTGGCTTTGAGAGCCGCTGTGGTTTGTGGCTTATTCGCATAGACCTGGGGTCAAATCGCACGTACTCTGTGGCCAGTTCGCATCACCTCCACGTGAGATGTCAATGTCCTCTAAACGCTCGTGCAGAATTTCGAATGTGGTGTGAGCTTTGTGGCACGTAGCGCCGCCGCCGTCCTGTTGAAACCACATGTCGTTGGTGTGCATGTCATCCAATTCAGGCCAAAATAAGTTGGTAATTACCGACCTGACCTATAGCGCTTGCCGTTGACGGTGATGCCCTAGCCCACGTTCGTCGCTTTCAAAGAAATATGGACCGCCCAAATTCCACACCAAACAGTGACTTTTTCGGCATGCATTGGACGCTCTTGGCTCTCATGGGGATTGGTATAGTCCCAAATTCGACAATTTTGTCTGTTGACTTACCCGTTCATCCAGAAAAGGGCCTCCTGGCTGAAGATGATTTTTCGATGAAAATTAGAGTCAGTTTCCAACTGCTTCAGACCCATTCGGCGAACACACGTCGTTGTCTATGATCGTTTACCTTCAGCTCCTGGGTCAGTTGAAATTTGTACGCGTGCAGGCCCAAGTCACGACGCAAAATTCGCCAAGTTGGGACTGCTTTGGAGGCCGAGTTCTTGTGAATTCTCCTGCACACCCTCACGGACAGCGGCGATGTTTTCGGCAGATATTGCGTTTGGTCGACATACGGGTGTTGGTTGATCGTTTACTAAACAAACCAGTGTACTCAAATTTATCCACCACACTGCGAATAGTCCTCTAGGTAGGACGATAATGGCGACCGTAAAATGCGTGCAGCTCGCGGAACGTTGCCCAAACAGAACACATTGTTCAAAAGTCCATATTGGAAGATACTTTACATAGAGGGTGTTTTTTTTTTAGACGTGTGGTTTTCAAGAAGAAATAAAACGCATATAATTTAATGTTATGGCCAAGAATTAAGATTTATTATAGAGATAAGGGTTTACCATTATGAGTTAAAAATGATTTCGGGCAAGTGGCCGCCGCGGCTGGCTTAAATTCTAGCCGAGAGGCCCAATTTTCGAAAACTTTTTGCAGCAATTGTGGCCGTATGTCAGCAATAACACGCCGAATATTCTCTTCCAAGGCGTCAATCGTCTCGTTCTTATTTGCGTAGACAAGCGATAACCCCACAAAAAAAAAATCCAGCGGTGTTAAATCGCACGATCTTGGAGGCCACTCCACAGGCCCACGACGCGATATATCAATAAATTGTTGTTCAGGCGTCAGTGTATTCATTATGGAATGGCAAACCAAACTGAGTATAAATCAAGTGACAGCTGTCAAAAGGACCAACTCCGAAAAAAGTATTGCCAGATTGAAAACCATACGTCTAAAAAAAAAACCCTGTACAAGTACATACATAGGTGTTTCTTTCATAACAAGAGAAATTCACAATTCCACAAAAGACTTTATTTTTTTAAATACTCAATATTCTATAAAAAAAAAGCCAAACGAAGCTTTATAGAAACTATAAACAATTTAATGAATTCGCAAAAGCAGTTAGTTGAATAGTAAGGTTTGATTAAAATCTTGAGTCTGTCTTTCTGTTAAAATCTATGCAATACCTATCACATGTCGCACGGTATGTTCCCTCCTAACTTAATACATTTATGCAAATTGTTGGTCATGGATCGAGAAATAATTTTTAATTGCTTCTCTTCAAATTCACGCATATTTCTATACTAAATACAGGATATTTTAAATTTATATGTATGACGTCAGTCAATTAGGCAACCGAAACGCTTCGTTTGTCGTCGTCAGCACATTTATAAAAAAAAAAAAGAAATAGTTTTACTTGAAAGGCCATGTTTAAAAAAAATAATAATTGTAATGATAAAGCAAAAAAAAAAGTATCTAGGTGCCTAAGGTATGTATACATACTTACATATTTATAAAAAAGAAAATCAAATGATGGAAGTTCGTTATTGTTTTGTTTAAAATAGTTAGATGTAGTAACAACTTTTTGAAGGTTTTTTTGTTTGCCTCTTTGCTTCTACTTTTATTTATTTTTGTTGTTGTATTAAATTTGTTGAAGCACGAAGCACGATGCTGGGTCATGCATTTTTATGCAACACTCACTTTGGTTCGTTGTTCATATTGTTTAGTTTATGGTAATGAGCTGAGCTGATGATGATGGTAGTGGAACAGTTAACAGGGTTTTTAAGTTGTATGGCCAGTGAACTGTTGGTGTTAAAAATCATTGGAGCGTGCTACTTTTTTTTTCAAAAAGCTACGTATATAAATATAATAAACAACAATAACTACACTATAGGTAGGCACATGCATTATACATTTTTACCTCATGAATAAATTGTGGATTGATATTTGAAGGTGCGCAAAAGTTAAAGAATTTATGTTGGGAATCGTAGTTACAAAGAAGGATTAGGGTGATACAAAAAAGTGTCTTTTTTTTTAAGAAATCAAACATGAAATCAGCCTGAATTATGAAGCTTTGGAGTTGCGAAGCTTTAAAATCGGGTTCAAAAATTCCAAAACATTTAAGGACCACTAAAAGCTTTTTTCAATATTTTTGATTGAAACGCTCCTGGAAAAACAATCGTATTTATTTAACGAGACCCTAGAAAGTTTAACAGATATCTACTTACATGGACCCTCGCCAGTTATGTGCCATATTGCCTCGACAGACAAAGAAAATCGGACTGGCAAGCGGAAGTTCCCAGGTCATAATAACAAATGAACCAACTGCAATCGATCTTGATATGTTTAAAAGTTGTAATTGTCCACCCATGGAAGTCGCCTCAGAGCAAAAAGAAAGAATGTACGCTCTACTGGTTCTATTCTTTTAATATGAACATGATATTATTAAGGGACCACGTTTGGCCAGCATTTTCAAGCAAAGGTTCTACAGAGGTTGTAAAGGGTTTTTTTTTTAGACGTGAGGTTTTCCCTCTGGCAATACTTTTTTCGGAGTTGGACTTTTTGACAGCTGTCACTTGATTTATGCTCAATTTGGTTTGCCATTTCATAATGAATAGACTTACTCCTGAACAACGTTTGCAAATCGTGCAAATTTATTACCAAAATAAGGGTTCGGTTCGGGCGACGCATCGCGCGCTTCGTCCAATATTCGATGAAGCTCATTTTTGGTTGAATGGGTATATATTTGGAGTGATCATAATCCAAAAGCCATTGTTGAGATGCCGTTACATCCTCAATAAGTCACTGTTTGGTGTGCTATATGGGCAGAGGGAATCATTGGTCCATATTTCTTCAAAAATGAAGCCGGCCATAATGTTAAAGTCAATGGGGAACGCTATAGAGCCATGATTAATGATTTTTTCGTCCCTGATTTGGAGGATGTTGATGTGGACGACCTTTGGTTCCAACAAGACGGCCGGCGCTACATGCCATACAGCCAACGAAATAATCAATTTATTGAAGGAAACTTTTGGTGAGCGCGTTATCTCGCGTCGTAAGCCTGTGGCGTGGCTTCCAAGATTGTGCGATTTAACACTGCTGGACTATTTTTTGTGGGGTTATGTGAAGTCGCTTGTCTATGCAGATAAGTCCGAGACGATTGACGCCTTGGAAGAGAATATTCGACGCGTTATTACTGACATACGGCCCCAATTGCTGCAAAAAGTGGTCGAAAATTGGGCCTCTCGGCTGGAATTTATGCGAGCCAGCCCCGGCGGCCACTTGCCCGAAATCATTTTTGAAACATAATGGCAAACCCTTATCTTTATAATAAAGCTAAATTCTTGGCCATAACATTAAATTATATGCGTTTTATTTCTTCTTGAAAACCACTCGTCTAAAAAAAACACCCTTTACATTATCATAATGGGATCTACTGAAGTCGTGCTCACTATCACATATAACACAGCTGAACCCCGAGTTGTCGTAATGCACTGGAGGAAACAAGGCAATAGTTGATACAACGATGTCGGACGAAATTGTTTACGGGAATGTGTTCTTTCTTGGCGTTATCAATAAAAAGATTTCTAAATTGTGCTTTTGAACAAATTGTTCGAGACACTCTGAAGAGTTGATCTAAATTGATCAAAAAGTTTGCGCATATATAACCACAAACTTTAGAAAGTTCCGAATGCAAAAAATACTGTAAATATACTGTATATTATAATTGCAATATTTGACAACCTTTTGCCACCAAAACTGGCAGCTTGAAGAAGACTTTTAAACTTACATTTGCAACGTGGCGGTCACATTGCGACCGCATTGGGATTAATGAACAGGTTTTTTTTTTAATGAAACAATGAAAAGCTCTAAGTAAAGGCTCTCCAAATATGAGCTGGCTAAAGGCCTGGTCAAACAGAGCGCGTAAAAATATTACACCAACAGTTGACCATTGCGTTCTTTTCTTGCTTATATGGGGAAAGCTTACGACTTCGACGTTTAGATAATGTTTGATTATAATTTTGTAGGGATCGCTCAATTGTGTCAAAAGCTATACTGGCCATTTTTGAACCGTTAAAAAATTTTCTATCGTCCGTATGGGTGTTCTTGGAAGACTGATGATGCCTTAATAACTTTTGACCTGCATATTGTAAAAATGGGTCTATCCATTCAAAAGTTATCAGTATTTTTGTTACAATTTGTTTATTGGTCTCTCCGCAGCTTTTTAAATACACCTGCTTACACCGAAACAATTAATATATAGAATTTTAAACCGATTAAGGCTTCCCAGAGCTACATCTTTGGACTGCAATATAGCAGCAACTTCAAAAATATATCAAAATATTGTAAATTCCATGCATTACAACTTTTATAAAGAGAACAAATTGCGCAGGTTTGTAAGGGAACGAGAAAAATGCGAAGAAGTAAATAAAGGGTTTTCCAATAAAAGGTAGCTGTCACTTTTGAAGCTGTCATTTTTTGACATTTGACAAGTAGAAACTACGCCATTAATAAAAATGGAACGATACACGCTTCAACAACGCATTGAAATTATTAAAATTCACTATAAAAATGGTGAAAATTTGGCAGAGACGGTTCGTAAAACTAAAACATTTTTGGGTCGTCGTGAAGCACCTTGTCGGACCGCAATACAGAAATTGGTGGACAAATTCGAGCTGTTGGGACAAGTTAGTGATGTGAAGAATAAAACCCGTGCACGTCGCTCAAGAACAACTGAGAATATTGCTGTTGTAGCCCAAAGTGTTGAAGAAAACCCAGGTTTGTCCATTCCTCGTCGTTCTTTGGAATTAGGCATTCCACAAACGTCATTACACCGTATTTTGCATAAAGACTTGGGTCTTAAGGCTTATAAAGTTCAGTTAACACAAGAACTCAAGCCGGCTGATCATCAACAACGTCGTGTCTTTGCGGATTGGGTCCTTGAAATGCATGAAAATGATCCGGAATTTCATCGAAAAATCATCTTGACTGATGAGGCCCATTTCCACCTCGGAGGCTACGTCAACAAGCAAAACTGTCGCATCTGGGGCTCGGAAAACCCAAGAGTTATTGTTGAAAAGCCTCTCCATCCTCAACGCGTGACTGTTTGGTGCGGTTTATGGTCCGGCGGGGTCATTGGACCTTACTTTTTCGAAAATGAGGCTGGAGCAACAGTTACGGTCAATGGATTGCGCTATGGAGAGATGATTAATGATTTTTTATGGCCGGAATTGTATGGTATTGATCTGGACAACGTTTACTTTCAACAAGACGGCGCTACGTGCCATACAAGCAATGAAACAATCGATCTTTTACGGGAAAAGTTTCCGGACCGTGTTATCTCTCGAAGAGGTGATCACAATTGGCCACCGAGATCTTGTGATTTAACACCTTGCGACTTCTTCCTTTGAGGCCACGTGAAAGATAAGGTCTACGCCAACAGCCCAGCGTCGATTCAAGACCTCAAAGATGGAATTCGTGAGGCTATCGAGGACATAGGGCAGCCACTTTGCGATTTGGTTATGGAAAATTTCATGAAAAGGATATGGTCCTGTAAGCGTGGTCGTGGCGGCCATTTGGCTGATGTTGTGTTCCATTATTAACGGCATACCTTCCTCTTTATAATGAAATAAACATCCGATCATTTATCTCAAAAAATGCCATTTTTCTTTGAATATCAAAATAACACCTCTTATTGGAAAACCCTTTACAAATTAAAAACGACATAACCTCGAATATACCTATTCCCAGCGCTGAATGAAACCAACACGGGTTACCCTTCGATGTGTCCCATGCAGGACAAAGTTATATAGCCGGGAACAAAATGGCGGATGAATTGACTGCCAAAAACGGGTCATCGCTTGCTCCGAGCCAATCCGATTTCTTGGTAACCTATGGCACTGGAGCAAGAAAAGAGTACAATACACCAGAGTTTTCTCGAAACCACAAATGACAGATGTTCGGTAATTGACACTACTTGTAGGGCCTCGAGGAATTTATGGCTGTGTTTCGATAATATTAAAAAAAATTAAAACAGATTTAAAACGATATCGCTCGATCAACAGAATGGGAGCCCTCGGAGAATATTTTGTTGACGAACTGGAATCTGAAATTTATTCAGAATTCCGGATAGTTCAGGAAGGCACCCCATACCTGAGTGTCGTCTAAGGGGCAGTTTCACAGTCGACACTTATCGGAATAAGTGGCAATTAAGTTTCCCATATTGTGACTTTAAGCTAAGTTTCATAGCCAGCGTAAGTGGAACTTAAGTCACCAAAATCGGAAACTTAAGTGCCACTTATTCAGATAAGTGTGCACTGTGATATTGCTCCTTAATATTTCGCATTGCCCACTTAAGTGCCACTTTTTTGACTGTGAAACTGGCCCCTTACTGCACTATAACTCCTTGCCCTATACCCCTCCTAAAACCTACCTGACATTATTTGTTCATCCACGGGAGCACAGTTGATCCATTGAGATTCGAGTGAGGTGAAAACAAACCGCCGCGCCGCCATCTTGATTTTTTTTAAATTTTGCATTCATTAATTCTGTTTAGGTATCTGGGGAACCAATGGTCCTAGAGAGGTAACTCAAGTGCCAAATTGACCAGTTTTGACTGCCAACATTGAATGACATCTAGAAGAATTATTTCCCGAGACGGCGGCGTTTTTTTTGCACGGTGTAACCCCACCTCGGATTTTTTTTGGAAACTTATCCATATGTACCCAGGGTCAGACAGGGGTCAATCTTTCACCCACACGTCCCCCAAACTGAAATCTTGCTATATAGGTACTCCCTGGCGTTTTCCCACCTGCAACTGCTCGCGCATCTCACCCCCTCCCCCCAAATTTATTTATATATATTTATGTAATGTACATATATATACATTAGTCAATCAGCCAGGTGTTTATAAATCCAATCTTTGTTTTAGTTTCAATATTTCTTCCTTGCGGTTAATTCACCCTTTTGTAAGATACAACAATTTTATTATTATGGCGGTAACAATCCTCACTGTTTGCATCAACTTACAAAGAAGTGCTATATAATTAAATTTATAATTAGTATTCGACGTTTGTATCGATGTCATTAGTCATTAGGGTGTTTATACAGCTTCTGGTAAATTTAGTAACAATACCATATTGCTCGCATTCATATTTACATATGTGTAGGTATACCTATGAATATGTCATAAGCTAGACAGACACTCATAATTTGATTTATTGTTTTAAACTCTTGCGTATAAAACAGAGACAAAATAAGTAAAAAAAAAAAAACAACCTCTAGCAGTCTAACGATTTACAGACGTGAAAGTGTCTCTTACACAGTCTTTTAAGGGTACATTGAGTAAAATGGCATACAATTAAATAATCAAAACCAAGCAACAACACCATAGCACCTCTATGAAGCCCTCCAAGTGTTTGTTCGTCCAACAAGTCAATTCAGCATTCAGCAACAATGGGATTGATTTCACTTGTTGAAGTACAAATTGGTGTTAAAGCAGCGACTATACTTGTCATGACAGTCATGACAGACTATAAATTTTACTTCGGTATTGTGTATTTGAGAGGTTAGGTAACATTTGAAAAAAAAATACTAAATGTACATACCAACATACTATTACTCAATTTACAAATGTATGTTTTATTCTAGTTTTTGAAAATTATAGTGGATAACAATGCAAATTCAGTATAACACTGCATTTCAATTAGTTTTTTTTTTCATATATAATAGGTTTGTTCGGGTACTTTCTGGACTTAAAATGGTAATCTGTCAAATTTTTAGGAGTGGGCATGAAATTCTCTCAACAAAAGAGCCCCATAGCGATAAAAAGTAAACAAAGCGACAACAATATAATTATTTTAATTTCAGGATCTTTATTGAATTTGATAACAAAATATCAGAAGTGGAAGAAATTCAATAAAATTTTTAAATCTTTATTTAAACAAAATTAAATTAAAAAGCACTCAATTTACGTACACAAAACTTTTCATTTTTCTTCTCCTTCAAATATTTTAATTTTATTGTTTTGTTTTATCAAAATTCACTGCACGAAATTAAAACAAGTTTTTAGAAGATGTTCTTCTTTTTTTTTATATTAAATGATTAATACATAACAAAATTCACTTCTGAAGTAAAAACTAAATTTAAACTAAAATTTAAAAAAACAGCCGTTTTGCTTCACCGTTAGGTTTTGATAAAACACAGAACTTCTGCCCGAAGAAATTTCTCGGGTAAAAATTGTCAAGAAGGGGGAATAATTTTCTCTCTCGCGAGCACTCTCTTCTTTCCAAAACTACACGAAATTTAAGTACGCGAACAGGATTGGACTACAACTGGTAGAATCATATTCGAGACCAGTACGCGAACACACCTTGTATCTGATCGAATTAAAAGTGTAATCGTACCTTAAGGGTTTTTTTTTAGAATAAAAAATATCGTAATTGTGAATGAATGTAAATTAGCTCAGGGAGGTTCTCAAAACAATTATTATGATGTGAAAATTAGATCCTCCAAACGAATGAGATTCAATGAAATAAAATATTTCAAGTAAAAATACTTTCATTGAACGGCTTACACACGGAACGTCAAATAAGCTCATCGATTAAGTATTCCGTTTCTATATGGGTATTGGTATTCCATTGAAGATAACTAAAGCAAAATAAAACTGTGTATCGACAGAGTGCTTTGATAATAATTCTCCCACAAGCAAAACATTTCTCATAGTATTAAAAATTCCGTACAAAATGAATGCATTTCAACCAGCTTCAAAATAAAGTTTTGTAAGTTTTTGTCCAAAAAGTACGGGTTGGGGTCAACGCAAATTGGAGCAATTTCTTAACAGTGTTCAGTTCACGTGTAAAATGATCCATCATGATACTCGTAACTCAATTGAATTGTCATCCATAATAGGGCTTCAATTTCTTCCCAAAATTGCCAATTTTTACCAATTTTAATCCAAGTTTCTGTTAAAATTCAAATTGGACTAATAGTACAGTCAATAATATGTAATAAGCTACTGGACTTTTCATTTTATTACTTAAAGTCTAAATCATAAATGAGAAACCCAGTAGCGGATCTACGGGGTGGTTTTCGGGTTCGGAACCACCCCCCCTCCCTCCCCATGGAACCAAAAATTTTTACATTGTCTTACTGTTAACCAGCATATTTAAGAATATGATAATTTTTTAACTTCTCGAGTTATCTGCGTTAAGCTGTTGCTTTCACCTGACCCAATTTATTTAAATTGCAAATTAAAATCAAATAAACTTCCGATAACCTCACTGTCATGAAAACCTCAACTGAAAATTCGACCCTATCAATTTCGATTTATTTTATTTCTATTCCGATTTTTCGGAGAGAAAAAGTGAGTATGCAACTGTCAAAATGCTCGTTTTTTTCTTATGGAATGGACAATAATGAATGCGTTCAGCGCAATGTATATTACGTTGTTCAAACGTGGTTCAAATATTGATCCGTTTTTAAGCAATTTTAACTGGCCGATTTTGGCGGATTAAATGGGGTTCAACGATGGTTCAAGGTTCAAGTATGTGATAGTAGCCAATTATACATGCTTGAACCATCGTTGAACCGCAGTTAAATCCGCCGAAATGGTTGAGTTAAAATCGCTGAACTACTGATCAATTTTGAAACTTGTTTTTCCAAACTTCTAAGTTATGCTTATAGTTTTCATTTTGTTTGGATTTGTGGTATCTCAAAAAATGCAAATATTTATCATAGACACTTTTAATTTCTTGTTTAACACGTTGCCGTTGTATTGTCACGAAAGGTAGAGATGCAGTCTTCCAAACGTGAAGTATATCAAGTCCAACGACAACCACAACCGAGCAACAAATGCAACAACAAAACCATGAGCTAACGTTTTTTTCCTCGCCTACTAGCAATCGGCAGACAGATTTTCATAGTGCAAAAATATACTCGCCAAATCTTATGATTGAAATTGGTGTTGAAAAAAAGTGACTTTTTGGCGTGCTTAAGAAGGTTTTTAACAAATAACTCGAAAACGGCTAATCATAGGAAATAGTTGTTTCAAATTGAATTATCTTTCCCTTTCCAAATAACATTTTTTCGTAGAATTTAAACTTTCAAAGTTACAGAGCCTAACATAAATATTAAGGCCTTTTTTGAGAATTTTGCAAAACTTTGAGCCGTGGTAGAAAGGGCTAACAAAAGTTGAATTTATTTTTTTGTAATTATTATTTAACGCTATTCGAATAGGAAAATCGAAAACAAAATTTGACGCTCCACTCTAATGTACAGATGTACTACCTTTAATATGCGTGGTCACGGCCACTCTTATGCTATGTTGGCACGTGTTCGAATAATTTCGAAATGTACTCTGTAAAACCCATACAAATAGTTGAGTTTCAAGCATCATAAACAATAGAGCGCTTGATAATTACCGCCCTTAATCACGCCTTAAGAAATACTCTTTTAAGGTGCTTTCGCATTTATTTCAGTGACAAAATATTAATGGTCTTATTTAGTTATTTTCCTTTGTACCTATCTGTTGTCATTGAAAGTCGAATTTGACAATTTGTCGGTATTTTTTTCTAGAATAGATCATTCGTCACTTTTATCACGGTGGGGATTTCTTTTATTTTTTGTACTAATTGTAGTTGATTCACTTACGAAAGCACCATCTATACACCTATACGTTTGCACATATTACATAAAAATTCCTCTTATACCACTTCGTAATGCGCCATTATCATAAAAATTACTGTCAAAACTTAAAAGTAACCACTTATTTGCATGCTCATGTTGACTTTTCAAAATGCACATGTATTTCTGGTTTTGCCAAAAAAAATAATCTTGCAGTTGTATGGCCCTGACCTACGCTTCCGTAACAACAAAACCAGATTAACATATATATAATGCATATAGGTGTATATACGGTAGGTACGCCCCAAATGACAGCCAAAGAGAAAGTGTTCTTCTGTCAGTGGTTGTTTATTTTTGTCTTTCTTATTTTATATTTAAGTGTGCAGCGCAATCTTATTCGTAAAAGGCGTCAGTTGTTTGACGTTTTGCATTCTACATCTATATACATAATGTTGGTGATTCTGATTGTGTGTTGATTGTAGTGGTTGTGGTTCAAAGTGTTTTGCATTGTTTCCTCTGTATCGACACAATGGCAACGACAACCTGTCAACCCTGACATACAAACATATATTTGCAAAAATAAAACGACATCTTCTTGTGTTCACATTTCCTTCCGTTTTCTTATGCCAAATTTAATTCCTCTTAACTTTGTTTTTTTTTATGCTTCTATTTTTGAATGAATAAAACTAATTTAGGAACAGTCACTTATACAGTGAAACCTCGAACAAAGACCTTAATCATTTCTAAATACTTAACTTAGTCCCAGTTGCCACGGGTTGTATGTATGTAGGTGGAACTATTAATGAGTAAATACATAGACGATGATACCACTCAGTCGCACAATCTAGCATTTATGTATAAATCACTTTTTTTATGTACAAGAATCTTGAAAAAGAATTTCCTAAATGGGACAATTTTTTATTTTTACCCCATTTCAGCTTTTTAATCGAGCAAAAAGCACAAGAAATGTGTCAGACTGGGACTCCTATAAGGAATCCCTAAAAATATATAAGAAAGAATTAAGAAAATCCAAAAGATCCTCTTGGAGGACCTTCTGCGACAAAATAGAAGGAACCTCAGAAGCATCTAGATTAAGAAGAATTCTTTCAACTAATCCAGCCATGCCCAGCTGTTTGAAAAAAGCAGATGGCTCATGGACCAATTCTTGCGAGGAATCGCTAAATCTGCTACTAGATACTCATTTCCCCGGTAGCACTCAAATTGCTAATAACATTGACCATCTAAGGTCCGCAAATAGCTTTACTTATCCACAAGATCTAATCACAAGGGACAAACTACAATGGGCAATTAACAGCTTCGAACCATACAAATCCGCAGGACCAGACGGTATAATACCAGCCGAACTCCAAATGAACATAGACATCGTTCTAGCAATTTTGGAGAAGCTTTTCAATAGCTGTTTAAATCTGCGTCACATTCCCTTGTCTTGGAGGGAGGTTAAAGTTGTATTTATTCCCAAAGCTGGCAAATGTTCCCATGTAAACCCAAAAGATCTCAGACCTATCAGTCTGTCGTCATTCCTCCTTAAGACTTTTGAACGACTGATTGATATCCATCTTAGAACAAGCATTGACTCGAGGCTCCTGTCTACGGCTCAACATGCTTATTGCAAAGGGAAATCGGTAGACACTGCCCTACACACACTGGTTAGTACCATCGAATACTCCCTCCACCATAAGGAGTACACTATGGTTGCCTTTCTAGATATTGAAGGTGCTTTCAATAACGTCGATACATCTGCGATCGCATCTGCGCTGTCAGGTCTGAATGTGGATGTTCCGCTCGTCGAGTTGATTAATCAAATGCTGATGAGCAGGAGGATTAATTCAAGACTGGGCGGTTTTTCGACAAGAAGATCCGTCAGTAGAGGTACGCCGCAAGGCGGTGTTCTATCTCCCCTTCTTTGGAACTTGGTAGTAAATGCGCTGCTGACAAGCCTGGAAGCGGAGAGCTACAGAGTGATCGCCTATGCAGACGATGTTGCTATTGCTGTATCAGGAAAGCATCTCAACACCTTAAAAGAGCTCCTACAAAACGCTTTAAACAAGTTAATAAGATGGGCAGATCGCTGTGGACTGGGTGTTAACCCTCATAAGACAGATCTTGTCCTCTTCTCATGGAAATACAAAATCCCTCACATAGACCCTCCGTCTATCAAAGGAATTCCACTCAAATTCTCAGACGAAGCCAAATATTTGGGCCTTATCTTAGATAAGAAGTTAAGTTGGAAGCCCAATATACAGGAAAGAGTCAAAAAAGCAACTGTTGCACTCTTTTTATGCAAAAAAGCCGTAGGGAACAAATGGGGTCTTAAACCCAGTATTACTCATTGGCTATACACCTCGGTTGTTAGACCGATTCTTACGTACGGTGTGACAGTATGGTGGAGCGCTTTAGATAAAGCGACGAACTGCGAAAAACTAAGCAAGGTCCAACGGTCTGCCTCGCGTTGCATGGGTGGAGTACTTCGTACAACACCCTCTGCTGCATTAGATATTATGTTCTATTTAGCACCTCTCGATATATATGCTAAACAAACAGCTGCAAGCACAGCCATTCGTCTTAAAGCCTCCTCACAGTGGACAAATAATGATATTGGTCACTCCATTATTCTGAATTCTTTCGGAACAATTCCAAGTAACATTGATTACACCATCCCCCAGTTACAGTTCGATAAAAACTTCCAGGTCACCATACCCTCCAGATCTATCTGGGAGGATCGGGCATTTCTGGAAGATGAATCAATCCACTTCTATACGGATGGATCAAAAACTGATGACGGGGTTGGTGGAGGTGTGTACTCAGACAGGATGAATTTAAATCTCTCCTTTCGCCTTCCCAATCACTGTAGCGTGTTCCAGGCGGAACTTTTGGCGATAAAAGAAGTACTATCTTGGCTTAAAAGAAACGTGATATCTAACACAGATATCCGCATCTTCTCGGATAGCCAAGCCGCCATAAAATCCCTGGAATCTGTCTCTACCAACTCAATAACAGCCCTTAACTGTCGATCATCTCTCGTTGAGATGGCACAGCAGTTTAATTTTCACCTATGCTGGGTGCCGGGCCATAGGGACATTCCAGGTAATTGCAGGGCTGACGAACTCGCTAGAAGTGGAACAATACTACCTATTTCACCAAATAGGTCAGATATAGGTATACCCATTGCTACATGTAAACTTATGCTGAAGCAGGATGCAATAGAGAAAACAAACCTTAGGTGGAACAACATCTCCACCTGTATAGCGACAAAACAGATGTGGCCAAGGTTGGACCTGAAGCGCTCGAAGAGTTTAATATCTCTAAGCAGACTGCATATCAGCTCCGTCATAGGTGTCATCACCGGTCACTGCTTGATAGGCAAGCACGCAACGAGGCTTGGAGTATTCTCAAATGATTTCTGCAGAAGCTGTATGGATGAAGAAGAGGAAGAATCGATTCCTCATCTCCTCTGCACTTGCCCTGCTCTATCCCAACGACGTAAACTCCATCTCGGAGAATACTACTTCAACGATCCTAATGATCTGGTAAATGTTGATATAATTGATCTCGCACGCTTCGTAAGGAGCTCTAAGTGGTTCAACGAATAGGAAGAAAAGTTTCAAGATTCCTGTGGTATCACAATGGACCAACTATGGTCTAAGTGTGTCTAGCCTTGCTCGACAGCCACCTTAACCTAACCTAACCTAACCTACCCCATTTCATCCCACAAATAATTAAATTTGAAAAAATATCCCTCAAACCATTTCCTAACAAAAACTCTTCAAACAAAAACAAATTTGTTCAATCGGACACTTTTTATGTTTACCCCATTTCACTCTATAAATAAAAAAATTAAAAAAAAAAAATATCCCTTAAGCCATTTCCTAAGAATAACCTTTCAAACACAAAAAAGAATTTCTTAAATCGGACAATTATTTTATTTTTACCCCATTTCACCCTACAAATAAGAAAAGTTGAAGAAGAATATCCCAAAAGCCATTTCGTAACCGCCTACATCGCCATTTGTTGAACGGTAATTGAATTGAACTAAAAAACTCAATTTTCGCCTACAGCACCACCTGTTGAGACTTTTTCGACTTTTCTTTTTTCCTAAACCTTCGCGGTACAATTACGAACAAACCCGTAGAAGGAAGTACACAATTTGGTGCAGTCGTTCTCAAGTTTTAAGCATCCGAACCCACCACGATTCATTTTTATATATAACTATATATAATGACAGTAAATTGGCTGTGCCTTTACCTTATGTATCACGCAATTCTTTCAAGGTAAAATTTGGCAGGTATCTAGACGGGTTCTTTTTTAACGGCGCTTAATAACATAGATATCGTCGTTTGTCGCTTTTTTTTCAAAACCTCGTAAGTCGAAAATAAAAATTTTTCGGGAAACACAAAAAAACAATTGAAAATAAAGTAAAAACCGAAGTCGTCCATACGTTATTGGCTACGTGCACGGATCCAAAACGGACTAGTTTGCTTGAAGGGGATCTAATGATTTTTGTCATTGAACGTATTCAATATTCTACTATTCAGATTTTCGTAACGTAATGTGCTACATCGTAACGTATAACAGTGGAAAGCTTATGTTTTTAGTTCACCCTGCCGCCGGCATAGATATTAACTCATCATTGACATCGTTGACATTTTTGCCAAGAAACTGAAATTGGAAAAATATTTTGTTAATTACATACATTACATTTGCATGAAGCCAAATAATGACGCTGCTCATAAAAGGCGTGTTTTAGTTCAGAGCACAGCCTGAACTGTCAAACAAAAAATTTTGTTTCTTTTTTCGCTCCGAGTGTTCAGAGCTTCAAATTTGTGTTTCTTTTTTTGTTCTGAACGTGTTCTGTGCGTGTTCAAATTGCGGTCTATCACCTCAGAATAAAATAACTGAGCAGACGGAGTTAAATGCTGAACACAAAAATTTGACAGCTAAGTATTCAGTTGTGTTTCAAAAATAGTTCAGAGTGCTCAGAACACGCTTTGTTCTGAGGATGTTCAGAACATGTTCGACATGCTCGGACTTTGTTCAGAGCTCTTTTCTGAACTAAAAAAGAAAAACGCCTAAACAATCGAGCCATTTGGCTCGGAGCCAATTGGGCTCGTGGATTTTCGACTAGCTGAAAATCCAACTATCTCCGCCGAGTTCAATCACACGATGCAATTTGACTTGGCCGAGCTAAATGTCTCGTTCGTGTATGGCCAGCTTAAAGATACTGGTAGTGTGCCAGAAAAGAATGAGCAAATTAATTCATTCTTGTATTTTGCCATAACACCCTGATTACACAGGGCATTCAGATGCCCATCATCACAACCACAATCCAATCAACAATCAGCGATTTTTTTTTCCTTGGACAAATTATGTCATGTCACATATACAGGGAAACATACAGAAACTCCTTTCACCACTACTCCTACCTTTTTCCTTCAACATTTACCACCACATTCAGCGAGAACCAGAAAAAAAACTCTCACACACGTGAAACGTCAAATCTCATGACCAAGCTTTGAACAGCCGTCATGTCGTGTTCAAAAAGTATTTTCGTCGACATGTTGCTGCACTGACATGGATTTGTGTGCCTCCATTGGATTTTTTCTAGGCATGTTCATAATCCGAGCATCGTTCATGCCCAGTGGAGGCGGCATGTAACTTGCTTAATGGTGTCAGAATAATATTTACACGATGCCAGTATAATGGCAAAACGTCCGTGACACTTTTTAGTTTTTCGTATGATACAAATAATGGAGGATTTTAGTAAATGATCGAAGAAAAAAAAATGGCTTAATTTTGTCGTTTGCAGCATAATTCTTTTGTGTATTTCAAACTTGATTTTCTATCGAAATTCTTACCGTTACAAAAATCATGCATATTATATAAAAGTGCATGTATACATACACATGATGAATATCTCCTAGGTACACATTTTGCCGTAGGAATATATTTTCAAATTTGATTACGACTGAAGTGCCCTTAAACAAAAGTTTATTGATTTCTTGGAAGAGGAGTTAAACTTCTTATTATTTTACCCCACGCACGCCCGCAGCATCTCTTTCTAACTTGTCTGTAATAAAAAAAATACAAAAGAAAACAAGGAATGGAAATGTCACATAATCTCTTCTTTAATATTTAAAAAAAAATATATACATATATCTTTGAAAACTGAACTTTTGTTTAAATATCTCTATTCTTTTTTTTTTTTTCTTTCTTACAGTGGTGGAACACAAGCACCTAGCTCATCAGCTGCTGGTGGCGGGGGTGGTGGAGGAGCTGGTGCTAGAACAGCAAACAGTTCCGGCAACATGTATTCCGCCCGCCATTCAGTGGGCTCCTCAACGGGGGTCCTAATGGTAGGACCGAATTTCCGTGTTGGCAAAAAAATTGGCTGTGGTAATTTTGGAGAATTGCGATTAGGTAAGTTTCAATATTATTGACATATATATTTTCTAATTTATGTTTGAATATAAATCTTGTCTCGTATACGTCATTTTATTTTAGTGTCTCATTTACAAATAAAAAAAAAAAAAAAAAAAACTTTTCCAAGTGCAAATTATTTACCATCAACCATCAATTATTTAAGAGACTAATCATTTCCATAAAACGTAAACAAAACAACAATAATATACTCAAGTAATAAACAAAAAGAATAAACAAAAAGAGGCGCAATAAATCTACCAAAATAGAAAGGCTTGGCGGGCGTTTAAAAATGTAATGTCTTCCATTGAAACTGTGGGGCAGGGTGAAATCATCGAGACCATGTTTTTTTTTTCTTATTGAGATGTAAGCTTATTGTGAAAATTGTGGGAAGGAATAAAAACAAAATGCCAGTGTTTCACTAACTTTCTAGACAGTTTTGTCGAAAAGGTTCTTAACACATAAGTCATACAAAATTATGTCAAGTTTTTTTTAGCAAAACTTTTCGACTAAAAATCCTAATAATTTTTTTTGTACGTAGGCAGGTAAACAGATAGTAAAAGTGTAATAATATAGCTAGCCATGCCACGTCGGAAACTTTTTTTGGTAGTAAACTTGTTAAGTTTTACGACCCACGTTTCATGAACGTCCCTAACTAAATTGCTTGCATAAATGTGGTAAATTATGTGGCAAACGAGTCAGCTGATTCAGTCGACGTACGGTGGCTACGCGGTGGGCGTTTATTTTGCTCAGGGTTCTGAAAAAAATAAATTTTAAATGTTTTTTTTTTTTTAATTTACTGAATACTTGCCATTTTTAACTCTTCGATTTTATTCATTTTTTTCTTAATTCAAAACGGTTTTCGTGGAAATTGACAAATTGGACGTATTAAATGTCACAATTCTATTACAAAACCACACACAAGATTCGGAATTGTTGTAAAAGATGGAAATTCAAATTTTGAAAATTCGTTTACGAAACATTTTTTTCGAATCACTGTCTTGAAAAACACTCCAAAACATGCATTTTGAATGTTTCCGCTTCTTCAGACGGATTTGGCTCGACTTGAGAAGTTGTTTAGTTGCGGGTTCATGTGCATAGATTTATTATTGTCGCCTATCACGATTTTATAGACGTCTTTTGAAGCACCGCATTTTTTTAAGCGATTGTCAAATTATGCGTTATCCAACGCGAACAAAGGTTCATGCAATATTGAATGTATGCGAGTGGAACTAATGCCCAAGCCTGCCTCAATCTCACGGTATATGTAAGTCGCCTGACGATCTTGCAAAATCAGTTTAAGCTCAGCATAGATTTTTTCTGATACAGCAACCGATTTTTGACGACCTTTACGAAATTCGTCCTGTGCGACCACGATAGGATTCGGAAAACCAGCGAAGCACGGTGGCTGAAGATGGCGGTTCATTACCAAAAGTTGTAGCGAGTTGATCGGCACACTGTTGTTGTTTTAATCCACGTCGAAAATCATTGCACGAAAGTGTTCACGATTCAATTCCATTTTTATACCAATGTGTCAAATAACTGTAAACAATAGAAATAGTACTCGTATGACAAAAGGATTCTGAATACGATTACCATTCGAAATGTCAAACTTTACGATGACTATGTCAAAATTGACATATTTACACTGGCGTTGCCATATCTCAAGAATTAATTAGCAACCTACGTAATTTGCACTTTGCGATATAAATGGTTTTGTTGAATCGACTATAGTCATGTTAGTATAGTTATGACCTTGGTTGGGGGTTTAAAAACAGTTTTTATACCGTGTTTGCCCAAAATTCTCCCAATTCCATCAGAAATCTCTTTTATATATAGGGTACAAAAGCTCGTTTTTCCACCTGAGGTGATACGGAATTTTGGGGCTGTCTTGTCTTGGGCTTCCATGCTCTTTGTTTTGAGTTTTAGCCATTCTAAAGGGTTTTCCAATAAGAGGTGTTATTTTGAATAGCCCGCTATTTCGGTAGCTGTCACTTTTGAAGCTGTCATTTTTTGACATTTGACAAGTAGAAACTACGCCATTAATAAAAATGGAACGATACACGCTTCAACAACGCATTGAAATTATTAAAATTCACTATAAAAATGGTGAAAATTTGGCAGAGACGGTTCGTAAAACTAAAACATTTTTGGGTCGTCGTGAAGCATCTTGTCAGACCGCAATACAGAAATTGGTGGACAAATTCGAGCTGTTGGGACAAGTTAGTGATGTGAAGAATAAAACCCGTGCACGTCGCTCAAGAACAACGGAGAATATTGCTGTTGTAGCCCAAAGTGTTGAAGAAAACCCAGGTTTGTCCATTCCTCGTCGTCCTTATGCATTCCACAAACGTCATTACACCGTATTTTGCATAAAGACTTGGGTCTTAAGGCTTATAAAGTTCAGTTAACACAAGAACTCAAGCCGGCTGATCATCAACAACGTCGTGTCTTTGCTGATTGGGTCCTTGAAATGCATGAAAATGATCCGGAATTTCATCGAAAAATCATCTTGACTGATCAGGCCCATTTCCACCTCGGAGGCTACGTCAACAAGCAAAACTGTCGCATATGGGGCTCGGAAAACCCAAGAGTTATTGTTGAAAAGCCTCTCCATCCTCAACGCGTGACTGTTTGGTGCAGTTTATGGTCCGGCGGGGTCATTGGACCTTACTTTTTCGAAAATGAGGCTGGAGCAACAGTTACGGTCAATGGATTGCGCTATCGAGAGATGATTAATGATTTTTTATGGCCGGAATTGGATGGTATTGATCTGGACAACGTTTACTTTCAACAAGACGGTGCTACGTGCCACACAAGCAATGAAACCATCGATCTTTTACGGGAAAAGTTTCCGGACCGTGTTATCTCTCGATGAGGTGATCACAATTGCCCACCGAGATCTTGTGATTTAACACCTTGCGACTTCTTCCTTTGGGGCCACGTGAAAGATAAGGTCTACGCGAACAGCCAAGCGTCGATTCAAGATCTCAAAGATGGAATTCGTGAGGCTATCGAGGACATAGGGCAGCCACTTTGCGATTTGGTTATGGAAAATTTCATGAAAAGGATATGGTCCTGTAAGCGTGGTCGTGGCGGCCATTTGGCTGATGTTGTGTTCCATTATTAACGGCATACCTTTTTCTTTATAATGAAATAAACATCCGATCATTTATCTCAAAAAATGCCATTTTTCTTTGAATATCAAAATAACACCTCTCATTGGAAAACCCTTTACATGAGTTAATTCCTCTTGAATGTGATCTGAGTCGCATAAGTTTTCCGAAAAGTTAAAAGTTTAAAATGATTAATTTCCGCGAAAAGAAAAGTTTAAACAAAAACAATTAAGTTATCGAATTGGAATGCAATACGAAAAATGTTATCTTAAAAAATGCATTGTTTTCAACTTCTTTTATTTTATTTTTTAAATAAAAATAAATTGTATTTTTACAACGTCTGAACCTTGAAAACACCCCACATTTTATTTCAATAGCTCTCAAGTATTCTTACATCACAGAAATACTGTCTTAATTAAAGGGCAAATATCGTAAATATCGTTTTGTCGGATATATCTTAACATTTAAACAGTAAATGTTATCGAAAAGTTTAAAATTTGTAGATCAAACGATCTACTACAAAAAATGTTAGAACATTTTCTGTCCTACAGCTGATTGTTTAGAAGATATCGCCATTTAAATAAACTTAAAATCACGAAAATATTAGGTTTTCACGTTGAACCCTCTAACTGTGAATGTTATCGATTACAACAACAAGTTTCTACGTGAACCTTTACAAGAATACATAAACATTTTTTTTTCCTAGGTATGATCATTTAAAAGATATAAATATTTTTAAAATGTGTTTTTTTGAAAAAGTGAATAGACAGATCAGCAATTTTTTACACGCAAACAACAACAAATCGAAAAATTAATATAGTTTAGGTCAGTAATCAGAGTGAAAATATAGTGGATATACATATGTAAATTGTTGAATTAATGAGTTGTTAGATGGCGGTTAATTCGGTTGCAGAAAATTATTCGTTTCCCAATAGTTGGTAACCATAGATTTTTTGACTTACAATGGGATGTGTTCTTAAATGGATGCCGAGAAAAAAAAAGAAGTCGGGCTGTATATACTTTTTTGTCAGACATGCGTATTATGTTAAGGCATTTCATTTCGAAATAAAAAAATCACTTTTATACGAAACATGACATTGCTTGACAGATAGGGAACAAACTTTATTTTGACGTTTGCAAATATTTCGTTACAAAAGTCACCAGAAATCTCTTAAATTTCCCTTTTCAAAAAATAAAATCTCCAAATTTTTGGATTCTTAGAGGTTTTTTTAATCCATTGACATCGTAGCCATCCTGCAATGGATTTGACAGTTGATGGCTTGACAGATAGGGGAAAAATTATATTTGATCGTATCGAGTATATTTCGTTCCAAATGTCATTGGATTGCCCTGAAAATGCATTTTTCCAGAGCAGAAAATAAAATGGAAAACTTTTCGAATTTTTCAGAGGTTTTTAAATGCATCGTCATCGCCATCCTTCAATGGAATTTGACAGTTTATTGCATTGCTTGGTAGTCTACACCAACCACGATTGGTGTCGGAATTAATGTCATTGTTCTGAAAAGAAAAATTCATCCTTCTGAATTCAATTTAAACAACAAACAAAAGCGGAATTGATGTTCACTGGACATTTACTTTGCACCATATGTAAGCCAAATGCAAAAAAAGTACCTTCGAACGCGCCCGAACATAATTCAAAACATAAAACGAATCTTGGTTTTATGTGAATATAAATTTGCATCAATTGGTGAGTTCAGAAGTGGTAATGTGACCTATATTCGAAAAGTTTATTGTTAGGTATACATAAAGTTATATGTTGTTACCTCTTTTGTTTACAAAGTTTGTTAATTTCATGGTAGTCACTGATTATTGTTTGTGAAAGATAAGAAATTTATTTTGACATCGAATGTCATAAAATTTGACACGATTACCAGCTTTAAAATTATAAAAGAAAAGTAAATGTAAAAGTGACTGTAAGCGTTTTATTCATAAATTCATTACTGCGCTGACTATAATTTTCACCAAAACAAGACTATTGTTTGTTTTTTATGTCTGCATTCGAACTAATAAATTCCCTAAGCCGAATCCGTCCACTAGCAAGTAGATATATTTGGTTTTCTCCACATATAATGTATGAGTGCCACGGAAAAGGGCTGTAAAAATGAATACTACCTCAATCAAGTTACACGAAGTGTAAATACGTACATACACCTACTCGTAAGTACGTTTAAGAGTATTTTTCTAAATTTGGAGGAAATCAGCACTTAATTTAAATTGGCAGCCGCCAACAAATATAGTAGCTCGCGAGTTAAGATAGCCAAAAAAAAAAAAACCGTACCTACACTAACTGACCTACACTAGGTCGGCATATTCCGCTAGCTTCAAACTTAATTGTGCATATACCTACGTGTATATTTAAATCTACGCTACACGTAGGCTGAGTTGTGTGTTCTCAGTATTTGCTCAATGACATTGTGAAGATGAGTTTTGTTTGTATCCGCAGTTACTGCGAATAGTGTGTGTTAATGCTGATTGGCACAATGTCTACGAATTTTATTTATTTAAGCGTAAAAGACGAATCAAACAACTAACTGACATAATCGCATTATTATTGTTCAAGTGATAAATCGTCGGTGTAGGTAGTAGTGTAGGAATTATTGTATATATACGTTTTTAGTGTTTTTATATACATTGCGTAAATAAAAACAACATAAAAAAACTATAAATACACTTATTGGTCTCAGTTATAAATATAGGCAAAGGGTGTTGCCTTGGATCTTATTCTAATGTAGAACGAGTAGTAGATATGTATTTGCATTTTATATGTTCGTAGAAGACTATCTAACTACCATCACAGGTAGGTATTAATTTCACTGATACAATGTTGAAGTATACCTATTCGTAGTCGCATTGAAATGTAACGCGATTTTCGAAGAACGGAAGCACAGTGGGCCAGGAAAATGGGAAAGAATCAATAATGAATTGGAACAAATCCGCCTGTTAAAATGGCAAGTTTTTGACAAGTTTAGTCAAGGCTGAGAAAATCTAGACGAGAAAAGCTTGTCAAATATGCTTATAAGGCTCTTGCTAGTAAAAACTTGGTGGGTAATTTTTGCTGCGGGACTGCATAAACAGTATTTTTATAAAGAAAACTGATACATTGACATGTCTAAAGTCACTTCCTTTATTTAAAGCTAGTTTGGTTAATTTTAATACAGTTCTATCCCACTGTGACGCGTCACGTCGCTGCAAAATTTCATATTTTGTTCTTTAATATACATAGTAGGCTATTCGTTTTTGATATAGATACAATTTTTGATATTATGTAAGCTAAATATTAGCCGTGTTCCTTTGGAGGTGGCGAACTACTCATGAGTAGATGCAAACAATATTCTAGTACTACCAACTACTCGTGCTCTCATGGCGAGTAGATGAGATTTGTAGGAAAATCAATTTTGTGCGTTCCATTCAAAATGGGTAGAAAAATACTCATGAGTACTTTGCCACCTCCAAAGGAACACGGCTATTAAAACGAGCAAAACAGCCGTCTTATTTGATCGATTTATGGCATTGGCATGTAAACATATAACTTAGTTATACATAGGTTAAGATGTGCAAATAATAAAGAGAATGCACAAGTTATGAATTTAAAGTTGAAAACACAAACATTGATATGGCTTACAGTTTTTGTAAGATAATTCTCACAATCATTCAAAAGTATTCAGAGTATTCATCAAATAAAGTGTCTCATCTTTTATATACTATTGCTTTTAATCCTCCTCAAATCCCAAGAATTATTATAATCAAAATTTATTCAACATATTGGTCACGAAATTAAGAAAAAAACTCTCAAAAATAACCACAACATAAATTGTTAAACTTTGAGATTAAAAATTCACGTGTCAATCTTTTAATTTTACATTCAAAGAGTTTCTTAAATCGAACTTACCCAGTGCTGGATGCACTCATTCGAAACGTCATTGATTTGACGTTGAACAAAAAAAAAAAAAAAACAAAAAACAATGCATGTTCTAGTCGGATTTGGTTTGTAGGTCGGCAACAAAAAATTTTGGCAAATAAAAGAAGCAAGTTGTATTTTTTTTAATTCATTGCCATTTATTGTTAATTTATTTAAGTAAACAATGGAAAAACGGCGGGCGGCAGCGGTGATCAAAACAGTGCACAAGTAGGTAGTTCAGATGATTCATTCCTGATGATGGAGCTCTGTGCGGAAACCATTTCGCAGCTCATTGTTGTCAGAAAAATATTTAATTTTGTTTAAAGAACAATTAATAATATTTATATCAGAAAGATTCGATTACCAGTTCCAAGAAGTTTCAACTTGAAAGAAAATGAATATTAATTGAGTTGGTAAAACCGTCAGCTCTATCTGCGCTGCGAACAGTGTGTCAAAATAAATTTCGAGTTGTAGAAACACTACACACATTTATTTCGGTAATCTTTCTCATAAAACCGAGAAAAAATTTAAATGCTGAACGAAGCCACTTTTGTCAAATGGCGACATTCGGTAGTGGGTGCGTTTTGGAAAAAGATTAAGATTTAAGATTACTTAAAACAGTCTGAAAATACAATCGAAAACGACATAAGTTAGTAACTTGTTTTAATTCCTGAATATCTGCAAAGTGTGAGCTATTTCACTAAACTATAAACTAGACGCCCGTAATATGCATTCCACTTATTTTGAAATTATGTTCTGCTTTGGTTGTTATAACCAGTGAATTAGAGCGATTAATTGATTTTTTGTTGTGCAAAATGAAAAAAAAAATTATAAAATTTTTAAGAATCCAAATATTGTGACAAACGCCCCAAAGTCAATTGGTAGCGTCAAACTTACAAATAATTCCATTAACCACGTTCAATAGCGCAGGTTTGCATCGAACTATCCCAAGACAAATGCAGTCCCTACTGTTCATAAAGGTCAGAGTACCTACTTAAAGCACCGGCCGGCGCTTGGTAGCTGCGCACGTCGGAATCACTGTACAGCGATTTCTGAATTAAATAAATATTAAATACCTTCTAACGAATACTGGATTGTACAGCCATATTAATTTAGCTGCATTAAAAGCACAGATCGATATTTAAAAGATATAGATAATTTTATGGTAATAAATGATAAATACTGTAGTTACCTATTTTGTTTTTAAAAGGAAGACAAGTTAACGGTTACTAAAAATAACTTTAAAGCTTTTGGAGATATATAAAAACAAAAAAGAAATCTATAGTGGCGCCTGATGCACCCTCACGACACTGCGTTGGGGAAAATGACATTGTTGTTGTAATTCTTCGCAAAAAGTCGTACATCCCAACACGACCGTTGTATCCCACTGCTGAAGGGATACTGATGAACGATCGTGCGCTCGTCGTCGGCATCTACGATGTGTGTAACAGAGTTACCTTTCCCAATTGTAAACTAATTCAAGAGTTTTTCTGTGGATTTTATTAAGGAACTTTTGGGATTTGAAGCTTTTGAGAAGTTGAGTATTTGAATTGTGAAGTGTTAGTTATAATTTAAACTACGAAAACCCTGTGAGAGCTTTAAATAGTGACACGCTTATGCAAGCCAATGCAACCAGAGTGAGAGGCAAACGTCCTATCTTCCCTGTACTGCACAAATCAATAGGATAAAGTATAGTAGTGACTTATATATGTAATATGTTTGCAAATTATTTTCAATCTATGTGACTAAATATTATGTATGTTATTGAATCTACTGATTCTGATTATTGTACCGCAAGTCACTATTTCATGGATATTGGGTCCTTAACTATTTCTGAAGATGAAATCCTTACTGAACTAGCTTATTTAGATGAATCTGTAAGCTTAGCACCTGATAACATCCCCTCTATATTTCTACAGAGACGTGCTGGTAATTTTATTAGTTAATCCCTAGAATCGATCGTCAAGAAAAATGTTTATTTCATTGTAAAAAATTGTATATCAGACCATCAGCACGAATTTGTAAGTGTAAGTTTTATTCTTATTGCATGCAAGCCATGGAAAATAGAAACAAGTCGACGTAGTTTTTACTGACTTTGCTAAGGCTTTTTCCCGCGTTCAGCATGATGTCCTTATTAACAAGTTTTATTTGGAGTGGATAAAAAGCTTTTTGACAAACCGGACTCAGTCTGTTAAAATTGGTAGTGTGTCATAAAAAGTCTTAAAAAATTATTCAGGAGTGCCTCAAGGTAGCAATCTTTGTCCACTTCTTTTTTTTTGATTTTTATTAATATGATTTTTATTAATGCAGATGATTTTAAACTACTTATAACAGTTAAATCCTGGGCCCGTATCGCGTAAGATTAAAGCGATCGCTCTATTAAGTGATTGTTGTTTTATACGATTGCTCCCTCTATCTTTCCCTATAGATAAGATAGAGATAGCTATTGTCAAAGCGACAATCAAAATATTGATAATCAACTATCACCTTAGCCGATTCCACCCCTGGACAGATTGTAGGAAACTTTAAAGCGACATTGATTCATTAAACGAATAGTGCAAGAATACTAATTATTTGCATCTAAATATTCAGAAATGTTCAGTTTTGTCAATAAATCGCATGAGAAACCCACTTTTATTTGATTACAAGATTTCGGACACCCTCGTCAAAAAATATTAACAGAATATTGGAATATTGTTCGGTTATTTGGTGTCCTTACTATAATAACATCATGCTTCGAATCGAGAAAGTACAGAAAAAGTTTTCTAAATTTACACTCCGTAAATTGTACCCGTATCAAAACATGTCCTCTTATAAAACGCGTTGTAAACTTATTGGTAAAAAAATACTTAATATTAGACGTTGTAACTATTTTGCGCTTTTGCTCCTACTAAAGGGTTTTCCAATAAGAGGTGTTATTTTGATATTCAAAGAAAAGTGGCATTTTTTGAGATAAATGATCGGATGTTTATTTCATTATAAAGAGGAAGGTATGCCGTTAATAATGGAACACAACATCAGCCAAATGGCCGCCACGACCACGCTTACAGGACCATAATCCTTTTCATGAAATTTTCCATAACCAACTCGCAAAGTGGCTGCCCTATGTCCTCGATAGCCTCACGAATTCCATCTTTGAGGTCTTGAATCGACGCTGGGCTGTTGGCGTAGACCTTATCTTTCACGTGGCCCCAAAGGAAGAAGTCGCAAGGTGTTAAATCACAAGATCTCGGTGGCCAATTGTGATCACCTCTTCGAGAGATAACACGGTCCGGAAACTTTTCCCGTAAAAGATCGATGGTTTCATTGCTTGTGTAAACGTTGTACAGATCAATACCATCCAATTCCGGCCATAAAAAATCATTAATCATCTCTCGATAGCGCAATCCATTGACCGTAACTGTTGCTCCAGCCTCATTTTCGAAAAAGTAAGGTCCAATGACCCCGCCGGACCATAAACCGCACCAAACAGTCACGCGTTGAGGATGGAGAGGCTTTTCAACAATAACTCTTGGGTTTTCCGAGCCCCAGATGCGACAGTTTTGCTTGTTGACGTAGCCTCCGAGGTGGAAATGGGCCTCATCAGTCAAGATGATTTTTCGATGAAATTCCGGATCATTTTCATGCATTTCAAGGACCCAATCAGCAAGGACACGACGTTGTTGATGATCAGTCGGCTTGAGTTCTTGTGTTAACTGAACTTTATAAGCCTTAAGACCCAAGTCTTAATGCAAAATACGGTGTAATGACGTTTGTGGAATGCCTAATTCCAAAGAACGACGAGGAATGGACAAACCTGGGTTTTCTTCAACACTTTGGGCTACAACAGCAATATTCTCAGTTGTTCTTGAGCGACGTGCACGGATTTTATTCTTCACATCACTAACTTGTCCCAACAGCTCGAATTTGTCCACCAATTTCTGTATTGCGGTCCGACAAGGTGCTTCACGACGACCCAAAAATGTTTTAGTTTTACGAACCGGCTCTGCCAAATTTTCACCATTTTTATAGTGAATTTTAATAATTTCAATGCGTTGTTGAAGCGTTCCATTTTTATTAATGGCGTAGTTTCTACTTGTCAAATGTCAAAAAATGACAGCTTCAAAAGTGACAGCTACCGAAATAGCGGGCTATTCAAAATAACACCCCTTTATTATATCTGGACATATTGATTGTTCATACCTGTTATCTCTGTAACATGCCGCCTCCACTGGGCATCAACGATGTCCAACATCACAACCACAATCCAATCCACAATCTGACTTGTATGGATTATGTCACTACATGACATGGATTTTTCTGCCTCCATTGGATTTTTTAAAGACATGTTCATAATCCGAGCATCGTTCATGCCCAGTGGAGGCGGCATGTAAGGTATATATGCACCTCAACGCTCTCTTAGACCTAGGGTAAACGAATTCCTTACATTTCTAGACATTCTACTAATTATTCTCGAAACAATCTTTTGGCTAATGCTTGTTTTCATTTTAATATTTTTTTTTTTCATTTAATCGACTTTAATATGAATAAAGAGTTATGTAAATCAACTACATTAAATTCGTTGTAAGTTCTGAACTTTAAATAATTGAGTTTTATAATATATTAACATTGTATTGCATTTTAATTTAGCATTCTAATGTTCGGTCTCACAAATATTTAACAGGCTTTTAAATGACGTATTTTGTATAGAACAAACGTCATTTTAAGATTTAAAAGCCTGTTAAATAGTTAAAATGGCTTTATGAAATCGGCCATAAGAAAGTTTAATGTACTTGATGGAATAAATAAATAAAAAAATATGTGAGTGCCGGGACTCACGGTTAAATATGTGTAAACATCAACGTTTGTCCAAGTGCCTGATTTTTGTTACTGAACGTCATCAAAAGAAACATATTGAATAACTAATACTACTTTACCTATCTGTAGGCAGTGCTTAAAAAGCTTAGTGTTGAAAGAACGGCAGCGAAATGTCCCATCCTCCTAAGTTATAAATTGCGGTTTTTGGACATATGTTTTGTTTTGCGAAAGTTGCTATAAAAAAGAAATGTTGAATAATTTTTGAACCATAGGTCGGAAATTTATTTTTCTTGCTGGACTAGCCTGGACAAACGGTGGACAAACGAATGCAATTGGTTTGATTTTGCTAAGTAAATTTTGAAATTTTTTCGTTTGGTGCTATAAAATTGAAAAGTTGAATATTTTTTTTTCTGAGGGTGGACAAACGAATTTTTTTGTTGGACAATCATAATTGGCGGGTGGACAAACGAATGCACTTTGTCTCATCCTCCTAAGTTATAAATTGCGGTTTTTGGACATATGTTTTGTTTTGCGAAAGTTGCTATAAAAAAGAAATGTTGAATAATTTTTGAACCAAAGGTCGGAAATTTATTTTTCTTGCTGGACAAACGGTGGACAAACGAATGCAATTGGTTTGATTTTGCTAAGTAAATTTTGAAATTTTTTCGTTTGGTGCTATAAAATTGAAAAGTTGAATATTTTTTTTCTGAGGGTGGACAAACGAATTTTTTTGTTGGACAATCATAATTGGCGGGTGGACAAACGAATGCACTTTGTCTCATCCTCCTAAGTTATAAATTGCGGTTTTTGGACATATGTTTTGTTTTGCGAAAGTTGCTATAAAAAAGAAATGTTGAATAATTTTTGAACCAAAGGTCGGAAATTTATTTTTCTTGCTGGACTAGCCTGGACAAACGGTGGACAAACGAATGCAATTGGTTTGATTTTGCTAAGTAAATTTTGAAATTTTTTTGTTTGGTGCTATAAAATTGAAAAGTTGAATATTTTTTTTTTCTGAGGGTGGACAAACGAATTTTTTTGTTGGACAATCATAATTGGCGGGTGGACAAACGAATGCACTTTGTCCCATCCCCCTAAATTATAAATTGCGGTTTTTGGACAAGTGTTTTGATTTTTGGGGTTTCCTATAAAAACAAAAAAGCTTAATAACTTTTTACCTGAGGGTGGACAAAAGATTTTTTTTCCTGGACAAACGTGGACAAACGATGGACAAACGAACCCGATTAACCCCTCCCAAAAATTTTGAGTTCGGGGTTTTGGCTTCACGCAGCTACCTGACATTACACATGGTTATTGTTAATGATAATCACTCTCTGAGCATCGACAAACAACAACTGTCAGCGGAGAGCACTAAAATCGCAGTTTCAATCGATTGACACCATAAATCGCCTATGGAATTGGACGCTGTGATTTTTAATGAATGTTAACCTTATGCAAGTACAAAGGTAGCCGATAACTCTGCAATTTGTTCAACCTCAGCTATTTTGTATATCACAGCCTACAAATTTCAAGAAGAAATTGCATCGTTCAAAAGCAGTATAATGTAAACGTAGAATTTAAGTTCAGATTTGTATCACTGAACGCACCCGATATCCTACCATACCTACAGCCATTGATCTACCATACCTACAGTCAATTGTCAATCAATACAGCTGACTATTATTATTTTTGTTTTGATTTTGTTTTCTTTTTAATTACTAGTGTCGCGTCCATTTTGTTCGGGGAATAATTAAAAATTAAAGAAAAAAATATAAAAATATAATTGTTAAAATGATAAAATCGTCGGTCGCGCTAAAAACAATTTGCTTTCGCCGTTGGCAAAAACAATATAAATGAGTGGTCGCGATAAAGTATAATATAATTGTCGGTCGCGTAAAGATCAATTTGTTTTGGTCGGGGCAAATCAGATTTCGTAACGTAACGTGCTACAACGTAAAGTGCACGACGTAACGTTGCACACGAACGTTCACGTTTTTTTTTCACTCTACCGCCAGCATAGATGTTTACACATCAATAATAACAACTCTCAATCATTTCTGTGGGCGTGTCATCGGCAGGTATGGAGAGGACCTACAATTTCCAACCGAATCCAAACGGCTTAGGTGAGAGTCACTTATTCGTGACAAATGGCAATAGCTCGAATATCCGGCACATTCATTGTACAGATAATGTGGTGTAGGAAAGGCAAAATGTCATTTACTTTACTGAAAAAATATGATGATGATTATAGTAAAAAAAAATCATTAAAGAGAATCATATTTGTAAAATATAGATACAAATTTAAAAGAAACTCATATCTTGCCCTTTCCCTTTTGTTTCATTTTTATATTAAATTATTTTAATTTAATGGTTTATCCGAATATAAAGACCAAGGTAAAATAAAACAATTAAAATCATTAAGTTCAGACTATAAAATTTTGGTAGAGGTCGATTTTCAGTTAAACATACATAATATTATAAATATAAACAAGCGAAATTTTGATGTCGTTATTTTGAATCAACTTGAAGGTCAATTACTCTTTATTGATTTTAAGTCTTCTTCGAACGGATCTGCGAATTAATTACACTTTAATATTACATTAAGATTAAAATAATCATTTCCACGAAAGTTACGTAACAAAACCATCATTTGCGCTTCCACCCCTCCAATAAAATGCAATCAAAATATTCACATCTTTCTATATATTCATCTATTCGTTGAAATTCTATGACAACACGTCGTCCTACTCCCTACTCGCATTTGGAATCTCCCATCGTGAAGATAAATCTCTTTCATTATCAACAAAAATAAATAAAATTTCAAAACCAAACAAAAATATTCAAAATCCACACCACTTGTTTATTTGCTTAATTTATATCCAAAATCCAAAAATAGCTTCAGTTTAATAACGCACAACGAAACAGGAACCAAAAAAAAAAATAAAATCCGTTTTTCATTATAGCAGCCATCTCTTCACAAATGCGGTGTTAATTATATGGCTTCTGCTATATTATGACAACAACAACACAATACAACTATACAAAAAAAAAATAAAACACACTTGATATAAATATACAAACTTTGTACTTAAATTCACTTAAAATCTATGACGTCAACGATGTTGAGAAAAATTATTCGAACGTCAGAATACTTTCACTTTTCTTGACCTTAAAAATGGCCCAGCACATTGTGGGGACTAATTTTTTTTTTGTATAAAGAAAGTGCTTTCGAGAGGTTTTGTTGAGAACTACACATGTTTATAAATATAGGTTCTTATTATTATAAGAAAAGAACAAACAAAACTAAAACTAAATTCAAGAATAAGAGAAGTACACAGAAAGAAAAACTACACATAGATGTTGTTACGGATGTGACACTTTTTTTTATAAATAATTCCCAGAATATTTAAGAAAAATTTGGTTGCTTATAATAATTAAATTAGTAACGGGTGATTTTTTAAGAGGTTTAGAACTTTTTTAAAAAAAAAAACACAAAAAATTCGAAAAAATGAATGAAATATTTATTTGAATCGATAGTTTGAACCTTGCAATTTAATGTTTAAAGATAATTTCATGCAAATGTTGACCGCGGCTGCGTCTCAGGTAGCCCATCCGCTGAGTCCAATTTTGGCATACTCTTTCACACATATCGGCCGGTATCTCACGAATGAATGCATGGATGTTGGCTTCCAGTGCGTCAATCGAAGCGGGCTTGTCCCTATAGACATTAGCCTTGACATACCCCCACAAAAAATAATCTAATGGTGTCAAATCGCACGATCTAGGCGGCCAATTGACCGGCCCGAAACGTGAAATTAACTGTTCACCAAACTCGCCTCGCAATTGCGCCATTGTTTCGCGTGCTGTGTGGCATGTGGCACCGTCTTGTTGAAACCACATATCATGCAAGTCAAGAACTTCCATTTCGGGCAAAAAAAAGTTTGTTATCATCGCTCGGTAGCGTTCACCATTGACAGTAACGCTGCGATTCGCATCATCTTTGAAGAAATAGGCCCAATAATGCCGCCGGCCCATAAACCGCACCAAACAGTGGCTTTTTCGGGATGCATTGGTAGCTGTTGCAATGCTTCTGGCTGATCTTCACTCCAAATGCGGCAATTTTGCTTATTTACGTACCCATTCAACCGAAAATGAGCCTCATCGCTGAACACAAGCAGCGCGCGATGAACATTTCGAACCGAGCACGAATTTTGATAGTAAAATTCAATAATTTGCAAGCGTTGTTCATTTGTAAGACGATCCATGGTTAAATTGCAAACCAAACTGAAGCTGTTTGACAGTGACACAAGGTACTAAACACACGTCAGCTGTCAAAACCAGTGTTGCCAAAACCAAACCAGCTTAAAAATCACCCGTTAGATGTGTATACTGAGTTAAACAAAAAGTCTATTTGTGTAACACGTGTGACACTTAAAAACTAGTGATTTGCTTTATTTAATGTGTTACTGGTGTAAAATATTGCGTGAAAATTATGCCTCAATCTTTTAAAAATATTTTCCTCAAGTTGATCTTCAGTTTCAGTTTCGTATTGAGAACAAAATATACATATATGAAAAGCTATCCAAAATTGTTGTTTAAAATTGTGACTGATGTGACAGCCTTAAAATTGCGGTTGTGATCCCAAGTATGAATTTTAGCATAAACAGAACATAATTCTTGTTATCAAAGAATCATTTCTTAGACACACTACCGTTGTAAAGTGAAGTGTTTCTCAATTATAAGTATTCTATTTTCTCATTCAAATGGAAATAATATATATTCTTCTGTTTGAAGTGGGTATAAGAAACCCACTCAGAAGATTGAATTCCTATAGGGAGTAGATATCTCTGATATTTTGATATAACAAAACTCTATTAGTGTAGGTACGTTTTGAAAAGCCAACTTGTTACGAATGTGACATCAACTCTAAACTATAAATTCAGGCTCAGCATATATTTCAAAATGAATGCAATTTATTTCTGACGCTAAATCAAAAAATATAGGGTTACCAGATAAGAACGAAAAGAAATTTAAATACAACAACAACAGTGTGACTTTATTTTGATTTAATGCCATTATGTATGAAATATCACATCATGCCAATGGCGGCCTCGGTTCACTGGCGGCCGGCCGGCGTGTATGCAATAAACCGGACCAAACTGTCAATTTTTGTGGGTGCATTGGTGCTTGATCGAACACTTGTGGATTGTATTCGCTCCAATAACGGCAATTTAGCTTGTTGACATAGCCGCTGAACAAAAAATGGGCCTCGTCTGAGGAGATGATTTTTTAGCCAAAATCCGGATCTCCGTCCAATATTTCCAGCGCCCAATTAGCGAACTCACGACTTTATCTATGGTTGTCCAGCTTCAATTCTTGCGTTAGCACCATCTTATACGGATGCATTGGCGCAAATCCAACCGCAAAATAAACCGGGTTGACTCTCTGGCGATGCCCGATTTAGCTGATCGACATTTTCGGGTCTTCTTCGATACTGACTGCTACGGCGCGCGCCAGTGGCTATGTTTTCTTCATTAAGCACCAATCTCTTTCTGGTTGGTGGCTTAAGGTCCAAAATAGTGTACTCTCGCTCAAAATTTTCCACGGTGCGACGAAGTGCTTGCATACTGAAATCATGATGACGACCGACCTCACGATGAAATTCACGTTGCGTATTTACAACTGCGTCAAAAAAAAATTACAATCGTTTGACGATCAAATTGACGTTGATTTGACGTTTTCGAAAACGGCCGCAGTCTTAATTCGATTTAATCTTCACGACTTAATCGCTTTTTATGAAATACTAGCTGACCCGCCCGGCTTTGCACGGGTAGACAAACCTAAGCTTGGCCTAAAAATTACAAATGAAAATATAGATAAACATCTAAGCTACTTTTGGAAATCGAATACTACATACTGATTTTTGACCCACTTCACGTTATGAATGGTGAAATTCGTAAAAATATGATCATCTTAGTACAACCTTTATTACATTTCTAACGAAGAAAGAATTTTTGTAATCAAAAACCACTTGTTTGTGTTTATCCCATTTCACTCTATAAATATGAAATGTTTAAAAATAATCTCTTCAACACAAACAGAGTTTTTGATATCAAATACCATTTTTCGTTTGTACCCCCTTTCACCCTAGAAATACCGAATTTTTGAGAAAAATATTCCTAAGACCATCAACTAAAAATAAATAACCTTTCAAACACAAACAGACTTTCTTTAATCGGACAATTATTTATTTTTACCCCATTTCATCCTTCACCTTCAAATTGAAATTTAAAAATAAAATAATACGTGAAGCCATTTTCTAAGAATAACCTTTCAAACGCAGGTAGGGTTTATTTTAATTCGAATACGTCTTTTCCATTTTACCCTACAAAGTGATTTTTTTTATTTTAAGAGTTATTCTGCTATTCGGGGCGGAGTTGGATGCCAGACGTCCTGTCAGGCGTGGGACTGTCCCGCAAAACGACATTTGTCCCGCAAGTGTGCCGTCAATATATTCTGTCCCGCAAAGTAATTTAGTCCAACCTTTATTGCTTTCCCAACACAGAAACAATTTTTGGTATGTGAAAACAACCATTTTATTTTCACCCCATTTCACTCTATAAATAGCATTTTTTTAAAATAAACTTTCAAAATCAAAAACAATTGTTTAAATCGGACCATTTTTTATTTTTAACTCATTTTACCCTACAAATAAAAAGGTTAAAAAAGAATATCCCTAAATCCATTTCCTAAAAAAATCTTTTTCAAATGAAAAAAGAATTTCTTAAATCGGACTATTTTTTTATTTTTACCCCATTTCACCCTACAAATTGAAAATTAAAAAAAAATACCCCTGAAGCCATTTCCTAAGAATAACCTTTGAAACGCAAGTTGAGGTTTTTTAATCGCATACGTCTTTTGCATTGTATCCCATTTCACCCTACAAAGTGAATTTTTCAAATATTTGTATAGTTATTCTGCTATTCGAAGCGGAGACGAAACCAACAAATCAAAGATCATGAAAATCGGTCCAGCGGTTCTTGAGCTATAAGTTTTTGTAACTAAAACTACTTTGTTTTATATATTAAGATTCAGGCATGATATAGGATGACATAGAGGATCGTCACAGTAAATTTCCACTCTCTTACATGCCTACTTTGAAAACAAAACTAATGAAGGGTGTTTTTTTTAGATTGAAATAAAACCCAGACAAAATGTGCTTAATTATGGGCACTATAAAATGGACGTTATACTCGAAGAGTTGAAACATGTTTTTTCAAAATAAATTTGAGAAATTTTCCAACGATGCTCCAGCGTGAGTATATTCATGATGAATGGCCAAAGGAAACTATAACCTCAAAACATCTGAGAACTGTCAAATTGGCTGTCACAGAAAACAGTGTTGCCAGTTGTAATAAAGTTTAACAAAATCCAATAAATACCTTAAAACTGGGATGTCAAATACAAAAGCGTTTCACAATTGTTTAAGTTTGATCAATATTCACAGTAATAGTATACAAGGTGGCGCAAAATTAACTATTCAATTTTGTTTTTGAATACCTTTTGTATTAAATGAAAAAAATGATTTTGAGTGATGGAAATCTTTATTTAGACCTTTTCAATTTTCTCTGTTAAGTGGAAAAGATGATATCCGTCAAGTGGCGGCCGCCAGTGTTGATACGCATTTTTGCGATAAGCATTTCCCATATGACTTTCCGCAAGATTTCGGGTGATAACTGTTCGCATTCCTGTCGAATGTTCTCCTTAAGGGCTGCGATTGTCTAACGCTTGTTGGCATAAACATTTCGATTTCAAGAAAGAAGTCTGGGATGGTTAAATCGGGCTATCTTGCTGGCGATGCCAAAACGGGAGATTCGCGACCAGCAAACGCTTCCTTCACAATATCCATTGTGGCTCGTTCTGTGTGTGCGGTTGCACCGTCTTGTTGAAACCACATGTTCACCAAGCCCCACCCATCAAATTCCGGCAGTAAGAAGTCGTTCATGGCGTCCTCACAAAAATACGACTCAATCACTCCTCCCGCGTGAACGCAGCACCACACAGTGGCGTTAAGTGGATGTAATGGCTCTTCGTGCATCACACGCAGATTTTCAGTGCCTCAGAAACGAAGATTTTGCTTATTGACATAACCGCTTGAGTGGAAATGCTCCTCGTCGCTAATGATGATTTTCGGTACGAAATCGTCTTCTTCGTTGTTGAAATTGAGGATGGCTTGACAGTAATTCACACGCGACTGACGGTCAGCAGGCATTAACTCATGCACTGTTTTCACGGGAACATGTGTAAATCTTTCACTAAAAATCGCTGTAAGGTCCGTTTGGTGATGCCCAATTGCGTGGCCCGTCGCGTCGTCTGGTTGATGTTTCTTCGTTCTCAGCGACATCGGCAGCCACATCCGCGATATTCTCGGCCGAACGACCAGTTTTCTGGCGGCCACGCCCTGCATGGTCTCCTATGGTTCCAGTCTGTTCGAGTCGAGTAGCTTAGTGTCGGAATGGTTGTCCAGTTGTCGCGACACGATTAGGATGACGACGTTTTTGGTCAAAGAATCGACATAATTATTCCACGCTCTTGCGAAGTATAGCGCTCCATTGCTTGTCTGTTTGTATACTGCAGCTGTTTAGTTCACAAATGTCCAATATGATTGACGTACGACGCCATTTGCAAAAATTATAACATCTTCCGATAGGATGATTAATTATGTGCCACCTTGTTCATTTATCAATTGATAACCATTTATATATCAATCAAATGATAAGTTTTATAGTTAAATAACCAATTGATATTTGACAACTGATATATTGGTGATTATTATATAAACATAAGTTCGGTTTACACGGGACGGGAACGAAATTTTGACGTATACGGGATTTATCTCTCGGGTTCTGTGTGAAGAACTTAATAAAGTATGTCGTAGTATACGGGACATCATATCGTCGTCGTTTCATGATCTAAAAGAATTAAGTTACATTTTTATTTTCAGTATTTTTTATCCGAATAGAAGCACACGTCGCTAAAAGCTTTTTTAGGTGACACAAGTACTTTTTTTTCCGAGTTAAAAATTGAAGTTAAAAATAGGGTCAGGTAAAGCTTTCCATATTCGCGTGGTGCGGCTCAAGAAAGAATCTCTATGAAAGATATCCGCAATAGGTGATTAAATTGCATTTAAATATTGCAGTTACAGTTACGTTAGTATTTTCTTCTTTGAATATTAATTTCAAAATTAGATGGATATAATTACGTGTAAATATTCAATAAATGAAACTAAAGCCTATCCAAATTTCATTTAAAACAAACAAATTCATTGCGTCATAGACCAGCCCTTAGTTCGCTTCTATTACTTTTTTTTGTATGCTAGCTAATCCCTAAGGCTATAAAATAGATAATATCATACTTATATGAATGTCTGATGATGGTGCCCGACTACTAACCGCATGATTCATCTCCAATGTTAATGTATCATATCCATGTAGTATTTTTATACCTTTCATTGGACTTCAATGATTGTGGTTGCTCTCCTCCTCCTTATGCTGCTCGTTTTTCATCGTTTTCTGTTTTGAACTGACTTGTTATGTAAAACACCGGCACCTTGCACATATAAAACCAGTAAAGACTTGATAGAGCGAAATCCAACACCATAGCTAAAACTAAAAAAAAAAAAAAAAAAAATGTGTGCTCAAGTTTGTGCAAGTCGTAACATGTCGGTTGGTGAACTGTTCGTTTGTTGGTTAAATGAATGCTTTTGCTAGTGCAGTGCAGCAGTGCAAAAGAGTTCCCTTCCATGTCGTTTGTCTTTCCTCCGCCGCGCCGGTCGCGCCGGGCTATGTGTCATGTCAGAGAATAAAAACTCGAAATTGAAACTATTTCCTCTTTTTTTTTTCTTCTGTTTTTGTATGCTTGATTCCGTCCTTCATCTTTGTTTAGCTTCTCTTATCCCGGATTTAGATTTTAATTTTTTATCTGACATCTGAAAAACACACGCATTGCCTAGCCTAAAAAAAAAAAAACGGGAGCCCGCATTAGCAAACTCTTGGAGTTGCTCCTTTAGCAGGTTCTTTCTTAGTTTTGCATTTTTTTGTGTATTCCATGTGTCACATGTTGTATGAGACCGAAACTCGAAACAACAAAAAAAAAGAGTCTTCTTTTTCTTTTGCAATAAAGAAGCACAAGTTCTTTGTAAACTTCATCATACTCTGCCGACTGCCCTGACGTTTTTTTCTTAAACAAAAAAAATATTAACTCCTCTTTGTCTAAAGTGAGTAGTTTTTGCTACTGGTTTTTTTTTTGTTTTGTTTTGTTTTTAATGTATTTGGTACCCGTATATTTTCTGCGTGATTACATGCAAACGTGGCCTTAAAACAGTAGGCAGCGGCAAGAGAAGATGAAACCAAAAAATGAGAAAAATAAAACAGAACTAATTACAGTAGAAGCCTTCCAACTAGAAGGTATTATTGATTATTTGTATGTCTTTTTGTATGAATGAAAATTAAATAAATTTAGCCTACACTTTCATTGCGTTTGCATAATTTTAATCATTTGAAATTACAAACTATAGCCCTGTTCAGCTGCAACTATATACATACTTCTAGCTTATTCCAAAGCCTTCCGACTTGTCAAATTTAGGGTCACCCATAATGTGCGGGTACACCTTAGAGGATATATAGTGCTTGTTTTTATTCGAATGCGATGCTTTCATAGGGATCGCTGTTCAAGTTTCGGTAAGTTAAAGGGACTGAGTTTTCTGCACATTGGAGAAAAAAAAAAACTAAAAAAGAAGATATTTGAATCATTAAAATAATAAACAAACACTTAGATATTAATTTCAAGAATTGCTGCAAAGTAGAACAATTTAGAGAGAAAATAATAAGCAAATTATGATTTACAACTAATAGGAGCTGTACGATAAGACTTTATCTTACCGAAAGTGAAATAGTGCCCCCTATCATGGCTTCAGGCACTACAATGCATTAGGGATAGAAACGAGCACTCCATATTATATATCCACTTAAGTCTAAAAAATCAGCTGATTGCAACAATAATTGATCCAACTTAACATTAAAATGGTGGAAAAGTTGAAAAAATTGGTTCTCTCCATACCGCCTGTCTGTCTGTGCGTACGTGCGTGTGTGCAGCCACTATATTCATAGCGCCAATAGTTTTACAAATCGATTAACCTGTATTACATCGTGCTGAACGCATTCATTGGAAAATCGATTTTTTTTTTGTTTCTCTTGACATGAATGAATCCTTCTGTCTCGCTTTAGCTTCATAAGAAAATCGAAAAAGCATTTGTATTTTTAAAGGTATATAAATTTTCTATATTCGAAAGAAATAGAACAGTTCCGAAATCCAACCGAAAACGACAACGACAAAGCCCGAACTGATTTAATTGACAAAAAAAAAAAAAACAATATCGGGGATTAGGGACGCCATTACAGAAACAAAATGGAGTTTCCATACAAACTATTGATAACAAGTATACAATTCACGCCGGTTACACAGTTTTTCTCCGTGCTTAAGTTAAGCCCCGAGAATTCTCCGCGCTTAGCTAGGCCCGAAGGGGATTAGTTGTTGTTGCATTTGACATGTAAATTGTTTAGCCTCGGGGCTTGAAAAAAAACGGCTAGTATTAAACTTGGAGAAAAACTGTGTTACCGGCGTGAATTGCATACTTGTTATCGATAGTTTGTATGGAAACGTCAAATTTTGTGTGTAATGTCGTCTTTTCATTTTTACCCACGCCTATTCTCGCATTATAAAATGTTCCCACTGCACAATTACGTAAACACAATTTCAAAATTACCCAAAGTGTACAAGTAAAACAATTTTGTTAATGATAGCTTCCGTAAAAGCTAAGGTGTTATTCGCTTGTCTATACCAAGCAGCTAAAATATAGTAAATGATTTCACATCAACATTGTATTATAATATTGTGCAAGAAATATTTAAATTTGTTTATATAGACTATATTAACACGATTCAAAAATACAAATACAAATGCCAAAAGAAAAACTGACAGCGAATACTTATGCTGGATTGACACGACTTACAGTATTCTGGCAGTTAACTGTCAAAAAAACTGGCAGAAGAATGGATAAATTCATTCATTCAGTCGTGTAAGTCCAGCATTACTCACACTTGTGATAGGTGTGTTTGTTTACTTTATCGGAAAAACTGGTATATATTGTTATAAAACAAATTTCTCTTACGCAATTTAATCAAAATTAAGCTAATTTGAAATGATTTCGAAAGCAATATATGTTTTGCACTTTCGAAGATGAACTCGGAAAATACTCCAAAATTACACAATTTCATTTAGAATACAGCAATTAACATCTTCCGATGTTGGCCTTATACGATACTTTTCTATTCTCTTCTTTTACTTTTTTCTTTATATTCATTGTTTGTGAAATCACATTTAAGTTCTTAAAAATGTTTCTGCAGATTAGAACACAGAATAAAACAAACGCAGAAAATAATAAGCAAACAAAAAACAAACGAATGGAAATTTGCCGGCCGTTCCGAATGTGTGTATCTTCCCCCCACCCCCACACGTTTCACGTTGGTTGATATCCTGTGCCTACGTTCTGTAATGCTGGACTTACACGACTGACAAATTGGCATTTTTCTGTCACTATACTGCCAAAAGAATGAATTTATCCATTGTTCTGTCATTTTTTTGACAGTTAAATGCCAGAATACTGCCAATTTGTCAGTCGTGTAAATCCAGCATAACTCTCGCATGGTTAAAATTAGCCGAGAAACGATGAAAAAAATTGTGTGAGTGCCGGGACTCACGGTTAATATGTGTAAACATCAACGTGCGCGGATCCAAAACGGACTTGTTTTTGCTTGAAGGGGATATTAAGATTTTTTTCACTGAACGCACCCATCCTAGTATGCAGATCGTAACGTTGCACACCGTAACGTTGCACGACGTAACGTTGCACACGAACGTTCACGTTTTTTTTTTCACTCTACCGCCAGCATAGATGTTTACACATCAAAATAGAACAAAACTTATACGATTTGTTTCAATTTTCATCGTTTCTCGACTGATTTTATCGATGCGAGAGTTACATAATGTAGACACTGGCTATTTATTTTATTTCGAAAGCAAACCGCGTCGGGTAGCAGTAAAAACGCGCGTTCCCCCGTCGCGTCTACTGTGTTCAGGTAGTGAACTTTATTTCTCTTGACAGAATTCTGTCAGCTTTTTCTTTTTTTTATGACATAAACGCTGAATGTTTCAAAAGGTGTGTTTGTCTAGTTAATTTCTAATTGCAACTAAAACCGTTTGTATTGTAGAAGAGAAAATAAATAAATGAATGTATTGTATGGTATATGGTAAATCTTCTAGATTTGAAGAAAATTAAAGATAGATAATATTAAATCTCTGTTTAGTGGCCGGTGCAAATGGAGCCTATAACTCGATTTTGTTTTGAAAAATTCATGGAGTTGTCTTAGGCCCAGTTTTTCAGAGCCAGATTATCCTAGTTTCGGGGTTAAACACGAGTTAACTCCTCAAACATGTTTTTCAGTCAATTTAGATCCCGAGTTAACTCAACAAATTTGGTGAGTTAACTCTGGATTAGCTGAAAAGGTATTTCTGAAAGATGCGTGTCAAAAATCTATTCAAATCGAGGTACGACACTATGAAAAGGGTGATCATCATAGTGGCGCCATCTCGAATTCGATAGCGAAACATTGATTTCTATACAGTAGGAGTTCGATTTCGATAGATTTTCGACAACTATTTAATTTAATTCTCTACTGAAAAACTGCTTTTGAGTTAATTCCGGATTAAAGTATTTGCAGGATTAACTTACTCTGATTTAACTCGGAGTTAATTAATTCGCTGAAAAATTGGACCTAAGAGGACTTCTACTGTGTTTTACTGTATACCTTATCAAAGTATACTCTCGTAACAATGACTCCTGGCAGTTTATTGTTTTATATCTTATTTCTTTTGTGTTGCTTTAACATTTTTATGCATTCTGGCATGAACATAAAACTGTACAACAAAAACAACATCAACAACAAAAGCCAGCCTTCCGGAAATAAGCTATTAAACGATTTGACGACAAAAAAAAAGAAAGAAAGAAAACATGCATCGGAGGAGATTGTAGTTACTCTACTAATACATAGTGCATCGGCATTATTCCAAGAGTTACTTGATGCTTAATGCTTAATGCTTGTGTAGTTTTTTGTTTCTAATTATCCCTTGATGATGGCTGATGGCCTTTTGGATCACCTGCTAATAATTCAACTTTCGAGTTATTTTTTTCTTTTCTAAACCTGCACTAAAGGTAAACGAAATGTTAAATTGAAGTGAAACTAGTGAAGTCTGGTTGCCAATGGAATTTAAACTTAAATTATTACTTTAGCTAACATGACGACATCTGTTTTGCGGGAAGATAAATAGGTTACAGAAAATCAATAATTATTAATAAATCTTAATTTATATGTGAACAAATTGAAGAAAACTCCGTTTTGGCTATAATATGCTCTCAGTTCTTGTCACTTTCTGGTACACCCTGTGGACTCATGAAGACTTTAATATGGACAGAAAAAAAAAATAAATAACTCATGGCTGTATTCTTAGTCATCATCGTTCGGCCATTGGTATTGGCCGCGAGGTAGTAAGCTAAAACTTGTTAATGCAATCATATTGATAGATGAGGGGTATATTAACTGTCATCCTTCTCGTCGTCGACGCTTCGGTGCGGATTTTTAGCGTGCAAGCTTCGTATTCGAAAACGTTAATTGTAAAAAAATGACTCATCCGGTCAACCACAACGAATACTAAATAAATGACGACAAAGCTGAATGACCAGTTTTTGTTTCTCTATTTTGTGTGTTATTATTTTTATTTTGTTTTTGTTCTATCTCTGCTTTAACGTTTATTTCATCTGATAGTTAATATTTATCTTTATTTATATGGTATACATACATATATGTATGTGCATATGTTAAATTTTCAATGAATTAATTGTGTATAGGGGAAGCTGGGGCTTAACCGCAGGTACGAACCTATATAAATGAATCTATACGAATATAGCCGCAGTCTTATATCATTACATTTATATTTTTTCAATCTATTATTCAAATTGGTAGCTGTCGTCATGCGTTTAATAAAAAATAGTATCAATATGGAGAAATGTGATTTCGTTTAGAAAAATATGACTAAATTGGTTGAATTAAAACTTTTTCACAACTTATGACAGTTCAACTTGAGCAGAATTTCTGTTTTTACTTGCTCTATAAGACAAGTATTGGTTTCGTGTAAAAAAAAAAATTCGAGATTTTTATCAAAACTCATACTACGATGATCGAGAAGTCCAAAAAAGTGATTTTCGTCATGCCGTCCGTCGGTCTGTGCGTCTGTGCGTCCACTGTAATTTGAGCTTGAGCCTAAACGGGTGGACCGATTTGCCTCAAATTTGGTACAGAGCATTTTTATGTGATTCCCTAGAGAGAAAATTCGAATTTTTGTTTTAGTTCATCTAAAACGGGTATCTGCCATACAAATATTTTGTTTTTTTTTTTCAAATTTTCTCGAAAACGGCTCTAACGATTTTGATTAAACTTCGCACCTGTAATAACCAATTCAATTGTAAGAAAACTGCGTTTCAGGTTTTTCTCAAAAAAAAATCACAAAACGGAATTTGGTATTCCACGGTTTTTGAGAAAATGTTCTTATTTTTAGGTTATTCAAGAATATCTTTTATTATAGTTCGACCGATTTTGTTATAATTCTGCTACCTGACGCTTCTCAATAGTGCGAATGGACTCCAAGCAATTCGACGATCTTGTTGCTTTTGTGAGTCCACACATTGTGACTCCATTCACTCTCCACTTTCTTTCGGTAAGATTCCTTTTTTTTTTAGGAGATAGTGGCTTTGGTAACTGTGAAGGTGCATCCTTTTCCATTATAATAAGTAGGTACATAATGTAAAGGGTGTTTTTTTTTTAGAGGTATAGAACTTTAAGTTGGCAACACTATTTTAACTGGCGGCCATTTTGTCAGCTGTCAAGTGATTTATTTTTAGTTTGGTTTGACACTTCAACATGAATAGACGGATGCCTGAACAACGCTTCCAAATTGTGGCCAAAACAAGATTGCCGTTGATCCCAATTTTAATCATCTTTGTTTTATTCCATTTCAAAGTTCTATACCTCTAAAAAAAAAAAAAAACACCCTTTAAATAGGTATAACGATAACACGAAAATATACAAAATCTTAAAACAACTTCGATTTTCCGTCCGTGCAGCTAGATTTATTATATGACAATGAAGAAATTGTCAGCAATTGTCAGATTTCTTAAACAACGACATCTGACAATTTCAAACGAGTCTGACAATTTCCTGTCTGTTCAGACGATTGTCTCATACTTAACAATTTCACTGTCAGATCGGCGCCTGAAAATGATGTTTCTGGCAATATTGTCTCACAAAATTGTAAATTCACACGGTTGTCAGACATTTGGGATAATTTTTTTTTACTGACAGATATGACAACATTGTTATATCTGCCAATCGTCTGTACTTAGCTTTATACCAATAGGTAATTGCGTTTAAAAATCTTCACTTGAATTTTCTCAGCGGATTGGCATTTTGTTTGTACATTTCTCCTGGGATAAAGGTATTTCAAGAAGATAATAATGGTACAGTTAATACACTGCTGAAGGTTTACTAAACATGAATTAGTTATTTTTGTATTAATAAGAAAACAAAATGTATTTGTGAATTATTAACTTTTCATCAAGGTTTTTTTTTATATTTCGTGAATTATTAATTATTTTTATTATCAACCATTCGATTCAATTTTAAGAAAAATTAGGTTTTCCTTAATAGTTTTATAAGATTAAAGCCCATTTTCTGAAAGCTTATGCTGAGGAAAGAGTAGAAAATTAAACGTGTAAGTTGAACTTAAATATATAAGTTGCGTATGAGCAAAGGCTCTATAAGTTTATCGCAATTAAACAAATGTGATGACCTTTTTAGTGATTAAACTCCATATTCCCCTAATTGAAAACTGCTTCTGTATGTACATAGTATGTAATGCTGTTGTCATTGCAAATATCTCACAAATTCTAGGAAGCGTTGATGTTAAACTCAATTACCTACATGTTCTAATTATTTTAATTATTGTTTCAATTTTCTATTAAAAACAAAAAAAAAAAATTCCAATGACACACTTAAATTGTTAGCAGCAACCAGTGTTAAATTGACACAACACAAGACACCAATGAATTAATGTTTGATTGGATTTCTCGAAGAAAATTAAAAATAAATCCACACTACATTATGTATACCTACTTCACCCAGGATAGAGAGAGCTTAAACGAGACGACACGGATAAGATATAAAATTCCTTTTTATATGTAATCCGCGTCCTCGAGGTCTACCCATCTTCCATAACTTTACCGTAACCGTAACCGAAGTTTGATGGGTGGAAATATTAAGTGTAGTTTTTAAAGTGCAAAGGTATATGAGGGTACTTAATAAATCTTTAAAATTCTACGAGTATATGGCATGTACATGATTACATTGGTAATCAAAAATATACGTTTTTATTTTAGTTAATTATTGAAACTACCAAGATGAAGTGATATTTGTATTTATTTATGTACATGGTTTTCGGAAAGCGGGCTTATAATATTGTGAATGCCAATTTTTCTCCAAAAAATTTACAATTGGTAAGGATTTTTGTTAACTTTATGTAACAGGTTCAAGAGGATTAAGTTAATTTATGCTTATATCTATCTGTTCATCGGTGGTAATCGACTAGTAACTTTTCATTTCAAAAGAGTCACAGAAGTGTCTAAAACTTTTTTATGTGTAAACATCTATGCCGGCGGTAGAGTGAAATAAAAACGTGGACTTTCTTCTATGTGACGTTACGAGGTCACACTTTACGGTGTAACACAAAATGTTAAGTAGTGACTCACCTGTATCTAGGTTTAATTTAAATATTCAAGATGAGTATGGTGAGAGTTTATTTTGTTTCTTCACCGAGGTAATTTGTTTGCATTTCCACTACCATCCAGTTCAGCTTGACGAAAGTATACAAGCGGTAAATACGTAATTCAAAGACGCTTCAACTCTGCGTAGCAAACGAGGATTCTGCAAAGCTATCAGTGTTAGTTCACAATAGTGAAATTATCGAATTGGGTCATAATAATTAGATTTATATAATCGGCAGTCGATACTTACCGGAATAAGTGGCACTTAAGTTTCCCATGTTACGACCTTAGGCTAAGTTTAATAGCCAGCGTAAGTGGAACTTAAGGCAGCAACATCGGAGATATTAGTGCCACTTATTCAGGTACGTTTGCACTGTGATATTGCGCCTTTATCTTTCACATTGCCCACTTAAGTGCCACTTTTCTGACTGTGAAACTGGCCTTAAATCTCCAAAAAAAATCCAAGTGTAGATTTTTAAATGCAATTTTCTTTTTTTCCTCAAAGCAAATAAAGATATACCTAAAATTTAAAACAACAAAGTTCGACAACTAAAATAATTTATACACAATCTGTAGATCATACTATTTTCTACAAAAAAGATTTTGACACTTTTTTCTATATAATAAAGTGCGTTTTTTTTAGACGTGTGGTTTTTTATCTGGCAATATTTTTTTCGGAGTTGGTCTTTTGACAGCTGTCACTTGATTGATTTATGCTCAGTTTGGTTTGCCATTTCATAATTAATAGACTTACTCCTGAACAACGTTTGTAACTCGTGCAAATTTATTACCAAAATAATGGTTCGGTTCGCGTGACGCATCGCGCGATGCGTCCAATATTCGGTCGACATAATCGCCCAGCAGAGTCGCGGTAATTCGAGCAACCATGGATCGGTTTCGCACCACGTTTACTCTAGTACATAATGCGCATCCTCAGAGACGCCGTACAGTACGCACCGAAGACGCTATTGCTGCTGTGGAGCAGAGTATCGAAGAAGACCTGAATGAGTCCATCCGTCATCGCGCGCAACAATTGGAGCTGTGCCCATGCATGATTAATGACTTTTTCGTGCCTGAATTGGAGGATGTTGATGTGGACGACCTTTGGTTCCAACAAGACGGCGCTGCATGCCATACAGGCATTTACAACTGCTGACCAATTTCTTGTGATGATGCCCGAGACAATTAACGCATTGGAAGAGAATATTCGGCGCGTTATTGCAAATATTGACCTATTTTTTACCATATGATCAGTTAGAAGATATTGCGACTTAAAATAATGGTGTAGTTAATTTGAAAAGTTCGAAGACCCAAGCAACAAAATTATGCACGATTGGGCACTAACTTGTTCTTCTGGTTAACAACTTTTATGAAGCTAGGCACTTATAAGATGCATGTTAATGGTTGAATAATTTAAATAGTATCTTTTACGAGAAAATATTAAAAAAAGGAAAACAAAAATTTGTGAAATTTTAAAATGCAATATTGTTTGAATTATTTCGAAGCACCCGATTGCGAAATTTTAACCAAATCGGTTAATCCATTAAAAAGATAAACTTGAAAAACCCAACAAATGAGGTAATTTTCTCAAAAAAACGTCAAAACCCTTTTTTCTCGTTACTCGATTATTTTGCCTAACACCTGAAATGACGGACTATTTAAATCACTCCTGTATGGACAATATCTACAAAATACTGAAAAAAAAAACAAAAATCGTTGATACTGCTGTGCCAGATGTACCTAAGTACTGAAACAAAATACCGAATTGCGCCTCTAATGAATCACATAGAAATGCTCTGCACCAAATTTTAAGTAAACCGGTCAGCCCGTTTTAAATAATTTATGTATGTAGCTGGAATTACAGTGGACGCACGAAGTCACAGGCCGACGGACGGTATGACAAAATCCACTTTTTCGGACTTCTCCATCATCGTAGTGTTAATTATGATTAAAACCTATAAACACCTTTTTTTACACGAAATAAAAAATACTTGCGCTAGAGCAAGTCAAAAGTGTTTTGTCTGGAAGACTGGAAGGAGCGTGTTTTTTATTTCCAAAAATTTGAAAATATAAATATAATTAAGCTTCTGTTTTTGTATTGAAGTAATTAAATTGTTTTTTTTTTAACTAATTTAAATTAATTAATAAAAAAAATTCCATTTAAAAAAAACATATTAAATTATCGATGGTTTTTCTTTAAACGAACTCTGCACGCAACACACCAACAGCTTTAACAACCCTGAAACTCTTCAGCCTACTCCCTAATCTTACGAAAGCAAACAAAATAATTTTTTCTTTGATGGCTTCCGTTATTTATCGATTATAATAAACAGATTAAAATATGTATACAAAACCACTACGCTTTTTTGAAGACTTCACCACGGACGGTAGGTATATCCTTTATTTATTGTCCTCGACGCGACAATGACAACGACGACGACGAAGACGACGGAAACGTGCGATATTTTTCTATTAACATACATACGAAAGATACTTTCGTATCTCTATTATAACACAATTTTGGGCGGGTTATTCGGGTTATTTTTAGAATGAAATTCTCTTATAATGATGACGAAAATGAAAACAAAAATCGAAAAATGAACAAAATGATATAATATAAAATTCACATTGACAACGAGTGGGTTGTTGTTGCGTATCAATAAACAGAAAATAATTATAGTAGATATACCAACCTACCTGCCTAGAAAGATACAAATGATTCTAATCATACTCCTTTGCACACATTATTATTTTAATAATAAGTGCGTATTTAAAGAGGGTGATGGGTGGGGTGGTTGGTCCTTGCTATCATAACATGTAGGTTAACCTACATAGTTGCATTGCGAAGATATACCTATACATATCATTTCTATTTTTCGCATTGTTCCATACGTTTATCACCAGTTGGTCATACTGAGGGAAAGTTTTTGATTTACGTAGAAAAAAAGCTCCATTTTTTTTTTTTGTGAAATACATAATTTCTTTCAACTACATATGTATCTATTTTCCGCCGACTAAATGACAATGATTGAATGTTTTTTGCTGAAATTAATTTTCTGCATACATAATAGAGACGCGCTGCTAGTACAAGCCGGGAAGCAAGTACGTCAACATTGTTGACAGTGACATGACTGACTTCAAAAATCAAGTTAAACAATAATAAAACAAAGCAAAAGTATTTTTATTTCTCTATATAATTAAAATTGATAAAAAAAACAATTTCAAGATTTGGAAGAAGAATTTGTTGTTGCCAAGGGGTTTTAATGGGGCATATTGATAGTCACTTTTAAACTCCAGTTTATCTTAACCTGGGGATTATTCAATGTTATTAAGATAAGATAAACCCAGGTCTATGATAAACTGGAGTTTAAAAGTGACTATGAATATGCCCCAATATGTTTGCGCTATTTAAAGGCATTATAAAAGGTATTTTACTTTAGATGGTTTGTTGCAATATTTGTATTGGGTACGTTCAATGCGAAAAAAACCAGCACCTCGGAAAACGTTGATGTTTACACATCTAAACCGTGAGTTCCGGCACTCACTTATCTTTGTTTTTTAATCGACGACGCACTTTGATTTCCTTTTGCACTCCAGTTTCAAACCTATACGACTCTTAAAAGTCTTCGATTGGCTGTTCGGACGTTCGGAGAAAGGTCTAAATTCGAGACATTTTCTTTTCCGAAGAAGAACTGCCATTCGATAACCAATCGAACTAACCTATATTATGTCCCGCTGAAAGCATTCAACATTGGAACATTTGTTTGCTTCTTTTGACATAAAATCGCGTACTATTCCGAAAATACCCAAAATTAGTTAATTCTACCAGTTTTATATAGCCTTTTCACACCAAACCCAAAACGGGATTTTCCCAACAAAATTACGAAAACTCATAAATCGTTCACACCAAACAATTTTCGTTTGACATTTCAATTGTTTTTAAATCAGCTGCTGTTTGATTCCTTGAACATAATGGACCCAACAAGGACCGCGATACTTTGGGAAGCATCAATAGTTAAAATAAACTAATCTAAACAAACTCGTATATGTGTTGTTAGAGTGAATAAATTTCAGCTAAGGCAGCGTAGAGCCGTGACGCTAAATTCATAATATAAAAAAGAAATAAAATCACCTTGTTAAAGCAATTTTTTATAATATCAAATATATAACATATAATTTTATTAAATATTCATAATTAAAAAATGTGAAAAACAAGACATCATACATTTCTAGCAAGCAATCAATCGCGTCTACTGTGTTCAAGGACAGTCAAACTTTTACTTCTCGTGACAGCATCCCGTCGTCGGCTTTCGTTTTGACGTTTGATTGAGCGCTGAATGAATGTATCGAAAGGTGTGTTAAATTTAGTTCAACTCTGAATTCCAACAGGTTTTCGACAGGTTTTATTTAAAACTTGTAGTTTACGAAAAGTTGTGGTCTACAAAAATATATGGGAAAACTTGTGTTTTCGATGTTGTTTTTATGCCAAAATTGATATTTTCGAGAAAACCGGGTTTTGGTGACAGTCAGCACGGTTTCGTAAAAAAAAGTCAACCGTTACAAATTTATTTCATTTTACATCTTTCTGTCTGGATGCTTTTGAAGATCTAAAACAAGTTGACTGTATATTTACTGATTTTAGTAAAGCTTTTGACAAGCTTTGTCACAAAACATTGATTAATACAATAAAAAATCTGGGTTTTAATGAATGCTTTTTAATATGGATATCGTCTTATTTATGTCGTTATTATTCGAGTGGACGTTCGGAGCTACTCATTTTTCACTCCTTTTACTCCAAATTTCCCATTTTCCATAGGAATGGAACAGTTCCGAAATTCAAACGAAAACGACATTAGAAAATAGAAATTACCGTGTTACTTTTCGTACTGAATGTTCTAACCAATTTAATATTAACTCTGGTGTTCCTCAAGGCAGCCATTTGGGTCCTTTATTATTTATATTATTTATTAATGATTTAACTTCGTTCTTACAACATTCCTCGGTCCTTATTTATGCTGACGATATAAAACTTTATAAAAAAAATAACCTCTATTGAGGACTGTTCGCTTCTGCAAAAAGATTTAAATAGGTTTAGAGAATGGTGCAATATTAACCATAAGAAGACAGCTACCTATATGTCCTATAATCAGTAGATCAAACTATGGTGTTAATATTCCTCTAAATCAATTGATTTCAGTTTTCAATAAATATAACTTTTTGATTTCATCAATTAATGACAATTTAAAATGTATCAAATTTAAAGAAGATTTTTTGAATACAATATTGTAATATTATTATAAAGGGTTTTCCAATAAGAGGTGTTATTTTGATATTCAAAGAAAAATGGCATTTTTTGAGATAAATGATCGGATGTTTATTTCATTATAAAGAGGAAGGTATGCCGTTAATAATGGAACACAACATCAGCCAAATGGCCGCCACGACCACGCTTACAGGACCATATCCTTTTCATGAAATTTTCCATAACCAAATCGCAAAGTGGCTGCCCTATGTCCTCGATAGCCTCACGAATTCCATCTTTGAGGTCTTGAATCGACGCTGGGCTGTTGGCGTAGACCTTATCTTTCACGTGGCCTCAAAGGAAGAAGTCGCAAGGTGTTAAATCACAAGATCTCGGTGGCCAATTGTGATCACCTCTTCGAGAGATAACACGGTCCGGAAACTTTTCCCGTAAAAGATCGATGGTTTCATTGCTTGTGTGGCACGTAGCGCCGTTTTGTTGAAAGTAAACGTTGTCCAGATCAATACCATCCAATTCCGGCCATAAAAAATCATTAATCATCTCTCGATAGCGCAATCCATTGACCGTAACTGTTGCTCCAGCCTCATTTTCGAAAAAGTAAGGTCCAATGACCCCGCCGGACCATAAACCGCACCAAACAGTCACGCGTTGAGGATGGAGAGGCTTTTCAACAATAACTCTTGGGTTCTCCGAGCCCCAGATGCGACAGTTTTGCTTGTTGACGTAGCCTCCGAGGTGGAAATGGGCCTCATCAGTCAAGATGATTTTTCGATGAAATTCCGGATCATTTTCATGCATTTCAAGGACCCAATCAGCAAAGACACGACGTTGTTGATAACAGCCGGCTTGAGTTCTTGTGTTAACTGAACTTTATAAGCCTTAAGACCCAAGTCTTTATGCAAAATACGGTGTAATGACGTTTGTGGAATGCCTAATTCCAAAGAACGACGAGGAATGGACAAACCTGGGTTTTCTTCAACACTTTGGGCTACAACAGCAATATTCTCAGTTGTTCTTGAGCGACGTGCACGGGTTTTGTTCTTCACATCACTAACTTGTTTCAACAGCTCGAATTTGTCCACCAATTTCTGTATTGCGGTCCGACAAGGTGCTTCACGACGACCCAAAAATGTTTTAGTTTTACGAACCGTCTCTGCCAAATTTTCACCATTTTTATAGTGAATTTTAATAATTTCAATGCGTTGTTGAAGCGTGTATTTTTATTAATGGCGTAGTTTCTACTTGTCAAATGTCAAAAAATGACAGCTAGCGAAATAATGGGCTATTCAAAATAACACCTCTTATTGGAAAACCCTTTATTACAACCTATATGTAATGTATACATTTGTATTGTGCTTAGCGTTAGTATTTAACGAATTAATAAATAATAATTTCCAAAAAAAATTCTTTGACACAGAATGTCTATTCAAAACGTGTATTTATTATGTACCTTCCTATTGTGCAGTTCTTTTTGTTTAAAAAAAAAAAACATGAAATTAAAATATTGAAAATACTTTGTTTTAGTGTAATTTATTTACTTTTTGTTGACGTTTATATTTTTGGCTCAAAGCGTTCGTGTACTTTTGGGCAGTTTCACTTCCCACTGAGAGTATTAAATCGCCGCACTCCTCAGAATTTGACAGATTGCCATTTTAAGTCCAGAAAGTAACCGAAAGAAGCTATAATGTAGGTACATGAAACTTTCTGTCTCACTTCAACTTCATGATGGTGTTCATATTTCACTGTCGTGTCGGTCTGACTTTCTTTTGACGTCTCTGTAATCTCATTTCAAGGTGACAAAGAGATTGCCAAGAAAGACAGAAGTTTTAATTTTTGTTTTAATAACTTGTTGATTTTCTTTGACGTTTCCTTTTGTGACATCTGTTTTCTCTGTCTGTACTTTTTCTTTGGCACTTAAATATTAAAGAATCAAATTTTTGTCATTTGGAATTATGTTTATGTACATATTTATTGAATAAAATTTTAATTTTGCAATTAAAAATGTCTAATTAATCATTCAATGAGCTCGGATTTGTGTTTTGTTTTGAAGCGCCGATGATGTCAGAGTGAGTCAATTGAGTTCACATTAGTTCACATTCGTTTGTGTCTACACAATAGAAGTTGGATTCACGTAAAAAAAAAAGTCAGAGGAGTGAGTCCAATGTGAACACCGTCCATATATGAAACAATTAACATTTGCATTTTGAAAGATATTCTCAAAGTTAATCTACTTATAAATCTTTTTGTTTGATAGAAACACTACATAAATTTACTCAATCTAAACTGATAATAATCTTTGGTGGAACAATAGCATAATACTGTATATGTTTTATATGTATATAAATATGAGGCTGATTACACGTTTCCTTTTTTGGGTTGTTTCGTCTTTCGTCATTTTGACAAATTGAGTGATTGGTAGGGAGAATAGAGCAACGTTTCTACACCCGTCACCCTATCTGTCAAAAAGACGAAAGACGATACAACCAAAAAAAAAACGAATCGTGTAATCAGGCTCTGTGTTAGTTCCCTTTCTGTCAAGTAAAAGTGTGAAATTTTATTGGCTAATAGCTACGATGTCAATAAAAATTCCAAAAAAAATATTCTATATTCCACCCGCGATAATCTTTTTAAAAGCTTTGCGGTGACATTTGGAAGGAAATTCTCTAAATAAACGTCAAAATATATTCAAGCCACAAATTGTCAAATTCCATCGAAGGATGATGACAAAATAAGAAAGAGAAAAGATAAAGATAGTTTGAGAAAAAAAAAATGAAACGCTTCCACAGAAATTGCCGAAATCTCATTCTCAACGAATTCACTTATGCTTTAATCCAGATTTATACGACTGACACGTTGTCATAATTTTTTTCCATTTTCTTAAGATTTAAAAATTTCATTGTGTAAATGTTCGTAAGATTTTTAAATATTTTCAGAACGTTACAGTCAACGAAAGGACATGTGCCAAAGTTCTGCAACTCTCGCATCGATAAAATGAAATTTTTAATTTTTGTAGAGCCGACCAATTAAAATGATTCAAATTACCTGAAATATAATTTAATTGCAAATACAAAGTGATGATTTAAATATAAAAAGATTTATTTAGAGCTCTAAGCGGAAGACAGATTTAGTTCAAATATAATTCAGAAAAAGGAAGGAAAAGATCAAGTCAGAATGATAGATGACAAAAGATGAAATGTTGATTTGTAAATGTTGTAGGTATGCAAGAGAACGAATTGGCAGGGATTTCCGACAATTTTAAAATAAATTTGACACATCTGATTCTTATTCCTTCGCTAAACTACCTAGTTCGGTGGTTTAGCTTAGTATACGTCAAGTACTAGAAATTTTGTTATATTTGGCGTTTTTCTTTTTTAACTCAGAGCAGATCAAAGAACTGTCAAAAAAAAAATCTATGTTTATTTTTTAGCTCAGACATATCAGAGCATAAAAAGTGTGTTTCTTTTTTCCATCGGAATTAGCTCAGAGCTTGTTCAATTAGCTCAGAATAAAATGACCGAGCGAAACGTTGAGCGAAGCCAACTTCACGGGTTGGGTACGAAATCCCGCATCACAAAATCCCGCATCTGTCCAAGACAGAGGACAAATTTTTTTTTTTGAAACAAGGTTCTGGAGGTGGATGTGGAACCGGGACAAAAGCTCTGGAGGTGACTCTGGAACTTGGACAAAGGACACATTTTTTTTGTTTTTACAATTAAAAAAAAAAAAATTCTGGAAGTGGGTCTGGAACTTGGACAAACACACACTCCAACTCACTTGCATAAGACCGTAATAATAAAATGAAATTGGGAAACAAATGTTAATAAAAATATTAAACAAAATGGGTAATATAGTTGACAGCTTTTTCGTAATTTTGTTGCTTCGACTTCAGATAAATCGCAAAAGAAGTCTCCGGCCCTAAAATAGTTTATCCTACTCAAGCAAGACTTCAACACAATTTTTTTCAATAAAACCTAAAAAATCATTATTATTAAAATAATGCTTAAAAAATCCAACTATTGTGGAATCGGAACATAACATTCGTTGTTTTAAATATACAACCGCAATCAAAAGTCACGGAGTGTATATTTCCAAGCAAAAACAGCATTACTTCTGTGTCTGTGTATGTGCAGTACACAATCCTTTAGATATATATTTTTGAGGTTATGTTATTTTACAGTTTATCTACAAGAAAAAGCGGAACTTCTAGTTTTATGCTACACAGAGTTATGTTCATTTTCCTGCTCCGGGTAGTTGTAAAAGAATAAAAGGAAACATCAGCAGACATTATTGTGTGACCTAATTTCTTTACTAGGTTTTTGAAGTTTCCTTGGAAATACATACATAATTGTTGTTGTTGTTTTTTTTTACTTCGCTTGTGGAAATGAGTTTAATTTATTTTTTTTCTTTCTAGCTCAGTGATTTTGATGGTATCTTCTTTTGTTAAAACTTGGCAGTTTAGTTACCTAGATTATAAATTGAAAGCAAGTTAGGAGGACAATACAGCTTGCGGTTGGTGGATAAATTCAATTTGGTAGTTTCACGTGTCTGGAGGATTTTATCTGATTTTGTTTTTTTTTTTTTTTTAATTCATAAACTCGTGTTGGTATCTTGGTCATTTTTTTTCAAATAAGATACTCTCAGTTTTATTTATTGGTTTATTTTTGCAACTGTTGAATCATTTGAATTGTGCCATAATAGGTAAAGCCTTCAAATCCATGAAACGGCCGGCCGGCGGCGTGCGGCGTGGGGCACAGTGTATGCACTTTGTATTGAAGAGCGGAAAATATTCATAAAAACTGAACTACTCGACCCATTTTGATATCGTTTTGATTAAAATGCCCAACACTTGTATGGCACGTAGGTATACCTATACCTAACCTATACATTTATAGAAAACAAAAACAATTTAGCTTGAATCGTCTTTAAGGCTGCGGGTCGAGGTCGACAGAATTGCGGGAGCCACTTTTTCCACGTTCGTTTTGTTAAATTTTGGATTGAATTCAAAAATGTTTAATATTGAGCGAGTGTAATAGCAATACTGATACAGTCACCCAAAACGTTCCGAAATAATGTCGAATATGGTCACCGGGAAGCTGCACGCATTTTATTTACAATTAATTTTGACCATGAGCTTTCATCCGACACCTCAATCTTCATATTTCAACGGCGCGCTTAGACACCCCATGCATCTTAGTTAGGATGAAATTTGACATTCAGCTTTTTTATATTGGTAACATAACTCGTTTTATTCAGTTTTATATGCGCTCTTAATTTGAAACTAAAAGTTGGTAAACATGGCATTATAATGTCCAAATTTATCTGTCACCGAAATATGGATTCTTGTCCAACACAGAACCCAGACCAACCAGTTTGCAGATTTAAATTAAGTCAGGTAACCACAAAGTCTATAAACCAGCGCAAAAACCTTTAGTTATATTTTTAGAACAAATGAACAATCATCAATTTTTGCGAATTTGTCAACGCCAAAAGTGACAACCATTAGTTTGATGAATTTGACAGTTGCAAAATTGCAAAGGAAAATAAAAGCCGGTTATTTTTATCTCTTGAAGAAATGTTTGCTCATATTTAGATTTTTAAGGTAAAGAGAATTCTAGTTACAAAATGATTTCTTTTATAAGAAGCTTTTATCTCACACAATATAAGTATTTGCTTTAAGAAATAGCTAAAACCATACCTTTGTTCGATAACTTCCCAAAACTGCCAATTTTACCAATTTTAGACCATAGTTCTGTCAAAATCTACAAAACTAAATTTCTTTAAGAAAACGAACAGACCTTCTATCAGTTTCATCAAGTGCAGATTTTGACGTTTTTGAATAAATGAGAGAGGGATATTATGTTGCTATTTGCTGAATTTTCCAATCTATAAAATATAGAAGTGACTCTAGACATGCCAATTTATAACAGTTTTTTTTTTGAGTTCATGCACATTTACTTTTAATGTCGAAAAACTGTTATAATTGTTATAAATTGGCATGCATTTTTCTAGTCTATGAAATGGACGAGAATAGAGAAATGACAATTTATAACAGTTTTTCGAAATTAAAAGTGGGCGTGTGTGAACGAGCTTCGCGCAACTTGGACAAAAAACTCTGGGTGTATGCCCACCGGCAGAGGGCCCTGGCCCTGCGCGTCCACCTAAACAGTACTTTTATAAACCAAAACTGTAATAATTGGCATGTCTAGAGTCACGAAGTTAATGTGTTTGTTATTTCCTGCCATATCGTTTTGTATATCTTTTCAATTCAATTTATTTTTAAAATAAAATTAAGATTTATATCTATCATAGAATGAAAATATGTATGGTAAAAATTTTGTTGATAAGAAATAGACCAAGATTTTATATGTGACATAAACAGATCTGCAACGTATAATGTTGTATACTGTTAAATGCTCTATAACGATTAAAATAGTATGTATATAAGTAGGTTTAAAGTCATTTGTTTCAGAGAATTAGATTTTAAGTTTTTAATTTATGCGTTTTTATATTGAGTGTACAATATATCAATTCATAAGACGAGACCACTATACATATGTACTTAACCACACAAAGCCATTGACACAATTATAAATATTTCAATAAGTAGCTTTCTATATGTTGAATTTTCACTTGGATAAGTCTCATCTCTTGTCTATATGTGCGTACAAGTTTTTATTTAGGCATTTGTTTTTCAAGCAAAGTTTGAGTTGCATCAGTGCTGCATCAAACTATTTCCCGAGGACCAATATAAAAGTGCATGCCTATACATACTTTGTACATTGTAGGTACATACACACATACACACATACATATATGTATTGCCTGTTAGGTATATAGAAAACAAAACGAGAAAAAATAGTTCATTTTAATTCCGGTAAATGCCGCTTTATTATTATAGAACTATGGAAGCTTCACAAAACTTCAGTATTCACAAATGACAGTGGGGCAGTCAATATGGTTTTGTTGAAATAAATTTTAAACAAAATATGGAAGTATAAATTATTCGTAAATTTCGTGGGTTGTTTAGCCTATGGACTGAGGGGATATCAGTTTTTTTTTGGCGATTCAACGCTTCAAGTTTGTTGGCCTAGACACTACTCTTACCAAACCCCCCAAAATATATTCGAACGGGTTTAATCACATAATCTTGGCGGTCAGTTGATGTCATCAAAATGGAAAATATTGCAATCTGGAGAACTTTTCACGCAAAACATTAAAAGTAACATACATATAACTAGAGAAATACACAATTTATAACAGTTTATCGTCATTAAAAGTGGGCGGGCCATAACGAGCTTCGCGCGATTTGAAAATAAAAACTGTGTGCCTGAAGTATGCCCACCGGCAGATGGCCCCGGCCCATAAAGAGTACTTTTATAAACAAAAACTGTTATAATTGGCAAGAGAGTCACTTCCATTCTATTTATATACTATTGAAATACATCAGCCTAGTAGGAGACTTAGTACTATTTTTGTCAAAAAATCTTATGTAGGTAAGTTGAACTGAATTTAATAAAAATTTAATGTCCTCACTATAAGTCAACTGACATGACGATATCAAGTGAGATCGCCGGGACGAAGCGCCTAAAGGCCGTTAAAAGCCTCTTTGAATCACTTAGGTAAAGTTACAGTCGCGATGTTTTTACAAATTTTGCCTTGTCGTTAAACAACATTTCAATATTTTTAATTTCGTTCCAAATATACATAAATCAATTATCAGTCACTGTTGACAGATAGAGTCCGACTTTCAGCGTCAACGAAAAAAAAAAATGTGTGAGTGCCGGGACTCACGGTTAATAAGCATCAACGTTTGTCCAAGCGCAGTTTTGAGGATCCACCCTTGAATCTGCATCCGAAGTTGTCCATACGTTGGTGACTACGGACTAGTTTGCTTGAAGGGGATCTTCAGATTTTTGTTACTGAACGTACCCAATATCCTACTATACTGACTTCCGTAACGTAATGTGCTTTACCGTACAGTGTGACCTCGTAACGTCACACAGAGGAAAATCCACGTTTTTATTTCAGTATTTCACTCTACCGCCGCTGTTTACACATAAAAAAAGCCTAATGACATTGGCTGGGCCGCCTGACCACAATGCGCAGCAAAAAATCATGTATCATGTGTGATCCCTTGAAAAGTTTCGTTCCCATATTTATGACGATATATTATTACCTAGCTGGTAATGCGGCCGGTACTTCATAGAATACGATTCGCTCAGGTACGGCAAACTATTGTTAATAAATCTTTGACTGTTTATAGTTTTGCAACGAGTGGTGGAAATAAATACTTACATACTCTTATATCTTTCCAGAGCAGATGATTTTCTTCAAAAAATCAGTATCAACTTCTGCAGGCTACTTTAACACTCGTCGTTACTCCCGACCTACATAAATATTCTTCGTTCGCTGGTACATAGTCTCTGATTTCCAGAATTTTCCACCAGTCTAATGGCTAATGGGGTCATTTTTTTAAATCCATAATTGAAAACTTTAATTTGTGATTTTGAGAGGATTAAAAATCACAAATAGTGAGTCTTTTGATGTCAAAGGCAAAAACTTCATTCTAAAGAACATTAAATGCCCAACAAACATTGCCTTAAAAGAACAAATAAATGTTGAAGTAATGGGCTCGTCAGAAAGCCTCCCTTGCTTTGGATTTCTGGATATAAACATGACCTAGTTTTCTTTGAATAACTTTATTAAATCCAAGTTTAAAGGAATCCTTTAGTTAAATTATTTGATTTCATTCGGATGTCAAAGCTATTCCGCTCCACTGTACGTAGGACCAAAAAATTTTAATTTAAAGCACTGCAATCATAGATACGTTTTTATCGTTTTGTTGTTGTTGTTTAACTCACCGTCACCACTTAGTTCAATTTAAGTATGTTTGTCAATGTTCATATGTCCAGTCATAACTGTAGAATCTTATCTGTGTAACCAGATGCAATCATTTTTTATATATAAATTATCTGTTTGACAGGTCGCCGTTTGTGCGCTTTTGGATCAGGTTCGTAGGAACTGAAAAAAAAAAATTAAAAAAGGAATGGAGTTTTATCTGTCGGTTGTGAGCATGGAGTAAACAGTTTATTTTTTGTTTACATGAACAGAAGGTTTTTTTTTGTTGATTGCATGAAAATATAATGGAATTTGTAAACAGTTATTCATTTGACACAAACTCATTTCATTTGTTTTATCTAAAACTACTGTTGCAATGTTATGTCAAATTCCTTTCAAATTCAACACAAGAATCGATCTTGTTCTGATTTTTTTCTAAACAAAATCGATTCTTTTCTGTCAAAAAAAAATCTTCCATTTTTAGCAAGATTTCACACCGATTTGAGCACACTCAAGATTTCACATTACTAATACGTCAAATTGAAAGTCGGGGAATTTTGGGAAGAAAAATTGTTTTTTTTTTTTTTTTTGCTTGCAACAGATTCTACATAATTATTTAAAAAAAATATTCAACAATATATTTGAAGTCAATACAAATAATAAATTGCAGCTCCCAAGTTGCACACAGACAATCCCACAAAAAAAAATAGATTCTTTTAAGAATTCCTTTCAATTGACAGAAACAAATCGATTCGGTTTAGAAAAAAATCGATTTCTTTGTTGAAAGGAATTTGGCATTAGTTTCGGACATTTCTAGCCTTTCGTTTTCTGAAATCGATGTTAGTTTTGTTTGTCTCATATCATACTAATTGGATTGCTCTTCTAGTGTAAATATTGCACTTTTAGCCTAGGATAATTATTAGACTTTCTTGATTTCACTTGGATTTTATTTAAAAAAAATAGTTGTGCTTTTTTGTGTTCAGTTTCTGCTGGCATGTGTCGAAATCCAATATTTGTAATTTTTACGAAGCGTCAAGTTAACACCGGCATTTTCTATTGTCAACAAAAAAAAATTACTGTAATGTGCAGTATGTTTGCACATTTTAGGATGAATTTTTTTTTTCTTTTGTGGTGCCAAGTGCCGAAATTATAATAAAAATATTAATTTTTCGAAGCAGAACAACCCAGCAAACATTTGTCATTCAAAAATGAATCATAAATGGATCACAAAAGTGAAGAAAATTCGACTGAAAAATAATTTACTTGTGATTCAATTTAAATACTTTTACCTGGGCAATTAGACACCGATATGAATCATTTTAGGGACTCATTTGTGATCCAAAAATTCTTTATTTAAAAGAACGTTATAAGGCTTCTACATATTCATTTAAATTATTAAATGAATGTAAACTGAGTGTTGGTTTGGTCTTTTGTTTGACACAAAGACAATACAAAACTCTTTGCATCTCCTGAAGGTTTCACGAATATTATTCTTCATTTTTGGTGAACAAAATCTGAGCATTTATAAAAATGTTTGCTGGGAAATTGATCACAAAACTGCACTAATGTGTTTTTAGGAAAACCGAAAATAAAAAGTGGTTTGTTCAATTCAATTTGGTTGTCAAAATGACAATGAAGAAATACAAACACAAAAAAAATTATATTTTGACTGCAAATGACTGAATAATAAAAAAAAAAATCAGGTTTGAAGTGAGGTTGAACTTAAAATCGACGCACTTGTTAAACTGACGTCGAGTTAAAATCGGTTTGGTTTGAGAGATAGTCAAATGACAGTTCAGTTTTTAGTTGAAAACTTGTACATCACCCTGAACAAATTCCAAATCTTTTGATTTTCTCCAACTCAATCGTAAACCATACAATTGGTTAAGTGACAAAGCCCACACACGGGTTGATTTGATCAACAACCAACTGAGTGGAGAATTTCAGTTGAACCATGTATGGTTTGCTTTACAGAAAATAATAGTCGTGTTTTTTTGCAAGCCCTGAGGGATTTGGTTGAAAAAAACGACATCGGGGATAAGCGACGCCATCACGGGTTCTTAAAAGGACGATCCACAACAACTAACCTCACTGAATTCGTTTCAAAAACGCTGTCTGCCTTAGAAGAGGGTAAAGAAGTTGATGCCATTGCAACAGATTTTAGTAAGGCATTTGACAAAATTTCCCATAATATCATTCTTTTTAAACTTCAAAAGCTTGGTTTTCCTCTTTTGTTCACCTCTTGGATTCAGTCATACCTAGTTGACCGTCAGTATCGAGTGCTCTTCAGAGGCAGTATCTCCAAACCTATTCATGCATTATCTGGAGTAGGTACCCCAGGGAAGCCATTTGGGACCACTTATTTTTGTTTTGACTTTAAATGATGTTGAGCTGATTTTTGCCTCAATCTGATTTAGAAATTTACGCTGACGATATGAGAATATCGAAACAAATGTTTACCCCTGACGACGCACTTATGCTGCAAACAGACTTAAATAGCTTTTTTACTTGGTGCCAAAAGAACTTTCTTGAGCTAAACACTAAGAAATGCCTCCCTCCCTTGTACCAAATACAATATTCGATTAATGGAGTGCCTGTTCTTATTGTAACCTCCATTCGCGACTTGGGAGTCATTTGTGACATTCAAGACTCAACTCTATTTTCGCTCCCACTACGACAGCATTATAAGCAAAGCCAACTCAACACTCGGGTTCGTAAAACGCTGGTCAAAAGAATTTTCTTGTCCATATGTAACCAAATATGACTTTTGTTAGACCTCTCCTAGAATATGCCTCACCAGTCTGGTCACCATATCATCAAGTTCACATAGATCGTATCGAAGCCGTCCAGCGCAGATGTTTACGCTTCGCTTTGCGGGGTCTTGGCTGGGATGATCCCTATATAATCTGCCTTCTTATGCAGACCGTCTTAAACTTCTGAACCTTCAACCGCTCAAATTACGCCATGATACTGCTGACATCGTTTTTGTTCACCAATTATTAAATGAGGTCATTGATTGCCCTTCTCTTCTCCAAAAGATCTGTCTGAATCCAAACACCCGTCAGTTAAGATCTCTGGCCGAATTACCGCATCAGTTATCGAGTAATACGTGACTGAATTATGTGAGTTTGGCATTACCGCTCACGTTATGGAGTCATCATCCCCATAGGTTTTACTCGTTCATTCGATCACTGATGGCACTCACTCGATCAGTCACTGATGCGGTAATTCGGCCTCTATTCCTTTCTTCCTCACTGCCTACCACCAAACCGATGGTCTCAAGGAACCTTTGACTCGAATGCTACGCAAAGCTAACAACATAAATACCTTCAACCCCAACATAAGTAAGCCTGCTTTAAAACAAGCTATTCTCAACTCATCCTTCTCTTAGTCCTTTTTTACTTATTCTAATGTCGTTTTCGAGTGGACGTTCGGAGCTACTCCTTTTTCACTCCTTTTACTCCAAACTTCCCATTTTAGATAGGAATGGAACAGTTCCGAAATCCAAACGAAAACGACATAACTCTCCCATACTGAAAATTTCTACCTTTATAAGTTTAAGTTTAGATTTAAGAAATATTATGTTTAGTTTTAAGTTCTGCTTGTATTAAGCTTATAAATAAATTAACTCAGTAACACAGTTTTTCTCCGTGCTTAAGTTAAGCCCCGAGAATTATCCATGCTTACCTAAGCCCGAAGAGGCTAATATCTCGACTGCATTTCCTCAACTGAATGTTTTTGAAAATATCATATGAACAAGTTTATTTTCAAGATTGCTATTGTTTTGCACGTGATTAATAATACATATATTTATATATATTTTGTAACTAAAATATTTATAATATATTAATTTTTGTTCTCTTATATTTTATTTACAGGAAAAAATCTTTACAACAATGAACACGTAGCAATAAAAATGGAGCCGATGAAATCAAAGGCTCCGCAACTACATTTAGAGTATAGGTTTTATAAATTACTAGGATCACATGGTAAGTCGTAACCTTTTTAATTGGAAAATGTTTTATTTTTAATTAAATTTTATAAATAAAACACTTAAAAAAGAAAGGAAATAGAGAAAAGGTAAAACAAAAGAGAGATCATTTTTGCAAAATAATAGATGGAGTTTTTAAAAGAAGTCGATTAATTTTTTTTTTTTTTTTAAATTAGACCTTAGCACACTCAGAAATCGTAACTTATATTTTGGTAGCAAAATCAAGCTGCAGTTTTATGATTTTTGGTATTTGGCTCTTTAGGGACAAAATTGTGCGATAAAAGTGGAGTCCATCAGGTAGACAAGATCGTGACGTTTTGCCCGAGTCGAAGATTTTGATATTCTTTTCTCGGTGACAGCATATACTTCGGTTCCCATTTTCGCCGCCTCCGCTTCAATATGTACTTACAAATGCGCCAGTGTCATCCCGCTTTTTCTCCCGATAATAATAGTGGCAGCCTTGTGCAGACAACTTAAAGTCTAATACGGCTATTCTGATATTCGGTCGAATTTGAAAACGGAAACGAAAATTGAATCCGTGCGGATTGAAAACGATTGTTCTGATTTCCAGTCGGATTTACTTTTAAGTTTTACCAACTTGATTAACAAAACATTTTCGAAATCAGCTGTTATGTATGCAAGAGCTGTCAATAACGATATTGTAATCCGCCAACAAAAAGATTACCGAATTTAAAACGTTAATTTGGCGGATTGTAGATCCGTTCGTTTTGCCGAATCCGCAAAACTTTTCAAATACGGAATTCGGAACAGCTAAAATTCGAAAACGTGAGGATATAGAATTCGAATAGAAAAAAGCCGTGTAATGCTGGATTTACACGACTGTCAAATTGGCAGTATTCTAACAGTTAACTGTTAACTGTTAAATTCATTCTTTTGGCAGTATATTAACAAAAAACTTCAAATTTGTCAGTCGTGTAAATCCAGCATCAACTAAACGCTGAAGTTTAAACGCTGCGTAAATTAAACATATCCAAATCTCAACGCCAGAGGCGCGCGAGAAGCTAAGAAGAATTAAAGAGAGACAATTCCAGTTCAGTTTGATAACCTTCATTTTGAAAGAACTGATTCGCAAATCGTCATTCCTGATTGTGAAATTATTGTAAAATTTTAAAATTTCTACTCTTTAGATAAAGATACTTTTTTTTATTGATCGTCTTAAAGAAATCCAATACTTTTCAGATCCTCAGCACCAATTTGTGTAAGTGTTTTTCTTTATCTATTCCGAATAAAGAATAGAATTGATAGAAAATACAAAATGTTCATCCAGAATATCCAGAATGGCATGAATAAAGAAACAAAACTAGAAAAAAAAAGAATGGCGATCACTTTTTCGGTGATATGTCAAAACAATTGAATACACACACATTTTTGTTTTGCGTAATTATGTATTCCTCAAATTCAAAATTGTTAAAATGTTACATTAAATACGTAGCACTTATGGCGTGGCACCTTTATTCCTTGTTTTCCTGTTTTTAAATTATTTACATCAATGTGAATATGCCATAAAAAAAATAGATACGTCAATTCCACTGAACGCGCCCATTATTCCTTTTATTCCACCTTTCACATGGAATGAAAAGAATGCATTCCAAATATTCTAGAATGAATTAAAAAAAAAGAACAGAAACACACTCTGTATATACTACCTTGTTTCCATTCTCATCCAGGCAGCCTTAAGCCTGCCAACCACGTCACCCCCCATTATCCTGTGGAGGGACAAATATTGTGTTATAAAGGATTTCATTTGGGTGTGTTCGTTAGATATTTCAACCTCAATTTCCAACCTTATTTTGTCCAAATTTGGTTGAAATTGTCTTTCATTGTAAGTACTATGTTTTAGAAATGAGCTGATGTGGAATAAAATTAGAAAATTTACAACGAAATTAACTTGTGAAAAGTAGTAGGCTCAAAAAACCGCAACTTTGGCTTTTTTTCGAAGACAAAGCTAATGTCTTCTTGGAGCAATAACATGTCAGCAATAACGCACCGAATATTCTCTTTCAAGGCGTGAATCGTCTCGGGCTTATCTGCGTAAACAAGCGACTTCACATAACCCCATAAAAAATAGTCCAGCGGTGTTAAATCGCACGATCTTGGAGGCCACGCCACAGGCCCACGACGCACGCGAGATTATGCGCTCACCAAAAGTTTCCTTCAATAAATTGATTGTTCTGTTAGCTGTATATCATGTAGCGCCGTCTTTTTGGAACCAAAGGTCGTCCACATCAACATCCTCCAAATCAGGCACGAAAAAGTCATTAATCATGGCTCTAGAGCGTTCCCCATTGACTGTAACATTATGGTCGGCTTCATTTTTGAAGAAATATGGACCAATGATTCCTCCCTTCGCCCATAGAGCCTACCAAACAGTGACTTTTTGATGATGTAACGGTGTCACAACATACACTTGAGGATTATCATCACTCCAAATACGGTAGTTTTGTTTATTGACGTATCCATTCAACCAAAAGTGAGCATCATCGCTAAACAAAAGTCGCTTATGAAAATTGTGATCAACGGCAATCTTGTTTTGGGTCCATTTGGGCACGATTTACAAACGTTGTTCAGGAGTAAGTCTATTTGTTGTGAAATGGCAAACCAAACTGACCATAAATCAAGTGACAGCTGTCAAAAAGACCGAATCCGAAAAAAAGTATTGCCAGATTGAAAACCACACGTCTAAAAAAAACACCCTATATTATCTATGAACAATAATTGTCTGAATTTTAGTTTGCCACTTTTAAAACAAAAAATCTTTAACAATGTACCTAAGTCATTTTAATCAAGTCGGTAATTGGGCGGGTAGACAGAAAAAATTAATCAAAAGATGGTAAGCTCAACTAAAACAGTTTAGATTTGAGTTAAAGACTTTCTTGTATCAAGAACTTTGCACTTATATTGTCAAGAACAACCAGTAACTTGACTGTTACTTGAAAACTAACCGCTCTGTACATGTGGTAACGTACTCAGAAGTCAGATACAGTGACTACAACAAACTCGCAAAGAAAGCTATTTGGTCGATCTTGAACTCTTATGTCCAGTTTTTCAGTGCGAGATAAAAGTTTAACCCGAGTTAACAGATCAAATTTTGTGAGTTAACTCAGGAGTTCGCTAAGTCGTTCCGCGTGCGTTCTCCACTGAAAAACTACTTCCTCAGTTAACTGGGTTAATTTACTTCTATGTAGAAATAGCTAATTTTCTACTGAGAAAATAGGCCTTAATGGTTCTGTTTAAAGCAAAGTAAAGATAAATTAATTACTTTGTTTTTTATTGATTTATCTCAACAACTAAAAATAAAAAAATATCGACGACTTTTTAGCCAAATAATATTTTGCAAAAATGTATTCTTTTATCAGTTACACAAAACTTTGATAAAAAGCTTCATTTAATGTTTAAATTATATTTGTTTAGTCATGTCCTAAATTCCATTGCGTATTTTTTTTTTTTTTTTTTTATTTTGTTTACACAAAAATTATATAATAATTCCCCTCTAATACCTCTATTCCTTATACTAAACAAAAACAAAATAGTAAATAAATAGATTTTCTCAAGCATATTCTTCGGGGATATATAAAACCAATACCATATGCAATATTTTTTTTTCTATATTTCGTTTATTTAGCAATAAGAAAAAAAAAAAAAAAAACTATTATAATATCCCTATTTTGAAGATAATTTTCCAGAGGGTATACCACGTGTCTATCATCTGGGCACATGTGGTGGCCGTTACAATGCCATGGTATTAGAATTATTGGGACTATCATTAGAAGATCTCTTCAATATATGTTCCCGTAAATTTTCCCTTAAGACTGTTCTGATGATAGCTAAGCAACTAGTAAGTTTTTTTTTTTTTAATTTATTTTGCTTATTTTATGATTTTGTTCTTCTTTTAGTTGAAACTTTAGTGAAAAAAATTCAATTTTTATTAAAAATATATTTTTTTTTTTTGATTTCTAGAAACCAAAAAAAGAACCAAGTTTTTGAATGCACTTTACTCACGGAATAAATTTTACTCACTTTTGGTACTAAAAATTATTTAAAAAAAAAAAAGTTAGATATATATAAATAGAGCAACAAAAGTTTTTATTCAAAACTTTAAAGATAAGTTAAAAGACACACAGTGGTGAAGTGGTTATTGAAAGTTATAAATACAGTGCACGACAAAAAGATTAGAACCACCTTTTTGTAAAATAAAATAAATGAAAATCGTGAAAAATTGGTACTTAATTTTATATAAATTTTATTTAAAATTTTTTTTTTTCAAAATCACTTACATTGTTGGATTATTTACAGTTTTTTTTTCAATTTTTGTACTCTTCAAGTGAAAAATAAGGTGAGAGCCACTTTAAGATTTTGTTTAAAAAAAAAACTCATTTAAAAAAAAAAATAGAATCAATATTTTGTCCATTTGCCTATGGCTTCGTGGAATGCGATGATTCGACAGGGTAGACTGTCAAAAAGTGATTTAATTTTCTATTGGGGAAGGTTTTGCCATGCTTTTATGATGGCTTCCTTCAATTCGTCTTTGTTGTTGTATTGCCGTCCTTCTTTGTAGATCTCTCGAGTCAACATCGACCTAGTTATCGGCTAGTTGTCGAAAAGAGTTATTCCCCGTTGCTCAAAATTGCCAGCCTTATCCAGCGCACTCGTAACCATATGCCGGAAAATAAGGCCTGATCATCTCTGGTATTGTATTGCGTTCAATATGGTGGTAATAAATGACAACGACATTTTTTTTAAGGTATCCAATGGCTCCCAAAACCATAACTGGAACACCGTCTGATTAACATTTACTGAAAATCTTTTCTTCAGTGCGCAAATCATGCCAATAACAGGCAAAGCCATCTGTGCCGTCTAGATTGAACTTTTATTCGTCCGAAAAAATCAATATTACCTGGCGACAGCATTTCGCGGTTAAGGTGGCTGCCAAGCAGGAAAGCTTAACAAACTTAGATCATAGTTGGTTCATTGTAATATCACATGAATCTAGGAACTTTCCTTCCTATTCGTTGAACCACTTGGAGCTCCTAAAAAAGCGTGGGAGATTACTATATTTTACCAGATCACTAGGATCGTTGTAGTTGTAATCTCCGAGATTGGGTTTACGTCGTTGGGATAGAGCAGGACAAGTGAAGAGGAGATGAGCAATGGCGAGCTCGTCAGCTCTGCAATTTCCTGGTATGTCCCTATGGCCCGGCACCCAGCAGAGGTGAATACTAAACTGCTGTGTCATCTCAATGAGAGATGATCGACAGTTAAGGTCTGTTTTAGAGTTCGTAGAGACAGATTCCAGGGATTTAATGGCGGCTTGGCTATCTGAGAAGATGCGGATCTCTGTGTTAGATATCACGTTTTCTTTAAGCTAAGGAAGTACTTCTTTTATCGCCAAAAATTCCGCCTGGAACACGCTACAGTGATTGGGAAGGCGAAAAGGAGAGATTTAAATTCATCCTGTCTGAGTATATATACACTTCCACCAACCCCGTCATCAGTTTTTGATCCGTCCGTGTAGAAATGGATTGATTCATCTTCCAGGAATGCCAAATCCTGGTGACCTGAAAGTTTTCATCGAATTATAACTGTGGAATGCTGAAGTCAATGTTACTTGGAATTGTTCCGAATGAGTTCAGAATGATGGAGTGAGCAATGTCATTATTAGTCGACTGTGAGGAGGCTTTAAGACGAATGGCTGTGCTTGCAGCCGTTTGCTTATAGCCAATAAATCAATATGTACAATATGGAACATAATATCCAATGTAGCAGAAGGGGTTGTGCGAAGTACTCCATCCATACAACGGGAGGCTGAGCATTGGACCTTCGAGGTCCATAGGTGTATAGCCAATGAGTAATACTGGATTTTAGACCGGATTTGTTTCCTACAGTTTTTTTTTTGGATGAGAAGAGTGCCACAGTGGCCTTTTTGACTCTTTCTTGTATATTGGGTTTCCAGCTTAACTTCTTATCTAAGACTTAGCCCACATATTTGGCTTCGTTTGAGAATTTAAGTGGAATTCCTTTGATAGACGGAGGGTCTATGTGGGGGATTTTGTATTTCCATGAGAAGAGGACAAGATCTATTTATCTTATGAGGGTTAACGCCCAGTCCACAGCAATCTGCCCAGTTTTTTTACTTGTTTAAGGCGTTTTGTAGGAAATCTACTAGATTTACGAAATAAATTTGATGGTAAATCTTCGAGATTTGAAGAAGATATAGACAAAATATGAAATCAGTTAAAAGCTTATACGATCATTTTGAATGTATATTTCTATAATGCTATGTTTATTCGCATCCATTACGAATAAGTAATTATGCAAAATACAAATAGATGACCATATCTTTTTGTTCTAGTTTTGTTTCTTTACCCATTCCATTTTTAAGATATTTAGTAAAAATTATTGGTATCCCACACTCTTATGTTCAGTTTCTCAGTGCATGAGTTAACTCCGAGTTAAATCAGAGTTAATTAATCCTGCAATTACTTTAATCCCGAGTTAACTCAAAAGGAGTTTTTTCAGTGGAGGATTAAATTTAACTCCTAGTTGTCAAAAATCTATCGAAATCGAAGTCCTACAATATATAAATCAATGTTTCGCTAGCGAATTCGAGATGGCGCCACTATAAAAATCACTCTTTCGATAGTGCCGTACCTCGATTTTAATACATTTTTGACACGCATCTTTCAGCTAATCCAGATACTGCCCAATCACTCCTCCCGCGTGAGTTGATGTAATGGCTCTTCGTGAAACACACTCGGATTTTCAGTACCCCCGAAACGAAGATTTTGCTAACTGACGTAACCGCTTAAGTGGAAATGAGCCTCGGCGCTCATAATGATTTTCGACACAAAATCGTTCTCTACGTTGTTGAGATTGGGGATGGCTTGACAGCGGAGTATAGCGCTTCATTGCTTGTCTGTTTGTATTCTGCAACTGTCTAGTTCAGAAATGTCAAATATGATTGACGTACGACGCCATTTGCTAAAATTATAATATCTTCCGATAGGGTGATTAAATTTTGCTCCACCTTGTACATTTAGTATACAGATTCAGGAACAAATCGAGCGAAACGCTGAGCGAAGCTAACTTCACACATAATTAAAAATTAAAAATGGATTCCCTATGAAATGACAGTTCAGTCCTCGAGTGTGTTTCATAATTAAATCTGAGGACTCTGATCATAATCTGCTCAGAGTTCTGCTCTGATCAATCAGCCTCGGAGCTTTTCTCAGAGCCAAAAATGGTAAAACAAAGTACATGGTGGCGTCGAATGCGAGAGGAACAGTTGGTCAAACAATCAAGGGGGGCTTCTCAAATCCAACAGAGCCTACTATAGTCTGTCAAAGCTCTTCAAATCCAGAAATCTCACCATAACTTCAAAACTGCTGCTGTACAGGACCATGGTCCTGCCAGTACTCACATATGGATCCGAGACTTGGGTGCTTAGCAAAAGGCACTCCGACCTCTTAGCCGCGTTCGAGAGAAAAGTCTTAAGGAGAATTGTTGGCCCTATTTGTGAGGAAGGACGATTCCGGAGACGGTACAATCATGAATTGTACGCAATCTACCTTGAAGCAGATATCGTGACAAAAATTAAGCTCGGTAGACTCCGGTGGGCAGGTCACCTAGCTCGCATGAGCGAAGAGGAACCTGCTCGGAAAGTTCTTTGTGGTACATTCTATGGTAGACGACAGCGTGGTAGACCATGCTTGCGCTGGAGAGATGGCGTAGACCAGGACGCCCGGAGCCTTGGGGTGCGCAACTGGAAAGCGGCGGCTCGAGACCGGGATGGGTGGAGAGACTTGTTGAAGGAGGCCAGGACCGGACCCCGGTTGTCGAGCCGACGATGATGATGAAAAAAGAAAAACGCCAATTGTCAGATTTTGAAATCTTGTCATGAAATTCATAACAAAATTGTTAATGTCAGGTATATTTTTGTCCTTAACTGCTAGAACCATTTTTTTTTTTAATCCATAAATTTGTTCAATTACATACTTTTTGATAGGCATATTTTCTGATTATGATAGACAAAATTATCAAAATTTGACATAGCAAGTCATAATTATGTCGCTTGTCGCATTTAATTTTTTTAGAAATCGGCCCAGTTCTGCGATAAATATTATCTTCGTCTATTTTTGCTGCAGCGCAGCGGTATCTTTGAATGAGTTGAAAATATATAAAAAAAAAAAAAAACAAGTAAAAAACATTTTTACCACTTTTTATTGTTGTGATATTATCAGTTAGTAAAATAAAAAAAAAATTACAGATTATTATTGGTAATTTTTGCCAATTAATATTGTTTTCGTATTTTTGTTTGTTTTAAATACAAATGTCCAACAATCTTAGATAAAATATCTTATCTTCTCAATTTTCTATAATTTTTGTTTTTTTTTTTTTTTTAATGAGTAATTATTTCCTCCATGGGTAAACGTGCAATCGAAAATTTTATTACCAATATCTTTATTATTCGTTAAGTGTCTCAACAGCTGATAGCGCAAAAAATGATATCAAAGTTATAAACTTTAATTTAGGAAAAAGAATTAGAACATCTCACGGATGAATCAACACACGAAATCTTTGAGTATATCGTGTGATATTATTAAAAGTTACTAATTCCACATGTAGAATTCTTTGTTAGTTTTTGCTTTTAATTTTTGTTGAATATTTGTTTTTTTTTTCTGTAATCATATCTTCATTTTCGTCTTAAAGAATCAATCAATCACTATTTATTATTAAAAATCAGAAAAATCCCTTAAAAATAGTTCCTTGTTTTGCTTTGTTTAGTAATAATTATAAAGTAAAACAGTTTGTTTAAAAAAAGTTATATTTAAAGCATTAAAATTAACAACTATAAGCCATAATGTTACAATTTTTTGTTTGTTGTTGCAATTTGTTTTTTTTTTGTTTTTTTTTTTTTTTTTTTAGTAGTGTGCATTGTTTGTATTCTCGTTTTATATCTTTTCTCTGTTTCTGTGTGTGTTTAAGAATTGATTTTATTTGAGAAAAAAAAAATAAAATAAAAAAAAATCATAGCTTGGCACCACTCCACTACTATTTTACGTATAAAATCAACACAAAATCATTTCACCTTTTTTTAACGTTAAGGAGAGCATCGTCAAAAAATTAATCGAAATAGCAATAAATTCATTGTATTTTTTATTGCCGTTATATAAACATGTACATTATATATATCTTTTTCATTTATTTGTTTTAATTTAATTATTAACTTTTAATCTCTAACTCATAACCACTACACTAACCTGTGTGCACGCTTATCTCTTAAATAAGTTCGGGTCATAATTCTGTAAGGATCAAATCAATATTTTTATAATGAAATTAAGCTTCAAAACATCTGTTTTTTTTTCTATTTTTACAAAACTCTTATCTCTTTTATTGTTTTGGCGTTATTCTACAAATAGTCAAGTAAAGAAGTGTCATCATTGTGAGGATGTCATGAGCCTCGGTGAACATTTTTTCTGTTTTCTACTCAACTAAAAAATTCATGAAATAGCAAATTCACATTAAAATTTCAGGGTGTATGGTATAATCTGCGATTAGATAACCATAGATTATCTTAACCCTTGATTAAACATTTTTTAGTTTGTTTAACTTTTTTTCGATTTGAATACCAAACAGTAAAGGCTTTAGTGCAGGGCACGTTTGGGCAAAGGCCTAGGGCGCCAGAAATAAAGGGGCGCCTGTGGTGCTGCCCGCTCATACAAGAGAGCTGCATGATGGGCGGCACTTTCTTAATCGAGGTTTATATAGATGGAAAATTCTGACCGCTCACTTAGGATTATCTACTTGAAAGAAACTCAGTGACACAAGTTGGGAAGCAAAAATAACCAGTGTTTAGGCAGTTCCTTTTCAAATTAGTGCCATCCATGATGGTTTAATTACTTTGGTCACTGAAACTGAATTATGTTCAAGTTTCTCATGAGGCCTTTATACTCTAGCGGAACAGTTAAAAAACTTCAGCTTCATAGTTTCATTAGTGATTTGGTATGAAATACTTTTTCAGATTAATATTAATAGTAAATCAGGATTTTTGTATTTGCACCGAATTGTTAAAAAACATGCTGTGGTTTCTTAGAAAAATTGTTGAAAAACTGGGTTTAAAAGCGCCATTTTAACAGCAAGACAGTTGATTGAAGAGCTTTAAATTGAACCTGTTTTCAAAACCCAAAGACTTTGACTTTTTAAACGTGAAGCCCGTGAAGGAGCACTTTTCCAGAAAGAAAAACATTGAAGTTGATTTTTTTAACTGTATTTTGGACACTAAGGGCCAGTTTCACAGTCAGAAAAGTGACACTTAAGGTGGGGAATGTGAAAGATTAATTCCCAATATCACAGTTCACTGTTACCTGAATAAGTGGCATTTAAATCTCCGATGTTGGTGACTTAAGTTCTAATTACGCTGGCTATGAAATTTAGCTTAAATTCCTAATATAGGAATCTTAAGTGCCACTTATTCGGGTAAGTGTCGACTGTGAAACTGGCCCTAAGTTAATTTCACTCGGTAAAATGTTTGAGTAGTTAAATGAGTACTCCGAATCTTGGTTTTTTTACAGTCAATGTAAAAAAGATTCCAGAAAAACCAGAACTTCGTAAACTCTGCGGTGATCTCCAGATAAATTTTACCATAGGCTCGAAATCGGAATGAGAATTCGGCGAATGAGCTTGTGTGGCATTTTAACTAATTTTCGAAAAATTAGCTATTAGTGAATCCGCCGATAAAAATATTAAAAAATGTCGGTAACTTGAACGGCATCACCGACAAATTGTTCAACTAAATTAATTTTAATGAAATCGCAAATCATTCGCATTTCATAAAAATCCCGACTTTTCTTATCCGCAACAATTTTGTCACGAATCTTCAGTTGATACTTTTTTATTTTCACATACAAAAAATGGAGAATACAAAAAAGTTAGTTAAGATTAATAATGTTGAAGCTTAAAGTGTTTAATTTAACATTTTCTGAAGAGAAAAAACAACTAACCGCGAACAGTTCAATGAAATGTAGGAGTTGATGAAGGAGTTTACAGCGCATCAGAGATAAACAAAATACGCTCGCTTTGTAACTTATCTTCATCCGGTTTCTCATAATTTTACTAACCGATACCCTTCACCTTATAAAGATTTTAAATAACGATGAAATTCGGATATGAGAAGAGTGGGTGTAGGTCGGTTTCCAAAAAAAAATTAGATGTCATTCTTTAAGTTCAAGAGCGCTTTAATGTCAAATTTTCAGCCATCTACGTTCAATAACGAGAAAATGTTAATATATGAACAATTGGGCGTGGCAGTGGGCGGGACACTCATGTCGTTAGAGTATACTTTTTTTGAGTTTTTATTATTTTATATTCATAGATATAGTTTTTTCGCTCCAGAAACAAATAATTTAGTGATTTCCTTTGGCAGTTCAAAATGAATAGTTTAGGTGTGTTTTTTTTTCAATCTTGGAGAAATTTGGTTGAAAAAAACGACATCGGACACAAGCCATCACAGGCGAAAATGCAGTGTCCATACAAACTATCGATAAAATGTGTGTTATATTAACTGCAACAAACAACTTTAAATTATATTATTTAAAAATGCATCAGCAACTACTTAATCCCCTCTGGGCTTAAATAAGCGCAGAAAATTCTCGGCGCTTAACCTATTCGCGGAGAAAAATAATGTAATAGGCATGAATTACATACATGTTATCGATAGTTTGTATGGGAAATCCATTTTTTTCTTAAATCTTAAGACCCAACGACGTCGCTTTTGTTTTGTTCGACCAATTCCACACGTTAATAATTTTGGCGTGTAGTATAGTAGGTATACGAATCGCTCAGTAACTCGTGGTCACTGAATTCAGCTTGTTGATAGGTGCCATAATCTAAGGGCTCAGTCACGCAGTGAGCATATGACGGCCCCGTTGTCATTGAGAACTTAAATTATCAACGGAATTTTCACAACTAGCTGAGAGAATTGTCGCTCAATAATTGGCGGTTGTCGTTTGAACTTGCAGCTCATTCCATTTACAGCTCAGTAGCTTGTCGCTCACTGCGTGGTTGAGCCCTAACGGAGAATTGAATTTTAATCTGACACCAGACTATCTTTTAAAACTATTAGATTATATCAAGGCCCTATTTCATAAAAATTGACAGGTGATTATTCTACAAATGTGTCACACTTGTCTGGCAAATTTATATTTCATAAAATATTGACAGATGACAAATTTGTCAGAAAAATACAATGACAAATTTGTCATGAAAATTTTGTCACTGTCATAATACTGGCACGTTTGTCGTGACAGTTTTGTACTATGATCTTGAAGTTTGCCATGGCCTACATAACTTTATGCAGTGCCAATGTCCACGTCGAAAAACGATGAAAAATGGAACAAAACCAATGCATTTTGTTTCAATTTTCATCGTTTCCGACACGAAATTTTTCTTTAAATTGAAAACCATTTAACGCGTTAAAATAATTATTCATTCTCCGTTTAAAATTTCGAAGGCGTCGCCGCCGTATTACACGTATTCACTTGAAAAAATATTATTTAGCATTTTAGCTCAACTTCTGTCATTTCGTTGCCAACACTTGACCGTAACTGAGTTTCCTGTGACAATTGTCAAAACTGACAATTGTTGACAATTGTGGGGTATTTTCCGACAGTTGTAAAAAAACTGTCAAATTGTTTTTTTTTTTTACAGATTTTGACGATTGTCAAGTTGTAAATTAATAAATTGCAACCTGTCGCAGTTGTCAATTTTTATGAAATAGGGGTTTGGTTTTTGAGTCGTCCAAATTCTCAAATTTAAATGGGTTTTGATCAGGTTGGGTCTGAAAATGTTTTTAATAAAACAAAAAATTTATCAAACTAATAGCACGAAAATTAGTTTGAATCCTTTTTGAAACGTTCCACATGATTTTGGAATTGATTTTATAAATTTGGTACATAACTGCACTGGAATCACTTCCTGTCATTGACAATATATCGGGTTTTTCAATAAGAGCTCTACAAAAGTTTTTTTTTAAATAAAACAAAAACGGTTTTGGATATCAATGAAATTCTTTATTCCTGTGAAAGTACGTTCGATGCCATTATGTATGATTTCGATTTCTTTTGCATGTCCACCACGGACACGCTTGCAGAAGTCCAGACGCTGAACCCAATTTTCGAAGGTTTTCAAGCATTTCCTCCAAGTCCATATAATCCAATTGGGGCCAAATATATTCGGTTACCATTGAACGGTAGTGATCCCCATTCACAGTAACGTGCCGGTCTTGATCATCACGGAAGAAGTACGGCCCAATGACGCCGCCGGTCCATAAACCACAACAAACCGTAATTTTTTTCGGGATGCAATGATGACTCATGGAGTACGTGTGGATTGCTGCCTGACCAATACCGCATATTTTGTTTATTGACGAAGCCATTCAGCCAGAAATCAGCCTCATCGCTGAAGATGATTTTTCGATGAAAATCCGAATCATTTTCAAGTTGTTGCTCAGCCCAATTCACACACATACGACGCTTCTGGTGGTCAAGCGGTTTCAGTTATTGCGTCAATTTAATCTTGTAAGGATGTAGGCCAAGATCTTTTCGCAAAATTCGCCACAACGACGTCACAGAGATGCCCAACGCTTGAGAACGACGTGTGAGAGACACATTTGGGCTTTCTGCAACTGAAGCCTCAGCGGCAGCAATATTCTCGACACTACGGGCACTTCTTTGTCTCACTGGCACGGGAACATTTTGTACTGTGCATGTGGATTCAAATTTTTCCACTAGACGCTCAATTGTTGATCTGCTAGGACGATTATGACGACCATAAATTGGACGTAGCGCTCTTAACGCTGAGGCCACTGACTCCAAAATCCAACACAAAGATCACTGTGTGCTAGTTTAGGGGAGGCTTTATTCCCCACAAATTGGAATTGAATTTTCTAATTTTCTGCAAGCATTTCATAAAGATTCAATGTAGGGGGTGCGTAAGATAAGAGAAAATGTTAATGAAACAAAATAAAATAAGATAAGAGAAAATGTTAATGAAACAAAATAAAAAAAAAAAACAGAAATTAAAAAAAAAAACTTAAAAACCAGAATTATGATCCACTTCTTTTGAAAGTATGTCCATAACATTCACTGAGAAAAGATCCCTTATATATATTTAAGTTGAATATTAATTAAAGAAAAAAACCGTGGCTCGCGTTGGTTAGAGTAAGTTTTGTTTTAAACTTTATCACAACATATAAAAACAAACAAATATGCTTCGAGAATTTCTATTTTCAAACTTTCGAACCTCACATTGTACTTTGTATTCTGTGTCCGTTTGAAAGTTTAAATCCATCCCAAAAGCAAAAAAATATATTAAATATAATCCTTAAATTGTTAATATATGTATGTATAATACCCTCCTCAGCCCATTAAATAATATAGACAAAACAAAATATTATTATTCCCTTTCTCTCCCTGTGAAGCAAACAATTAAAATATAAAATACAAAAACTTAATTTAAAAAAAAAAAAAAAATACTAATTTTTCTCTTGATTTTCCTTTCGATTTTTGTTTTAATTTGTTTATTGTTTTGTTTTAATGTTCTTTTCTTCTTCTCTTCTTCTTTTTCAAATTCGTGCGTAAAAAAAAAAAAACAATTAAATTCCAAACGGAAAAATATTGAAAATTACAAAACAAAATGCATCTCCCAACGGGATCCACACGATATTCTCCTTAAACGCGAATGCCAAAAAAAAAACACACAACTTGAAAAATAAAAAAAAAAAAACATACAAACAAAATATGTAAATAAAAAAACACAAACACACGCATAAATTACACACGTTAACATGACACACAGCAGAGGGTGTCCCCGAAGTATATTACTTCGGACCATGCGGCAAATACAATGCACTTGTTATGGAATTGCTTGGTCCATCACTTGAAGATTTATTTGATATATGTGGCAGACGATTTACTCTGAAGACCGTACTACTGATAGCTATACAATTAGTAAGTACATTATAAAACAAAAATTAAAAAAAAAAAAAAAAAACAATTAAAGTTATAATTAGGTAAATCTATAACTCTTCATATTATTTAATTTTAAGTGGATTTTTATAATTATAACTATTTGTTTTATCTAATTTAGTATACTAACTTAGCTTCTTTATTATTATTATTTTTTTTTTATTTTTTTTTTTCAAATTATGGCTTTATGACTTTTTTTTAAAAAAACCTTAAACAACATATTCATTTTAAATGATATTTTTTGTTATGTTCAAACATGCATCTGCTTTTTGGTACAAATATGCAACTAAATAATTTTTTTTTTTATAACTTTAATACTAAATTTGCAATGATATGATTTAATTAATAATATTAGTAGGTATGGTTGTTGATTCTTAATAAATTCTGTGGAAAAGTTTATAAATAATTCTAAGGCCTAGAAGTATTCAGAAATATACCGAGATAAATATCTCCGATCTTATTGTGAGTGTCGTTCAACGTTTGATGCGACAAAAGTCGATCGTCCTTAAAATAAGAATGCTTTAAACTTGTTATCCAAAGCTTTCAAGATTGCTTTGTGTTCATGAAATTCCTTGTGAAATCTAAGATAATGACATCTGCTGCAACAAGAACTTGAGATATTTGTAATTCTCGATGGTCGACCATCGAGTCGGGTCTTTAATTAAGCGCTTACTACCTATCGATGCTATTATGCATATAATATAATATCGTTCAAATGCTCTTCGGGGTGGTACGCATCCGAAATGTCCAATTTTCCATGACTGGCACATAAATCAGGCCGAATTTGACCGATGGCATGGGTTAGCTTGACTTATTCGCATAGACCGGCGACTTCAGATAACCCCAAAAGAAAAAGTCTAAGGGGTCAAATCGTACGATCTCGGTGGCCAGTTCACAGTACCTTGGACCATGTCCTCGAATTGCCCGTGCAGATTTACCAATGTGGCGTGAGCTGTGTGGCACGTGGCGCTGTCCTGTTGAAACCACATGTCGTTGGTGTCCATATTATCCAATTCAGGCCAAACAAAAGTTTGTAATCATCGACCTATAGCTCTCGCCGTTGACGGTGATGACCTGGCCAACGGCCTTCTCAAAGAAATATCGACCGGTGACGCCGCCGTCAGCCCAAAATCTACACCAAAGTTGAACTTTTCGAGATGCATTGGACGCTCTTGGATCTTGATATCGTCTCAAATTCGATAATTTTGTTTGTTGACGTATTCATTAACCCAGAAATGGGCCTCATCGCTGAAGATTATATTTCGATGAAAATTAGCGTCAGTTTCCAACTGCTCCAGAGCCAATTCAGCGAACACACGTCGTTGTCTTTGGTCATTTACCTTCAGATCCTGGATCAGTTGAATTTTGTACGCGTACAGGCCCAAGTCACGACGCAAAATTCGCCAAGTTGTGGTCTCCGATGGGAAATCGAGTGCCTCGGATTCTCCTGCACACTCTCACGGACAGCGGCGATGTTTTCAGCCGATCTTGCGTTTCGTTGACGACTAAAATGTTTCCACCACACTGCGAAAACACCTCTCGGTAGGACGATTATGGTGACCGTAAAAAGGGCCAAGCACTCGGATCATTGCCCGAATAGAACTCCCATTTTGATAAAACAATTTTATCATTTGCACTTGTTGTTGAACGCTATTTCCGTCCATGGTGATTTTGCAAAACAGACTGAATAAATGACGGCCAATTTGACAGATATCGACCGTCAAAATTCCGAAGTCCCTATTGGAAGACCCTATACACACAAAAAACACTAGCAATAAGGGCCAATGCTATGACTTCAAGTTTGTTCGATCAAAAATAATATTATTGCTAATTTCGAAATTTCCTTCACATTTTCGTTAAAAATTGATTTTGCATTACACCTGTGGCAGATTTCGTTAAGTTGCACACTACGGCAGAATGACTTAATTGGTGGTTAAAATCAAAAAATTAAGTTGCCCGTTCTTATTTATTTTTATGGTCAAATACTCCAGTGATACACTTAGGGAAAATATATTGTTATTCTTTAACACTGTTTATCATGTTAAATATTTTATAAGATATAAGATTTTAATGTCACGTTGCACAGTGGCTTGAGCGCGGAAAAAAGTTCTTTGGAGAAAGTCATATGTATGTATGCCTTTTTAGTTTCATGCCTGATGCCTTAGCCTCTTAGAAAACGCGAGCTTGCGATTTCAAAGTATTTTTTAATAAGTCATCAAAAGCTGCATGTTTCGGAGTTATGTTTAAATTGGTCTCACTGATTGGGGTTTCAAAAAAACTTGGTCTTGACCTTAAATAAATAATACTGTTAAATCAACATGAAAATCTGGATAAATTAACTTGGGTCTTCTGTTAAACTTATTATTATTAACAAAATGGCGAGCTGTTATTTTAATAATGCTCATTTGTGTAGTTTAACTGACCCCTTGTCATACGAAAATCAGTGTGAACCAACATGCCGCACTTTGTAATTTTAATTCACTTCTTGATCTTTACGAACCTAGTCATTAGTGCTAAAATAGAAAAGAAATACCAATTGACTTTGATTAAGTAAATCGAAACATTGATTGAAATAAAAACAAGATCGTTTATTAATTTTCTGTTGAGTTAAAAATATAAATATTATTTTGTACCTATTGAATCTGATAAAATATAAGAGGATGTAAACCAAGTGATGGGTATCTATCTACATTGTATACACAAACAAGATGATTGTTTTAGTTGATTTAAGCAGATATACTGTAAAATTAAACTGCTTTCATTTGAATGAAAACTCAAAAATCAGTAATTTATATGTATAACTAAAAAGAATAATCTGCTTACTGGTGTTGAAATAAGAAGACGACATTTTTTAATTTGATAAAATGTCTCGAAAACTAGTTTCAATCAAGAGATGAACAAAACAAACACACCTTTTGAAAAATTAAAGGCTCAATCAAACGTCAAAAAAAAAAAACAACTGACGGGATGCTGCCAAGAGAAATTAATTTCATTTGTTGAACACAGCAGATGTGACACAGGGACGTGCGTGTCTATTGGCCTAAATAGGCAGGATTTCTACGTTCAACAAAATTGGAAAAAAGAGGTGAAACTTGTAGGAGATTGACAGGTTCTGAACATCCGACAAATAATGTCCATCCCATTCTCGTATTCTTTTGTGTTTGCTTGTTATTTCTTGTATTTTAATAAGAACGAGACAATAGAGAAGGAAGTGAATCCAGACATGCCAATTATAACAGTTTTGGTTTATAAAAGAACTGTTAATGCGGCCCCGCAGGGCCAGGGGGCCCTCTGCCCGTGGGTATACTTCATTCACCCAGAGTTTTTATTCAAGTCGCGCAAAGCGCGTTAACGCACGCCCATTTTTAATGGTGAAAAACTGTTATAACTGTTATAAATTGGCATGTCTCTAATATCGTCCAATAGAGAAATGCCAATTTATAACAATTGTAACAGTCGCCATTAAAGGTGGAAGTGCATTAACGCTCGACTTGTAAAAAAAATTGTGTGACTCACGGTTAAGATGTGTTAACATCCACGTTTGTCCAAGCGCAGTTTTGAGAATCCATATTTGGATCCATATGCGAAGTCGTCCATACGTTGTTGACTATACGTGCACGGATCCAAAACGGACTAGTTTGCTTAAATTTGATCTTCAGATTTTTGTCACTGAACGTACCCAATATCCTTCTATGTAGATTTTCGTTGGTGTGAAATGGCTATTAGATAGTATTCAAATTATGTCTTTAGAGAAGTAAATGTAACAGGTACAAAATCGAAATATTACTATGCACGCACTGCTAAAAAGAAGCATCAGTTTATCCTTTTTTCTATGTTCGAATCCATCTAAATTGCGATTATAAAGACATTTAATACCAATGGCACAGTGGACATAAGTAGGGCTCAGAGATATGAATTCTACTTCTACAGCCTCTGTAGGATTTTATGGTTAATGATCCACCTATTCTCAATTCGCTGTCCTTTGGCAACAAAAATCCTTCTTTATTTAGGTTAACCAGAAATCCCGTTTTGATTAAACAAATAAATCGGTATTGTTAATAAATCAAATGGTAAAGAACACTTAAACATCAAAGCTTTTTTTCCTCAAAAAGTTAATTCAAATTCCAATAGAACAAATCTAAATCAATTGAAAAATGTAAATTCTTCCTATGCGAGGAAGTTATAATAATATCCACGATGAAATATTTTCTCCCAACAATCCAGCTGATTCAATGTGTGCAACTGCATCTGTCTATCTATCCCATGTCTTTCACCCATCCGATATTTCTACTTGTTTTTTTGTCTTTGTCTGCGACACAAATTCACATATACCTATGTATGTATGTATGTCAATAGTTTACCCAAATGCTCGTTGATAAAAACCTTCCAAGCATATATTGAACACATACCACAATCCCATGATACCCTAGCATTCAAGAGAGAATTCATGAATATCCTTCTTCTTCCAGCCTGTACCTACTCTTGCATCAAAAAAAAAAAAAAACGTCTGGCAATCGCCCAAATTACCCCACTTTATAGAAAATCCAACAGAGTACCTCACGTAATATTGTCAAGAACATTTATACACTGAGGTGTATTTGTCTAGAGCCATTCAACAAAAATTCCTTGAATTAAATTCCCTTAAAGTGTTCCTTAAAGTTAACTAATTTTGCTGGACTAATAAAGCTATCAATAAAAATTAAATAATATGTATTGTATATTATAAAGTACCTATGATCCTACCTAATGAGGTTTTAACATTTGTTCAAAAAGCGTTTTAACTGCTTTTATAGTACCTGTACAAAAAAACAATAAAATTCCTACCACAAAACGAATGTTCTGTTTTGTAATACAAATAAAAGAATTTAAATTGGCAACACTGTTTTTTTATAACAGTCGCTCGACGCGCGTAAACGCTTAATGGCCATAAACTGTTATAAATCTAGTCTCGTGAATTGCAGATATGGATACGCCATTATACTACAAGATCTGAATCTTGCACCAAAGTCTAATACTAAAAACTGCGCCTTTTTGTTTTTTTTAAGTTATTATTTTCAACGTGTTAATTCTAACCAACTTGAAATAGTCTATTAAATATTATTCTAAGTAGAACTAAATAAAGTACGATACGATTCCGTCAAATCAAACTAAAATATGATTAACAAAATGGGTATTGGGTATATCTAACCAAATGATCTGGACTGTACCTTCGTCAATTTGAAAGAAGGAACAAAAAACAAATATACAAAAAAAAAAGTACTCCCACCTAACAATGATCTTGGTTATCGAGTGAGAGCATATATCAATGCAATGTCATCAGTCAATGAGACAAAAGTGACATTTTTTTGCTTTTCAATAAAATGATTCAAGGATAAACCTTACTTGGAGATTTTTTCACTTGTATTTTTTTTTATTACTTATTTAAACTTATAATTTTAAACACATTCAGGCAAAAAAAAAGTATTATTCGAGTCATTCATGCTCATTATCGCTAGTTGAGACACTGCTATGTAGCTTTATTTTTTATAAATGTATGTATGTATGTACAACAAAATAAATTTATTACAAACATCATTTTAAAAAAGCATGTTCTTTTTTTTTAAACTTAAAATAATTTGCTTTAATTTATTATGACTCTTATTAATAATTTTTCTATTGTTTCAGGTACCTACTACTTTTTTTTAATGGAAAAAATTTAATTTGACTAAATTTGAATTTATTTTAGCTCCACCGGATCGAATATGTTCATAGTCGACACCTAATTTATAGAGATGTTAAACCTGAGAATTTTTTAATTGGTAGAACATCAACAAGACGAGAAAAAATTATTCACATAATTGGTAAGTGGTAGCTTTTAATTTTATTTACTTTGTAGCCTATTCATATGCGATGCAGTACGAAAAACCATATTTTTCTTACTTTTGACCAAATTAAAAAAAAAAAACTTGCATACCCGCTGTGACTAGCCTAATTTTAAATGGTTCTGACAGTTATATCTTCTTTCACAATAAGTTTATTCAAGACATTTTATAAAATCGGGAAAGAAAAAACACTCCGAAATCATAAGATACTCGGAACATCAAAGAGTGAATGCGAAACAAGCTGAGTTCAGAAACGCATGCTAATGAGCGGCTCGCGAGCGTGCATTTCCAAATGAGCGCTTCCCATATATTCTCGCCCATGAGCCATCAGGTGTGAGCACGTCCTACGCCCATTGAATTATAAACGCTCAGGTCAAAAGCGCTCTCATTATGTGCGATAACAGAACCGTTTGCTCATGAGCGTGAGACGAGAGCAAGCCAATGGCCGAGTTAAACGCACATCTGAATATTCAGAATTCTGAATATTTGGCCAGCTGTCAAAAGTCATCTGAATTTTCAGAACTTTTTCTGAAAGCTGGCCAATCAAGAGCTTCAAAAATTCAGAATTCCGAATATTCAGATGTGCGTTGAACTCGGCCAATTTAGAGCTCGTGAGCAGGGTTCAAACAAAAATTGTATTTTTATAAAAATTTATCAGAAATCGTATAAATGTAAAATCTGTTTTTTTTTTATTTCTAAATCTACTTCGGAAATTTTGGATTTACATGGCTTTTTTTCCACATTTGCTTCGAAATTTTGAATCTGAAGTCCGAAACCTGCTCGTGAGCCTTTAAGAATTTTGAAAAAAAAAAAACACATTAAATGTTAACGTTCTAATTGACCTAGAGAACTGGGCGAGACACTAGGTAATTTCCACCTCCTAAATCGATTAGAGTACTCCGTTTTTCGATCCTCCGTACCAAACATTTTGGTACATTTTGACACCTGTCAAACTAAAAGTGTTCTAGTGGACCCAGGGCGTCGGGCGTAACACTAAGGTAAGATTCACCACATTTCATTCACACATTCATTTTTAATGCAGAAACAGGCCAGACAGTGTTTCCTGGGAGTTGTGTAGGTTTTAGGGTATGTTACATTGTTATTTTTCATTTTTTCTAAACTTATTAAATGTTGAAACTGTGCTTTAGGAAATTATTGTGTGTTATTATAAATAAATACGACAGTTGCTTCTTAAATCAGTTTATAAGAACTGAAAAAAGTTCCATGAATAAAAATCCCTCTAAATTCCGAAAACGGCTTGTTTTAATTAGTTCACATTATCGAGGGACTACTGTCCCTACTGGAAAACCCATTATGCTCACCACTGCTCAAGAGCGCTCAAAACCGCCCACGCTCGGCCACGAGCCATGGGCCATATGATGTTTTCGGCTCTAACCAATGAGCGAGCGTTTAATGCTACATTTCGCTCTCGCCCATGAGCGCGCCTTTCGCTAATGCTATGTTCGCTCTTGCCCATTAGCGGGCGTTTCGCTATTGAGTTTTTGCGCTCGCGAGCCTTTGAACATAGCGTACGCTCGTGGGTAATATTTAACCTCAGAGCGTTTTATGAGCGCTCGTGTGCGAGCGTTTCCGTACCCTGAAAAGAAATACTCCGAACGTCCAAAAAAGACGTTAATAAAAATCGTACCCTCTATGGCTTTCATATTTCGTTTTTAATTCGATTTTGGGAATATTCTACTCCTTTTTGATTGCAATCGAATATGAAGACATCGACTTTTGCCATTTAACAAAATGGATTCTTCAAGAATTTATCATTTTTGACAAGTAATCAGACGAAATCGGTATTTAATAAAATGGCCTCATCAAGCATTTTCACTTTTCACAAGTTATCCGCTTGATATGAATGTGTGTTTTCCTCGTCTACTCCCTTATGAAATTGGGAACGGAAAAACACTCCTAAAACTTTACTCAGAACAGCCAATCGATGGCTTGTGGATGTGCATGTGGAGTAGGAGGAGTGCTCCGGGTAGTACTCCGAACGTCTAAACGAAAATAGAAACGATATTTCTGTCAATGTACATTCAAAATGTGTGGCTACTTTTTTTATTTTAAAACTTAAATTTTCCTTAAACAAAATTAAATAAAGTTTTCTTTTTTTTGTCTCTAGATTTCGGGCTGGCCAAAGAATATATTGATTTAGATACAAATAGACATATACCATATCGGGAACATAAATCATTAACGGGCACCGCACGTTACATGTCAATAAACACACATATGGGCAGGGAGCAATCAAGACGTGATGATTTAGAAGCATTAGGTCATATGTTTATGTACTTTTTAAGAGGTTCACTGCCGTGGCAAGGTCTTAAGGCTGATACACTTAAGGAGAGGTATCAGAAAATTGGTGATACTAAACGTGCAACGCCCATTGAGGTAAGTTTATACACGAATAAATAAATTTCCATCAATAAACACAATTATAATTAATTCCATTCAAATTTATTTCTAAGGCGCTTTGTGATGGTCATCCAGAGGAGTTCGCAACATATCTAAGGTATGTGCGGCGATTAGATTTCTTCGAAACACCAGACTATGATTTCTTGCGAAGACTGTTTCAAGACTTATTTGAGCGTAAAGGTTACGTGGATGATGGTGAATTTGATTGGACAGGGAAGACGATGGTAAGTTTCAATATTTCATAACACATATTGTTATATACTTGCATTTCAAAATTCTCGCAAGCAATTTTTATTTACTAAATACCTTGAAGAATATCGTCGCAATTTAAATTCAGAAGTCCAAAATTTCAAGACTATTCAAAAGAAAACAAAAGAAAAGGCCTAACTCACATTTTATAAACATACATATGTATATGTACCTATACAAAATGTTATATAATTTTTTTATAATCTTTGTTTTATATATTTAGATAAATAATGATTTAATAATAATTTTAACATTTGTTTGTGTTTTATATTTATATATTTCTTATTATTTTTTATGCTGCATGTTTGCATCTTTGTTTTAACCTAACTCTCGTTTATAAATATGTATAACATAAAATACAAATTTGATATTGAAACAAATATGAATTCATAAAAATTAAGACAAAACAACAAATGGAGGCAATGAAGGCAATCAAAAATGCACCTCCGTCCCATTTAGGCAAAAACGAATCGGATAAGGTATACCTTCTTCTTTTAAATGGTTTGTCAGTTATCGTTTTTTTTTTTTCATTTTTATTATAGTTTTGTTGTTCTGTTATTCAAATGCGTAGGAAAAAAATAGCTAGAACAAATTAACTATAAAAGGATGTACCTACTATTCGCAATGCTTTTTTCACTTTTGTCTCAAAGGACTAGAAAATTATTATGTATATGTTTTATGTAACATTTAAAATGTTTTTTTTTTTTATATTAACAATAATTAACAAATTATTATGAATAACAAACTTCATTTGCTCGAAACAAATCATTTACTCACACTTGTTATTTTAACTTCACTTTCTTGTTTTTAGTCAACACCTGTTGGATCCCTTCAAACTGGTCATGAAGTCATCATTTCACCAAATAAGGATCGACATAATGTTACAGCTAAGGTAATAATTACATAACAATTGCACAAATAATGTGAATAATATTTAACTTTAATTACACTGGTTGGGAGGACAAATTGTTCTTGTTAGAGCATTCCTATACTTTTCTGATGGTTTCTGGTGTCCTGACCTCGAATTTGAATTCAGAACTGCTCAGTTACACATATTTTCGAGATAGGTATTACCGTTTTAAAATGAGAAATTTGTATTAAAAAATCTATCTTGAAAACCTGACGTATTTATGAAGCATTTGATGGACATCAGAAACTTTTCGAAAAGTATAGTTTGGTTCAGAGGACAGCAAAAAAAAGTTTAACTATCCAGATCAGTGTTTTTTAATAAAAATATTAATTTGAATTTTATATAAACACACTTCATGAAAACTAGACGTAAAGAGTCAATAATAATTAACGCATGTTGAATGTACCAATTGCTATTGTACGAAAATTACTTATTTAAGAAAGGTGAATTGTAATTATCACTAACTTAATATTACGAAGATATAACAATGGTTTTAACTATTTGCAGAGGTCTTGTCAGAAATTGACTTATCATAAACGAATTCGTAGTGCTTGCTGCGATGTTGTCAAATAATTCTTTTTGCTTCAGTTTTTTTTTTAGCTACTTTAGGCTAATAATGAGAGATGTTTTCAGTGAAACATAATGAAATTAATGATTCTTTAAAACGATCTATAAACCCTCTTCAATATGCCTATTTTTAAAATTGCAACTGCTCTTCGTTTCATTACAGAAGGAATTTATCATAAGGGCAGTGTTAATGACTTCAGTTATTTAGGGCATGCTAAAAAAAATTACATAATGTATGTATCTGTCCAAAATACACTGCCGATCAACCAAATAGACTCAAGGTTTTTCTAAAGAATATTCTATTTTTTCAAATCAAAAAACGATATTTGCAAATATGTATTTTTTTATTATTTAATATTCAATTCTTAAATAAACCAAACATAATTGAGCGTTCTGGGTCGAAAGGTTATTTGTTAATATTTTTTTTGTTGTTGTTGAACCTCCAAAAATCAACACTTTTTATCGATCAATCAAATAGACTCAAGGACTTAAAATTAATTTAAATAAAAAAATCTTCAAAAAACTTAGGGTTAAATTGTTTTAAGTTTAATTAATTAGCCACCTTTATTTGAAATCACTTCATAAATTCCGTTAGACTTTGAATCGTAAAGGGACTTTAAAAGATCCAATGATATTTCGCTCCAGGCGCTCTTAATGGCATTTTTTAACGATTCAATATCTTCAAATTATCTTCCAGATTGATAGACCTTACGACGCAAAAGCCATCCCCAAACGTTTTCAATAATATTGAGATCGGGAGAGTACGGAGGCCATTCCATTAGTGTAACATTTTGGTCCTTAATCCACTTCGGGCATTCTCATGTTGAAAAGTCCATGTTAATGATCCAAAAATGTTAGTGGGGAAATGCTTTTTGAAGCAGCTTCTTGTAGCGTGAAGCATTCATATGAGATATGACAAATTCGCGTTCGAGTGCCCCATAGTAAGAGATGGCACCCCACACACCATTAAACCCCCCTCACGGCTATGGTGACGGGTTAAATAGTGTTCGTCATTTCTTATGTCATGAAAATAGTAGTTGAATTGATACCATCTGGGTCATCCAAATTAAAGTGTTTTTCATCAGAAAAAACGATTCGATACCACTCCCTATTCCATGTCGTATGACTCCGGCCAAAAAAAGATCGAGCATGGTTACGATACGAACGTCGGTAAGTGGGTTTGTTTAAATTTTAATCTTTTTAGATGTTTTGCTTTTCTTATTACTCGCCGTACGGTAGCTACACTAGCATTTACTCCCAAACTAATTCCAATTTTGGCTGCAGAGCACATTGAGTCTGAGGCTTCTCGGAGGGTTCTTCGCTCTTCGTTAGCCGTAAGTGCTTTCCTAGCGGGCGTTTTGATATTATTTCCATAATTTAATGGATTTTTCAGAAAATGGTAAACAACAGTGAAAGCAATAAACTAAACGAACAGAACTAGAGACGACAGAACAGAGACATCAAACAACAGAACAGAGACATCAGCTAACAACAGTCTGACTTCTAAAGTGTTTTTTCTGTTATCTGCCTGGTTGTAAGATTGCTGTCTCGATAGGCCAATATTTTCGATTTTTCCTCCGTAGCTAGGACTGCACCACAACCCGTTTTTTGTTCACTTAATCGAAAATTGCACGAGATAACGAAATTCACCTTTTAACACGCACATCTACACAGAAACTAAAATTACAGCCTCTGAGTCTATTCTGGTGATCGGCTAAAAACCACGTTTTTTTGGCCTAGGCAAAACAAAAGAGGAATAGATGATAACTGTACAATTTCTGCAGGAAACTCGACTCGACGAGACTGTCAAAAGAGAAAGAGAGGTTAATCACTTTGATGGAAAACAAAGAAATCTTCATATAAAAAAAAAACCTTGTTTTCCATCAAAGTGATCAATGCTGTGTATAGGCAAGAATGAGACAGATAGTCATGCAAAAATTTGCTAGAAAGCCCCATACTCGAATTTGTAAAATCACAACTAACTTCTTTTTTTGATGTGTAAACATCTATGCTGGCGGTAGAGTGAAAAAAAAAACGTGAACGTTCGTGTGCAACGTTACGATCTGCATACTAGGATGGGTGCGTTCAGTGAAAAAAATCTTAAGATCGCCTTCAAGCAAAAACAAGTCCGTTTTGGATCCGCGCACGTTTATGTTTACACATATTAACCGTGAGTCCCGGCACTCACACAATAATAGCAGTTCTGCGATATTGATATTTTCGACAACTGCAACACAACTCTACTGACTAAATACAAATAAAAAGTCAGCGTTTCTGTAATGTGTCTCTGGGTTTGTCGATGTTTTGGCTTTTGTTTGACAGTCAACTAATTTTCTGATCGATAATACCGATTGAGGGAACACAACTGATTTGGAATCGCAGCTGTCGTCAATTATAGGGACAGAAGTTCAGTCTTTAAAAATTATAAAATAAAATTAAAATATAAAATTGACTTTTAACCAGAGACTCGTGAGCATGAGCAGTATACAGAGGATATCTTTTTTGTGTCTAGTTCATGAAAATACTAAAATGGAAACCGTAGACGGTGGAGTGCATACAAAAAATGATATCCGATTTGGAACACTTTATGGTTACACATTCTTTGTGATCTGAATTTTACTCTCAACGAGCAGTCATGCAATGGAAGCGATGTCGAGGATGCACTTTACAATCCCATCGTAAAAGTAGACGAAAATATAGACTTGAATGTATCTATCAGGCGACTTCTTCGAAGCGTAGAGCCACATACAGCGTTCTACAACATAACCTCTGTGAAATAAATTTTTTTAAAATGGACTTTAATCAAAAAATAATTTTAGCCGTATTTTAAATGAGAGGGGAGTTGATACAATTGAACTTCATTGCCGCACCGAAAGGTTCTGCCAATAGTTTGCTCTCTCTCTGTAACATGTCAGTGAGAGACATGAATTTAAAGCAAAAGAAATAAGGCTTGTTTTTTTTTCTTAATCTATTATAGTCTTAGAAAAAAGTTACAAAACATAAATTTATAAAAAACAACATTAACTTGTTGATTGTTGTCCTGAGCGTGTATAAAATATGGACATTTATCAACGCTTATGTTCTTAACTTGAACACATATTCTATCGGGTCAAGTGAAATGTAAAGATAATAAGAACTGATACACATCCAGGCTAGCGATAAGCTGTATAGTTTAGTTGCTATGGTCTTTTATTAGTTGTTTTGCTTTAAATTCAATAAAGAATACATTCAATATTGGTAGTTCAGCTATTGGTGTCTTATAATTATTATTGAATTGCTTTCTAATGGGGTTTTCCATTTGCAAAATAAATCAATTTATTTTTGCTTTGGATCTGTCAAAAATCCGATTTTGACCATTTATGCGTTCCATTGGGCAAAATAAATTGATTTATTTTTGATTTAAAATCAAGTTTGCAGATCTAAATTTTTCGGCAGATTTATCCCTCCTTGTACTAACAACAACATAATTTACAGCTGTCAGTTGGCAAATGTGTTGCTTGGTTGGATTAATGTAGGTATTTCAGGAATGAAATTTGTGTTAAAATTATATGAGAAATATTCGATTATAAATGAAAAAGTTTAAAATGAATCAGTAACTTCATCAAGCACATCTTTCTCTTCTAAAAGGGACGAAATTTGTAGTGAAATATTGACAGAGAAACGAAACTAAAAAAAAAATTTGTGTGAGTGCCGGGACTCACGGTTAATATGTGTAAACATCAACGTGCGCGGATCCAAAACGGATTGTTTTTGCTTGAAGGGGATCTTAAGATTTTTTTCACTGAACGCACCCATCCTAGTATGCAGACCGTAACGTTGCACACCGTAAAGTTGCACGACGTAACGTTGCACACGAACGTTCACGTTATTTTTTTTCACTCTACCTCCAGCATAGATGTTTACACATCAAAAATGCAATGAAAAAAATAAATCAATTTGAAATCGTGTTCCATTCGCCACGAATAAAATACATTTTTAAATTGAAATCTGAATTTACCAATGGAAAACCCCATAAGACTTTATAGATTAAGAAAAAAAACTCCTATTTTACATTTCATTGGGAAAATATACGATCCTGAAAGAAGTGAGAAGAACCTTTCTTGGTAGCAACGTGATAAGTGATGAAGAGTTAATAGCGGTTCTTAATTGCGAGGGCTATACTCAGCTATAATTTTACTACATAAAAGCAATGTCATATATAATAATCCTAAGCGGGCTTTAGGTCTTTCTTGATTTATTTTTTTGATTGTTATCAAATAGACGACGTTTCGTACGTGCTTACGTACTTCTTCAGGTCTCTAGAAATCAAGTTCTTATTGAAGCTTTTTAGTCAACAAAAACTCTATTTTGTATTTCTTTTTTAATTTTTCTATATTGAACAATTATTACTCATTAGTCATTACCATTAATGATGTGAAAAATGTCAATCGGGCAGACGAGCCATGCTTCAAAGATTTTTGTATCTGAATATTTGTAAACTGATATTTTGAAAATGAAAAAATAAATCTATCTATCCAGCACATTCCTTGACGAAAGAATTCTTTCGCGGTACCAAGATTAGCATAAATTTCCAAGATCATCGGGTTTGCCCTTGCAATTAGTTTTGTATATCACATCAATTTTGCGTGTCTTAAATTATTCTTAAATTAAAAATTAAGCGTCAGTGGTTCTGGTGATGATATTCATATTATGTAACTAAATCAGCAAGAAAATACAAAAAGACGATGTAAAGTTCAATGAAAAAACAATTCCACAATATTGCGATGGAGAATTATATAAACATTTATCTAAGAACAGTTTAAAAACTCACTTATCAATAAATAATAAAAGTTCTTTTATGTAAAAAAGTATTGATTGGTTCATGATGAAAATTATCATCACAAATTAAACACCAACCAGAGCGAAAATCATAAAGTTCAACTTCTATGTATAGTACTTCCACATTTCCCCCAACACAATCACTTTAAGCCTAGTACGCTGCTGATGCGAAACGACAAATCCCATACAAAAATGACACAACACAACGAAAAACCAAAAATTTCGTCCTCCTTTTCGTTTTGAAGTACGCTGTTCGATGAGCGAAATTGATAATTGTAGCAGATTATTTTGAGAGGTCTCCGCTTCTTTTTTCGCACTCATTTAATTGCCCGGACCATTAGTTGTGTGCGGAAAAGTGACATTTGAGGTTTATTCGTGTCTGTATTTGTTGTTTCTTTCAATACAACATGGCTTTCGGTGATTTTTTTAATTGTCATTTTTTCGCTGTGGTTTTCGTTAGCATTTCGCTGTCGTGTTGGAGACCACCGAAAAAATTCGTTTCGCATCAGTAGCGTACTAGGCTTTATTCTGAATTTTCAGATGAGAATTTTTGTCTGAAAATTCAAATGAAACGTAACTAAAAGTCACTAAAAAGTCATTTAACTTTTTATGACAGCTTGCCAATCTGAAGCTCTAAAAATTTTGAATTCAAAAAATTCAGAAGTAAATGGTGATTCGCAAAGCGGCCTATTGCACCGCATTCAACATAAATTAACAAGACAACACTATCTCTCTCTCTCTCTCTCAATAATTTGTTAAGCGTAACTTGCACTAAGCGTCAGTGCAAATTGCAAACTTCAATGTATCTAGTCTTGTATGTAATAAAGATAAATATTTTAACTAATTAAACATGGAAAACGTTAAAAAAAATTGTGTGAGTGCCGGGACTCACGGTTAATATGTGTAAACATCAACGTGCGCGGATCCAAAACGGACTTGTTTTTGCTTGAAGGGGATCTTAAGATTTTTTTCACTGAACGCACCCATCCTAGTATGCAGATCGTAACGTTGCACACCGTAAAGTTGCACGACGTAACGTTGCACACGAACGTTCACGTTATTTTTTTCACTCTACCGCCAGCATAGATGTTTACACATCAAAATATTAAGTTTTACTTGAAATTAATTTCGCAAGTTGTCTATTATAGAATTAACACAATTAACAGCCTTCCATTGCCCAGAGCTACTTACCTTGGTTTCGGATGTCGTTGTTGTGTAAAAAAATTATAACAAACTGATTGGCGATATTTACTATAATTTTTTTTTTGCCGGAAGCAGTAAGCATTTGTCACATTTGTCACTGCATGCTGGTTGAAGTCCAGTGCAGATCCTTCGCATTTTCCTTTTAAATTATCAAAGTGAGCTATGATATTCTCTTGGCAATTTAGTGTCTATAACATCAAAATGTACAAAACGGCTGTAGTAAACAGGTGTTATCTATAGTACATATTTAGCTTCCTTTTTTTATAATCTTAACAATTAGGTACGACTATCCTTACAATAATTTTCTGAAGTGTGTTTATGTTTTTTTTTTTTTACTTAAATATTTATTTCTTCTTACTTTTAACTATATATTTAAAAATATTTTGACCGGTTAAAACAATTACACACACCCAATACCAATAATAACAAAAAAAAAAAAACGAAAACTTATAAAATTAACGCACACTGACAAACAGAATTCTAATGAATTGGATTTCGATGAAGACGATGATGAATTTTTATTAGTCGAGGTTAGAATAAAAATACAAAACAACACAATAAGAATAAATTGCAATATATTTCGTTGTTTAATTTCATTCACTACCATTATAGCCGACTATTTCTTCGTCGTCAATATATCATCTCTTGAATGCTAGTGCTTCGGTCGTTCTCCCGCTATTCATCTGCCCTCAATCCAAGACAATATTCGATCGTCCAATTCCTCGATAGGAAATTAATCCTCTTAATAGCTTATTTTTAGAATGGCTTGTGCTTGAGCTTAGAAGGCTCTTCATCATAATAACCCTGTTTGTTCCTTCACCCGATGTAATTTTGTTTGCTGTATTTGCATTCGTAATGTGAAAATAGTAATCAAAACTCTTATGTATACCTCAGTGTTATATTATTTTTTGTTTTTGTTTTATTTTCTGTAACATTACATTTTGTAGAAAAATAAAGTTTTCATTTTTAACTAACAACAACAAAAAATCACAGCTGACATAATAACTTATGTGCGTAACTCATTGTAAACCTACACTGAAAAATATAAATTGTTTAATACAAAAATAAAAAAAAAAAAAATACAATTAGACAAAAATTCAAAACTCATAAATTTCACATAAAAAAAATAATTCTTCAGACAAATGCCAAAGGAGGCGTTGCTGCATGGCCTGATGTACCGAAACCAGGTGCCACACTTGGTAATCTAACACCAGCCGACAGGCATGGTTCAGTACAGGTAAGTTTAAATGCATTTTGTGTGTTGTTTTCTTGTAAACTAAATTTGTTTTTCTTTTTTTTATTTTTTATTTTGTATTATTATTTTTCGTTTTATTAAAAAAAATATGCAATACAAAAAAATTAAAACTAACATAATCTCTGTGTGTACATAACATTTTATCAAAACCTATTGTTTCTGTATACCCAGTTCTGTAAGAAAACTAATTAACAACATTTAGAATCGTTTCGAAACAAGGGAAAAAAAACAACATTAAAGTAATGAAATCCTGTGCCGCTAATGTATACCTACTATAGTATCTTTTTAAATAATTTTTTTTATGTGATATCTCTATGCGTATTAGAATACATTTTTAGAACCCTTTAGGTGTAGATAATCTTTATTCAAGAGGAACTTGAGGGTGAGTAAGTAATAAATATGTACTATGTTTTTGAATTGAAAAGTAGTTATAATTCGTGTATTACCTGTTGGTGGTACCTTATTTAGAACTTTCATGGCATTAGAGTAGCATCTTGCCAGTCATTTTGATTCCTAGCTTATGGTATTAATATTTTTTTGTTTACAAAAAATGACTGTCCGAAATATTCGATATTAGTTTAGGTATATATTATGTTCTCGACACTAGTGGAGCAAGACTTTGTATTAGCTTTCTTTATGAGCTTGTCACTGGTGACCTCTTTGGAAAATTCCAAACTTTAAACGAGTTAGCATCTTTTTTACATTTTATTGAAGTTAAAATCATCAAATGCCTATTTTATCTTTTTAATATCATACTTCACTCCATAATGTCACTTTGGTAATAACAAGTGTAAAAAAGGTATGTTTGCTTACTTGTTTGCCCGAACTGACACTGTTTTAGGCGAGTTCAGTTGCAGTTGATTTAAGAAAATAGCATTAAAACTTCAAACAATACTGCCGATAGCCTTTTCAAATCAAACCCAAAACGGGGTTTTCGGCAAAACGTTTACGAAAACTCATAAAGCGTTCACAACGAACGATTACCAATTTTCGTTTGACATTTCAATAGTTTTTAAATCAGCTGCTAAATGATTGCTTGAACACAATGGACGCGACAAGGCCGCGATACTTTGAGAAGCATCAAAAGCTAAAATAAGTTACAATAAACTAAACAAACTCGTGTAAGTGTGGTTGGAGTGAATAAATTTCAGCTTTAGCAGCATAGTGCCGTGACGCTTAATCCATAATATGAAAAAGAAATTAAATAATATACAATTAGAAAAAATTACCTTGTTGAAGTAATTTTTTATAATATCAAATATAATTAAAAAAAAATGTGAAAAATATGACATCATGCATTGGTAGCAATCAAACGAAAACGTTAGCAAGTACAGTCTCGTTTTTCATTGTAATTATCACATTGAATTTATTAAAATGTTGAGTGCCTTGCACATGAACGGCGACCAGCGAATACGAATAAATCTTTTAAGTCAATTTCTAGAGTTAATACAATTATTTTTTTTGGTTTTACTTTTCGACAACTAAGTTATTAATCGAATGAACAAATTTAAATACTAATCACTGCGTAAAATTAGTTTAAACTAGAAAATTTTGTATCTTAATGTTTTCTACGCGACCAAAACTTATCTTGTCCGAACTGTCAAACAAAAATTCGCAATCCACAACATCTGGACGCAATACACAAACTGGCGAATAGAAAATTCGCTCAAGTTAAACATCAAACACTCGTTTTTCTTCTTTATGTTTTATGACAGTTCGCAGTTGTCAGCGACTACTCATGTGAATGAAATATAAAAATTTGCGACCATTTACAATTCGCAGGTGGTGTCTCATGTGCAAAGCACTTTACTGCAGAGTAGAAAACAGAATAAATAAAAGAAGCGCAGAATAATAACAAACAAGCACAAGAGATTACGAGAATCGGATGAAAATTTGTCGCACGTTCCGAAGATGTGTATTTCCCACAAGTTTCACCACCTTTGAATACATTTGTTCGTGTCGTAAGCAAATAATTTAACGTGGAAACCCTGGCTTTTTAATTAAATTCGTAAGCGAATTGCAACGTTTATTAGTTAGGACGCGCTTCCGCTCGCGTCTACTGTTTTCAATTTAATTTCTCGTGACAGCATACCGGCGGCTTTCGTTTTGACGTTTGATTGAGCGCTGAATGTATCGATAGATGTTTTTGTTTAGAATTCCAACTGGTTTTCGACAGGTTTTATTCAAAACTTGTAGTTTACAAAAACTTGTGGTTTTCAAAAATGTTTTCGATGTTGGTTTTACGCCAAAACCGATATTTTCGCGAAAACTGCGTTTTGGGTTTGATGTGAAGAAGTTATTACTTTTCGCCTTTATAATCATAGTCGAGGAGTTGAGAGCAAATTTTGATTCGAAGCGACACAACTTCTTAATTAGAAATAGAAATTGCTTGTTATAATACTGATTCAAATTTTGCACTTTGACACCCGAAACCCATTGCAACAGATACAAACATAAATTTCTCTAATGCGAGTGAATTACAACATGATGGTGGCGCAAAATTAATTATCCAATTTTGTTTTTGAATTACTTTTTTACTAAATAAAAAAAAATGATTTTAAGTGATAGAGTAGCCCCAAAGAAAGAAGTCTGGGATGGTAAAATCCGGCGATCTTGCTGGCCATGCCAAATCACCAAGACGGGAAATTACGCCGCCAGAAAAAGTTTTCTTCACAATATCAATTGTGGCTCGTGCTGGGTGTGCGGTTGCAACGTTTTGTTGAAACCACATATTCACCAAGCCCCGATCATCCAATTCCGGCAGTAACGCCTATGTTCTGCATTTCGGCCTATAGCGATTTTAAATTTCACGTGAAATGAAATTCCATGTTCTGCAATTCGTTCGTCTGTCAAAATTGAAGGTACATCCATTTTGAATTGTTTTATGAAGCGAAATTACACTGTGAATGAAAGTGAATTCAATATTGTTTGCACTTTTAAGGGAAAAAAGAAGACGGAGATCTGGAAAAAAAAAATTAGACGACAATTATGCGAGAGAAATCTAACATATTAGATTTGCCTGACATAACCGTGAAGTATTGTACCGATGAATTGTTTATTCTTTTTTGTTGAAAGTCTTAAAAGTAGTATTACATTGATCAAAGATGCGTTTTAATTACGTTAAAAAAGAAATCAAACCAACCAATCATGTCAATTCCACAACAATTCACAAAGCATTAACAAAGTGAATTGAATACGTTTAGAAAAAACGGAATGAACAGACATGCAGAACACGAATTTTCATTTGCGAAATTCAAATTCACAACTAGAATTGTGGAACACCCGAATTCACTTTCGTCATGTGAATTCACAATAAGTGAAATGCCGAACATGGGCATAAGAAGTCGTTTATCATGGTTCTGTAGCGTTCGCCAGCAACAGTGACCGTATTGCCGATGGCGTCCTCAAAAAAATACGGCCCACCACACATTGGCTTCGAGTGGAAGTAATGGCCCTTCGTGCATCACACGCGGATTTTCAGTGCCCTAGAAACGTAAAGGTAGCTTATTGACGTAACCGCTTAAGTGGAAATGCGCCTCGTTGATCACGATGATTTTAGACACAAAATCGTCCTCTTCGTTGTTGAGATTGAGGATGGCTTGACAACAAAGTATAACGCTCCATTGCTTGTCTGTTTGTATTCTGCAGCTGTCTAGTTCACAAATGTCAAATATGATTGACATACGACGCCATTTGCAAACATTATAACATCTACCGATAGGGTGAATAATTTCGCGCCTCCTTGTATAAGCTTGTTTTTGGGGGAACTAGGTGAAAAAAACGACGCCATCAAAGAAAAAATTGACGTTTCCATATAATCGATCAAGTTAGTATGTTATTGATGCCAGTGACACAGTTTTTCTCCGTGCTAAAGTTAAGTTATCTGGGCTTAGCTAAGCTCGTAGGGATTAGTTGTTGTCGCATTCAACATGTACTAAAATTGTTTAGCACTGACCTGTATTTTCGTCCAGTTCCCTCGGGGATTGGAAAAAATACACCTTATGTTCCAAATATTATGTATTGTGATTTTCTGAAAAAGCCTACATATGTAACTTCTGGCTTATGTAAGCCCTATTTTCCTAATGACAAAGAATTTCAAAATCTCTTGCAAATGTTGACCGAATTTGTATTCCAATTTTTCAATCTCAATTAATAATTCAGAAAATAAAACTTTTTTAAATGTACCTATTCATGAATAGGCTATCAGGTCTGTTGCGCCCTCAAGTTTATGAAGCTCATAACTTAAATATTTGTGTAAACACACACAGTTTACCTCGAAAGTATTCGAACAGAACCCTATCATAACTTTAGAGTGGTCGTGAATTACTCATAAGTCTTATATATGAGCGGTCATATTATTGAATTTTATAGTTTCGTGAATAGTTTTATCAGCTTGTTAGCTTTATAAGCGCTCGATAATAACCGCCCTTAATATCTAAAGTTTTTGTCTAATTAACTTTTTTATTTGATTATAAATACAATTTTATATAACCTCCATATCTCCATGTTTTGTAAATAAGCTTCTTATAATAATCCTTTAAAATATTGTTTAATGTACTAACCAACAAACTGCACCACACACACACAAAATATTTCAAATCACAAAAAAACAATTGTAAATAACACCAAATTATAAACAATAAATTATAATACTCGTAGGTACCTATATATACAATAGAAAATTGCCTTACTTCAAAAAAAAAAACGAAAAAAAAAAAACAATTTATATTTCCCTTTTGGTTTGTCTTTCTTCACTGTACAATACTTGCAGACCGTTATATTTTTGGCCTTTTCAATCCTAATGTTTTCTCTTGATTTGCTCTACATAAATTCAAGGTATTTAGTAAATAGAAAGAAAAAATTAAAGAAAAAAAAAGTTTCAATAAATCAAAATCACCCTCTACCACCAGCACCACGAACAAAAATTAATGAAAATGTAGAGTTTATTTTAATAAGTTTTTTGAAATAAAAAGTTGTATGACTTCCAGAAACCTACTAACTAAAATTTAATTTTCCGAAACAGTTGCAAAGAGCAATATATGAATTCACCATACAAAATTTACAGCAGATTAGATCATAGAGGAATGTTTAAAATGATGGAATGCGTAATTTTTTAAGCTTTAACATTTTTAATTGCTTCTATACTTTTTTTTTTATTTGGTATAACTGACCCAATTTAAAATATTATGTATGTGCATTATGTATTTGAATCTTTCACACCTATATATTTAGGTTAGTTACTAAAGCTTATAAGTTTTGTCATGATTTCAATAAAAAAAAAATAGCATATTAACACTGCTTCATAATTCATTTACGTTCAATAGCAGTCTAGATAAAAATAAATCCTCATAACTTATTTTGTGTTCGATTGAAATGCATCGATAACTTATAATTTGTCATTAACTTTATAAAGTATACGAGTAACTACAGTTTTTGCTATCCTCTGACATCATTATGACTCGAATCACTAAAAATCCTTTCACACCATCACACAGAGTATAAACGCATGTTAAAATGTCTATAAGTAGGGTTTGAAAACGAAATTTTGAAGTTTATCTCTCTTGACAGTCAATTTCACATAATTTGGAATGTCACATGCATATTTATTCAGCCTTATCATCGTATCCGATCGGAAGATTTCTCCGAAATGTACGAATTTTGTATCATTGTAACCTTTCCGATAGGACAATCGGACAGATATACGAAAAAAAAAAAATTGAATGTGCGTTGAAAATATCAAACTCATGCGTTGCATGCCGATAAAATGTCAAAATGGCAGCAACGCATCATGAATTCATGCGATATTCCGATTCCGATTTCCCCGACAGAAAATTAGAAGTGGAAAATTTCCCAAAACAAAATTAAAGAATAAAAGACTGAAATAGACGCTCAGCAACAACAAAATTAGTAAATAAGCGTCTTTTAATTTGGTAATTATTCAGTTAAACATGTAGGTATATTTCTTTCTTTCAGAAAAAAAACAAACCAAATGCAATACGACCAGCTCGTTGAATTTATACATCTGAGAGTTGGAGAATATTTGATGTATTTTTTTAAGAATCTTCTTTTTTCTTTATTTAATGTTCTTTGTTCATATCTTTCCGCTTCCAAAAAAACACTGCTGCACTTATCCATGGTTCTTTGCTTCTTTCACAATTGCTTATTAGAAAATAATTTATTTTGACAAATTTAATGACAAATACATGCGTCGGCAAGCGTCTATATTTCGTTTACGATTCGGTTACCATGAAGCAAATAAATCCTCCGATCGGAACTTTCCCCGATCGGAGAATTCTCCGAACGGATACGATGATAGGGCTGATTATGTAGAATTGTAGATCATAAATACATTTTTAGGATTTATTCGAACATTACCACACATTCTCTTATGAATATGTTTCCTCCGAAAGCTTTGTCATTTTCCATTGGATTTTCTGATTCCCTCCTCCTTTTTGATTCCAGTCGAACATGGAATCATCGACTTCCTAAATTTTTACATATAGTGCCTGATTAAATGATCTTTTTACTGAAGGTCGTTTAACTGTACTCGCGATAACACGATGAAGAGAAATCATCCTTTTATTTCAATCTATACCCTTCCCTTTCTCAAGTCCTTAAAATCCATATATATCTCACTCACACAATAAAAATAGTGTCATGCTGAATTCATTCATTCGGCACAATTTAATAAAATGGCGTCTTAACCATTTATCACTTTTTTTTTACCAGTAATCCGACGAAAAACTTCATATGATTTATGTGTGTTCCTGGTTTACACCTTCATGAAATAAAAACTTCGAAAACATGTCTCGCACCAGCCAATCGAAGGGTTTTGGAGTTGTAGGAGTGCAAAAGGAATTAACAATAGATTAGTATGATACTATGGTAAAAAAAGGCATTTCCAAACGAGTAGGAACCTACCTAAGCATCGTATTATCTTTTAAACGTTTTATTAAAGTTAAAATCACTAATTTCTTATGTCAATTTGACAATTACAAATGTGAAAAAGATATGTTTGCTTCATTTTTCGCACGAAGAGTCACTGTTGTAGACGTGTAGGAAATAGGTTAAGTATGACATTATACACTATCCAACAAAAATTGGCAGTGTAGGCAAGATAGGACGTTTGTCTCTCATTCTGGCTACAGTGCATTGCATAAATCTTCTCTTGATTAAAGCTTTCACAGGGTTGTCGTAGTGTACACGATAACACTCATCATTAAAAGCTTTTTCTTAAAGCTCAAAAATCAAAAGCACCTTCTCAGAAAATCAAGGAAAAAAAGCTGAACGAATTACCAAATGGATACGGGTAACTCTGAATGTACATCAAGCAGCAGCCAATCGCCATTGGCCACAGCAGTTCAGTGCACACTCAGATGTGCCTTGAATAGAACGTTGGGTCTGTGTCAGATGCTCTTGGAAATTCACGGGCGGGCAAACACTTTTTGTGGAGGAGTTATTTCAATTTAATATGGTGCAAAAATATGGCACGCTACTGATTTTAAAAAAAGCTTTCCCATAAGACTTGAACTGCCTATTTTTGTTGGACAGAGTATATTGTCACACTAATAACATTAGGCTGTTTAAAATTTTGCGTCAATGATTATTTTTTTTAATTCATGGGTGCCTACGAGCTATTGAGAGGAAGTGACAAATCCTGCAAGAATATCTCTTGTTGTAAAAAAAAAACCTCATTTCAGCTGTTTTGATTCGGGTACCCTCCATTCCTGCCTACTAACAACACCAACAGAGGAATGGTTGAAAGTTCTAAGTCACTAGGTTCTGGTACTCCACCATCTGTCGCGCCTCGCCGCCATATATTTTGTGTTTAACGTTTAAATTATTGTTTAGCCCAAAATTGATTTTCGTGGTCCAAATTTGTAGGGATTGAACGAAATAAAAAAAAAACCATAAGGCCATAATTTTGTATGCTAAGATTTCCTTTCAACCTAAAAATTGATTTTTTTTAGAAAAAATTAAATCTTGAATTTTTAGACATGGTGCTCCTCATACTGAACAGAAAGACTTCAGGCCAATAAGAGGTACTCCACAGGGTGGAGTCTTATCACCTCTCCTTTGGCTTCTCGTCTTTGACCAGATATTGGACAAACTAAGTCTGAGCGGAGGTTGTGGCTTATGCGGACGACATCGTGCTAATAACCTCCGGAAAATTTGTTCCTACCCCTTGCGACCTCCTACAAACGGCGCTTGACAAGCTCATCAGTCGGGCCAAAAGTGTTTTAAGACTTATACAGTGCGACAATTGGAAAACGGGCCACTACGGTCACAGAAATATATTGAATTTCACTGACATTAATATTCAAACAGACTACACCTCACCACACATGGATTTAAGCCCAGTGAGTCTTATAGATATCCCAACAATGGATTTCTGGAAAAAGAACCATGTTTCCGTCTTTACAGACGGCTCTAAGAAAAATGAGGGGTAGGGTCGGGCATCTACTCACTCAGATAACTCACCAATCAATAAGTCAATAAACCTTCCAAATTTCTGCAGTTTCTTCCAAGCAGAAGTGCTGGCAAAACATCTTGCTACATGTGAAGTGGTAAATAGAAATATGTATATTGATAGACAGCCAGGCGGCGATTAAAGTTATTTCCTCATTTATCACAAAGTCAAAACTGGTGTATTGTTGTCGTAATAACTTGAGATAACTCAGCGCCACAAACACAGCTACCCTAAAATGGGTCCCAGCACAACGTGATATACAAGAGAACGAAATGGCAGATGAATGGGCAAAAACGGGTCATCTCTTGATCCAAGCCAGATCGAATCATCGGTACTCATGCCACTGGAGGAAGAAAGAAATAGAATTCACCAAAGCTTCCTCAAAGCCGCAAACGACAGGTGGTCGTCACTGGACGGGTTTCAAAGAATGTTTGGCCGAACATCACTAAGGAACAAAAAAAAAACGATTATCTACTCTGGTTAAGCAGACTTCAACTATCTCTTCTTGTTGGAATCCTAACGGGTCACAATGAATAGGCGGAAGAGGGCTCATATCACTTCCTTTGTGAATGCCCCAGCCTAGCCAGAAACCGGAAAATTACCCTTAGAGACCGTGCGATATTTCAACCTTGCCACATCCAGAATTCAGGATAGTTAAAGGAGGCTCCCCATAACCATAACTAAAATTTCCACTCCCTCACCTCCCTACCCACCTTCACACTATCCCTTTACGTTTGAATATTTGTTATGAATTTGCAGGCACAATAATCTTTCTGTCAAAATAGCACACCCACAACAATATAAAAATCGATATTTTTTACTAATCGATTTGAACCTAACTTCGCACGGCGTAAATCATGTTTTGCATTTTGTTTAATCAATGAGAATGATGAAAATCAAGTTTCGTTCATATAAATTATTTTTTTTCAATTAATCGTTTTTTTTTTCAAAAACTCTTTAACTTTAAAACTATATAATGCTTTTCTGAATTGCGTATAAAAGTTTTGTATACTCGTGATTTTTGAAAACATCAAAAATTACCATCGTATCTTTTTTTTTAATTCGTTTCACAACTTTTCACCAGAGCTTTAAATCTAACACCTTACTACATAGTACACATTTTTCAAAAATAAATAAATAAAGGAAGTCTGAGTTGAGTGCTTGTCATTGTTAAACTTTTGGCATTATTTTCCTTTAAAAAAAATTCTTATATTTATGTATTTATTAAGTTTTGATTGCGTTTCATATTTCGTATCAAAGTTTGTCAATTAAAAGTTTTTTTTTTTTCAAAGAAATATCAGATACATTACGGTTTAATTTGTTAGTACCTACATTTTTTTGTTCATCCGCACTTTGTTCCTGAAATCGTTCGATGTCGCCTTCTTCAATCGATACCTACATATATGTATTAAATATGTACATGGGATGTTTTTTTTTTTGTTTTACTTTTTTTTACTTTTGATTTAATTTTGTGGTCTCCTTGAAGTGGAATGCCCTTTTTTGTGTCTGCGAATGAGTTTTTTTGTAATGATTAGTTTAAAGAAAAACTCCTGTTTGTTTTTTGTTTTCTTTTTTTTTTCAATTTTAAAATAGCCCAATCGCCAGGGATGAAATTGAGGTTTTCATAGTGAAGAAGAATACGTATTTCCCTAATTCTAAATATGTGCATGAGTTAACTCCAAGTTAAATCAGAGTTAGTTAATCCTGCAAATAATTTAATCCCGAGTTACTTCCAAAGTAGTTTTTCAGTGGAGTATTAATTTTAACTACTAGTTGACAAAAATCTATCGAAATCGAAGTGCGACAGTACCTATAATAGAAATCGAATCGAGTACCTATAATAGCTATCGAATTCGAGATGGTGCCACTATGAAAATCGCCCTTTCCATAGTGTTGTACATCGATGATTTTAATGGATTTCTGACACGCATCTTACAGAAATACTTATTTAGGCAATCCAGATTTAATTGACCCAGCAAATTTTTTGAGTTAACTCGGGATCTAAATTAACTGAAAAACAGTCAAAACAAGTTCTTTCGTAGTGTTGTCAGATTTTTTCAAACAATTAATGCTAGCTGCGTTTAGAAACCGAAGATGAATGAACCTGAGCAATCTACGAGAGTTCTACGCCGCGCTGTTGGATAAAACCACCTCAGCAAAATGTAACTGTTAGGCTAGGCGCATATTGGGAAACGTAATTGAAAAGCGAATATTGATATAGCGACGGGACATGACCGTGTTTTACAAAACACTCGTAAAACAGTGATTGAGCTTTCTTTGCGAGACTTGCACTTGCACGACCAATTGAATATGTACTATACATACATACATATGTACATTTAGGTATCCTATTTACGTCAAACTATATTTTATTATGAATGCTTTTCAAGTTGTGTAAACAAATAAAATAACAAGAACCATAGCTACGTTAATGCGTAAAATTCTGCTGTGTCAACTTTGAAACACAAACAAAAGCCTTTTCGATTGGTAATCCGGAAGAAAATTTGATATGTCTTTCCTGCAAACAAATTCAGAAGCAAGTTGCTCTTCTTTTTAAAAGAAAATCTGCCATTCTTACACCAATGGAAAAGGCCAAAAATCAACACACTGACGAGCATTCTATCAACGTCTCCTATCTGCGTTAACAGTGTTATAACCACAGATTAGCCATATATGAAGATGAGAATGTTTCGTACTTTTCACCCTCCAAAACCCATTTGTTTACATTGTTGTATTTGTAATTTCTTCCCGCATCGTTGAATAGATGTGAATTACAACAACAATTTAACCACTGTCTGAAGATCCCTACTGTCTATGTGTGAGGTTTTTATACACACATTCTCATTTTTTATCTGATATCTGACAGTTGAAGCTTGTAGGCAAATTAAAATGGCTGCCGGGGATTCTCATCTTCATGTGGCTAATCTGTGGTTATAACAACTTGCTGCCATTTTGCGGTCCGAGAGACAACCCCTTTACTATTTTCGTTTACTATCTAATCGTAGCTTTATTGATTAAAAATCATTTCGGACATATGGGCGCAATCATGGAAGTCCAATTTTTCTACCACTTTATCCAGCAGCCGGAGCCCTATATCGGCAATTACAAGTTTTTCTGATTTACACAACAGTATTTTAAGTGAAATGGCGAAATATAAATACTGAGCTGTCAAAATAAGCTGTCACTTGAAACCGTCTTTCCAATTTTAACACCAAACCTCCATCAAAAAAACCTTTCGGGGAACTGTTTGAAGATATTTTGACAAAAACAAATTTTCAAAATTGTGACCTTGTATTTCCAACGTCTAACCTTCTAATCTTATTGGAGGCATACTCAAATAAATACCAAAAAAAAAATACAATTAAAGAACCACATTTGTATTCAAAAACATCTACATGTCGATTGGGCTTAAATATTTCAAATTTAGTATTAGACTAGTGATTGGCATTCTAATTTAGCAAGAATCATAATTATAATTGAATGACATAGCTCTCTACATTTCTCCCATAACAAGAAGTAATACATCATAATCAAAGCAATACTTTTGCAAATACATATTCACAAACAGAACCAAAAATATAAATATGCCTATCCAAATGAAAATTTCCAGAGCCACCCTGAAGATTCAAGTACCGACGAAGATGATTCACCCTTCGATCCGAACGAAGAAAAAAGTTCCGAAGACGAAACGAAACCAAAAGCAACCCCTAAAAAAGAAACGAAGAAAAAAAAGAAACCAAAAAAAACATTAAATTAAACACATTTAAAAAAATATATATGTATATAAAATATTTTAGCAGTTTTTATAGAGAAAAAAGTGCTACAGCTGAAAACTATACAATGTGTAAACAAATTATTTCCAATCCGTATGTACCTTTATGTCAAGCAAAAAAAAAAAAAAAAAACTGTGTGTGTGACAGTGTCTCATGTGCGTGTGGTGTTGCAAATTAATTTATTTATTTTGATTTTTTATCAATTTATTCTGTATTAATTTTGCAATTTTATCAAAATTGTTATATTAATTACACACCACCTGCAATAATCTGTCTTGTATTTTCACGGTTATTTAAAAAAAAAAAATCTGTAAATAACCATAAACCAATATTTCAATTCAATTGCAAAATATTGCCAAACAACAAAAGCTTTAATGTTTTTTTTTTTTCAAATATGTCTGTATAGTAAAACTATGTTATTTTTAATTTGTTAGTCCTATTTTCTTTTTTATTTTAAGAATGTTAAAAAATTAAATTTTCTAATTTATTAATTTCTTGTAGTATTTTAATTATTTTATCTTATTATCTACTAAATTACATTACAGGTTGTGAGTTCGACGAATGGCGAATTGAATGCAGACGATCCCACGGCCGGACACTCAAATACTCCTATAACACAACAGCCAGAGGTTGAACTTGTGGACGAAACAAAGTGAGTATTAAATAATTTTAAAAATGCATGGTTAGGCAAGGGAGATGTTTTGTTTAATTTCTTGTTGAAAAATATTGAAAATAACTGTAGTTAAGGAACGAACATTATTGATGTGTAAACATCTATGCTGGCGGTAGAGTGAAAAAAAAAATTGTGTCAGTGCCGGGAATCACGGTTAACATGTGTAAACATCAACGTGCGCGGTTTTTTTTTTTTTATTTGGGCGTTGGACTATCACTCCGATGTCCTGGTTCAAATCCAGTCTATTCCACATAAAATGTTTTTTTTTTCCTGGGTGCTGCCTCTTGAGAAGAAGAGAGCCTTTGTTCTCCACGAGCTGTTGCTTGAGCTTACTAACACAATGAAATTTTGTTATGTTCTTTGCTCAACGGCAGAATACCACCACACAAAATTTGTTTAAGAGTTCAAAATTCAGTACAATTACTTTGTATGGAAATATTTTGAGAGCCAGGCCTCGCACAAGGTTTTGCTTTCCAGGTGTGGATAGAGTTTGAGAAGACCTTTCTTTTGATGTTAATCTCGATGGGTTTCGGAAATAATGTTAAAAAAGTCCCTTTTTTTCAAAAATCGACAAAAACTATTTTGTCAAGATTTCTCAAAATGTATACATCAGTGCAAAGGTCTTACGAGACTCGGTTGCGGCAGTATTACGATCCAAAACTTTTTAGGGTTTGAAATTCAGTCAAATCACTTTGAGTGGAAATATTTCAAGAACCATATTTTCAAGAATCTTGCTGAAGCTTTTGATGGACATCTCGATTGGTCTCGGAAACATTGTTCAATCGAAAGGTCTGCCAATTCTCTATTCATAACTGAAAATCGAAAACCTCTTACGAGGCCTAGTTGCGGGAATATCACTATCCCAAACTTTTGAAGGGTTCGAAATTCAGTAAAATCGATTTGGATTGAAATATTCCGAGAACCAGAAGTCGAAGAAGCTTTTGGATTGCCGCTGTCGATTGAGTTTGAAAAGACCTTTCTTTTTATATTCATTTCGAAAATCTATGAAAAAAGTTTGTTTTTATTTTAAAATTTTTCAAAATTCTAACGCTAATGGAAAGGACTGTCAATTCTCTATTCGCTGTCGCAAATATCACCATCCAAAACTTTTGTCCAAATAAAGATAGATAGCTTAACAAAAAAAAAAAAAACATCTCCCTAGCATTACCGTCCATTTACCCCATTCAATTATCAAATTCAAACAAACAATTTTAAAAAAGATGGTTTATGTGTCTTTCCAGATGTTGTTGCTTCTTTAAAAGAAAGAAGAAGAAATCATCACGCCAAAAATGACTAGATGGTGTCCAATGTAGTCCAGAGCGTGAAGCAGTAACACTGCTTCGTGCAACGTCACATTCAAATTCAAGGGATAGTGTATTAAATAATCCTAGTCAGGATTATATACAACAAGCAACGTCACAACATACGTTGCGTTATCCTCCATCCGCGTCGATATTGACGCCAACACCAACTACAAATACGCCGACACTTCCGTTGTAATTTAATTTAAAATAAAAATACAAAAAAAAAAAACAAAAAAAAATATTATAATTAATTAATTATTATTATATGTATTGATTTATTTACTATAATTATTATTAATTATTATTATGTCAAATAAATAAATTCAATAAAAACATACAAGATTCAACAACTACAACAAAAAAAAAGCAAAGAAATCCTTAAAAAAAAACAAGAACAACAAGGAAATGCATGAAAAATCGCGCGCGTAGGAAAATGTTAAACATTCAAGATATTGAGCAAATAACAACACAAACCATTTGTTATATTTTGCTGCAATAACAAAAACAAAATAGATTAAAAAAAAACTACATAATTTATTTTAATAAAAAAAATAATAAGCTACCTACTTCGAGTATTCATTATTATTAAATCTTGTACTAAAATCCCTTGCCCTAAACACACAACCCACATATATAGTCCCAAAGCCAACGACTGATTTAACTTAAATGTTTTCACAGACCTGACAATTTGTCAAGTTATTTCTATAAAGTATGTAAGTGAACAAAAAAATTAAAACGTTGAATGAGTCCCAGACCCATTTACCTATTGTTATACCAACTTAAAGGTGTGAAATAATGCATTGTAGGTATTGGTGAAGCGAGGCCTTTATTGGCGCGCCTTTTGAACCTTTCTACTTGTAATGGCAATAAGGTATTGATGGCAATTTTTTTAATAACTTTAGTTTAATAATATCACTATTTTTTACTCTGCCGAAATAGCTTCCGTATATATTTAAGGATACTTTGCTAAACTTTTCCGACTTCATTATAATGCTATGGCAATGTTGTAGTTTGAAACAAATCTAACTCTTAATGTGTTAAAATTTAAAAATTACATTTACTAGTCAAATTTTTGTTTTATCTTTTAAAGGGATCTTGTTTTTGTTTCCATCGTTCATCTGGTTGGTTTTTGTGTCATTTTTAAGAGACATAGGACTTATAGAAGTCACTTCAACAAATATGAGGTCTGCGAATTAAGTATAGTTGGACGCTGGCTCTCCTACTATTATTAAACCTGCTCCTTTTAATCCCTTTGCAATCACCCAGCTCCTTTTGTATCGTTTCAATTTTATATTTAACATAATATCCCTTTATGCCTTATTCCACCACCATTATTTCTGCATTGAAAAATCTTTCATATAAATACATATATATTGTGAATTATATATATAAAAAAAAAACAAAATATTTAAATAAAATATATAGAAATTGATTACAAAAAAAATGATATGCTAATGTTTTACTTAAAATACATATTTTGCATTAAAATAAGAATATAAATATTTAATAAATAAAATAAAATTGTATAAAGAAACAACAACAACAACAAAAAAAAAAGCATTGTGAATAATTTAATTAATTGTAAAACTCGATAAATATTATCTAAAATATAAAGAAAAAGAAAATCGCAGGTTTTTATGTAAGTAAAATTAACATAGCAGTCATGCATACATACAACTACTCTACTACTACACCTACGACAAGAACAAAAATACTATCATTTTTCCATTTTTTTTTTTTTTGAATTTATAATAAGAATAAAATGTGAGTTAATTTATACTTAATAAAAAAAAAAAAAAATCATATTAAACAAAACAAAAATGAATTTAAATGGTGTAAACTCTTTTTTCTCTCTTACAACATTATAAATATATATACACTCAAAAAACGACAGGCAGTTTTATTATGAACAATTATACAACAAAAAAATATAACACAAAAAAAATTACGACGAAGTGTGAAAGAACAAATTTAAACAAAAACAAAATCAGTCAACTGAAGGAGATTTTCAGTAATTACACTATGTTATATAAAATACTTGTAATATAATTATTTTTATTGCGTTATTTTTAAAAATGACTAAAATATAATATAAAAACAAAATCATATTAAAAAGAAAAAAAAAAAAAAAAAAAAACATAACAGTAAAAATGGAGAGCAGTAATAACTTAATAAATAAGAAAGATTAGCAGAAGAAAAATTAAAAAAGAATTAACTTTAAAAGAATTATGTGGAAAACGAAAAATTAAGTTAAAAATGTGTAAAATGATACTTTTGAAGAACTGCATTCAAGAAAACCAAAACAAAAATGAAAAAAAAAATAATAAAAACCGAAAAAAATATTTTACAACAACGATTTTTTATTTATAATCATTTGTTGCTATAAAAGATAAGCGCATTGCATATTTCCACCCAAAAAATTACAAAATAGGAACTCCTTAAAGCCAAACATTTTTAATTTCTTGTTAGTTAAAAGTCTCTGGCGATGCAATATGGGACTAATCGGCGCAAACCATCTCAAAAATCCATAACTATTTTGTTTCTTCTTTTTTTTTTTGAAATTTTGCACACCTATCAATATACACTGCGTGTCACTTGAATAGAAAAATATCAGAGCGTTTAGTGCTTTTGTAAATTAATAAATCGCTTTTTTTGTTTTAGTTCTCGTTTTATATCGAATTGCATTGCATAAACAGAATAATTTCAGAAAGTACCGTTAGTTATTTTTGCATCGCTTTTAGCATTTCTTCATAAAAAAAAACAATTTTTTGTTGCGCCACAGTGCGCTACCGTAAAAAAGGCTACTCGATTATTAAAACTTGAAGAATGTAAAAATAAAAAGTCTTACGCCCAATTTCTTCACAGAAGTACTAAGCCAGCCTAGTACCCTGTCTAGCCAGGTACTAGCTCTGGTACTCGGTCCTAATGAAAAGTAAGTACTTGAGCATTTCTTCACATCACTAGTACCGGATCTAAGTTCACCAAGCGGTACTAGAACTTAATACGTCTAAAACTGGTCTAATTCTGATTTTGCCAATATTTTGGCATTTCAAATATTATTTTGATATTTATTTTGACTGAACGATTTTTATTTTATTCAATTTTCGAATGAATTATGTCAATTTTACAAAAAAGGGGACATAATATCCACCCCCCATCCCAAACATCAACTATGAAATTTGTCACTGTGACCCACAATTTTTCGGTCTTCAATTTACGCAGTTAGTAGCAAAACGGTCGTCGTCGTTGCTACAAACCTATAGAGAGTGGGATGATGAAGAATGCACATAAAGTCCTACCGGTATTTACAGGAGTGATCAGTGCTGTTCTGTTTTGAATCAGCTTCCAGATGAATCATTTGATTTAAGTAGAACATTGTGTGTTTTTTTTTGTGGAGTTCTGGACATTTGTATGTGTAGGTATGTGCATATGTGTGTGAAAGGCTTGGAGAAATAACCTTTATTGTGTGCATTTCATGTTCGGTTTATGCAATGCATTGGTCGCGTTCGGGGAACTATCCAGAGCTATCAGGATAGGTTTTGTGTTTGTTTTAATCCCTTATAAAAAAACAGCTAATACAAAAACAATGCATATCTGAACATTTTGGGATATGTGCGGAAGGCCTTTTTAATACCTTGTCGAAACTATCTACAAACTACAACACTATCAATCGTTTAAGGTATGACTTTGTTTCTCGATATAAACCGTGGCGATATATACTTTTACGACTGCATTAATGTCCATGCACTACAATACATATATCCGTTCTTATACTGTCATCCCACGTATATAAATGTAACAATCATTCGTCACTCTACAGTTGAACGTAAAGTTGCAGTTGGAGTTGGAAAAAAATATAATTCATTATGGTCCAACTATTAAAATGAACTAAAGTAAAGGCTGGGTCAGTACGAAGTCCGCTGGCAAAGCAAATATTTTAAATTGCTATCAACAACAATTGAATTCAGTCCCTACACTTATAAGGCCTTTACAAAATAGGTAAACCTACACGCTACACCTACATACATAATTGTATGTAAAAATAAAACGAAAAATCCACAAAATCAATAATCGAATTTATTACCTATTTATTAAACAATATCACAAAAATATCGAAAATCAACAACGAATTCACTGAAGAAAATGAATGAAATTTCTCTGATATAGGTATTTGCGCCACTAGACTGCCGATTTGAAAGTGCTAGCTAATACCGAGTCATAAATAGTACTCGGTACCAACTTGACAGAACTAGGGCTTAGTACTTATGTGAAGAAATCATTTGGTACCGATTTGAGTACTAACAACTGGTATAATAACCAGGTACAAGCTGATTTTGAGGAATCAGCTAGTACCGAGTCCTAACTAATACTCGGTATCAAATTGACAGGATAAGGGCCTAGAACTTGTGTGATGAAATGAGTTGATACCGATTTGAGTACTAATTTTAAGACTAGTACCGGTACTAGCATAAGGACTATGTGAAGAAATCGGCCGTTAGATTATTTGCAAACTATGTGTGTAAAACTTGTGGAATCAAAGATGAAATTTTCGCAGTTTGTTTTCACTGCTGGTACAAATATTTAAACAGTGCCGCGTGACCAAAATTCTAGTTGCTCAATTTATTTTATTTAATTACAAATTGACATTAATGTATTTATAGGTATTCTAATTCAAATTATTGAATAAATACAAAAGGAATTGAATTCTCTACAATTTTTGGTGATGATACATTTTACCGAGACATTTTAAATACAAAATTACGAGTAAAAATAGACGAAAAAAGTGTTCGTCTATTTTAAATTACAACTTCTTTATTTTCGATTTCTCGGTATAAAACAAAAAAAAAATGTATGAGTGCCGGTACTCACGGTTAATATGTGTAAACATCAACGTGCGCGGATCCAAAACGGACTTGTTTTTGCTTGAAGGGGATCTTAAGATTTTTTTCACTGAACGTTTTGTTTTCACTCTACCGCCAGCATAGATGTTTACACATCAAAAAAATCTTTTATTTATAAATTTTATTTGTCAGACTTGTGGTTTTTAAAATATCAAGAAAAACTGTCTACATCCCATTTTCCAAAATAACGGTCAAATGAGAGGGCTTTTAAATAGGAAAATGGTTAAGTATACTCACACTGACCCCCATTACACATACGAAAAAAATCTTCTGCCCAAAATGCAAGGACAATATTATATTTAAATGGGCTAAAGGGAATTTCTACTTATTGTAGCAGATGTCCTCAAAGAATTTGTAATGAACCTGTTTATTATTGCACGAACGTTTTGTATTGGTGTATTTTTTTTTTTTTTTTTTTTGAAAAATATATATCTATATTTTTAAATTTTTTACATCTTCGTTGTGCTGCAAAAAAAACTCAAGTCCACTTTCTTATTAAATGGACTTATTAATATTATTAAATGTCCCAAAAGTCATAGTCTATGCCCTGAAAATAATTCGCATGTCTTTTTAAAGTAGTTATTGTATCTGTGATGACTCGAGTAAAAGGCAGAATTACTTCAATATATAAATGTTCTTTATTAAATCTAAGGATAGGTATATAAAAGTGTAAGCATGTGATTCATGCCAGGAGGACAAACAACTGACTGCGGCATATTCTGATTTTTATAATACAAGTTAGTTATTTAAAAGCTCATTAGCTGAATAATTTTATTCATTGGTGAAAATCATCACAGTATCAGAGCAATTAATTATATGTCTAAAACACCCAAAAGTGTGGAACAAAAGACCCAAGTGGACCTGGGCATGGCTCTCGAAGTACTTACTGCAATTTCAGTATTTGTACTGCTTTTGGAAACCCCGTACTGCCGTACTGTCAACACGGTCAAAGTACTGGGCCCGTATTACGAATTACGAAACGAAAGGCAAAAAAACGATACCCATGAAAACGATAGTCATTACATAAACCGATTATGATTTACGAGAATCGATGTCTGAAAATAATGCCAGATAAAATTAAAAAAACAGCAGAACAAAACGAACATAATAAATAAGTGACATCTACATAAAGTCACGATTTAAAACTATAAAAACGGTGCCAAAAGCAGTCGTAAACGAAAACGAGTATCGTTTTTAAAAAACCACTATCGTAAATCGTAATCGCAAAGTAACGATAACGACGGATTTTGGACGATAATCGTAATTCGTAATACGGGCCCTGCTTTTTTTCCTGAACTACTTTTCCATACAAAAACTTCAAATCAACCATTTTCATTATTCTTACAGCTCTCTGAACGCAATTCTTCTCTCATAGCGCAAACAAAACTGTTACTGAAAGCAGAAAATATGTCTATGATGACACAAGTACTTAGTTGAAATAAAATCAATTTACCTAAGAAGCTCTTTTGACCTTTATAGACTTATCTAGAGAATATAAACTGGACCCATTTTTTGGTGTTCCTTTTTTCGAAATAATAATAATTATGCATATACAAAAAATTGTATTTATTTTATTGGCGTACTACCGTGAACTGCCTTTTTTTTTAAGTACTTCTTTCTCAAAAACTGAAACGGCAGCCCTGGACCTGGGTCTTTCTTATGTCGTTTTCGTTTGGATTTCGGAACTGTTCCATTCCTATTGAAGATGGAAAATTTGGAGTAAAAAGAGTGAAAAAGGAGTAGCTCCGAACGTCCACTCGAAAACGACATTACAAAAATCTGTTCCTCTATTTTTGCTGCAAAAAAAGCTCAAGTTCGCAAATTCAATACACCCAGCAGAAATAAAAATATTTCTTAGCCTACTTAAAAAGTTGTTGTAAGGGGATTTCCAGATACCTTTGCTTCGAATTTACATTTAGGGAAATGATGATTATTGAAAGTTGTTAATATGAAAAGGTTGAGCTTTTAACTTTGCTTTAAAAAAATTAATTCCTCGAGTCGAAGTGATGACCTTTTATATGTTTTGGGTAAATGTCGGCCCATAGATTTGAAAGAAGTTGACATCAAAAAGGTGTATAAAAGCAGCCCTCCTATATATATGTATCGAAAAGAAAAAAGATTTACTTAATCTTTGCAAGTCAGGAGCCATCCCGGGCAAGTTTCATGTACCATCGTCGTCGTGGACATAGAGTACCTATATTACCTAGAGAACCGACTTAGGCGGTCGTTCTCTTCCACCCTACAAGCTGTACTGAGAGGAAAATGCCCATTAAGTTTTGTATGGGGTTGTTGTCCAATGCATTTTAAATGGGACCGAACCAACATGGCTTCAATTGAAAGGACTTCGCTAAAATTGCTCAATAAGGTGGATAAGACCGCCAGGGATTCAAAAAAAAAAAAATCCGTTAAATTCAAAAATTGAGAAATTTATTAATTTCGTAGTCAAATTTCTTTTTTTAACCTTTTGTCAACCTAAACCATAGAGTACCTATATTACCTAGAGAACCGACTTAGGCGGTCGTTCTCTTCCACCCTACAAGCTGTACTGAGAGGAAAATGCCCATTAAGTTTTGTATGGGGTTGTTGTCCAATGCATTTTAAATGGGACCGAACCAACATGGCTTCAATTGAAAGGACTTCGCTCAAATTGCTCAAAGTGCTCAATAAGGTGGATAAGACCGCCCAGGGATTCAAAAAAAAAATCCGTTAAATTCAAAAATTGAGAAATTTATTAATTTCGTAGTCAAATTTCTTTTTTAACCTTTTGTCAACCTAAACTATGAAGAATATCGATCATTGTTGCTCCCGGGTAATAAATTAAATAATATTTTTGAATATTTATGTTTAAAAACAAAAACACCTACCGAAAATTAGAAGCGCACTCTAGTTTCTTAGCTCAAAAAGGTACGTGTCTACGATTTAGGTGTGCAAATCGTAGACACGTACCTTTTTGAGCTAATGCCACCACTTTGTTCACAATTAAACCGTAGACACGTACCTTTTTGAACTAATGCGCCAATTTGTTTTTATATCCACCCATAGAGTACCTATATTACCTAGAGAACCGACCGGTACCCCTCTTGCCTTAAACACCCGCAAATTTTATTTGAGGTGAGTAAGTGAAAACTCTCTTAGTTTACTCTTTTTTCCTTATCCGTGAATCCGTGTGAATGGTGGATATAAAAACAAATTGGCGCATTAGTTCAAAAAGGTACGTGTCTACGGTTTAATTGTGAACAAAGTGGTGGCATTAGCTCAAAAAGGTACGTGTCTACGATTTGCACACCTAAATCGTAGACACGTACCTTTTTGAGCTAAGAAACTAGAGTGCGCTTCTAATTTTCGGTAGGTGTTTTTGTTTTTTTTTTAAACATAAATATTCAAAAATATTATTTAATTTATTACCCGGGAGCAACAATGACCGATATTCTTCATAGTTTAGGTTGACAAAAGGTTAAAAAAAGAAATTTGACTACGAAATTAATAAATTTCTCAATTTTTGAATTTAACGGATTTTTTTTTTTTGAATCCCTGGCGGTCTTATCCACCTTATTGAGCACTTTGAGCAATTTGAGCGAAGTCCTTTCAATTGAAGCCATGTTGGTTCGGTCCCATTTAAAATGCATTGGACAACAACCCCATACAAAACTTAACGGGCATTTTCCTCTCAGTACAGCTTGTAGGGTGGAAGAGAACGACCGCCTAAGTCGGTTCTCTAGGTAATATAGGTACTCTATGTATCCACCATTCACACGGATTCACGGATAAGGAAAAAAGAGTAAACTAAGAGAGTTTTCACTTACTCACCTCAAATAAAATTTGCGGGTGTTTAAGGCAAGAGGGGTACCGGTCGGTTCTCTAGGTAATATAGGTACTCTATGATCGAAGCATTGAATAAACATAATAGAAGGTGACACTCGAGGAAAACTATACCAAATCGGCTCGCAGCGCTGCTGTCGCCTAAAATAATATTATAGGTCGGTGTATTCAATTTAAAATATTTCTTTAATTATGGATAGAGTCGTGTATTTGAAAAGGATTTTTTTCAGTTTTGTTTTTGTAATTTCAATCAATTACTATGGAAACGGTTGTTGTGTTTCTTTTGTATGAAATTCAGAAAGTGTGTGTATTACTATGGAAACGAATGTATTTGTGTTTTGTTTGAAATTAAGATTTTTTTTATTAAGCTATTTACATATGTATATATTAATGTATATGAAAATATTTTCGTTACGATTTCAGTTAATAAGTACAAATTATTTAAATCAAAAAAGGGGTTATAGTTTTTCATGATATTAAAGCTGTATTGTTGTGATACAATTATAATTTCAGTTCTACTGATTTGATTGTTAAGGTAAAGATATAAAAATGCAGGAAATAAAACAAGCTACGTTCTAGTACCACTTTATTTAAGCTTGGGAAACGTAGAGGATTGAGGGGTACACAGTTTTTTCAAACTGTAGGCTGCAGGCGAAATTAAAAAAAGTGCAGTATTTTATAAAACGCTATTTTACTGGATGTATAGAGAAAAAGTTTGTATTACGAAATTATTATTTATCGATTCTTTAAAACTAGTAAAATACTATAAAAATGCCAGGCTTGCAATAATGTCCGGTTTAATTTAGTAAATAGATAAGAAGAAAATGTTTAAGTTCGCTAAATTATATGTATGGGTTTTTAGAATAATGCTTATTTTGATTAGGTATATATAAGTTTACAATCGAATGGGATTAAGTACCTACATTCGCTCATACCTATTCTTAGCGAAATTTGAATGAAATAGAAATTACAGCTTTATAAATGCTTATTTGTAGCTCAAATTCGAGATTTTGAACAATATTAGACTATGTGAAACAAGGGCTAGGTACACTGTGACGTATACATATTATGTGTGCCTTTTTATTTTAATTTTTTTTTTTTAATTTTATCATACCGTGCAGGATAATTTACTTCTAGATTTAACTACAGATTCTTGTGTACGATTATTTAATCAAAATTAAAAAAACGACCATTCTGCTATAGTTAATTAATAATCGTACAAAAGAATAAGGGTTTGTTTCACAATGTCCCAGGGAAGTTATAATTACTTACTCGGCATTTAAAATATCCGAAAACTTAATCTTCCCATTAAAAGAAATTGCGTTTTACAATTTATCTACCTAAATAATAAATGAATGTGTCAATTAGTATTCCAGTTTTCCAGACAAAATAGTTTTTTTCTGATAAAAAAAATCAAAAAAAAATAATTATTATTATTTTCGTTTGCCATGTAAATTTGATAATCACCACTTCATCTGGCCATTAAAATACTAAGAACTTTACTTATAACTTTGACGATTCAGAGTAGTTTATAAGCAAAAGTAGTTTATAATTGAATAATAAGTTTCAAGTTGCTTGCTTAGAACTTAAATCAGACATTGTGAAACAAACCCATATATAGAATGAAAAAATCTATATAAGATGACTTAAAATTAAATCGAAATATTAAGAAGGAAGTTTGTGTCCAACTATATAGGTGCATCTACATATTTTGCTCTAAAATCTGTAAGGAACAATAAAACGCAGTAAGATCAGCATGTTTCAGTTGTATAAAATGTAAAATTGGAGATACAGGCAAAAAACTGAATCTAGACTTAGAGTTTGAATTTTTCGCCAAAATACATTGTTCATAAAAATCTATATGTTACAAAAAACAAAGCAAAATTGAAACGTTACTTGACAAAAATAATTAAAATCAAAAAATTATTATAAGTCTCTAAATTGTCAACGAAATACAACCTATAAAATGCATAATTTGTAGCTTTTTCTGTTTTTCAATATGCAAAACAAATCTTCGCGTTAGTTTCAAATCTTCATGTTAACAAAAATTTAAAAACAACTTATACCGATAAAGAAATATACATGCATACAGTTTCTTTCCTCGGGATTGAAAATAAGGGGTATTCATACAATGCCGTATTTGCCTAGTAAACCTCGTAAACTGCATAAGTTTATCACCTCATAAATCAAATGTCAAAATTTGTATGGAAAATTATATACGCAGGGCTGATAAGTTTGCGCGATGATTTTGCCTCGTAAACCACGTAAACTGCATAAGTTTATCACCTCGTAAATCAAATGTCAAAATTTGTATGGAAAATTATATACGCGAGCAACGTAATAAGGATATACACAGATTGCTTTAAAGGTGCGTTCATGCAAAGTGAAGCATACATTTACGCAAATACGAAGTTAGTAAATATATCTCATTGCATGAATACCCCTTATAGTAAACAAATTTCAAAACAAAACAAAATATTGAAGCCTCATCGTCATGGAAACCAATAGAAAAGGGAACAATTAAATTTATAAATATCCCTTTGAAAATTGGTTTGTGTACATAAAAAAACCTACATCATCTATTTCGTTTCTCCTTTCCACCACGGCTGTGCCACAGCGCTTTTAGTTGTCGAGTGTCACCTTCTATATGTATTTATTCAATGATCGAAGCATCTATAGCCGTGTTTTATTATCTTCTATCGGGATCCGGATCTGGATCTGGATTTACTTTTAACACGTAATACACAAACAAAATACTGGGTAATTTTCAAAATTGTTTTTGTAAGACGTGTTAAAAGTTAATCCAGATCCAGATCCGGATCCCGATAGAAGATAATAGCTGTGTTTTATTATCTTCTATCGGGATCCGGATCTGGATCTGGATTAACTTTTAACACGTGTTACAAAAAAAATTTTGAAAATTTCCCAGTATTTTGTTTGTGTATTACGTGTTAAAAGTAAATCCAGATCCAGATCCGGATCCCGATAGAAGATAATAAAACACAGCTAATAAAACACAGCTATTAGCTGTGTTTTATTATCTTCTATCGGGATCCGGATCTGGATCTGGATTTACTTTTAACACGTGTTACAAAAACAATTTTGAAAATTTCCCAGTATTTTGTTTGTGTATTACGTGTTAAAAGTAAATCCAGATCCGGATCCCGATAGAAGATAATAAAACACGGCTAATGTCAAATCCAAAACATCGACATAAAATGAGCTACAAGTTCTGCTAGTAAAATGTAGAGGGATCAAATTATGCCGTACAGTAAAGCACCGCTTACATATGCAGTTTTTTGTATTTCTTCATAAGGTTTATATTTTCACGTGAAATCTTTTGCTATGCTACCGTATGTTAATAAAAATCAAAAAAAATATAACCAATTTCAATTAATTTAATACGTTGTTGCTATTAAATTTGTAAGATGTTGAAGCGAAATATTTTAACATCGATGTTCAAGCATTAAAATCATCATGTCGCACAATTGATGATCAATAATTTCATACACAAATTTCAAAAATAATTTTGCTCAACAAATTAAAATTCGATATTGAAAAATATCGAAATTTTCAAAACGATTAAATATAAAAAAAAAAAACAATTTTCATTTCGAAAACGTTACCATATGATTTTGATTTCAGAAAAAACGTGGAACCACCTAATGTAGATATGTATTTAAAAGTATTTGAACAAAAAAAAAAGAACTTTTTAAAAAAAATATCGCTGTTGATAAATATCGATGTTGAAAACAATTTTTAAGACTGTAAAGATAATTTGAATTTAAGATGTATCTTTTTTTTAAATATCGATGTTGAAAAACAAATTTCAGTAAAGGAATTTTGAATGAGTTAAACGCATAAATTTGGTGAAAAAACGAAAAGAAAAATATTTTTTAAAAACATCGATATTTGAAAATATCGATTTTAAAAACATCAATATTTTGAATTTTCGAAAGACTAAAGGCTTAACTACATAAGCCCAAAAAGTGAAAAATTACAAAAGTGAAAATTTTCAAACTCATTTTGGAATAGTTTTTCTGACTGGAAAACTTATAAAAATGATGCAGAAAGATTAAATTTTGATCTAAAAAAAATATTTTATATTATATTCTTTTTCACAAAACAACTGCGCTAGCGGGAAAAAAAATATTTTTACTTTTGTACAAAAGTACTTTTTGGCTTACCCGGAGGCCACACGAGCCAGTACTGGCAAGCAAGTTGCAATACATTCACATTTTTTCACTAACACATATAAACGCAAGCAACTTGCTCGTCAACTGGCTTGCCTTTTTCGAAGCCAGTTGAGGAGCCAGTAGAGAAGCAAGTAGGGCGTTCATTTTTTACACTATAGTCAACAATCATCGTTCCTTTTATTTAAATTTCTGAATTAATTAGATTTTGTGCAAAAAATAAGTTAAAATAAATTTAGTGTGGAATTTGATTGCATTTTAAAAATGTTAAAATTCACTTTCGTACGAAACTTGACATTGCTTGACAGAATATTTGACATTTGCGAATATTTCGTTACAAATTACCAAAAAGCTCTAAAATTGCCCTTTTCAAAAATAAAATTTCAAATTATTCGGATATTTAGAGGTTTTTTAATCCATTGACATCGTAGACATCCTTTAATGGAATTTGAAAGTTTATGGCTTGACAGATAGGGGACAAATTATATTTGATCCTATCGTGAATATTTCGTTCCAAATGTCAACCGATTGCCCTGAAAATGCATTTTTCCGGAGCAGAAAAAAAATGGAAAAAAAATCGGATTTTCAGAGGTTTTTTAATCCATTGACATCGTAGACATCCTTCAATGCAATTTAAAAGTTTGTGGCTTGACAGATAGGGGACAAATTATATTTGATCCTATCGAGAATATTTCGTTCCAAATGTCAACCGATGGCCCTAAAAATCCATTTTTCCGGAGCGGAAAATAAAATGGAAAACAATTCGGATTTTTAGAGGTTTTTTTATCCATTGACATCGTATACAACCTTCAATGGAATTTGAAAGTTTTGTGCTTAACAGACGGATAGCTAACAAAATGTATTTTGACGTCTGTAGTTTTTTTTTTGGAACATGAATTTTAGTTAGAGTATATGTTATTCCCTCTTATGTTTCGTTGTCCATAATTTCAATTATTAAAGTTTGTTAACCTACTTGTAAGCAACTTGCTTGGCAAGTGGAGTGCCACCTACGTCACAGCCATTACACAGATACGAATTTGGCAGGCAATGTATGAACCCAACTTGCTGCCAGTACTTGCTCGTGTGGCCTCAGGGTTATGTAGTTAAGCCTTAAAGGTAGTAAGTTGAATTTAACAATGATATATATATTTGATTTGATTCTCAAGTTATTCAGATCCCAAATGATATTACCTTATGTACTTCGACCCAAGCTTAAAAAGTGTGGGTGCTTTCATAAATACATGGTTGCTTTGCTTACATGCGATCAATTGCAATCATATTAACTTCATACAAAATATTTGCGCATGTGTTTTACGCTGCATTTATGAACACTTTTTTCTGATTTGCGTCATATGTCATAGGTCATAGGGAAAGAATTTGACAGGTGGAACAATAAAGAAAAGGAAATCGTTTATACTATATACCTATCTCTTTCCTTAATAAAGAAATTCAGATTGCATGTGAGTTTTTATAGTTGCACATTTGCGCTGCAAATATTTGCGGTTTGCTTTTATGAAAATCTGACATTTATCATTTGCATTTATGAAAGCTATGCATTTGTCAGACTTCCGCAACCATGCATTTATGAAAGCACCCTGTGTCGATGGCGTTATTTCCGCAACAAAGCCTCGAAAGGGGTTGCGGTTTGCAGTGGCGAATAGCAAATTAACAGTGGTGCGTTCTTTTTCTATACAATAGTTAACTATTGTTAATGTGTCAAATAAAGATGTTGAAGTGCCATTGTTAAAAACAGTGTAACATTTCATTTAGGAACGATCAATGTTAAAAATATTGTTGATCTGTCAAACGCAATGGGTTGAAAAAAAAATGAAAATACATTTAGAATGAATAAATCAAAAAAATCATTTAATTGCATCAAATTTATTTCAAAAAATACTTACAAAATGTTTACAGTTTGTTAATTATATATTAAATAAACTTTATTTTTGGAAAAAAAGCGAATCTTCCAGCGAAATATAAGATTTTTTTTTGATTCAAAATGGGCACAAATTCACTTGTTAAATTTCTACCGAAATATAAATGAAAGAAAAGATCAAGCAAAGAATATTAATCATAAAATAACAGAACTCGTTTCCAAAAATCGAAATCGTTAGTAAAAATCTATTAAATTGAAAAAGGAAATCCAAAAATGAATATAGTTTCAACTCAAAAGAACGAAAAGTAAACAAAAGATAACCACAAAATGAAAACATTTCCAAATTCAGCTGCTTTTGACAGATTAACATTTCAATTCATATCGTCGAGATGAGTTGGAAATTGTTACAAAGTGTAACATTCTGACAGCTCAACATTGAATTTAGGAACGACTTGAAGACGTCAGAATGTTACACAATGTAACAATTTGAGAATTTAGGAACGACCAAAGTTAACAACAGGCGTGTTTTTTTTGCAAGTCCATATGGATTTGTCGAAAAAAACGACATCGGGACTAATAGTTTTACACCTAAATACAACAACAACTTAAATCCATATAGACTTATCTAAGTCCAGATAATTATCGGGACTTACGTACTGTAAGTAAGAAGTTCCTAAGTCCCGATGTCGTTTTTTTCGACAAATCCATATGGACTTGCAAAAAAACACGCCTAATAGTTAACAATAGTTAACTTTTTAGAGAAAAAGAACGGACCACAGACCTTTCCACCGATGTAAAAATGTCGCCAAACTTTTTCCAAAAAAATTTTATTGATATTTGAAAAAAATGATGGACTAACCCCTTGCACTTTTTTTTCGGCTTTTCAAAAATGTTTCCAAAACCCATCGAGCTATACACCAAAAGAAAGGCCTTTTCAAACTCTATCCGCAAAAATAAACCAAAAGTGTGTGGAAGGTCTGGTTCTCAAAATATTTTCATCCAAAGTGATTGTTTGATTTTACTGCATTTCCGTTCAAAAAATTCAAACGCGTTTGTGTTTGGATAGCTATATTTTTGTTAATCGAGCCTCGAAATCGGTTGCGGTTTTCAAAATTGTTTGTTAAATTTTTAAGAGCTTTCCAAAACCCAAAACCAAAATACTCTTAGAGGTTTGGCTCTCGAAATATTCGCATCCAAAGTCAAATTACTGTATTTCGATGCAACCCTAAAAAGGGCTTTGGATAACGATATTTCCGAAACCAAGCCTTGTAAGAGGTTGTTGTTTTCAGTTTCGTATAGAAAATAAACAGGCCTTTCCGCCGATATAAATCAAAAAATTTTGCTTTGATTCTCGAAATATTCACATCCAAAATGATATTACATTGTGTACTTCGACCCAACCTTAAAAAGTGTGTCGATGGCGATATTTCCGCAACAAAGCCTCGAAAGGGGTTGCGGTTTGCAGTGGTGAATAGCAAATTAACAGACCTTTCCAGCGACGTAAAAATGTTGCCAAACTTTTTCCAAAAAAATTTTATTGATTTTTAAAAAAAATTATGGACCCCCCCTTGCATTTTTTTTCGGCTTTTCAAAAATATTTCCAAAACCCATCGAGCTACACACCAAAAGAAAGGCCTTTTCAAACTCTATTCGCAAAAATAAACCAAAAATGTGTGGAAGGTCTGGTTCTCAAATTATTAAAGCATTTTGAAATTAAAAAATATCTCGGTAGCAGTTTATTATGAATTTAAACGTATTTGGTAAAAAACGAAAATAAAAATATTTTCATATCGATTTTGAAAAACAATCATATGTATTTAAAATTTTCAAAACAAAAATAATAATTTAAATTTAAAAAAAAATGGATTTTCTTTTCGATAAGTTGGACGTTAACATTACCATTATGATGAGCTCAAGTTCTTTATGAACTGGTCTTAAATAGGGTCTCCTTGGGTCTTAAATCCCTTTTTAGCCCGAAGTCGTAACCATATCTATTTTGTTTGTTTTTTTTCAACTCCTATGCTATATGATGTGACGTAGAAAGGTAGAGTTTTTATAAATGTAAATATGTAAGGGTATCGATACGATTTTGGATTAGATGCTTGGGAAGACATAAAAGCCGATTATTTGCAAACTGTTCAGATTAATTTTTTGTTTCCAACCGATTTTCCATATTTCAATCGGTCAGCAATCATTTTGGTGTATACAAAATCTGTGTACGTAAACCGCAAGTTCAAATACCTACGGCTTTAATGTTTCAACTCAAAATCGAGCAAATTTCCAGGCTACTGGTCGTTCAGATTTGTTGTTTGGAAAATTATGAAAAAATTGTCTAAATGGCCCAGGCCCATTACTTCTGCAATTGTTTATTGATCTTCAAAAATGATGTTCCAAAATGAAATAAAATAATTCAAAGTTAATACTGTGTTCAAAATGAAATACAAAATATACATACAATAATATTTGAAAATATTACAAAAAAAAACAGTCGAAATTCTAAATTTTCCACAAAACATCACTTCTCAATAATTGTTTGGCATTTTTTTTTAAAAATGGATCTATCTGCGACAAAAAAATTAATACAAGTTTCTGAAGAAATACAAAAACCAGTCCATGGTATGTAATATCAGCTGGAGAAGACATTATTTTTTCTTAAATATAATATTTATGCTTAATATTTTTAAAGTTCCGGTTGTTTTGGGTAAAGAGTGCTTCATTATAACTCAACAAGACGTTCGAAAGATTGAAGATGCACGTTTTATATCATATCACAAACTTGGACCAAATGGTTGAAAGTCCTGGGATCTATTAACAATCAAAAATGTAATATTGTTTGTATCTTTGATTATAGGAGAACTTATTCCAGTTGAAACAATGTTCGGACAGGAAATTGCCTTAAGAGATGCCCTTGTCTTGGCAGGCAGATTTCAAAGTCAGGAACAAACTGTTAGCCAGCAACTTCTTGAAATGCTTGCAAAATGTTGCGGGTAGTTTATTTGTACAACAAACAGCTTCCTATATTTTTCTTTTCATTTTAAATCAATATAACACAGACAAAACCAGGAACCCGTTAAGCCGATAAAAGCATCTATTGCTCAGCAAATGGAATGGGCAAATACGTGTAATAATTTCTCCCCACCAGTAAGTACTTTTTTGAGATATACAAAATGTAAGCTTTAAATATTCATAAAAACAGTTCCCTTTCACCCATTCTACATCCACTTCGATGAGTGAAATGCCCAATCATAAGGACCTAAAATGTTGCTGCAATAAACCTTGTTGCTGTGCTTGTTCTGCAAAATACTTTATTCATCAAGGAAGCAACACCTTAGAGAACGATGACAGCACAGATCATATCGAAGGATCGCTGAGTGCTAGACAAATGCTGAAAATTCGCAAATCAATTGAAGACACAATAGGAATATAGACTGTTTTAACACACAACATTTTATTTTTTCACTTCCTCTATTGATAAATATATATCTTTCAAAATAATTTTCATGTCTTGAATAAGCACTTCTTTATTGCATTTAACTTTTGACCCATCTTTTGTTAAACAGCATCCATTCATAGTACCGACTTTGAATTCCTTTTCTGAGAAAACTTCGGGTTTCCAAATTAAAGCGATATCCCTTCCGCCACATGGATTATAAAAGAATATGCAGAATTCTGAAAAAGCTTCCTACAATTTAAGCATTAATAAAGTTGTTTAGAAAAGAAAAAAATAGGAAATTGGCAAACTTACCCTAAGATCAGTAATTGCAAACTTGGAAAAATGTTGGCCGCTGGGAAATTGTCTGAAATTTGGCTGGACCCAATCTGAAAAGGCAGACGGGAACTCATTTGCCATACAATTAGGCACGAAATCAGGTTTTAAGCGTATAAGCATATCATAGCCTTCTTTTGAAGCTGTAAACAATCTATGTGGCTTGATGACCTCCGAAGGATTTAATATTGCTGGCTCAATGATGGTAAGAGCATATTTAGCTAAAAGTTTCACTCGGGCCAAAACAGGTATGATTGGAGCTTCTTTACTCCAAATTCCATATCGCTTCTCATCGTAAGAAGTAACGATCAGCAGTGGCGGGAAAGTATCACGTTCGTTGATAAATTTGTTTTCTAGCTCCGAAACACTATCGTCTGAAAAAGAGAAATATAGGAATTCTATGGTGTATTCATACAAATAAAATTATTGTTATTATTAGCCAAATAAAATTATTTTTATTATTAGCCTAAAGAGGGGTAAGGTTGACAAAACCTATTTTAATCGAAGCTTTGAAGATTTTTAGGTAATTTATTAATTTTCTATCCATTATCAGTTTTAATATTTATTTTAGTTTCGACCAAAATTTGAATTGAGTATTTGCGCAAATACATAAAAATACAAAAAAAAATACATGAGTGTGGACATCCGAGCGCACACAAATTTGTCTGTCAAATTCAACGCACGCTATCCGATTCCGCCGGGTTTTTTGGCGCACACGAAAATCGTTTCTTTTTATAGAACTGATATTTCCGACACTAAAAATGTATGAGACATTAATTCACATAAACATTTTTCTATCTCGCGAGCGCTCTGTTTTGTCAAAAACTAAAAAAAAATGTTTGAGTACGGAAACATAATTGAACTGAAATTCGGGGAAGTTCACACAAATTTAATTCAATTTAACTTCATTTTAAAATAAGGCTAATTTCTGCTATGGTACCTACCATCTAGCTCTTCATTGAACTGCAAAGCAACCATTTCCGTTCGCCAATCCGTGTTCGCTAACAAATACAAAAATCTGAAAAATCCGGTTTGTGGTTGGCAGGTATTAGCTTGTGGACCCATCTTCATAAACTGGCTAGCAATCAATAATTCTGTACACTCATCTGGCCACAAACCATCGTCAATTAACTGTGAGTACAGCCATCGTTTAGCAATCATAACTGTAGGTCCGAAACTCGGATGGGATTTATAAAGTCCATGCAGAGCGCTTGTTAACTTCGGAAGCAGAACATAACGTTTCTCTAAAGCTATACTCTCAGGAGTATCTTTGTAATGGGTAATTCCTTTCTCGTTAACTTCTTTTTTCATAAGTGCAATTTCTTTTGCGTGAGATATTTCTACTCGAAACACATATCCATCTTTGAATACGAAAAGTCCATCGAAACGAATCATAGTTCGAAAATGATGTTTTTCCTTGAGTGCTTGTGCTATTTTCACATAAAATGCTGTTTTGAGAGCACGAAAAGCCGACAGTTCGCTCGGCCACTTTCCACTTACTCCTACAAATCATTTAAATAGTTATTCAAAAATTGTACGGAAATTCATTGTCTACACACAACTTACCCAACTGAATAATTCCATTGCAGACAGTTCTGCTAACCAAACCCAGTTTGGAGTATCTTCCATCGGCTAAAACCGGCACTGGATCGCTGTATCTAAACACAGGTGATGTCCCCTGAATATTTGTTATCTCCAATGGTAATTCATCTAAACTTCTCAGCTTCTGGCCAAGATCATCAAAGCTGTTGATGACTTCCAAAGAAGTTGTTTCTGCATTCGTTTCTTGATTTACATCTTTGTCTAGTTTATCTACTTTAAATATACTATTTAACTTGTAGGCTTTATCTAATTCTCCAGCTATGTAGTTAATAAGTGACGATTTTAAACTGTAATGATTTTCTAGAAGATGTTCCACAATCCGTCTTACTATAAGACGCTTCTTAGCAAATGACTCTCCAGATGCTGACCAAACACATGATTCAGTAATACTACCGTCTTGGAAACGTCTAAGTTCAGATTTGGAACCCCAGAATTTGCGGAATTCTTCAGCAGTTTCATCGTTTGCTTCTGGCCCTTTATCGAGAATTTCATAAGCTTGTTCGGGATTTAAAATGAGACCAAGACGGAAATTATGTTCTATTTCTTGAGGGTTTTCATTGATTTCCCATGAAGAAGGAGCTGTTTCTATAGGTACCACATGGAAAAGACGATTAGAAAGGCCCTTACGGAGAAGACTGTAATACAGAAATTTGTTTTGAAAGAGTTCGACTAGAAGAAATGTTAACACATACTCGGAGACCATTTTAAGCACATGTGGGAACCAAAATCCTGCAAAGTTAATACGATCTGCACGAACTCCATGCTTTTCTAACAACTCCATTATTGTTGATTGCCCTGATATTCTTTGAAATAAATGAATGAAAAGGCGTTAGTAAATAATGTAGTTTTAATTTTTAGGCCTTAAGGAAAAAGAAAAGAACTCACTTCAAAATATGATCGTACTGTGTGTATACCGGACACGTAGTCATAAAAACCAATGGAAAACTGTTGATTTTCGTATTATTTAGAATATCAATTGTTCGCTTTGATTCGGCCTTCACTCTGCGAAATACATCAACTGATAGATTGGCACAAATGTTACAGAATCCAGAGAAATCAGCAAATACGACACTATAATACGCCGAAAACTGTTCCAAAGTTGGTTGATTTGGTGAAGAAAAATCATTACAGAGTGTGATACCCTTGCCATCTTCATCCCAAGTACTAAGTGCTGTGAAAGATACAAACCAAAGTTAATTTTTGATTTTAAAATTTTATTCACTGAGTAAAAGTGTGATTCTATTGCCATTTAGAGTAAGTACATTTTGGTAGATGTAAATATTATTTTAATGATATATTTTAGTAATAAAATATCGGTTTCCTACAAAATTCCCCTTAATTCAATGTACCTTTGTTAACGCGAGCTGTCACGGGTAGAATTTACCTGCTGCGAATGTAAAATTTGTTGGTTCTTTTCCCTTGCTACCCTAAGGCTTCTTCCTGGGGTGGCTCGTCAGGCTAGGCCTTGCACGTTTACCCAAAAGCAATACTGCAATCTAAGGGCGCCACACGTTGGAAGGAAACCATATCAAAATTAAAGCGAGTTGCTAATTAAAAAGTTGGTTCGGTTTTGCTTCCAAAGTAGAAGTGATTTTTATTAAAACTGATCGGACTATTTATATGATTTCAAAATGCACTAGATTGCTCCATACCTCGATTCTTGACCCCACTAATATTCAATGCTCAGAGTCAGCATAATATGACATCAGGCCATATGATAGTTTTTGGTTTCTTCATCGACTGTGAGTCGGATATGCTTAGTGCATGTGTATATTTTTTATTACTCTGAAGTAGCAGGCAGATCAATGCCTTGCATTGTATTCTGAGTATTATGCATATTGTATATGTACATTGCTTAAGGCAATGCATTCTATGTTGAAATAATAAATTGTCAGGTATCGAAGCATGGTTCAATATGAAACGTTTATGAAGTTACTTTATGGAATAACTTGGTCGCTAGTGTGATCCCTTCACACGAACTTTGTTCGAAGACGGGCGAATTTTGATTTTTTTTGGCGATCTGAGCCTCAATTTGTCAGTATTACGTTGTGAAGATGCTATCCAATTTTCTTCTATTGCGAGCCCATTCGCGCTACAGACCGTGCCATTTGAGCCGAAGGATGCGATGTCGCTGTAGAACTCGTTAAGTTCGTCGTTGAATCTTCTCCTCCAGAGCTCGTCAATTTAAATCGGAGCTTATATTTTGTGAAGAATATTTTGCTCGAAGACTCAGGATTATCTTCATCCGCATTTAAAAGACCATGCCTGAGCGCAGTAAAGTAGAACCAAAGTGGTCAAATTCTAATGCAGAGCTTCCTTAGTTCTTCGGGATAAGACCTAACTACTCAACTGAATTCAAAAGAAACAGCGATTGGCAAGAGTGATTCATTGCTTAATTTTATTACTACATCGAGATTTTAGCTGTACTTTTAATCTAGTATTTTGCAACGTACAATGTTGAAGAAGTCACATCACAGAACGTCACTCGTGTCTAAATCCTTTTTTGACATCGAAGATCTTGATGAATTCGGTACCGACATTATACTAAGCAGCGAGGAAATCTCCATAGTCATTCAGCACAGATGAAACGAGTTTAGGAGGAATGTTGTCTTAATTGTTTTAAATTCTTTCAAGGGTAATCGTAAAGTGAAAGTCGTTTTTTTTGCGTTTCGCCATAAACCTATTTAATCTGGACTTTATGCTGAATACTTTCTAGTCTGAAATAACGCCTAATTTTGTCAAATATTTTTTCTATATTTCTTCAAAACTGACACCCCGTACCCCAAAATGTATCTTTTCAAAGTTGTTTTTGATTAAAGGTGTGGACACTTCGATTGGCCTTCAGCTACTTGATTTCCGGCCACTTATTCACGGATTTGTAAGATGTGACTAGAAATCCGAAAAACATTGTTTGTTGGGTGAGACAAATCCTTCAAGATTATAATATTATATTGTCCATTCGAAGTCGGAAGAAAATTATAGGTATATATAGGAATTATATGTATATACCCTTTACAACAGTGAAGTGCGGAATCGAAGGGTCCAGTCCTGATCAGAGCCCCTGCTTACACGCCATATGTTGAAGCGGCAGCATTTAAAGAAAATCACGGAACTTTCCGACAGACCACGACACAAATACCTATCAGCTATAGTAAAGTAGTAGGAACAAAAATATAAAAAATATAGGAGACGAGTCAATATTTGAATTTAGGAGTTACATCCTCGACAATTTGGCGAATAGCTAAGGACTTAAGTATCGCAATGAACATTAAACAGGTTTTGTTTACAAGGTAACGAAAAATTCCAAACTTCCACACCATTATTGGAATACCAATAAAGATTTTTAAGAAAAGGCACAACTATAATTATGATTGCCACAAAAACTACACTAATTGTAGTCTATAACAAGTCAATCTATTTAAGTGATGGCCATCAAAAGAGCTTTCCGGACAAATTTCACTCATGGACTCACCTAAATGGTTCCAAACTTGCCTGGCCACTTGGTAGCTGCTCATAGCTGTATGCAATTTGCGCTGCTTAAACAAATACACGACAAAAGCCGACATGATGTGACTGCCGAAGCCTGCATAACCAACATCAAAGTTTCTCTGTCTTAGCCAAACTTTCAGAAGAATCAAACCTTCCTGGAGATTTTTATTGCCAGAAAGAGTTTCCTCCAAAGCTACTTGATTCTTTTTCATCGTTATGTCGAACAAAATACCAGCATTGTAGTTGGGAGTCGCCAATGGCAGATTTTCGCTGGCATCTGTCTCTCCAAATATACTTTCACGGATGTTACTGTTCCATGGGACAAAACGATTAAGTTTGAAGGAAGATTCTCCAGCTCCAACGAATATCCGCAAAATTAACTTCTTTCCGATGTTTCCTGAGGGTGTTATTTCTAGAACTGGTTTCAATGGATTGTTGTTAAAGTAATTGAAGTGGAATTCGAAGTTGTCGGGGTTTGCTTTTATCATTTTGTTGGCAATGTATGCCAAGTATAAGGCTCTCTTTTGGTCATACAAGAGATTAAGGTAGTCGTCTTTCTGGAAACAATCGTTTGGCATCAAAACACACACATCAACAGTGAGCTTTGGGCCAATCATTGCTCGATGCTTGAAGGAACCAACTATGAAGGGCTTTTCGGTAGGTTTGATGAATTGAAACTGGAAACGCTTCAGATGGAATCTATCCAAGGCAATTGGAAGTTTCATCTTGCTCTCATTCAACCAATGCAATGCATTTGAATCGTTTTTGGTGTTCTCTGACTTAAGTTTGGACAAGAACGAGGTGAAAGTAGACATCCATGAATTGACGAACATAGTGTACTTTTCTTTCACCTTGATTTCTCCAAGGATCTCTTGAATTTGCATTCGAAATAAATTCGAATGAAATAGGTTTTTGGTTTCGGTGAGCTGATTGAGTTCCTCTACAGTAGGTTGCTTGAACAAAGCTAAATTTGTGTCGACTTTTTTCTTTTTTTGTGGAAATACATTGGGCGGCGTTTCAGTTGTTTTTCGTTTTGGAGCTGAAGTAGGAGCTGATGATGTTTCTTCTTCCTGCTCAGAAAATCCATCATCACTGTGATTTTCATTTGTGTTGTTTGATTCTTGGTCTGATTCCTCACTTGTTCCATTCTCGATCATCGAATCGTAGTGGTCTTCTTCATCCTCAATATTCGATTCATCAGAACTGTTGTCGATTTCTTCTACCATTAAAGTCTTAAATTTCGGTAAAAACGCTTTTATTAATTTTCATTATTGTTACCAAATATAAATACCTTAGTTTGTGGAGCTTTTTTCTTAAATTTAAGCATTTTTAATTTCTATTGAATAGATTTATTAGAAGAAATGTTCAATACAAAAATTTAGCAACCGCACGTGTTAAAAACTTTTGTTTTGGTTTTTGCGGTGAATATAAACGTCAAATTTATACACCATACTACCACAGATTAGCCATATGAAGATGAGAATGTTTCGTACGTTTCACCCTCCAAAACCCATTTGTTTACATTGTTGTATTTGTAATTTTATCCCGCGTCGATGAATAGATGTGAATAGCAACAACAATTTAACCAGGTGTGTGAAAATCGCTACTGGCTATGTGTGAGATTTTTATACACACATTCTCATTTTTTATCTGATATCTGCCAGTTCATGCTTGTAGGCAAATTAAAATGGCTGCCGGGGATTCTTATCTTCAAGCCTGAATTCACAATGCGACGAGGAAACGGGACGTGAGCGTGACGAGAACCGCTGTCATCTTTTTCTAGTTACAAAATCTTCGCCCAATTCACAATGCAGCGAGCGTTTTTACTACAAAAATTAATTTTTGTAAAAAAAAAAATCAATAAAATATAAACAAAATAACTTTCAAAACAATAGATTTATCAATAACTTAATTTTTTATACACAATTTGATTATATCTCTTGTGAAAAATCTGTAAATTACTTAGGAAAAATGAAAATCGTCGTCACGTCGCGTCTTTTTTTCAATTTTTCGAATTCATGGCGTGACGTGACGACGAGAAACGGAGCAGCATTGTGGTATGCTTTCATTGTTTGAAATTGGTTTGACAACTACAACGAGTTCTCGTCACGCTCACCTCTCGTTTCCTCGCCGCATTGTGAATCAGGCGTCATGTGGCTAATTTGTGCATACTACCTTTGTATATATAAACTATAGTACTCTCATGGAACAGAAAAATTTAATTCAACATGTGTTCTATACGTGGCGCTGCGGGTACTACAAAACTGACGTTATTGATTGTGGAAGCGAAGTAGGAAGAGAAAAAAGGCAAGAATAAGAATGAGAGAAGTATATTATTATGCGTCTGACAACAATAAGGAGACTAAGGGAGATAGTTGGAATAGATTATTTCGTCATGGCAAACAGCAGAATAACAGAGAAAATGAAAATTTTTTTGCTCTATGGACGAATACGATTTTTTGTTGCTTTGCTTCATAAGCTTTAGAACTCGTATAGATAGGGGTATCTATATGTATTGTATAGGTATACTTTCGTATTATTTTTGGGTAAATGGAAGTTAGATTTTCAATTTGTTGTGAAAATTTACATTATAGAAACAACGTTGTTAAATTTCACTATATCTGAGTGGAATACAACGTTGCTATATTTCGCGTTAGCTGCATAGAAATTTAAAAAGCTAACAGGTAGGTAGGTATTTATAGTAAGATATAGATTTTTTTCTTCGTATAGTTATTATTATTTTTGTTCTTCAAAATGTCATAAAAATAGAACTTTGTAAGAACAAAAATAATAATAATTATAATGAATTTAGAACCTACCACAATGGCCTTTTTTATAATTTGTAGGTACGTTATGTAGGCAAGTAGGTATAGGTATATGTATAGGTATATAGGTAGGTGTTCAGCTAGGTATTAAATGTTGTAAACATGTAAAAAAAACGATTTCTTTTTTCAAATTATTTTTATGTAGAAAGTTTTGGAAAAATTTAGTTTAGGTATACCCATTTAGTTTTTTTTTTACAAATCAAATAGGGAATTTTTTTCGAAAAATATAGGTTTTATTTGGAAAGTTTTGTAAAAATTTTAAAAACATTGGTCGAAGGTATGCCAATTGAAAAAAAATGTTATTTCAAAAAAAATGTTTTTTCCTTAAAAGTGAAAAAAACTAGTAGTAAGGTATCCCAATTTTGAAGTCTAATTCGAAAAAAAATGTTTTTATGTAGAAAATTATAAAAAAATTAATACGTACCCCAACTTTTGAAAAAAATATTGAATGACTTGGAAAAAATTAGTTTTTTTAATTTCCTAAGTATTGAGATTGAGTCAAAAATTAAAAAATAGATTTATGACTTAAAGCTCCAGTTTTTCAGTGCGAGATAAAGGTTAAACCCGAATTAGCTCATCAAATTTGCTGATTTAACTCAAGACAGTGCGTTGCCGTATTCTTGTGGATGCATTATCATACATTTTGCTATTTTATGGTCATACGAGAGAGCAAATTATAATACGGCAAAAATAAAATTCACAAGGAACCGTGCACAAATAATACGATTTCCTTGACCTCCTTGAGATTTTGGAACTCGAGATTTCGGTCAAACTTGACATAACGATGATAGCGAAGACGAAAAAAGTGGGTCTCGCAAAAACGTACGTCTGTTTGTTCAACTACAGCCTAAACGGATGGGTCGATTTTCTTTAAACTTGGTACCTTGCGTTTTTTGGACATTCCCCCACCGGTTTTTTTCTATTTTTTTAGGACCATAACTAACAGTAGCTGTCATAAAAAATTTCTTGGCCAAAAAGGAAAAACTTATTTTTCTCAAAATCGGCGCTATAGATTTTTTTTTTAAGAACTCAATAAATTTAAATAGTTATAAGTTGCCGTTTAATAAAAAAATGGTTCCGAAATGGTTATTAATGGTACCTCCCAAGGAACCATTTTTTTGATTTTCGCTTTTCTCAAAAACGGTTCAACTGATTCTGATCAATTTTTTTATGAAGAGTAATTGACATATTCTAAATAATATTGTGTACCAAAATTTACAAAAAAATATTTTTTGGATTTTTAAAAAAAGTTTGAATTTTTTTATTGAAAACTCAATATTTCAAAAACGACTATGTAGATTTTTATAAAACTTGGTAAAAACCAGTTTTTTAACTTTATCCAGAAGATTTTTGACAAAAATTATCCTAATACCTAAAAATAACGGTGCCTCCCATACAAATGTTTAAAAACAGCTAAGAAAAATATTTTTTTCTCAAAAACGACTCCTACGATTTTCATAAAAAATTTGTGTGTGTGTTGAAATTAGTATGATCTACCATTTAAAATGTTTAAATTATTGTTTGTGAGCGACCTTTGATGTTAATATATTTATGATAGATACAGGCTCCAGGTCCAAATTTAAATTAAAGAAAAAACAGTTTAACTTGTATAGGTAGTCGACTACCTATACAAGTCCACTACCTATACAAGCCGACTACCTATACAAGTTAAAGTGTTTTTTCTTTAATTTAAATTTGGATATGGAGCCTGTATCTATAATATAAATTTTACGTTTATTAACAGTAGCTCTTATGGAACGGTTTCTTTGATTTTCGAGTATCTCAATATCTGATCAACCGAATAAAACTAGACTTTTTATACATAAGCTTGTAACAAATATATTTAAATAAAAGTGCGTATCAAAATTATTTTTTGAAAATTCGATATTTCAAAAAATGGTAGCAGTTTTTTTCTGTGGAGTTCAATTTTAATTCAACATTAATAAATACTTAAAATTGGCATACCAATTATTTTTTCTCAAAAATGTTAACGAAATTTTATTTATAACAAATTAATTATTTTTAAACCCGCTCCTACGATTTTTTAACTTTTTTTCTCATAAATTAAGATTTATATAAGAAATTAGATGGTGTACAATTTACCAGTTTAAATAATATAATTTCCATATGAAGGATTTATTATACAAATTCTATATACTACTGAAATACATCAGCCATGTAGAAGACTTAGCACTATTTAATTGGACTTATTGAATTATTTTTATGGACTAAAGGCCGTTAAAGGCTATTTTTAATCAATAATACAGTTTCCTTTCATGCCTATTGCATATGTGCAACACTGGGCTATATTGTTAATTTTAGTATACTCACATAATACGACAACTTAACTAAGTTTTGGCAAATGGATAAAATATAGACTACCATAGCTAATTTATTTCAGACTAAAGAACCACAATGTGATTGCACATAAGAGCAAGTTCGTGCGAAACAGTCGTGCATTATTTTTTCTTGTCTCGTCCCAACCTACACGCTCTTCAGTATTTCGAAAAAAGGGTTTATAATTATACGATTTTAATAAATAGGTACCTACTTGAAATTTGCGTACATACCTACCTACTTTCCAAATTAAATTTCTTTAAAAAATTATATGAAAATATTTTTTACAAAATACAGGTACCTCCAAAAAAAATATGCACGACTGGGTCGCACGAACTTGCTCTTATGCGCGATCACATTGTGGTTCAATAGTATGAAATAAATTAGCTATAGGAGTATATATGTTATCCATTTGCCAAATCTTAGTTTAGTTTCAGGTGGTATTATGTGAGTATACAAAAATTAACAATATAGCCTAGTGTTGCACATGTGCAATATGCATAAAAGGAAATTATACTATTTAAACTGGTAAATTGTTTTAAATCAACAAAATTAGAAAGAAATTGATTAAAATACTTTGAATCAGTTTTAACCCAACGCGATGTACACCATCTGATTTCTTATATTAATCTTTATTTATGAGAAAAAAATTTTGAAAATCGTAGGAGCGGTTTTAAAAATAATTAATTTTTTATAAATAAAATTTCGTTAACATTTTTGAGAAAAATAATTGGTACGCCAATTTAAAGCATTTACTAATGTTGCGTTAAAAATTGAACTTCACAAAAAAATCTACTACCAGTTTTCGAAATATCGATTTTTTTAAAAAATCCAAAAATCATTTTTTAGAAAATTTTGATACGCACTTTTATTTATATTTGTTACAAGCTTCTGTATACAAAATCTAATTTTATTCGGTTGATCAGATGTTGAGATAGTCGAAAATCAAAGAAACGGTTGTATAAGAGGTACTGTTAATAAAGGTAAAATATGAACTTTAAAATTTTTAAATGGTAGATCGTACTAATTTTGACACACAAAAAAACTTTTATGAAAATCGTAGGAGTCGTTTTTGAGAAACAAAATATTTTTCTTAACGGTTTTTTAACCGTTATTTTTGGGTATTAGAATAATTTTTGTCAAAAATCTTCTACATAAAGTTACCAAGTTTAATAAAAATCGACCAAGTCGTTTTTGAAATATTGAGTTTTCAAAAAAAATATTAAAACTTTTTTTAAAAATCTAAAAAATGTTTTTTTTGATGATTTTGGTACACAATATTATTTAGAATGTGTCAATACTTCTTCATAAAAAAATTGATCAGAATCAGTTGAACCGTTTTTGAGAAAAGCGAAAATCAAAAAAATGGTTCCTTGGGAGGTACCATTAATAACCATTTCGGAACCATTTTTTTATTAAACGGCAACTTATAACTATTTAAATTTATTGAGTTCTTAAAAAAAAAATCTATAGCGCCGATTTTGAGAAAAATAAGTTTTTCCTTTTTGGCCAAGAAATTTTTTATGACAGCTACTGTTAGTTATGGTCCTAAAAAAATAGAAAAAAACCGGTGGGGGAATGTCCAAAAAACGCAAGGTACCAAGTTTAAAGAAAATCGACCCATCCGTTTAGGCTGTAGTTGAACAAACAGACGTACGTTTTTGCGAGACCCACTTTTTTCGTCTTCGCTATCATCGTTATGTCAAGTTTGACCGAAATCTCGAGTTCCAAAATCTCAAGGAGGTCAAGGAAATCGTATTATTTGTGCACGGTTCCTTGTGAATTTTATTTTTGCCGTATTATAATTTGCTCTCTCGTATGACCATAAAATAGCAAAATGTATGATAATGCATCCACAAGAATACGGCAACGCACTGTCTTGAGTTAAATCAGCAAATTTGATGAGCTAATTCGGGTTTAACCTTTATCTCGCACTGAAAAACTGGAGCTTTAAGTCATAAATCTATTTTTTAATTTTTGACTCAATCTCAATACTTAGGAAATTAAAAAAACTAATTTTTTCCAAGTCATTCAATATTTTTTTCAAAAGTTGGGGTACGTATTAATTTTTTTATAATTTTTTACAAAATTTTCTACATAAAAACATTTTTTTTCGAATTAGACTTCAAAATTGGGATACCTTACTACTAGTTTTTTTCACTTTTAAGGAAAAAACATTTTTTTTGAAATAACATTTTTTTTCAATTGGCATACCTTCGACCAATGTTTTTAAAATTTTTACAAAACTTTCCAAATAAAACCTATATTTTTCGAAAAAAATTCCCTATTTGATTTGTAAAAAAAAAACTAAATGGGTATACCTAAACTAAATTTTTCCAAAACTTTCTACATAAAAATAATTTGAAAAAAGAAATCGTTTTTTTTACATGTTTACAACATTTAATACCTAGCTGAACACCTACCTATATACCTATACATATACCTATACCTACTTGCCTACATAACGTACCTACAAATTATAAAAAAGGCCATTGTGGTAGGTTCTAAATTCATTATAATTATTATTATTTTTGTTCTTACAAAGTTCTATTTTTATGACATTTTGAAGAACAAAAATAATAATAACTATACGAAGAAAAAAATCTATATCTTACTATAAATACCTACCTACCTGTTAGCTTTTTAAATTTCTATGCAGCTAACGCGAAATATAGCAACGTTGTATTCCACTCAGATATAGTGAAATTTAACAACGTTGTTTCTATAATGTAAATTTTCACAACAAATTGACAATCTAACTTCCATTTACCCAAAAATAATACGAAAGTATACCTATACAATACATATAGATACCCCTATCTATACGAGTTCTAAAGCTTATGAAGCAAAGCAACAAAAAATCGTATACGTCCATAGAGCAAAAAAATTTTCATTTTCTCTGTTATTCTGCTGTTTGCCATGACGAAATAATCTATTCCAACTATCTCCCTTAGTCTCCTTATTGTTGTCAGACGCATAATAATATACTTCTCTCATTCTTATTCTTGCCTTTTTTCTCTTCCTACTTCGCTTCCACAATCAATAACGTCAGTTTTGTAGTACCCGCAGCGCCACGTATAGAACACATGTTGAATTAAATTTTTCTGTTCCATGAGAGTACTATAGTTTATATATACAAAGATATTATCCATTGACTTATTATATATATATAATAAGTCAATGATATTATCGATGCGAGAGTTACAGAACGTAGGCCCACTTACAGTAGACGTGTTTTTTGTGCAAGTCCATATGGATTTGTCGAAAAAAACAACATCGGAACTAATAGTTTTACACGTAAATACAACAACAACTTAAATCCATATGGACTTAGCTAAGTCCAGATAATTATCGGGCCCTACGTATTGTAAGTAAGAAGCTCCTAAGTCCCGATGTCGTTTTTTTTCTACAAATCCATATGGACTTGCAAAAAAACACGCCTATTACCTTACCATTTACAAAACTGAAACGACATCTACCCAGCAGAGTGAATGAGATAGGGAAGGGTATAGATTGAAATGAAAGGATCTTTCTTCACCGTGTTATCACGGATAGTTCAGTAAAACGACCTTGAGTAAAAAGACCCATGTAATCAGGCACTAGTGAACTAGTGCACTTGTTAATAAATCACTTAAAATTAAATTGTTACTAATAGGCGTGTTTTTTAGAAGCTCAGTAGAAATTAGTTGACACAAAGACGTCATGTTATGTATGTTAAATGCAACAACAACTATATGAACCTATATTTAATGCATGGTACAAATTTCAAATAACCTATGTTTTCTGACGACATAATTTTGATTTTACCAAGAGCAGAATACAATAGAATCTATTGTAGGTATCCTTTAAGATTTGACTTGCATTAATAAAATGTATGCAGTCTGCATAAATTTGAAGGAGGCCAGGACCGGACCCCGGTTGTCGAGCAGACGATGATGATGATGATGAGCCTGCATAATAATGTTGGAAAACGAAAATAACCTTCGAAGCTACCAGCTCCATAGACACGAATATATATACATGCCATGACAAAGTAAAATCACTGAATCGATTCGAGAAAGGAAAACCTTGTTAATTAAAAAGGAACGATGAAAAAATAACAAAGATAATTTTTGTAATTATGTGTTCTGCGTTGTCCTTTAACAACGACAAATTCTTATTTATTTATAATTAATGTTAAATTAAGCTTATACAATAAAAATGCAGTGAATTATTTTCACTGGCAGATTTAGGTTTTCTGCCGCCCTTTGCCCGGTTGAGTACGCCGCCCCCCTAATTTTTTTTTTCTAAATTCTTTTAATTGCCTTTATTCTTAATCGTTCTTGCAGAGCAGGTAGGTGCAGGTATATTGGGGAAACACAAATCAATAACAACCTTTGTAGGTGTGTATACGTATTATGTTGCGACTGACAAATATCTAGAAAAGGGTGATCTTAATTTTTTTTTAATATCAAATTTCAAATCTGCTTAATAATCTTAAAAAATTTATGGGTGTCAAGTATGAAAATACATCAAGTAGTTTTTCTCAACAAAAACATTTCAATTTAAATAAAAAAATTAAAATTTTGGTAAACAATTTATTTACAACTTTTTTAACATTCTCCATAAAAAATGATTGTTAGATCCCAGAATTAAAAATAAAACAGAACATATTTATCGTTTTAAAATATGTGGGTGGTTTCATTTCCTAAATAGATATAATTAATAATATAGAACAAAATTAAATCAAATTATAAACTTACGCTTTTATGCGCCCTTTCAGATTCAGGATCTTACGTTAAATGATAAATCAAAATTTGAATTTGAAGATAAAATGATTTGTTAGGAAAAAATAAAAAACATTGTCAAGGCAATAATAAAGTTATATAAAAAAGGCAATGGCCGCATTCACTAATGTAGTTTCTACGTAGTCAACTCACTCTGATTGGCTAAAAACAACTAAGAAGTTAGTTGAAATTTCCCCTCCGACCTAGTGTAAAATTTTCGGCTACAAAGTTAGTGGATAATGATTTTGACATTTCACGATCAGCTGTTCGATGAAAATACAAGTTTAATTTTTGGTAGAAGATATTTTTAAAATGAAATTAATGGTGCAATATGAAAATATACATTTTATACATTTTGTTTAGTTTAAACTGTAAAAAAAGTTTATTAAAAGTTCTCAAAACACAAATGTTTCTTATTTAACATCTCTACATCTGTCATTAATTTATGACCGTTTAGGATTGACTAGCTTTGTAGTGCAATTTTGCATTCACAAACCTAGTTGAATTTGGACTACGTAGAAACTACATTAGTGAATGCGCCCAATTACAACAAATAACAAACATAATGTAAATAAACAAACATACATACATAATCAAATTAAAATACACTAAGAAAAATAAAATAAGTTATTTAAGTAAAACAAAACAAATCCCTTTTACAATGATCAAAATAAGTTAATATATTTTTGAGAAAATCTGAAATAAAAAAAAAACGATCTATGGGAGATAAATTTGCATTTTTCGTATATTTTTTCATAAAATGTTTCATAAATCACTAAGTTTTTTTTTAGTTGTGGGCATGTTTTTTAAAAAAATTAGATTTTTATTATTTGCTAAAAAAAAATTTAATAGGTTAACATAAAATGAAAAAAACGTGTGGGGGAATGCCCAAAAAAACGCAATACGTTTAAAGAAAATCGACCCACTCGTTTAGGCTGCAATATAGAGGACAGAATTGCGAGACCCATTTTTTCGACTTTGCTATAATCGTAATGTCAAGTTAGATCAAAATCTCGAGTTCGATTTTTTTACGAATCCTATTTTTTTTTACCTATATATCACAAGTAAAAATATTCCTACATGCAATGGGTTTTTTCTTACATGTTCATATTGCTTAGAGATCGAAGTTGCAAAAGAAAAAAAATATGTGTAACACTAGAAAAAATATATAAAAGTACAAACCTATTGCGATTTTTGCTAAAAAAAACGCAAAACAGACCTTTTTTGTAAAATTCAAATATGAAAACCTATGAATATATTATGGTTTTTATTATTAAATCTAATATAAAAAAAAACGCTCAAAAAATAATTTAAATAAATAAAAGTTGTGTAGGCTCGCACTACCTCACAACGACATTTCACATGTTGATAAATTAAATTGCAATTTTTAATGTGCAAATCATTTTTTTTTTTGCAACTTCAAACTTAATTCATTTATTGCCCATTTTGAGAATCAATTTTTTTTCAGCGCCCCCAAAGAAAGAGATAAAATATAAAATATTATTTTGTCATTTTTTCAATAAAATTGAACTGTCTCAATAAATTATCCACAGTCCTCCTAAACTACTTTTTCATAACAAAATATTCTCAGGTCTGTTGCCGCCCCCCATGTGGCCCACTAGCGCCCACAGGCATCATCGCTCACTTTGAGAATCAATTTATTTTCTGCGCCCCCAAAGATTTTGCCGCCCTAGGCTCGGGCCTCACGGGCCTAAGCCTAAGTCCAGCACTGATTATTTTACACTTTCCAACTGAAAATTTAATCATGCCATTCATATGACAAATGACCTCAATTATTAAAAATATTAATTTCTTATTTTATTGTATTGTATTGTTATATTGTAATTTACTATCTAAATTTAAAATAAAATATATTTAACAGCATCCCCTTATCAATTTAAAGATCATTTAGCTGCTGTCTCCTCTTTTACTGCTGTATCTTTCATACCAAGTTCCGGATAGAGCTTTGCAACTTGACCAATAGGTGTACACATACGGCCGGTAAAATCAAGTCTCTTTTGATTTTGACTCTTTTCCGCCGAAACAAATATATCTAACAAAGATCTAAAAAGGAAAACAAAAATAGTTTTTCGAAGTAAATAAAAATCCCTTATATATGTACCTGTGACCATTTGATGCTAAGTTTCTTTTAGCTTTGCTTAAGAAATTTCCTTCCATACTGTGAGGTGGTGAAAGGGGTGAATCGGTCGTCGCTCTTATGATATTTCGTGGTGCGTCTCCTGTTAAAATAATGAAACAAAATTTAGAGAACTGAGTTTAATTTTGTTTGTACTTCAGAAACTCACGACTGCTCTCCGAATCCGATTTTGCCGTGGGCTCAACACCTCTTGTTCGACATTCTTGAAGGATCTGAAGAATTGCTTTATGTTGTGGTGTATCTCCGCTGTTTTGAATGAGAACCTCTAACTCTGACCAAAGCAGTTTATATTGGTCGTCTTTTTTCGTTCCTTTCAGTCTACTCCGCCAATTCCGAGTTAATTAAGTATCGTAAATAAGCTTTAGAAAAATATGCTCACCTATTTCCCATGTTGGGCAAAGCAAGTGCTTCTCCACGCGATGCAGAACCAAGAACGTTATAGATTGTTTGTTTACATTGAAGTAAATCGCTTTCGTCTAATTCATCTTTTGTGATCCTTTTCAACAAATAATCCAAATAACGAACATTGTAGGCAATTGTTGTGCTAAGCGTGAGTGGAAAGTATCGGGAACGACGATACATTTTTGTGCGAGCTCGCTCAAGATTTTCATCTGGTGGATGCTCTGGAATAGCTTTCATTGGAAACAATCGATGTGCCCGAATAAAAGCACCAAAGTCACTTATACGATAGTCAGTTACACGCCCACCAGCTCCTTCGGATATCGATGGAAGATCTTCCAAACAAGATCGCGTTATTTGTAAGGCATGTATAAATATTTCACCACCGCGAGCCGAGAGTAGATGGCTGGTGAGTTTTCCACCAGTTTTCCTAAATGAGAATTAATTAAGAATTACAGTGGTAATCAAAACGAAAAGGAGAGTATCCTCCCCGCTTGCAGTGAAATAGGGAAGATGCAAGAAAAATGTATCCTCATAAAAAAAACCATCAATGTCAAAAAAGTGGTACGAAGAAAGTCCGTCAATTGTATTGATCTAAAATGATCCTAATTTAAATAAAATTTATATTGAGTGCTCACAACAGCTTGCCAGGAAAGATCCAGGGCCTTGGCATTTGGCACTTGCACTTTCAACCATTTCTGAGTGCGTGTTTTTACTCGCGTAAACCAACCGCAGCGAACAGATTAGAAATGTGTATCCTCTCTTGATCTGGCTGATATTTAAAATTTTGCTAGTCTTAAGCAAAATTCTAAGCCATTTACCATTAGGTAGTTACAAAGCAGCCATAACAACAATTGAGTTAAGGCTATCCAGTACATACTTGCCCTTGTGGCCCCGCGGTTAGTTAAAAATTTGAAAAGGCTGTAACGCAACCATTTTCGTCCCTACAGAACCGCCACGCCACGTCGCTGCGTGTTCATGCCATGTCCATTCCTTCCCTAAAACATATTCCCAACTCATATTCCCAACTCCAGAATCGAGAATCCAACCTTGGACGAACTGTTAAATACAGAAATCCTTTTACCACACGAATGTGGAACGCCTTAACCGGATCTATATTTCTCTCTTATTTTCAAATATTCAGAACTCAAAAAGCAATGCGTATTGAGATCTCCTTTTGAATTATTCCTTATTATCCTTATGCTCGTTCTATGGTAATCTTATTAAGGGTGGACAAAAACCCTTTATAAAAAAGGCACCTGCGCCGAAGTAAGGATATTAACGAAAACAGATAAGATCTCTTTGTTTAATTCTCCTTTACCACCGTTTGGTCATACAATACCTGGGCATCTCCAGCAGCACAGATCTTCCATTCAGCAAGAAATTAATCAAACAAGAACTCGGTCTGGAAGTAACATCAACCGGAGTGACTCTATGCATTGCCAAGCAAGGTTGCATATCGGATGCGCCAAACCCCCGTGGCGTACACCACTTTAATGTAACTGTATTATACTCAGCACCTTCCTTGACACTAGTCGGCAAGAGGGCCTCCGATCCGCAGATGATGGTGTGCGCGTTCTTTGCATGGAGAATTTCTACATCATAGTTAGCACTGGAATTGGCATTTTGCTCTTCCTACGAAAGAAAAAATGTTTCAAATTATTTCAAGTTAATGGGAGATAAATAGCAAACCTTCATGGGAATTCCAGTCACTGTCGTACTGGCCAAGTTGTAATGGGATAAAATCAAATGCGTGAGTTTGTTTGAAATAGACGGCGCACTTGTGGAGTGTAATTCTGTAGATAATGCTGGGGATATATCTCGCAAGGCTCTATTTGTGACTAGAGACTCCATATTTAGCGGGACCACATTGATAATGACCAAATGGCAATGATCAATGTTAAGAAATTTATTCTGGGCCGCTGCCAAGGTGTTCTGTTGCATGAGAACCGTGTGGAAGATGTCCTCTAGACTCTTCATGCTGGGATTATCACGAGCCGATGTTATACATATAACACGGCCTTTATTCGGCACCTTATTGTTGTCTCCCAGTTCAGTCTGAACGTCCTTTTGATGGAGTGTGGGTTCAGCTAAGGCTTCGATTGCTGCTCGTAGACCATGTATTACCGAAAAGTCAGATGACTGAGGTGTGTTGCGCTGTGGTACTCCGACCATAGCCATGGCGTTGAGGACGTGTGACATATTTTGGGTGTTTAATCCCCAAGTGTTGACTATATGGGCTGCAGTATCACTTACTATGAATCGAATCTATAGAGAAAACAATGTTTCAAGGAACCAATGGTATGTTAAAGTATTTTAAAATATATTATACCAGCTTTCCTTTTGGAAATAGATCCCAAACAATGCGGCAATATTCAACGGAAGCCTCCACAGAAGACGTCCACAGACTTTTGGCAAATTGTGGCAAAGAGACATCACTGGATGTTTTGCCTTTCAGAAAATCCAAATCAATGTAATCTTCGCTGGATATGCTGAAATATTGTGTATGGTCAAGCACAAAGATAGTTTTGTGATTGATATCATACATATTTTTATTGTTGAAATATATAATTCAGACCGGGAAAAGATGTTTTTATCAACCGGCTCTATTTCTTGGCTTGGTTTATCTTTATACGCTCAGAACTAGGAGCAAGAGGAAGGAAATCTTGTTTTTGATTTTCTTGACAGCACGACGACGACAGCGAATGACAGCTAACTAACAAGGTTTTCTTGAATAACGAGTAAAGAAACTCGATGGAAATTGTATTGTGGGATGCAAAATGTTGCCATGTTGCAGACTCACAGATATACAGGGTGTAGGTTCGCATTTTCAACCCACTTGAAAAAATCTTGATTTATTTATTTCAGAGTACAAATTAATTCGACAGTTCATATTAGGTACTTATGACATCATTGTATATATATTTCTATAGTACTATCATGATGAGGAACTACCAGGGCGCCACCGCAACTTCCCAAAGTGCAATTTCTCTTTGGAGACATTCTAGGTTCAGGAATATGCTAATAGAGAAGGATTAACCGATAATAGTAGAACGAGAATACCGTATACTAAATTTATGAGAGTTCGAGGGAGAGAAAAAAAATAACGATTTTGTATAGAAAACAATAAAATGACAACACAAAGTTAATAGAAGAACGAGAACTTTGCTACGACTTTATTGAGATTTCAAGGGGGACAAGAAATTTTGTGCTTTGATATGTATAGGAGCTGTGGATTTGTATTTTTTTTTTGCTTACGTTGAAATTTTTGGGTAGGCATGAATGAATATATTCCTTAGAGGATATAAAATATGGACAGCTCGTTTCTATCCCTAATGCATTGTAACGCCTGGGCCCTTGATAGGGGGCGCTATTTCGGTTTAGATAGAGTCTTAGAATATCGTACAGCTGCTATCAAAGTCTTAATTTGCTTATTTTCTCGCATTTCTTTAACACTATATAGAAGATTTGAGACAATAATTATTCTTATAATGAAAAATAACGCTACCTCCCATACAAATGTTTAAAAACCGTTAAGGAAAACTTTTTTTTTTTTAAAAAACGACTCCCACGATTTTGATAAGTTTTTTTAAGTAGCGTAGGTAATTAGTATCGTTTAGCATTTTAAATTATCAAATTTCATATTGAACAATTACGGCCATATTATTCACTCGATTCATCCAGATTAAAAATTTAAATCCAGGTGAAAAGCATACAAATTCAATGTAAATACATCTGGATTTAAGTTTTAATCTGGGTGTATCTAGTGAATAATATGGCGGTTAATAACAGCACCTCCCATAGAATATATTTTTTTTGGTTTTCAACTAGGTATCTCATTACCGGATTTACCGATTAAAACTTAATTTTTTAAACAGAAGCTTGTAATTAGTTTGAATAATATTGCGTATCAAAATTTTCAAAAAAGTAATTTTCGGATTTAAAAAAAAAATTTTAATTATTTGTTAAAAATTTGATATACATAGGTACCTATTTCGAAAACAGGTGGAAGATTTTTTTTAAAAAATAAGTTTTTAACTCCACTTTAATAAATTCTTATAATTGACTTACCAATTAATTTTCTTAAATTGTTGACGAAATTATGCATACCTACAGATATATAAAAAATGATTATTTTTAAAACCACTCCTACGATTTTAAAAATTTGTTTCTAATAAATTACCAAACAGACATAATATATATAATAATAACAGCAACATCTTGAATATCGTGCAATAATTTTTAATCTCTTGTTATATACATTTATAAAATAAAGAAAATTATTTTAAAGAAAAATAAATAACCTAACCCAAAATACGGCAATGATGTCAGACAATCAGTGCATAGAAAAAAATAATAGAATACCTGCAACGTTGTTTTTATAATTTATTTCAAACAAAAATTCATAATCAAAAATAAATACCAAGTTTTGCATGAAACTATAGTTGATCATGACAATATAGCTGTATGTAACTATATAAACATATATGCCTTGAAGCAAAAAATCCATTGAAAAAATCATTTGGGAAAAAAAGGAAAAAACCTTGACAAACGCATACACACAAACATTTTTTTCTATTTTCTCGCCCAAATTATCGTCGTTGCCGTGACGCAAAAGGCTATTTCGGATATCTCCCTTTCCCGCATTATGGTTGTCAGAACCAATATAATACACTCCTCTCGCTCCTACTACCTGTTCTCGATTCCTTTTTGATTCTCTCCATTGTCAAATTTGTGGCGTTTATAACGCCACATAGTAGCTCCCAAGAACGTAAAAAAAAACGACTCGATGATATTACTATAGGTTTTATATACAATGATGACATCTCAGAGGAGTCAGTATAAGCCGCATTTTATTATCGCTGATGATCCATTAAGATCATCTCTTGAAAATAAAACGATGACACTTGGTGACTAAATGGTGACAACTACTCACAGTACACAAATCTAAGGTAATATATTGCGCAGGTTGTCAGTCAAGAATTAAACATGGCGGCTCGAGTGTCTACGAAAACTGCACATGGCATTACTAGAAACAACAACAAATATAAGCATTTTGACAAGTAAAGAGACACTGGATCCGCCATTTTCACAGATGCGCAGAACTGAACAAAAATTTAAACGCTAATGATATTACCTTTAATATATGTACCTTGACAACTACTGTGTTATTGTAAACCTATCTTATTTTTCCTTACGTTTGTTTATTTTTTCATATTTGCTAAATATTTAGAAAGCTGAGAAGAAAAAGTAAAAACTAAGCTGTCGGTTCATGAAAAGTGTTCCCGATAAAGAGCAGGATCTCGTTTTGTTGTTGTAATGCATAATTTTAAATAATCTATTTTCTGATAATAAAAAAACGGCTATATAGAGTACTCGACGAGACTGTCAAAAAAGAAAGAGAGAGGTTAATCACTTTGATGGAAAACAAAGAAATCTTCATATAAAAAAAACGTTGTTTTCCATCAAAGTGATTAATGCTGTGTATAGGCAAGAATGAGAAAGATTATCATGCAAAAACTAGCTATAAAGCCCCATTCTCACAAATATAAAAAAAAAATACTTACAAAAATTCTTCAGTTTTCTATCAAGAAGTGAGATTACTTTTGATTGCATGCCGCAGTATCGATCAAAATGTAGCTAAAATTTTTATGTTTGAAAAAAGAAAGCAGAAGTGAGCTAAAATTTAGTGCAAGCTGATGCATACTAGTCTGTAATTTTGAAATTCGATGTATGAAAAACAGAATCTTGAAAAAATAATAAACTTAAGCGTGTTTTTTTGCTGTTGAAGAGGGAAATGCATAGGTAATTGTAGCACATGTAGGAAAAATGTCTACCTACTAGTTTTTCACAAAGAATTAGCTGCCCAAACAAGTAAATTGCTTGCGGAAAAATGACATTACAGTTTATCCGTGTTTGTATTAGTTGTTCCTTTTACTACAGCATGACTTTTATCTGTGACAATTGGTGAATCATGACCACTGTTTGTCCGCTTCATTTCCATTGTTCTATTAGAGAACACAGAAAAATTTCGTTTTGCATCAGCAGCGTCATAGCCATGTCCTTCTATGATTTTTCGCATTTGTTTTTGCAGTTGGTGAGACTCTTCATAAATATGGCGGTTTCGTATCTTGAAATTTACAGCATAAGTTTCCCAAGACTTTTTTTTTCTTTTGGTTTTGACAGCAAATTCTGAAAATTTGTAAGATGTTTTACGTTACGTTACCGAACAAACCTAAGGTGCTTTCGTGTACTTTCTGCATGTCAAATTTTGATGAAATTCCCTCATGGCCTTTTCGATTGGTAATCCGGGAGAACGATTTGATACGTGTGAACCCTTCTGGAACTATTCTGAAAACAAAATCAGAGGCAAATTTCTCTTCCTTTCAGAAGAAGAACTGTCATTCTGACCCCAATCGAAAAGGCAATCAGAGAAAAGTAAAACTGCGAAAAAGTACACGAACGCTTTGAACAAAGAATTCTTACGGGTTTCTTAACGTCAAAAAATATTTGAAAAAATAAATTAAAAACCATCATTATTTGAAAAGCTTTCTTTAATAAAATAAAATTGGACATTAATTGGCACTTCTGGGAAGTAAGAAAAATCGAATGCCAACATTAAAACTGACTTTTGACAGAACTCATATTTCTGCCCGAAGAATTTCTTTGGGCTGAAATTCACAGGAAGGGGAAATAATTTGCTCTCTTGTTAGCGCTCTCTTCTGCGAAAAAGTACAAATTTTCTACGTAGAAGAACACGATTTGACTTAAATTTGTAGAAATTCGTAAAAATTCAGTTTTGGGGAGTACGCGAACGAACCTATTGTGTCCGCTGTTTTCGTTTTCATTTCGTTATCTTGTTGGAGACAGTCCCCACGTACTTCGTACCCTTCTCTCCTACAAACTGAAAGTTGCTGGAAACTCAAGTTTCTTCGTGTGAAAGGGGACTTATTTCAGTGAATCTGATATTTGGTGAAATAGGAATAAAATTATGTTCGTGCGCGTTATGGAAAAATATAAATCAATATGAAGATAGAAAACCTTAGGTACGTTTCACCCTCCAAAAACCAATTTGGTTTCATTTGTCTTTTTGGAATTTCACTGTCCGTCCATGAATTGATGTGAAATCCAACAACAAAATAACGAGCGCTTTTACGTATACCTACTTAGAAAAAATATGATTCCAGCTGATTTTTGAGCTTGTAGCCTTGTAGGAAAACTAAGAATAATAAAAAAACACAATAAAAATATAATTTGTATTTAGTTGGATTTATTTTATTTTTATTTGCATTATTTTCGTCAATTAATATATATATTTATTATAATTTATACGAGTACGAATGAATAAGAGAGGTAAGCATTTAATTATTGATACATAAATACCGTAATATAATTAATTTACCACGTAATAATTTTTGCAAATTTTAATTTATACTTTTTAATGACCAAAAACTATTTTTTTTCTTTCTCTTATTATCAAATTTAGTTGTAAAATTATATTTTACTAGGTATGATTGTTTTAAGTATCAAATATTTTTTGTATAATATGTTTCATTTTGCTTAGTGAATTTACCTTTTTTTGTTTCAAATAACTAATGGAACACAATTGATTTTTCTTTAAATATTTTAAAATGTACACAGAAATCAACGAAAAAAGAAAAAAATAAATTGTGATATACATATGTTAAATGTAATTATGTAAATAGGAGGTAAAGAGAAATTCATTTTTTACGCGAATACGAATTTAACGATTTTTTTTTAAATTTCTATAAAAGGAACAATTTTTTTTTAATTACAAATTATGTAATAAAGGAAAACTTTATTTTTAAACTTGTGGCGGGGAGAGGGAAAATGAACTTAGATTTGAAGATATAAAATTTAATTATGTTAATAATTTAAAATACATGCAAAGATTCTTGGAACAGTAATGTTGAAATTAAAAAAAAAAACGTTCATGCATTTAGAACTTGAGATCGTCTTCCAAGGAAGCGTTATTTTATGATCATGTATTTGATAAAGATAAAAAATAGCAATAGTAATAACAGTGGCCTTTATCACTTTGATATCGTTTAAGATAGTTTTCTTCAAACAAAGTATGTTAAAAAAAAACCCTTGCAACTCGTGTAAACAACCAACAACACTCTGTCCAACCAATGGCTTCGAAAAAAAGACAGTCTTAGCTTTCATTTTATAGAAATCAGTTATGGGATACTTGTCTGACCAGTGGTTTTATAAATTTTTCATCTTAAGCTTAGGCGCGATGCAATAGGTTATCTTATGGTTGCTTTCCGGGCTATAAAATACAGTGGAACAGAAATTAAAATGCACTATGTTGTGGTTAAAAATTTGAATGTGGGTAGACATTACAAATCGATGGTTTCAAAAGCATTAAAAAATTAAAAAATTATTTGCAAAATTGTAACAAAACCAGTTGAGTTCATATAAATATCTCAGGAATAGCTAGAACCCTATCTCTGTTCTGTTAGAGTGTTTCGTTTGGCAGCTATACCCATTCGAGTTGAGCTAAGCCAAAAAATGCTCTTTGCCAAGTTTAAAGCAAATAAATGATATTTAGGGTCTGTTTCACAATGCCTTAGTAAAGTTCTGCTTATAGTTACTCGACACATAAATATTGGTACAGGGTCATAAGTACACAACCCAAACAAAAGATTTTTGAATTTGGAACATATCCGGTGGGTCAAAAGAAATAAGTCCTCCTATGGACTTATGGACCTGTTTCAATATTTCCAGTGTCGATTTATTATTCAGAAATTTATTCAGATATTGTAAAACAGGCCCTTAAAGTTCTTAAAAAAAATCTAATAAACAATAATATAAAATATTAGCGTGATATACAATTTTTTAAACTAATTTAGTTTACTTTTTTCCCTGCCCCATCCCCACCCCACTCAAAGTTTATTAAATACTATACCAATACCCGATAATGATTACATATTTAAAAATTTGTTTAGTTTTTTTTGTTTAAAATTTTGTTTAAATTTTGATTGACTTTTCTACTTAATATTACACTAATGATTTTAAGTATTCTAAATACTTTATAACATAACATATTAAACTTAATTTACAATTTTATGTATTTCTTATATTACTATATCCGAATCAAATTAAGGTTTGATGTATCTATTCTTGTATTTATTGTTAAGTATTTGATTTTAAATTTATTGTTTTTTTTTTTTATTGCGAGTACAAAAGATAACTATTTTCTTGATTTTTTGTTCGTATCCATTCGAGTCTATTGTTTTACTTTTTTATAAATAGAAAATTAAAACCGGTGTAGAGAAATGCATATAATATGTGCGGCTGGTTTATGAAAGCATTAATATATTAAAAACAAAATCAGGAAAAATACATTTAAAACAAAAAAAAACAAGTAAATACATAGTTTAAATTTGGCTTTAGAGAATGTCTTCCTTTTAAGTTGTGTTAAGGTCATATGAAAGTCTGTAAGCTGTTGCTCAGTTGTAAACTTAAAACAGCTGCGGTTTATCCCTTGTGTGGCATTTCATACTTATTTCAGTGTTTAGTTTGAGTTAAAGCTAACTACTCAGTAAAGTAAAAATGAAATTAGTTCACAGCAATGGAATTCGCAACGAGAAGTGAAGAAGTTCCACGTCATAATTTTATTTTCATTTCATTAATTTGAAAAAAAAATTCTGAAAATTTAAAAAAGTATATACATATGTATAAAAGTATGTGTCTACGTGAAGAGCATTCGAGATTGAACCATCGTCCCTTTTTTGTATTTATTAATTTGTAGCAACAGGCCAAAAAACAATAAAAACTTTGATCAAAACAATCTTCGTTAGCATTTACTACTTTATTTATTTATTTATTTCATCTACCAGCAAAGCCTTACAGATTACAATATAATTAGAGAATAAATTACTTAATTCACTATTTACATATTTAAGACAACGAATTAAATAAAATGTTTTTGAAGCAGTTCCTTGACTGATTTAAGTCAATGCTTTGACAAAATTCGTTAAATGTTGAAATAGCCCTCGATATTGGCTCATTTTGACCGTAATTTGTTCTATCTAAGGGCTTGAAAAGAAACTGTCTTTCCCTTATAAGCCTAGAAGGAGCGTAAATGGGTATCACACGCAAAAGAGCAGGAGTTTTTATATGATAACATAGCAAGTCTCTTATAAACATAGCATCATGTGCGGGTCTTCTTTTTTGCAGTGGCAGGATTCTTAAAAGTTTACATCTTGCATCATAAGATGGTGAATAATTCCATCTCATTTTCCAAAAAATATATTTTTTAAATCTTCTTTGAACATTTTCAATGCGATGCGAATGAATTATGGATCTTACTAACGATATACATAATGTTAACAGTGTATGAGAGTCAGTGAAATCTTTGGAATTCCTTTTTATGAAACCTACAACAGAATTTGCCTTTGATACAATGTGGTCAATATGTAAATTGAAATATAGCTTGGAATCAACAATAACGCCAAGATCTTTAATTTTGTCTACTCTTCCCAGAGGGCTTTCCCCAAGGGAATAATAATATAAAATAATATTATAACCTTTACAAAAAGTAATTACATTACATTTAGCTGTATTTAAATTCAGACAGTTACTTAAACACCACTTTGACAGTTGATTTATGTCGTGTTGAATAAGCAGGCAATCGTCCATTGATTTAATTTTCAGAAAGAGCTTGAGGTCGTCTGCAAATATTAGACAAATTTATAAATATAATAAATAGCAATGGTCCAAGATGGCTGCCATGAGGTACTCGTGAAGAACATAAAATTGGCCTTGAATATTTATCTTCAATTGGACAATTGCTACTCTTTGGATTCTTCCAATGAGAAAGGAAGACGTGTACTTGACAATGCTTTCAAAAAGTTTTGGTATTGCAGAAAGATTGCAAATTCCTCTGTAATTTTCAACACAATTTTTCGAACCCGCTTTGAATATTGGAATTAGAAATGATGTTTTCCATTCCTCAATAAAAGTTCCATTAAGCAGCGAACTATTGAAAATGACGTTTCAAAATTATTGGAGGAATACCATCTACTCCTGGTTTTAAATGCGGCTTTAAATTAAAAAGTGCTTTTTCAACTTCAGCTAATTCCAACTGTAGTGAACCAATATCAATCCGAGGTATTACGCAAGATTCAAAGCTAGAGTAGGAACATAAATCTGAATGAACAGACTGAAAAAAATTTGCAAATAATTCAAGGGTTTGGTTAACATCTCTGGATTCTGAGTTTTTATATGTCATAGTTTTAGTTAAACCTTATGATGACTTTTTAGATGAAACGTACGACCAAAAACTTTTTAAGTCATATTTTAATTTATTTTCAATATCTAAAATATAATTTTAATACAAGAATTTACTTAGAATTTCAAACTCTTTCCTACGGTGAAGAAAAATACTACGATCAGTAATGCTTTTATATTTCACGTATTTGGTTTGAGCCTTATTTTTTAAATTTTTCAAGTGAAACAAGCGATTTTTATACCAAGGGGGCTTAGACAGTTTTTTTTTCTGGCTTAAGGGTACAAACATTTCAAATGCATTTTTTAGTATGCCAACAAATTTACTATGCATTTAATTAGTATTTAAATTAGCAAATTCAAAATTCCAGTCAAATGAACCAATATAAGTATTTAATTCAGAATAATTTGTTTTAGCAAAATTTAATGATTTAATTGAACCAGTATTTGATCATAGTCAATACAGATCATAGTTTGTTTATGGTGAAAAGAATCGTTAAGTAGTTCGAATGGCGCTTCAAAAACATTTACTTTAAAATCATCGGTACAGATAAAGACCTCTACTCATGGGCTTTGACAGGAAATTCTAAAAATTTGTAAAGAATTTCACGTTTCCAAACAGACCTAGATATACCTAGGTACATACCATGTATGGCAGTATAATTTACAGCTTTCGATAAAGCCATACCTAAATCGTGTTAGCGGAGCTTTTGGCCAACTACCTCCGCTTCTCTAGTGCTAACAAGCGGCTCCAAGCATAGTCATTCTTTAAAAAAATTCATTCCTTAAATTTTCGTCGTTATGAGATTCCTCACCTTCAACAACTAAATTAAGTTGTCATCCATGATAGGCACATAGAAAGAAGAAATTGCAAGTTTCTCATGATCAATTTCTTATCGCAAAAGAAATTTCCATTTTGGAAAATTTGGTATCTTGAATTATCTTCGAAAGGATGAAAAAAATTCACTTCCAAAAGTAGCTATCGTTATTATTAATTTTTTCAGGGAAATTTATAGTCATTTACTCTTTAATATTTCCCTTATACAGTTGTCGGGGAACATCACGCGGAAAAATATAAAAAGTTATTAACTAAACGGGCAAAATAAATATTTACTTAAACAAATTTTTTCTAAAGTCTGACGTACACAATCCGTTGAGTTTAAAATGGTATTTTTCACAATTACGAAATCAATATCACGTTTGTTTGGCTTTTCTTTCAAAACCCAGCAAGTCGAAAATGAAATACATATTGTTAACAAGAAACAAAAAACCTATTTAAAAATTAACTTTCTAGAAGGTTGAAAGAGGCAAAAGAAATCATAATACAGACCGTTTTCGAAAACGTCATCTGCATCAAAAATGCATTTACAAAATATACTTTAAACGTAAACTGCAAATCTATTAGTCAAAAACGAAAATTCGTATTTCAACTGCTTACGTATGGTGTTCGATAATCCGAATTCGAAAAAATAATCCGCGGTGCAGTTTGCAGTAAGAAATGACAATCGTGTTTGAAAATGTCAAATACACTTACGCGAAAAATAAGTTGATGGTTTTAACTGCTGCGTCACTAGATGACAATCATTTGCGGTTTAAATTGACTTGTGGTGACGGCCACAGTTGAAATATCAATAGTCGTGTATTTTTATCTACGGATCTGGATCAGGATCATTTTTTAACACGTAATACAACAATAACTTGGGAACCTGATCTGTATCTGGATCTATTTTAAAGATTCGAGAATTAGTTCTTACTCTTGCGGGTATATGGCTTCTCATAATAAGGTAATGTTAAATAAATTGTAAAGAAAAAAAGACAACAAATAGATGAAATATATACCAATGTAAGGAAAATAGAGATAGGTATGCAAAACAATTGTCTCTAAGCTCCGTATAGTTTTGTTTTCATGGGATGATCTATATGGATCATTAGCGATAAGACTCCCTAGTCCAGTTTGTTTGTTTTGAAATATTTTACTTAGGGAGTTGGACGTGTCGTAATGAGGTTTCTCAGATTTTTAAGAGACAATTTATTTTATACAATAAGGGAGTCTGTAGAAGGTCGATGTGATTCCCCGCGTTCTTAACTGCCCTCACCCCACGTTCGATACCGCAAAACAATCTGCTATTAAAATTACTTCGAATGTGTTTTCGAATTGAATTCTTTCTCTTTGTAGGGTTTATCATTATATAAATATAAGTAATAGCAATATAGCAAGTTAATAAAAATATCATGATTCCAAGAAGAACAAGAACAAGAACAAGAAGAAAGAGTTAACAAAAGTTTTGTGGAAAACGGTTCAATTTTTAAAAATTCGGTGGGCTTGTCATGTGAAAACGTGCGTTATGTAGTCGCAGTCAACTTACTTATGATCGTAACCGATTGATCTAAGTATCTCAAGCAACAGCAAAAGGCTATAGCGACTGTAATAAAAGAACACAAAATAAACTTCTAACAATATTCTAAATAAAAAAAAAGATTGTTTTAAAATTTATTAAAACGAATGATATGTGAACAATTTTATTAGATCTCTTGAAGTATATTAAAAAACAAAAAATGTTAAGTCTTGTTACAAACTAATGCTGGTATTTAGCTCAAACTAAATATTTACGTATCGAACATGTTTTATCGTTTTTTTTTTAATTAACTAATTAAAAACTATAAATAATAATTAAATTATAAATTTTTATGCAATAAGCAGAGTTTTTTTTTTCTTTTTTGAATGTATTTAGTGAACATAAAACAATTAGATAATTTTTTACACAAACAAAATGGGATGAGATTCGTTAAATTATACAAAATTATAAATAAAAGAAAAAAAATCAAATAAATTTACAAAAGAAAGAAGAAGATTAAGAGCTGCCTTTCTCATCTTATAAGAATTTGACCAGCAGTTAATTTTTTAGAGGATGTAAGCATGGATTACACACATTGTAAAAACAACAATCAAAATAAAAAGAGCTGGTATTTGTTTCTATGGGAGAGCAAAATAAATTAATAATGGCTGGATGCGCTTCAATAACAAAATATTAATTAACCTCACAGACGCTTTACCCAAGAACAACTATAGTAATGGTGAAATTTAAGTTTTAAATAAAATTTTTTTTAATAAGTATGTGGGAGGTTGTAGCTAGGAAAAAATACATAATGTAATCACGGTGAGAATTCAAGGAGGTATTTGGTATTTTATTCACCAAAAATCAATAGGTAAAATACATAGATAATAATATAAGAACGCTTGAAAATCCGGAATGTCCTTTTAAATCTCAGCATATTTTTAGTATATTTTTAGTTTTGTAACTGTTATTAATCCTGACACCAAGATGACCTACTTTGGAATATTTACTACTTTTACGATATGGTTTTCTTAAATTTGAAAAGAAAAAAAAAAAGCATACACCCTTCATTTCATTTTTGACTTACCACGGGTCCATTTCCGTGGGTACTTTGAATTTCTGTAATTTTCTGTGTATTTGTTTCAAGTTCATTTAGAGAAGCCGTGACCGTACTCAAAAAATTAAAAAATGTTTCCACAGGCGGGTGGAACAAAATTTAACAGTTTAGGTAAATTTCAATATGAGAGAATTCCACCGTGTCGTGCAAATTGTTTGAATTAGATAATACGGAACATTGTGATTTTGAGTTCCCTTACTTTAATTTTAATTATTAATTATTTCCATGTTTTTGAGTGAATTTCATCATCCTCACCCTTCAAATTTTTCCGAGTTTCACTTTTTTGTCAGTATTTTTTGTTGTTTTTATTTTAGCTCAGGGCCTTAGCATTAGACCTCGTAAAACAATTATTACTTTGAATTAATTAGATCAAAAGCTTTAGCAAGATTTTCAGTTGATTTTCATTTTTTATAAATAATTATTTATACCTCTAATCTCAATTTATTAAAAAAAAACTGATCAACTATTAATTTCTGACTATTAATTTTCTTGTTATTCAAAACTGTCTGGATCATACTGAATGATCAAGACTTGAATTAATCGGGTTATTGCTTAAATATCGAATTCCAATATTTATTTAGTATCAATTGATGATTGACAATCCTAAATAGGGGTGACAGAATTTTTCAAAAATTTACGGAAAATTTTATTTTTATCGACAACAGCTGTTGAGATTAAAATAAATATCGTTTTTTTTTTTGTCTTATAGCTTCGTCGCTGACAAGTAAGACAAACTCAAAAAAGATATGTTTGATTCAATTATTTCGGACTTTCTCGGTAACTGCTTAAGTTTTATTAATATTGCGATACAAATATTCAATTAAGAAATATTTTCAGGATTTGAAAAAAAAAACTCATTTAATTATTAATTGTGAACATTTATTAAAAAGATAAAACTCATTTGTTTTTAATTCAAAATTTAGGAAAAGTTAATATTGAAAAATTTTGGATACCACAAATAATTAAAAAAAAAAGCAAAACAACAGCCATAAAAAGCATGTTGAGTAATTTTGGTTCATCGGCGTGTTTTCCTGCACTTTATGAGTAAAAATTCTTTTAGTATCATGTTAAAGCTATATTATAGGGTTTTCCTTTGGTAAATTCTGTTTTCGATCTGAAATTTGATTTTTTTTTGCGGATGGATTAAAATTTCAGATACACTTTTTTGTCAAGATATTAGCATACATTCGAAACTGTGGACCTGGTAACTGTCAAACTGTTGGCTGCTATTTGTACTTGTGTATAAAGTAGTGGTGTCAGTAAAAAGATTTGCGTTGTTGGTGTCATTAGTATGATAATGTCATTTTCCTCTCAACCACTTCTATTTGGCGGTCCAATCTTAAATCGCTATTGTAATTGTTTGAATTAAAAAAAAATGTTTTTAAAATTAAAAAAAAGTTGTCCAACCCAACACCACTTTCTTATCGAAAGTTAAGTACACTCCGAAATACCAATTTCAAACTAACACGTTTAGATAAATGGCATTTTAGTTTGGTGTGTGAGCAAGTGTGATTAAATCTAGCTTGAAATCCACATTTAAAGAATCGAAAAAGAAATCAATATGGGCGTAGTCAGCTTTTTAAAGACAAAAATATCGAAACAACTTCATTTGTTATGCTACCATCGTGTTTTTAAAAATGGAAAAGTTTCCGAACGTAATTTCTAAGTACCTGACGTAACTGCTCTCCAGTTTGGTTCACTTATTTTCTGATTTTTTCCTCATTTCGCGAATTACGATGCGTTTTTGTAAGAGTTTAATATTTCTCAAGCGATTTGACTTGCATGTTCCATGTCTACAATTATCCCAAACGAGAACTTAACGAGAATCTATGGGGCCTTTTGCACCAACGACTTAGAAAACAGACCATTAGAAATGCTAGAGTGTTGAAAAAGAAGTTGTTGGAAAATTTGTTAAAATTGTAATAGAAAAGACTAAGAAATAAATAGAATAGACCATGGGATATAAAGTATGAAATATGCAAACATTGAGATTGTGTACATTTTTGGTTTGAATCCATGAAAACTTTGGGTGTACGAAAACGAGTTTGACTCTTTTAGGTTAAGTTTTCGGAGTTTTGTTAATAAATGTCGTCTTTTTGTCAAGTGATGTTAGTTTTTTGGGCCTTTTATTTTAAATTTTAATAAGATCTTTGACTTCTAATCAAATAAAGCTTGCATTTTGATGTGGTCTTCGAATTAATTGCAAAAGAACTGCATTTTAGCTTCTGTACGAATGAGTTTGAGTGACTGTATATTTATAAATGCCTAAAATTTCATTCTTGACAAAAAAAAGGAAGGCTGAATACTTGACTTAGATAAAAAAGTTGTTTATTTCATCTTTTGAAAATTCACTCTTCTATAAATTGTTTAGCGAGGTTTTTACGTTGTTGGTACTGGAGTATTAAGTATTCAAACGGTAATGCGCGCCGGTAACAACAACTGAAGTTAATGATACGATTCTTTTCAATACGCTCGTACGTACATATATTTATAACTTCGGAGATTGAGATTTTTCAGCTTTCACTGCAAATTTTCTCCTTATTTCTTATGTCGGAAAGGTCTGAAAGTTCACCCCACCCTCCTTTCTGCAAATTCGGATAATATTACAAAGAATCATAAAGAATGGGTACATTGAACAAGAGACAACATAAATCATAAAATATTAATCTTTTTCATTCCCACAACAAACAAACAAGAGAGATTATGGTATTTAAAAACATTATTTTAGCTTATTCTCCATAGTAAAATTCAAAATCAATTTTAAAAATATATAATAATAGTGAAAGAGAATGATGCAGAAGATGAGACATATAAATTTAAGAAGAAATTATTGTTATGCGTCTTTTACACAAAATCATTTTTTTGTATGTTTTTAATGCATTTATACTAAAAAATTTACATTATAGTTTATTTTGATATTTTTATATAATAACTAAAGAAGTATGTTTACCTAAAAAATTAAAATTTCTTAACATAAAATCTATTATTCCACTAACACCGATAAATTTACACAATTTTTTATTTATTCCTTCCTTGGTCTTCTATTTATTTTCTTTTGTCTTACTATTATTTACAATGCGTGTGTATGTGTATGTTAAAAGATTTAATATATAAAAATAAGTCTTCAACACAAGAGAAATATTATATTATGTAGTTTGTAAGGTAAATTATGTGCATTAGGTTAAAATAAGAAGATGTTATAGTAGTTTTTTTATTTAGCATTATATGTTTGTGTTTTTGTCAATAAATATAAATATATTTAATTTAACTGAATATAACAAGTTTGAAGAGGGTTGGACAAACGAGGTTTAGTATAATTTAAGTAGCAGAGATAGCAATTCTGAATGTAATTTTTCTCCCGTTTTGTTGATTGTACGTTTTGTTTTTTCTTCTTTAAATCATTAAAACAAAAAATGAGCAAATAAATAATACTTAGCAATCATATATATATATATAAAGAGATATATTACGAGATAATACATCCTTGCACTATTATCATTAGTACGTTTGGTTATCTTTTTTTTTTTTTATTTTTTTTTTTTAAGTTTTACTCGATATCATCATTTTTTTTATATTTTATAGTTTTTTCTTATTATTTTTAATCATTTTTTAAATAGCTAGATTATTATAATATATATGTAGGTGTTTCTGCTTTGTTTTTATTATATAACTTATAATAATATATGACTTCGACATCATCATCGGATGAGTTACGATGATGGATTATACATTTCACGTTGTCGTGTTTTTTAAATGCAACAATTTAACTTTTAGCTCGGCAAATGTTGGCCTTTTAGCTGGATTAAGATCCCAGGCTTGACGCATCATTTCATATATTTCTGCTGGACATCCTTCGGGTGCTTCCATTTTGTAACCCACTTCGACGTGTTTTACAACATCAGCAAGTGGCTGAAAGAAATAATAACGAATTTAATTTTAGGTTAAATTCAGAGAAAATAAGCAAAAGCGAATTAGACAGGAATATAAACTTGGTTAGCAAGAATTCGTATAAGGATAAGGAAAAGGAAAAAGTTTAGTGGACCAAGTCTCAAAATAATTTCAATTGCCCTGCTTTCTCTATTTCTCTATTTTCTGTAGCAATGTGTTTTATATTCATGTTTTTTTTTTATATTTTAGAATAAACTTATTTATTGTGATGCTCGGAATTGTTGCAAAGTGATAACGGAAGTACATACATTATGTACCTACATATATTACAAAATGTTCAGATTAGTCTTTTTTAATCAAATAATTTTTGAAATGAAACTTGTTTGAGCTAATTGAGAGTGAAATTTCCAAGCCAAATTAAATGAATGTATGTATAAATGAAAGGAGAAAACCAAACGCTGACATCGTTGTGTGGCTAAGTGGATGGGTGGAAGAGTAAAAGTTTAAAAAAATTATTGATAGACTAATAATATATTTTATCGAGCAGTTGGATTTTTTTATAATCAATACATAATATGAGATGCAGGGGAAATATGCTCTTTCGTCTATTTTCTTATTTAGTGAATTATAATGGCAGTTTTGAAATTTAATTGTGGAGTTTGAAATTAAAATGTAGTTTTGTTTGTAACTCCTCTTCGTATAGAGATATAAACTTTTTTTAAATTATTGCAAAATAGACTTTTTAAAAAATTGCAAATCAGAAAAGTGTACTAGAAATTTATATAAATACATACATCTAATTATGTGTTTGTGTTATGTGTTTGTCTGTTTGTTCCACTTTGCCGTTTAAAATACTAAACTAATTATCACGAAACTTAGTGAGAAGATTCCTTGGATCATGACGCTTACCCTTAAAGAAACATAAGGAAAAAAGATTATTGTGTAAACAACACTGTTGCCAGTTGCCACTGGGAATCCCACTCCTATGTAGCTTTGAGGACTTCGATGATCATATTTTTACGAATTTCGGCATTCATAACGTGAAGTGGGTTGAAAACCAGAAAGTAGTATTGAATTAAAAAAAAGTAGCTTAAATATTTATCTATATTTTCTAGTAGATAGAGATATATTTTGTGGACACCACAATTCTTTTTCTAATTGGGATATACAGTGTTGGCCAAAACTAAAGCACGGAATGAACTCTCCTTGGAAAAATTTATAGATAATTATTATAACTCATCACTTATTTAAAAATCAACAAATAATTCAGAACTAATTAAAAAGTAAGTGGACAAAACTAAAGCACATGGACCTTATTTAGCAAAAAGTAGTGTCTGATTTCACTTACGGTGATTCAATACCATTTATTTGGTGTGAGTCGTACGGTGATTTCGCAAAAAAAAAAAACACGATTTCGTGCATGGGGAAATTTCAAAACGGTCCATAGTGGCGATAGACCTTGAAAAACTTGCCGTCACCAAGATAAAAGAATCATCAGGAATACCAAAACAGATCCTCTCATTTAGAAAAAAAGTATGGAAAATAAAAAAAGGCTTTGAGATCTCAAGCAGGATTATCTATATAAAAAAGCCATTTATTTCTCAGAAAAAAACGACATGCAAGACGGGAGACTCCGAAGACGCGCTTAAACTGGACAACGGAAAATGGACAGCGGTTACCTTCTCTAATGAGTATCCATATTAAATTTATGGGGATCCGCCGGATTTCGTACGGTACGGAGGCCAGAGGGCGAACGCCTAAATCCTTTGTTTTACAAAGGGCCTAGTTGAGCACTGTGGAGGCTTATTATTGTCTGGGGATGTTTTTCCAGTAAAGGGTACGGGCCATTTCACAAGGTAACTGGTGTAATGAATCGTTTCATGTATCGGGAGATTCTTCAGAACGGTCTGCTTCCTCATGCTGCGGAAAATATGGCGTTAAGAAAGCTCTTCCAACATGACAACGATCCCAAATATACAGCTAAACTTGTGAAAGATTGACTTAATGAAAACCGTATTATTTTTATGAAATGGCTTTTATAATACGCTGATCGCAACCCCATAGAGAATCTATGAGAAATTTTAATTCTGAAAATTCATCGTACGAAAGTCGATAACTTCGATTCCATTTTTCAACGATCTTCAATTGCCTGGAATAATATCCCATGCATAAATAGAAAACCTTATTGACTCCATGGCTTGTTGATGTGCTGCAGTAATTTAAAATAATGAATGCGCCACTAAATATTAGCAAGAGAACGTGTTTTTGTATTTATTTTTTTATGAACTCAAGAATGTGCTTTAGTTTTGTCCACCTAGTTTTTAATGAGTTCTAACTAATATTGTTGATTATTAAATAAGGTGTGAGCTATTATAAAATTATTGATCAGGGATTTAAGTCTTATATATTAAGATTAGAAAAAAATGAAATTATTTGGTTCTCATGGGTTTTTATTAATTTTCTTTATATTTTTCCAAAATGAGATAATTTCGTGCTTTAGTTTTGGCCAACACTGTATATAACATATATATGTACTGTAGGTACCTACTATAGGGCAAGTTTTGGATTTGTAAAAGAAATCGACCTCGAGACTTTAATAAAAACTGACATAACAACGATGGAAAACACGACCTACAGCCTAAACGACCGTAGCCCTTTTATTGACATTTTGAATAACATGAACATGAGAACGATAGTGAGTTTGTTGATTTGGGGATTTTGTGTTTTGGATTATAAATTTGTGGATTTTTTCAAAAAGTATCTTATTATAATATACTAGTTTTCATTCAATGGAAGATCCATAAGTCCATTTTTCTAAACTGTTGTATTTCTTGTCAATACGGCTTATAAAATATAAAAATATAAGCATACGAGTACATAAGTCTCAAAATTAAAAAGGACTCAGGGAGTATCCATTGATCAATTTGATCCATGGTCAACATTTCATGTTGTTGACGGACGTCTGCGAGAATTCACACAGCAAGACAAAAGGCATATTGCAGGTGTTAAGACCGATACTCCTATATGGTTGGCTCAGTTCAAGTACCATATTGTTTGCTTGTTTCCCTAAAATGTATTTGTTTAAGAAAATAATAGAAAGCCCACCTTATATGCTTAAATTGAATCTTACAAGCATAGATGTTACTCAAGTTTCCTCCACTTAAAATTTGTATAAAAAGCAAAAAGTTAATTGAAAATTTTTGTACTTACAATTCTCGGGTATGGAACACGCCCAAATGAATATATTTCCCACAATAAAATACCAAAGCTCCACATGTCGGATTTATTTGAAAATCGCTTAGAATAAAAAAAAAAAATAAGTAAAATTAATTTTTGATCTTTTTGTTGATTTCATCAATCAGAGAACTTACTCCATTTTTAAGAGCTTCTGGTGCAGTCCATTTGATTGGAAGCTTTCCAACTTCCAAATTATAACATTCTTCCCGAGCCAATCCAAAATCGGAAACTTTAGCGACACAGTTTTCAGAAATTAAAACATTTCTTGCTGCCAAATCCCTGTGCACAACCTTTTTTGCTTCTAAATATTCCATGCCAGACGATGTATCACTGCAAGACAATTTAATAGGTGTGTTATTCATCATACTTTTTTTTTTTTTTTTTTTTTGCGATGAAGGCCAACTTACTAGGCAAAGTTTATTTGATCCTTTTTCGTAATATGTTGTCGTCCCCGCGACCTCAGATAATCAACCAGTGATCCTTTGCTCATGTACTCAGTGACCAAATAAATATGCTTACTAGTAAAAACTAGTCCGATAAATTTAACTAGGTTTTCGTGTTCCAGTGTTCTAAATGTAGTAAAAATACGAAAATAAAAATTAAATAAATTTTTAACGAAAAGAAAATCTCACGTCATAACAGAGGCTTCGGCCAAGAATTTTTGTGCCGCTCCATCGTCTTTTAGCATTTTTACAGCCACTTTTTCACTACGCAGTATACCCAGCATCACATCTCCAAACTCTCCTTTCCCTATACTCTCGCGCAGCTGCAGATCAGCTTCAGGAATAACCCAACCCTTGTCTGCAAAATCTTTTGAATTAATGCAGAACTCCTGCCTGCCCATTTTAGGAAGGCATTTGATTAGCTGCGTACACAGACCATCGGCATCTTTTTCATAGTGCTTAAGAGACAAATAGAGAGAGAGAGAGAAAAAATTAATAGCATACTAGAACTTTGTTTTTAAATTAGCTATATTTACAGCTACAAGTTGTCCAAGATTCTCAAAGTACTCCTCGTCGTCAATGGTTAGTTTATTTTCTAAATATTTCACTCGATAATGCTCGACCTTGCCTTGGAAGCACACACAGAGGGTATAATCGCCGGGAAAGTTGGTCGACTCTCGCACCAAAAATAATCCATCGTCCCGCGGTTGGAGCAGGTGTTCTGCTTCGTCCCGGGAAATACTTCCATGGAACCAACTAAAAAGCCAAAGCGAACATTGATATAAATAATGTAGAATTGAATGTTTTAAGGAAATAACTTTCGATTAAATGGATATGAAGGCTTTAAACGTTTCAATAAAAAGTAGACTTTCATCGTGTAATGTTTAATGACTTCACTGTCACGAATTGCTAACTAGATAAAAGTTTTTTTTCAGATTTTGTTTGCCTTTCCTTGGGTTCTTTAATAATGATAAGATACCGTTGTTTATCATATTTATTTTTAACTATTAGGGTAAACATATTGTAATCGGTTTTTACTGTATGGACTTGCACGTAATTTGATTTTAATTAATTAAACCATATTTGATTTGTGAATAAAATGAACTATGTAGGTTCTTATTTTTTTAGTATTATTATAATAAGAATGAAATCAAGAAATTGTTTTCATTAACACATACATATGTACATATTATGTACGTATACGTTTACGAATATATTCAATTTGTTTTTAAGAGATGGAGTGGGCCTAGATAAAGTTAGATGGAAAAAACATTTTTAAAGTCGATGACAGCTAAAACAGTGACGACCAAATGGCGATTGAATTATTCAATTTTAAAATCTCAAAGAAACAAAGAAATGATTTAAAATAAAGCATTTAAATAAATCAATAGCTGGGACCGCCCGGCTTTTTACGGGCAGACAAACCTAAGCTTCGCATTAAAATTTCAAAAGAAAATATATACAAATATTTAAGCTTCTTCGAATACTAATTTCTGGGTATTTCACGTTATGAATGGCTAAATTTGTAACAATATCATTATCTAAGTCCAACCTTTATTACTTTTCCAACACAGAAAGAATTTTTGTAATCGAAACCCATTTGTTTGTTTTAACAAAATTTGAAAAAAATATCCCTAAAGCCATTTTCTAAGAAAAACCTTTCAAACACAAAAAGAATTTCTTAAAACGGACAATTTTTATATTTTTACCCCATTTCACCCTACAAATAGCTAAATTTTGAAATAAAAAAAATACCCTCAAAGCCATTTCCTAAAAAATCACCTTTTTAACCCAGGCAGAATTTTTTTTTCGATCGGATACGTCTTTTTCATTTTACCTCATTTTACCCTACAAATGGCAAAATGGTGAAAAAATTATGCCTATAACCATAAATCGGACATGTGGTTTCTGAGATTAGCCCGGACAAACAAACAAACAAAGAGTTCCGAAAAAAGAAGAAAACCGTTTGAATTTGTATGTTTTTATCTTGATTAAAGGTTGATCTTTTGCATTTATTTTTGTATAAATCTCAACCACTGAGAGATATTTTTAAAAATAAAAAATAACTCTCAACCGATAACCTAATTTTTTTGTTTTTTTTTAATAAATCTCAAACCGAAACCAGTTGAAAATAAAGGTTAACAGTTATTTCTGATCTCTGGCTACAATACTTTGGTTTTTAATAACGTTATTCCGAGTAGTAAGTTTTTATAAGGGGATTTTAAATAAATTACCGTAAAAATATACGATAGATATGGCAAAGGGACTACATTGCTCAACTGATAAAAGGGTTTTGATAAACGAGATGAAAGCTCAAAGGAGAACGGTTACAGAAATATCAGATCTATTAAACTGTTCCAGAAAGCTTGTTTATAATGAAATTCACCATTTTGAGATAGTTTGGAAGTACAAAAAACGTCCCGAGACCAGCACGTGCAAGAAAGACGACCGTTAGAGAAGATCAATTAATACACAGAGCTTCATTTGTGGACCTATTTAAAACTTCGAAGCAAATAAAAGCAGATGTTGAATCACAGTACGGTATTTCCCTTTCTTCTAGAATAATAAGACGACGGTTGAATGAATATCATCTAAAGGGATGCATATGCATATTTATCCCAAAATAAAAACCATTTGTTTTTAAAAAAGAACTTAAAATGCAGAATTCAGTTTGCTATAGAACGTCGCTATGGAGTGATGCTTTGGGTCGGACGAAAAAAAAATATGTTTGGCTTCCACCTATCCAACAACACAACCCAAAACACACCCTCAAAACAATAAAACACGGAGCTGAAATTTTCTTTTTTTTTGCCACGGTGCGGTGTGGGTCCAATTGTAAAGAATAATACAAAAATGGATCAACATGTGTATAAGAACATATTGGAAAATCACATGATTCCCTACGCTGATGACAATTTGCCTTTGACATGCCAATTTATGCACGACAACGATCCGAAGCATACTTCTTGCTTGGTAAAATCGTGTTTAGAAGATAGTTTTGTGAATATTTTGCAGTGGCTGGCTCAGTCTTCCGATCTCAACCCGATTGAGAATCTGTGGAATGACATTGAACAAATCGAAGATAAAAATCTCAAAAACTTTTGAAGAATTATGGGAAAACATCAAAAGTGCTTGGTATGCAATAACAATAGAACGCTGTAGGAAATTGGTCGAAAGTTTGCCAAGAAGACAAGGGATTTCCAACTAAATATTAACTTTCATGTTGGCATTTAAAGTAAATTTACTTTTATGTATGTCCTAGCTATAGTATGAATTGTGGTATTTGTATCTATTTACTTACAGAAATGATTGCAATACACAAAATATGCTTTCTTAAAAATAGCAAAAACATTTTTGTATTTAAACATTTACCACAGTACACAAATCTAAGGTAATATATTGCGCAGGTTGTCAGTCAGAAATTAAACATGGCGGCTCGAGTGTCTACGAAAACTGCACATGGCATTACTAGAAACAACAACAAATATAAGCATTTTGACAAGTAAAGAGACACTGGATCCGCCATTTTCACAGATGCGCAGAACTGAACAAAAATTTAAACATTAATGATATTACCTTTAATATATGTACCTTGAACATTTACTGTTCCTTACATTAAATTTTATAAAAGATACGAATGAAAAAAAGTGTGCCATATCCATGTATGCACATACGTAGATTAAGTGAAAATATACCTATCCCTTAATAACAAACAATACCCTTGCGCTGTAAAAAGCATCATTGGTATAACCTATTTGAAGACTTAATCGACTAGAATCGTCCTGTCGTAGGTTATACCAATGATGCTTTTTACAGCGCAAGGGTATTGTTTGTTATTAAGGGATAGGTATATCGACTAGAATCGTCCTGTCGTGAGCGTGACTGAGAGACAATATACAAATTAAAAGAAAACATATTTTCACATTTATACAATTAGTATAATAATACGCAGATAGGAATGGTTGAGAGTTGTAAGTTGTGGTTTTTCACGAGCTGTGGCGCTATTTATAGGATAAGAAGGATTTAGAAGGATTTCACTTTAGCAAATCTTTTCTACGAATTGAATCCTTTTTGTATATATTTCCTTTTTATAAAGATTACATATAAAAGCAATGCATTTCCATTGTATAGGTATAATTGATTGCATGACCTTGATTGCTTAAGGAACAAAATGAAGTTACTTGCGTATACGAGTATAAATGATTTAATTTAAGTCTTTGCTGCGTATTTAAGTTTTGTTTTGATTTAGAATCAATAAAAGCAAGATACACTAATTACATATTAAAGAAAAAATATCGTTTAAATCTATTGATGTTGGATTTAATAATTTATTCGAAACACTTACGGCATCGCATTCAATTTCACTTCGCATTTCCGTTGCTGATGCTGGCTGTGCATCAGTTGTTGCTGCTGTTGTATTCCCGATTGTATCTGTTGTTGCTGTTGTGGCAGTAACTGTTGTTGTTGTTGCTGAATCGTCTGATGATTGACAGAAGATGATGAATTCGGTAGGGTGGGCGAAAGAGATGACGTACTGTTCCACGCAGTACCGTTTGTATCAAAGTTGTGCAATGACGTTGACATGACGCCGCCACCGTTTCCGCCGCTCCCAACAATTCCACACCCAGTACTAATACCGCTGACGCCACCACCTATGGCGACATGCATCACTGGTGGACACTGGGATATTGATAGCGACATTGCCGATTGTTGTGTTGGAAGATGTTGTAGCTGCTGTTGCTGTTGTTGTTGTTGTTGTTGTTGTTGGCGTAGATTTGGATGCATCATCAGTGTTTCTGCACACAAATTACTACTCGAACCAGGATGCAGTTTGACTGCATGACCAGCACCTGAGTTGACAACCGTAGCAGCAATAGCAGCCGCAGGACTCATGTGGCTTTGAAGCTGAGCAGCATTCAGTGATGTAGACATCAGATTGTTGTTGGACGAGTTTGTTAACAGCTGCTGTGTCTGACAGGCCGATGTTGATATCGCGTGTGTCAGCGGCGCCAGAATATGTTGCTGTTGTCCGACTATAGCCGCACCGGCAGCCACTCCAACAGAACTTTGATTTGGCGACTTGGGCGAATGATTGGCGGTTATAAGATTATGACTATTTAAAGCATGTGAGGAAACATGAATGTGTTGATTCTGTAAAATTAAGGATCATCAGTATTTGACGAAATCAATAAACCAAAAATAAAACTATTTTCTTACCACATTCGGTTGATGGGGAGGAATTGTCGGTGGTACAATATGGGGTTGGGATTGGCTTAGCTGTTGTTGTTGCAACAAAGCACTATTGACACTTATTCCACCCGCAATGTAGCTGCCTCCAATACCTGGTTGCGGTGCTGGACGTTTATTATGTCTGATGGGTGCTGTTGGGGGCATTTGATGGCCAGTCGATTGTAGAAACCATGGATCACCGGCCGAATTGGCTACAACCGATGGCTGTGAGAATCCACGATGATGACCAACAACTGATGTTTGACCGGCAGTGGATTGCAAATTTAGGGCCTGCGTTGCTGTCGCGTGACTATTCATAATAGCGCCAGCTTTGGGACTTTCTTTAGCCTCTTCTTTTGCACAACTTGAATAAACTGTATGTTGTTTGTTTTCTGTCGCTGTGTCAGTAGATACGGATTTTAGTAGAGAAGAATCCGAGTTATTTGATTGATTAACCGCTGATGTTGTGCAGCGATCAATCAAATGACGTTGCACCGTCGATTTGGGATCTACATCCGCATCTAAAAATAAAATAAAATAGAATACAATTTTGATGGTAAGATTTTTTGTAATAATGTTTATATTTATAAATTAAAAGACTTTTATTATGAAATGAATATTATTGCATACCATTCCTTCAAAAATATATGTGAATTATAACGCAATAATGCAGCAACACACCACTCCTGGCTGCTATAAGACTCGTATAAAATAGAGTTTTATGCGAGGGATTAATTTAATATTAAATCTTATGCCATTTACTCCCTTCAAGACTTAATAAAAATATGTTGACATTTTTTGACATTATGAAATTAATAAGTTTATCGCATATATGTACATGTATATATGCAAACAGAAACCCGATTATTTCCAGATTGACGAACAATACGTTACATGGCTTTTTATTCTTTGAAAATATGATTTATGAAGATAAGAAACCATTTTTTTAATTGAAAACCCAGTTTAGTAAAGTCAATGGGGCATATTCATAGTCACTTTTAAACCCCAGTTTATCTTAGACTGGCGTTTATTCAATGTTTTTTTAGATAGGATAAACCCAGGTCTATGATAAACTTGAGTTTAAAAGTGACTATTTTTATATGCCATTATCTGTTCCGTAAGCCTGTAAAAGGTGCTTGAATTTTAAATAAGCGAAATAAGCGTGAACAAAAATTTGGCGTATTTCCCTGCCAACGCAACCCATCGATCTCTCCACAGATTATTCCAAGTGCGAAGTTTTCATATTTGTAGGCCAAAAATCAAAATAAAGGGTGTTTTTTTTAGACGTGTGGTTTTTTATCTGGCAATATTTTTTTCGGAGTTGGTCTTTTTGACAGCTGTCACTTGAGTTATGCTCATGTCGTTTTCGATTGGATTTTCGGTCTATTCTACTCCGTTTTAATTCCAATCGAATATGAAAACAATGACTTTCCTAAATTTACACATACACTACCAAAGCTGCCATTTAACAAAATGGCTTCTTCAAGTATTTATCACTTTTGACAAGTAATCCAACGAAAAACTTTATATGTATGTGTGTGTTCCTCATCTACTCCAAAATGAAATTGGGGACAGAAGAACACTCCGAAAACATTACTCGGAACAGCCAATCGAAGGCTTTTGGAGTAATAGGAGTGAAAAAGGAGTGTAAAAGGAGTACTCCGAACATCCAAACGAAAACGACATCAGTTTGGTTTGTCATTTCATAATGAATAGACTTACTCCTGGACAAGGTTTGCAAATCGTGCAAATTTATTACCAAAATAAGGGTTCGGTTCGGGCGACGCATCGAGCGCTTCGTCCAATATTCGATGAAGCTCATTTTTGGTTGAATGGGTATATATTTGGAGTGATCATAATACACAAGCCATTGTTGAGACGCCGCCGTTACATCCTCAAAAAGTCAATGTTTGGTGTGCTCTATGGGCAGAGGGAATCATTGGTCCATATTTCTTCAAAAATGAAGCCGGCCATAATTTTACAGTCGATGGGGAAAGCTATAATGACTTTTTCGTGCCTGAATTGGAGGATGTTGATGTGGACGACCTTTGGTTCCAATAAGACGGCGCTACATGCCATACAGCCAACGAAACAATCAATTTATTGAAGGAAATTATTCGTGAGCGCATTATCTCGCGTCGTGGGACTGTGGCGTGGCCTCCAAGATCGTGCGATTTAACACTGCTAGACAATTTTTTGTGGGGTTATGCGAAGTCGCTTGTCTATGCAGATAAGTCCGAGACGATTGACGCCTTGGAAGAGAATATTCGGCGCGTTGATTGCTGACATACGGCCCCAATTTCTGCAAAAAGTGGTCGAAAATTAGGAATTTCGGATGGAATTTATTCGAGCAAGCCGCGGCGGCCACTTCACCACCGAAATCATTTTTAAAACATAATGGCAAACCCACATCTTTATAATAAAGCTAAATTCTTGGCCATAACATTAAATTATAAGCGTTTTATTTTTTCTTGAAAACCACACGTCTAAAAAAAAACACCCTTTAGATGATAAATAAATAAATAAATTTAAAAATTTTGAAAAAAAAACATTGTTTTATAAACAAACAAAAATCAATTTTTTAGTGGGAACTTTTTACTATTTTAATATTTTGTCGTTAAATATTATGCATCATGCATCTTCAATGTGTGGTTACACACACTTGTTAGCCACAACAGCAAGTTCGTGCGAACAAGTTGTGTATATATTTTTTTGTGTATGTGAATACAAAGGTTATTTCATTATTTTTCTTTTTCGAAGTTTTTTTTTAAAGAATAATAAAATAATGTCAAGTGAACGTTGCGTTGCCTCTATCGAATTTCAAAAATATAACCTATAGGTAAATTGAAAAACATTTTAACTAAATATAAATATGATTTCATCAGAAATGTGTTTTTAGACTCACTTCGCAAGTTATTTTAATAACAAAACAAAATTCAAATATGCTCAATTCATTGACTTAAACGAATAATCACCAACCAACCGTTAGTCAGGAATAATTATACATCACTTTTACTTCTCGAAATTCCTAAACTCAAAACAACACTTCTCGAGCCCAGGTCAATCATCTTTTCCATTTCTAAAGTGGCCCCTGGGTATTTAAAAAAAGAAAAGAAACAGGTAGAATGGGTTAGCATTCCACTAATCTTCACTTCGTTCGAATTTAAAAAAATGAATTTATCGACGGCACATTCTTTATCTGTTCGAATATATTATAAAACAAAATATCTTATACAAGATAATGTAGATATGGACAACAAGTTGGTTTTGCATTTAATAGACAAAATTCTGAATTAGATCTGTTAGTTGTTGTTGTAATTTGTATACGAAGCCAAAAATGCATCTGAAATTTATTTTTGCACTTGTGCAACCTAAAATATTGTATATTTTGTTTACTATTATTTTCATTCTATATTTAAATTTTGTGTATCTTAAATAAATCATTTCAAGTGCACACTCAAGAACGCACCACAAAGCAGCGTATACATAAATATACCTAGGTAGGTACATTGTACATATAGCTAATATACAGTGGAGGCTCGTTAACTTGAACACGTACGAAACCATTGGTGTTCAAGCTATAGGATTGTTCAATAAATAACCATATTCTTATTAAAAAGCTCAAACATTATTTCTTTTTCCGCAAAAGCACATTACTTTTAGTTTCTAGCTACTTAAGTGAAAGGTTTCAACAGGTGTGTTACGATTCTGGTGTCTCCTCATTTTTGAGGGTTCTGTGTGGTGTTCCTCAGGGGTCCATATTAGGTCCGCTGCTTTTCTCCCTGTTTTTAATGATCTTCCTGACACTTATCATAATACCACAATGGATCTCTATGCTGACGATGCTCAGATTAAGTTCTCAAGACCCGTTGGTCTTATGGAAGACTGTTTAGCAAGGATAAATGAAGACTTGGAAAGAATATATGCTTGGGCTCACGATAACAAGTTGCTATTAAACCCTCAAAACTCTAAGGGGATAGTAATCTCTAAGAATCTAATCGACGCTTCTCGTATACCAGCTCTTAATAATAGTGTTGTTGTTGTACCATATGTAGATTAAGTAAATAACCTTGGGATTACTATCAATCGAAAACTTTCTTGTGAAAATCATATAAACATGGTTGTCAAACGAATCTACTGTGGCTTACGTCAGCTTTATATCTCATCCAATGTCATTCTAGTCGTTATTAAATTGAAATTGATTCAAGCTCTTTTTTTACCTCTTATTAATTACTGCGCAGTCGTTTACAGTAATCCTGATGCAACTTCTTTCCGGAAGTTAGAACTTGCATTTAACTCTACAAAACGTAAATTTGACCACATTTCGAGATTTTCTTCTAACTTGACTGGATGTTCTCTCAGGCAACATATAAATATACGTAATGGCATATTCTTATATAATATTATTCAAAGTCATGAACCAGCCTATCTATTTGACAAACTACTTTTTGCGAACTCTACCTGAACTCGAAATATTACTCTTCCTCGTTTTAACTACTTAAAAATCCAACGACTTTTTTTTGTTCACGCTATAAGATTATGGAATTCATTACCTTTGTCAATTCGTTTAATTATTGCTGCTTTAAATTTCAAAAAAATGCTGTTTACATATGTTAAAAGTAATGAAATGAATAACTTATTTAATTGAAATCCACATAATGTACTCTCTTCCAATAATAGAAAATGTATAAATATCTAGCCATTTTATTTAAATTTAATTTTAATCTAGTACAATGTTTAGGTACAAGTCAAAAGAATTTAATTCTTAATGTCCTCCCCATATTATATATTCGAATGAATAAAGAATAAAGAATAATTTGAAATGAGACGTTTTTAAGACGACTTGGAAAAAAAATCGATTTTTAAGACTGCTTACCCATGGACAGCATATTTCGAAAAGCAGATTCTCGGAGATTCTGGAGAAAAAAATCCTTATGAAGAAATAGTAAAAAAATTTCCTGGGATTCCCCTTTACAAAAACATTTTGCATTTAGTACCAATATCCTAGGTACCTTGCAAAAATCTTAACATTAAAGTTGGGTCAAGTTACAGAGTTTGCAAACATTTTATTTGTTCAACTCCTAGCGCACTTAAGGAAAAATTCAAGGTATAGAGTCTTAAAAATGGTCTGTTCAAGTTTTAGAATTCGTAAAGGGTCTGTTCAAGTTTTAGAATTCGTAAAGGGAAAAATTATTTGTTCAAGTTATCGTATGTTCAATTTAACGAGAGCCCATGGTACCTACATACGTTAAAACTAAAAGCAATTTGCATTTTAGTTTTGCCCCCTCGATTCAATTATTTTTATTTCATGATGTTCTTGTTCCGAGTGTTCGTTCTGTTTACAATCACATTCCTATATGACTTGATAGATAGTACATGCACAGATTCCCTTTCTCCGTTCCTACCTCGTGTGTCGAGTTCTGCTGGTCGAGAACTCTACGAGGGTGTAGGCATTGAATTTGAAATAAAACTACAAAAAAAAATTTAAAAAAAAAATGCCGAAAAAGCAACAACTACCTGCTTTGTAAAAATAAATAAATTCACTGCCAAGGTCGACAGCATTAAATGGAAAACATTATGAACTATGTGGCTGTTCGACAATCGACGCAATGTTCGGAATGAGATACACGTATCGTTATTTGTGTTATTGAAAATAAGTGTTTTGTTGTATACACTGCGGGCCAAAATGTCTGATCCAGATTTATTAAAAACAAAAAAGTGCGTTTTGTTTATAAATGTGTAAAAATTAATTTTATGGATTAATGAGAAGTGTTTGGGTTTTTCATAATTATACATTTTTATGACTTTTGGTTGTTGATTCAGCACTTTTTTATGACTGTACATAAAAAAGGTTTGCAAATCGAAAAGTTGTAGACTAAAATTGCAAGTTTTTTTAAAATAAAAGCCACGCTTTGAAGTCATAAGCATTTATTTGAGATTCTTCAACTATTGAGTATACAAATAGTTCAAAATGGGAAAAGTTGCGGAAACTACAAAAATTTTTGAAAAACGTTCTGTAATCATCACTCTTATTAAAGAAGGCCAATTGCAGCGGGAAGTTGCTTCGCAGTTGAAGATATTGAAGGGCTGCGTTCAACGTGCCATTGAGCGGACTTCTTGAGGATAAACCAAGGTCAGGATGGCCCAGATCTACAACTGAAAAAGAGGATCATCTAATAGGAACAACAAACAAACGAAATAAGCGAAAAACACCACCGGAAATACGTGCCAAAATAACTACAATACGGAATAAACCCCAGCCCCACAACGATCAAACGCAGGCTAAGAGATGTTGGACTATATGGACGAGTTGCTGTTCGAAAACCCCTTCTTCGACCACAACACAAGATAAAACGGTTGGAGTGGCCCAAAAAACATAGAGACTAAACGGAAGAAGATTTTAACAGAGTTTTATGGAGCGATGAATCCAAGTTTGAGGTATTTGGCACTAAACGGTGGGTTTTTGTTCCACGCAGAGCTGTACAAAAGATGCTACCCGACTGTATGGTTCCTCCCATCAAGCATGGAGATGATTCTGTTATGGTCTGGGGATGTTTCTCTTACAGTGGATTTGACTCTAGTTATTGGAAAAAATGAACAAGGAGGCGTTGGAGGATCTCTGGACTAAGATTGATTGGCAAAGGATTCGTATTTCAATATTAAGTTAACCATTTGAAGTCATAGTTTAACGGTTTATTCTTAATGCTTTGATTAAATGTCACTTTGTCTGGTGTCTTTACGTATTTTAAGCGACCAAAATAATAGCAGTGTTATCGTCAAGTTCAATTTAAAGAATTGTGTTTCCTTCAATTATGATTTGGATGTTATAAAAAGTGAGCCTTTTCTTTTACTTTATATATATATCAACCGAATTTGTTTAAAAAATTAATAATTTGGTCTTATGAAGTGGGTCGCGGTAAACACTGGACACCGCAAAGGCGCCAACTCATTAAAAACCTAATTACGGACGGCAACACCCATATGAGGAAGTTCAGGAACTTGTTGGGTATTCGGCGAAAATGGCCAGAAATGACATAATATTTGAGGGAAAGTGCAAACACGGTAGCGTAAAAAAGTTCTTACCGACATCTTACATGCATCGTGTTGTTCGGTTTTCAAGAATGCATCCTACTGCTGCAGCTACACAGATTGTGGGTGAACTTGATTTACCATGTGGTATCCATATTGTAAGAAGACGATTGAGGGATCACAACTTGAATGCTCGCAATCCAAGAAAAGCCCCACTTCTGAAGAAAATGCCCATAGCCAAAGGAATAAAGTTTGCGCGAGATAATTTGGGATGGGTTCCTGAAAAATGGAGGAATATTCTTTGGACTGACGAGATTAAAGTTGTACTTTATGGTGGTAAAGGATCTCGGCAGTATGCATACCGAATATGATCCTAGATCCACCACCAAAACGATAAAACACGGAAGATCTCGTATCATGATATGGGGATGCTTCTCATACTATGGAGTTGGTCCGATATATTGGATCAAAAGTATAATTAATCAACACTCGTGTGCAGAAATTTAGCAGAACATCATGCTACCATATGCAGACTTCAAAATGCCGCTTAAATGGGTCTTTTAGCAGAATAATGACCCAAAGCACACCAGCAGAATAGCTAAACAATAGTTTCAGGACTAGAAGATTGAGGTCTAGGAGTGGCCTGCTCAGTCTCCGTACATCAATCCCTTTGAAAATCTTTGGGAAGCCAAAAAAAATAACAAAGTGATATTGACCGTAGTTCAGCAGGGTTGGAGATAAATATCACTGCAAAGATGTGAGGGGGTTTTCGACTCAATGGTCATCAAATGGCGTCGTTGCGAAGCTGTGTTAAAAAATAATGGTCATGCTACTAAATACTAACTAAAATTACAATAAATTGAACTTTTTGAACCCTTATTTGGACTTAATTATACACAATGAGACAAGCACTGCTATTATTTTGCTCCGTTTATTTTCAAACATATTTTGTTTTTGCATAGTCACTACATTAATGATCAATAAATTATTATTCAATTTATAAAAAAAAAAAAACATTTCAATAAAACGTACAAAGTTTTACCAACAATGATTTCTAAAATGAAACTTCCTTCGATTTTTCATTTTTGTCTAAACTTATTTTTCGCTTCACTGCTATTTTTTTGCTCGCAGCTGTATGTTTCTAAATAATTCTATACATACTTATTTTTTTTACTAAAAAGCATTCTTAGTTGCTAGAATTTGGTTTTCCTTCGAAAAATGAGAGTGGACTCAAACTTTTGGCCTGCAGTGTATAATGTATATACCAGGCAAGGTACTTGTTTTTTGATTGACTTTCTTGTTGATTTGATAAAAATGTTTTAAGTAAGATTGCTTATGTATGTATATCACTTTATTTTTTGAGACTATTTAATACGTTTGAATGTACAAATTATAATTATAGATATTCGTAAGTAAGTGTAAGCTTTGGAGGTCAATATTGATGTAAGCACTATGTTTCAAATATAATTCGGTGTATCTATTGTAAAAGAGCATATTTTTTTCTTAAAATTTTTAAATATAAATAATAATAAAAAAAGTAATAATACGAGAAAAAAATATTGTATTGGTTTGTTGATTTTGGTTTACGCTTTATGTTGACGTCTTAAGCATATACTCAACTAAAAAATACAATTTATTTGAATCAGTACTTTCGATTTTGTGGGATGAAAGGGGCAAGTCAGATTTGTTGTAAAATACATATGTAAGCAAAAATTGTAGGTTAAAAAATTATAGCTACATAAAAAAGATTTGTAGATTAAGAGAAAAAAAGTGCTCAAACGTTACAATATAAGTTTCTTTGTTTTAGTGTACTTTTATTCAATACCAGAGATGGAGTAAAGTACGGGGCGTGTTGCGCACGTTTTGATCAAAATCCATTGTGCTTACGAAAAAAAGTTTAAATAAAGGGTTTTTCAATAGAGACGCTACTAAAGTAGAGCAACAGGGACAGCGAACGACGCCAAATTTTTTGCCGTTCTTTTGACATTTCTCTTCAGTAAGGTTTGCCATTTCATGATGGAAAGATAAACGAGCCAACAACGAGTCGAAATTATTAAAATTTACTACCGAAATTCGGAGTCAGTAGCCTCAACGTTAAGAGCGCTACGTCCAATTTATGGTCGTCATAATCGTCCTAGCAGATCAACAATTGAGCGTCTGGTGGAAAAATTTGAATCCACATTCACAGTACAAAATGTTCCCGTACCAGCGAGACAAAGAAGTGCCCGTAGTGTCGAGAATATTGCTGCCGCTGAGGCTTCAGTTGCATAAAGCCCAAATGTGTCTCTCACACGTCGTTCTCAAGCGTTGGGCATCTCTGTGACGTCGTTAAGGCGAATTTTGCGAAAAGATCTTGGCCTACATCCTTACAAGATTAAATTGACGCAAGAACTGAAGCCGCTTGACCACCAGAAGCGTCGTATGTTCGTGAATTGGGCTGAGCAACAACTTGAAAATGATTCGGATTTTCATCGAAAAATCATCTTCAGCGATGAGGCTCATTTCTAGCTGAATGGCTTCGTCAATAAACAAAATATGCGGTATTGGTCAGGCAGCAATCCACACGTACTTCATGAGTCATCATTACATCCCGAAAAAATTACGGTTTGGTGTGGTTTATGGGCCGGCGGCGTCATTGGGCCGTACTTCTTCCGTGATGATCAAGACCGGCACGTTACTGTGAATGGGGATCGCTGCCGTTCAATGATAACCGAATATTTTTGGCCCCAATTGGATGATATGGACTTGGAGGACATGTGGTTCCAACAGGACGGCGCCACAAGTCACACAGCGAATGTCACAATCAATTTATTAGAAACCAAGTTTGGAGAACGTGTTATCTCACGAAATGGTCCAGTCGCTTGGGCGCCTGGGTCGTGCGATTTGACGCCATTAGACTATTTCCTGTGGGGCTACGTCAAGTCTATGGTCTATGCCAACAAGCCAGCGACGATTGATGAACTTCGTACAAATATCGAACGTAAAATTGCAGCAGTATCGGCCGATTTATGCTTGAAAACCGTCGAAAATTGGGTTCAGCGTCTGGTCTTCTGCAACCGCGCCCGTGGTGGCCATGCAAAAGAAATCGAGTTCCATACATAATGGCATCGAACGTACTTTCACAGAAATAAAGAATTTCATTGATATCCAAAACCGTTTTTTGTTTTATTTAAAAAAAACTTTTGTAGCGCTCTTATTGAAAAACCCGATATTTTTGTTTGTGTACAAGTAAGTAAGTAAGTAATTCATTTATTGCTTGGAATCATACACTATTTACAAAAGTTTACAATGAATCTTACGCTTTGGCTTTGCCGTCAGCTCGGTTGGCAAATTTAAAAGTTAATATATATTTAGAATAGTAACAAAAAGAAAAAAAAAAAAAAAGGTAAACCTGACTATTCATATTCAGTTATAAGTAACATTCTGTATTTTAATATGTCTTTCAGAAAAAGATAGAGTTTTTTCCAAATACAAAAGTTTAACAATGTTATTGTTTCTTGTTAAGGTAAGCGTTTCGTTTCCAAAGTATGCAATTCGATGTTGTGCAAATATAGGACATACACTGATGAGGTGAAAACAATCTTCTTTAGCTTTGAGATTACACAATGAGCAAAACTGGTTAAAGCTGTTGTTATATGGGGTTCCATTAAGGCCAAGTACTTCACATCTTGTGTTGAATATCAAAGATATTTCCTTATAAGTGTGCGCGTCGTTAAAGTAGTTTGCTTCCATTAGGTTCAGTTTCAATTGAGAATAAAGAATTCTGCTTTCAGATGTCCGAGCTTCTTTGATGAATGTCACTCTTACAAAAGTTTCGTGGGATTGAATAATTTCGTAGAGCCGTTCTTTGAAGAGCAGCAGGTTGCTGTGATCCAGTTCCAACGATTCTCCACAAGAATTTCCTAAGTCTTTCCACTTCGCCACCCATCAATCCGCGTTTCTCAGTTCGTACAGAGCCATTTGTTTGGTCAATCGATTGTCTTGATGAGCCAGCCACCACCCTTACGATATAGTCTGCATGCAACTTGAGAGTGTGTGTGAAAATTTTAGATAGACCCGTTTCGAGATATCGGGGCATAGTTTGGGGTTTTTATTGGGAGATTGAACAGCTTCTTTAAAAAGCACCTATGAAACTTTTCTATTACCTCAAACTCATTTTTTTCCCCAAACTTGGGCAGCATAACACAATGAAGACTTTACAACCGCAACAAATATCTTGTATTTTGCTGATAGTGCAATACGCTGATTCGAAAAGATATTTTTCCATGACATGTTGAGGAGGCTTTGCGATGAAGTAAAGGGTTTTCCAATAAGAGGTGTTATTTTGAATAGCCCGCTATTTCGGTAGCTGTCACTTTTAAAGCTGTAATTTTTTGACATTTGACAAGTAGAAACTACGCCATTAATAAAAATGGAACGATACACGCTTCAACAACGCATTGAAATTATTAAAATTCACTATAAAAATGGTGAAAATTTGGCAGAGACGGTTCGTAAAACTAAAACATTTTTGGGTCGTCGTGAAGCACCTTGTCGGACCGCAATACAGAAATTGGTGGACAAATTCGAGCTGTTGGGACAAGTTAGTGATGTGAAGAATAAAACCCGTGCACGTCGCTCAAGAACAACTGAGAATATTGCTGTTGTAGCCCAAAGTGTTGAAGAAAACCCAGGTTTGTCCATTACTCGTCGTTCTTTGGAATTAGGCATTCCACAAACGTCATTACACCGTATTTTGCATAAAGACTTGAGTCTTAAGGCTTATAAAGTTCAGTTAACACAAGAACTCAAGCCGGCTGATCATCAACAACGTCGTGTCTTTGCTGATTAGGTCCTTGAAATGCATGAAAATGAACCGGAATTTCATCGAAAAATCATCTTGACTGATGAGGCCCATTCCCACCTCGGAGGCTAATTCAACAAGCAAAACTGTCGCATCTGGGGCTCGGAAAACCCAAGAGTTATTGTTGAAAAGCCTCTCCATCCTCAACGCGTGACTGTTTGGTGCGGTTTATGGTCCGGCGGGGTCATTGGACCTTACTTTTTCGAAAATGAGGCTGGAGCAACAGTTACGGTCAATGGATTGCGCTATCGAGAGATGATTAATGATTTTTTTTATGGCCGGAATTGGATGGTATTGATCTGGACAACGTTTACTTTCAACAAGACGGCACTACGTGCCACACAAGCAATGAAACCATCGATCTTTTACGGGAAAAGTTTCCGGACCGTGTTATCTCTCGAAGAGGTGATCACAATTGGCCACCGAGATCTTGTGATTTAACACCTTGCGACTTCTTCCTTTGGGGCCACGTGAAAGATAAGGTCTACGCCAACAGCCCAGCGTCAATTTAAGACCTCAAAGATGGAATTCGTGAGGCTATCGAGGACATAGGGCAGCCACTTTGCGATTTGGTTATGGAAAATTTCATGAAAAGGATATGGTCCTGTAAGCGTGGTCGTGGCGGCCATTTGGCTGATTTTGTGTTCCATTATTAACGGCATACCTTCCTCTTTATAATGAAATAAACATCCGATCATTTATCTCAAAAAATGCCATTTTTCTTTGAATATCAAAATAACACCTCTTATTGGAAAACCTTTTAGATTTCATTGTAACATGTTCATTATAGTCCATGTTTTTGTTAAGATTCACTCCTAGGTACTTGTATATGCTTACCACCTCCAGAACATTTCCATTGTAAGTCCATGTATATGTACTCCGATTCCGGGTATATCTAGTGAACATCATTACTTTGGACTTGTTAGTGTTAATTGTAAGTCCCCATTTAACGCAGTAGGCAAAGAGTTGATTTATCATCAATTGTATAAGTTTTCGAGGGTTTCCGAGAGAATCACTAAATCGTCGGCAAACAAAAGAACATTAACGATCAGATCAGCAATTCGAACACCTCCAGGTAGACAAGTTTCAAAATCATTGATGAAAAGTGCAAAAAGAAGCGCGCTCAGAAGGCACCCTTGTTTAACTCCGGTGTCCGTTTCAAACCAGTTTGAGAGTGTTGATCCGTCCCATACTGTTTGTGTACAATTTCTGATTCATAATAAAATTAATTTTGTCCCTTTATCCTCATAAAATCAAAAGCAGCGGTGCATTTTTAGGGTTCTATTTTCGCGTATCCTTAAGACTTGAAAACAAAGCTCTAAACCAAAATCAAACCAAAGAGAAAACGTTGTGTTGTCCAACACCAAGAAATTTTCGAATATTTGTAACGGACTGTCGAGAGCAGCAGGGGGTCGTCAGACGCCAGCAGGTAGGTTTGTATAGGGCTACGAAAGTAACCCTAAGGTCGCTAAAAAGCGTTTTTTGAAAAACCTGAAGTCACCCTGGTGAAAAAATTCTGTGTTTTTTGAGACTCCCTGAAGCGAGTTGAGGTAAAAAATAAGGAAGTGGATCTAGACATGCCAATTATAACAGTTTCGGATTATAAAAGTACTGTTTATGCGGCTCCGCAGGGCCTCCTCCCTCCGCCGGTGGGCATACTTCAGGCACCCAGAGTTTTTTTTTCAAATCGCGCGAAGCGAAAAACTGTTATAAATTGGCATGTCTCTAGTCTCGTCCAAAAAATAAACTGTCAAAGTGACATGATCTTAAGCACTTGTTTTGTTGTGGATTCACGTGCTGCAGGTTATTTTTTTACTTTTGAAAAAGAAATTGAAAGAATACACAAATTTAACTTAATGCTAATAAATAGAAAATGGAAACGTTAGAAGGAGCAAAATTTTTATTTTTATATATCTAAGCACATAACTTTTTTTTCTTGCTTTAAATGTCAACAGCCCTCGAGCGTTTTTCTGAGAACCGAAGAAACCAGGTTTTTTTTTGACAATTCTTGGGGTTGTCATGAAAACCTGGTTATAGTTCAATGAACGAAGCTAAATACTGAGGAGTGAGGATGAAATTATCTCAGAGACAAGTGGCACTGAACAAAATTTCACAAACGCTTTGACCCAAAAATGTTGTCCACTTAAACTAAAACTTAAACAATAAAAGTAATAAAAGAGCGCCCTCGCAAACAAAGCGACAACATTGGATTTTGTAACTTTATATTCTTTATAGAATTTCATAACAAATAAAGTAGTAAGCTTTTAAGATATTCAATTAAATTTTCAAAGCATCGTAATTTAAGCTAAATTACATAAATTAAAAAGCACTCCACTTAAATAAAATTTCTGCTTTATTAAATATTTTAATTTCACTGCAGAATACACATTAAGTACACGTTTTTTACAAGATTTTCTTCTTTAAAAGAGTTTTTTGTATTTAGTAATGAATGATTTCTTTAATAAAAAAACGAAATGCAGTTCTACCAACATAAAAATATAAGTTAAAGTAAAAAGCAATCGTAAACAGCAGCCATTTTGTATTTTGTTGTTGTTCTCTGACTTCAAATCGGAATTTGACAGAACACAGAACTTACAAATTTCTGCCCGAAGAAATTTCTGGGGTAAAAATTGCCAAGAAGGGGGAAATAATTTACTTTATCGTGAGAGCTCTCTTTTTTCCAAAACTAGACAAAATAGACGTACGCGAACAGGATTGGACTAGAACTAATTGATCAAGTAATGATGGGTAGTTTTGGACTAATACGTGAACGCTACGGGAGCCGATTTAAACTCTCGGCTCTAGTTGATAACGCTTTCGTTTAAATCCATGGTATCTTCTTTTTTTTGCTTTTATTTATACTTCTTACTAACCTTCCACAATATGATTATGATTCAACAAGTTATATTTCTTCCATTTGTTTAAATCTTATAACCTTTTAGAAATCATGGTAATAACTTAATATCACGCTATTTTAAATTTTGCGCAACTGTTTTTATTGACAGCAAATTTGACAGCTGACATCATTGGGGCATCATTCAGCGTTCTAGTTTTTGATATGTGTAATTTTCCCTGGTTGCTCGGCACCAAAAATCAATAGAAATGATTAAAATTTTATTTATATGACGTATTCATTAGAGCTGAAATAACTAAATGAGGTTATTTCGCAATTTAAGAAAAAGTATTTTCATCTCAAATATTATACTTTTTTCGTTTGACAACTCTTTTTTTGTTTTTGTTTTTTTTTATGTTTTTTATGCATCGAGTTTTGAAATTTCAATACAAAAGATTTCTAAAGCTTTGAAAAAGAATACCAATTGGGCGTGTTCGTAAGATTGCCATGTTATTTCCAAACTAATTTCCTTCAAATTTGTATCATCAATTAAACCATATAGTACCTACACATTGACGGTTAAAGTGCAGAACCTCGTATAACACTATGTTTCCACCGACCACTAAACCGAAATTTGATAAGATTTGCCATAATCTTCTTCAAATCTCGAAGATTTACCATACAAAATTTATTTCGTAGATCTAGAAGATTTCAAATAAATTTTGATAAATTTTCATAGGGTAAATAGTTTTACAAGTCGAACAAACCAATTTATGTCGCGCTGAACGCATTCATTGGAAAATCCAACCCTTCTTGCTTCTTTTGTCAAACATGAAACTTTCTGTCTCACTTCAACTTCATACGAAAAAATGAAACAACATTTGCATTTTGAGAGGCGCTGTCAAAGTTAATCTATTTTTTAATCTTTTTGTGTGGTGGAAACACTTTATTTAATCTAAATCGAGATAAACCTTCGGTGGAAACATATTATAAGTCGTTTTTCAGAAATAAAGAAAAACTTTTAAATCAATTATTATAAATTAAAAAATTAACAAACAAATTGATCTGAAATATGCCAAAAGGTGGCTCTTACGAGGCGACTTACGAGGTCCTGCAATTTACAGCCGATATATTATTTAGAGAACCGACCGATACCCCTCTTGCTTTTTCCAAAACAGTGGCGCCTGATGCACGCTCACGTTACTGAATTGGGAAAAATTCCACTGAAAAAATTAGCAAGTCACTGACTTAAGTATACGAATTGTTGTTGTTATTCTCCGCAAAAAGTCGTACACTGCACCATGACCGTTGTATCCCACTGCTGAAGCCTGAAGGGATACTGATGGACGAACGTGCGCTCGTTTGTTTGTGCTCATCCAAACAGAGTTACCTTTCTCAATTGAAAGCAAATTCAAAAAGCTTTTTCTGTGGATTTTATAAAGGAACTTTTTGGATTTGGAGATTTTGAGAACAAATTTATGAAGTTACGGAAACCCTGTGAGAGCTTTAAAAAGGGACATACTTTTGTAAGCCAATGTAACCAGACTGAGAGGCAAACGTCCTATCTTCCCTGTACTGACAATTTTTGTTGAACAGAGTATAGGAACAAATTTAAGCTTTATCTGAAGAATAAGAACTATCTGATGTTTAAATGACTTTTGAAAAACTTGAATTTGTATGGGAATTGAGGTAATTTGGAAACGAATTTGGAAATTTTTAACGAAACAACTAATTTGCTCCAGTGAAAACTTAGTTGAAAGCCTATATCCTCCTGCCTTATGGCAGAGCTTTTTCAAACACACTGGTGCCTGCTACTGCTTGCACGACACTGTAACTTAATAAATTGCCACTGAAATAAGAAACAGAATCACTGACTTACATTTAAATTAATCTTCTTTGAGCTCACGTACATCCCACCATGACCTATCTGCTCCCCGGGTGAAAGGAGAAGGAGACTAATCGCCAATTTGCAACCAACCCTTATTGACATTTTTGTTGAATCAGAGTTACCATTGCCTAGTTGATGGAAATTCTGTTTTTTTGTTGTTGTCAGTATTATGAAGGAACACACATAAACATATGTACATACAAATTAAAATTTCCGACGTATAACTTGTCAAGTAATGAATGCTTGAAGAAGTCATTTTATTAAATGGCGAAATTCGTTAGTGTAAATTTCGGAAGACAATTCTTCAATTATAAAGGGTTTTCCAATAAGAGGTGTTATTTTGATATTCAAAGAAAAAAGGCATTTTTTGAGATAAATGATCGGATGTTTATTTCATTATAAAGAGGAAGGTATGCCGTTAATAATGGAACACAACATCAGCCAAATGGCCGCCACCACCACGCTTACAGGACCATATCCTTTTCATGAAATTTTCCATAACCAAATCGCAAAGTGGCTGCCCTATGTCCTCGATAGCCTCACGAATTCCATCTTTGAGGTCTTGAATCGACGCTGGGCTGTTGGCGTAGACCTTATCTTTAACGTGGCCCCAAGAAAGAAGTCGCAAGGTGTTAAATCACAAGATCTCGGTGGCCAATTGTGATCACCTCTTCGAGAGATAACACGGTCCGGAAACTTTTCCCGTAAAAGATCGATGGTTTCATTGCTTGTGTGGCACGTAGCGCCGTCTTGTTGAAAGTAAACGTTGTCCAGATCAATACCATCCAATTCCGGCCATAACAAATCATTAATCATCTCTCGATAGCGCAATCCATTGACCGTAACTGATGCTCCAGCCTCATTTTCGAAAAAGTAAGGTCCAATGACCCCGCCGGACCATAAACCGCACCAAACAGTCACGCGTTGAGGATGGAGAGGCTTTTCAGATGCGACAGTTTTGCTTGTTGACGTAGCCTCCGAGGTGGAAATGGGCCTCATCAGTCAAGATGATTTTTCGATGAAATTCCGGTTCATTTTCATGCATTTCAAGGACCTAATCAGCAAAGACACGACGTTGTTGATGATCAGCCGGCTTGAGTTCTTGTGTTAACTGAACTTTATAAGCCCTAAGACCCAAGTCTTTATGCAAAATACGGTGTAATGACGTTTGTGGAGTGCCTAATTCCAAAGAACGACGAGGAATGGACAAACCTGGGTTTTCTTCAACACTTTGGGCTACAACAGCAATATTCTCAGTTGTTCTTGAGCGACGTGCACGGGTTTTATTCTTCACATCACTAAATTGTCCCAACAGCTCGAATTTGTCTACCAATTTCTGTATTGCGGTCCGACAAGGTGCTTCACGACGACCCAAAAATGTTTTAGTTTTACGAACCGTCTCTGCCAAATTTCACCATTTTTATAGTAAATTTTAATAATTTCAATGCGTTGTTGAAGCGTGTATCGTTCCATTTTTATTAATGGCGTAGCTTCTACTTGTCAAATGTCAAAAAATGACAGCTTCAAAAGTGACAGCTACCGAAATAGCGGGCTATTCAAAATAACACCTCTTATTGGAAAACCCTTTATATAAATATAAAACGCTATATAGTCACTTTATATTTACATTTCTTTTGTAATTTTAAAGTTGGTAATCGTGCCAAATTAAATGACATTCGATGTCCAAATAAAATCGGCCAGTAATTCCGAAACTAATTGCAGTTTATGTAGACTGTCAAGTAATAAACTGTTAAATTTCATTGAAGGATGGCTACGATGACGATGAATTAAAAATTCTCTGAAAAATTCGAAAATTTTTGCATTTAATTTTCTGCTCCGGAAAAATGCATTTTCAGGGCAATCGGTTGATATATTGAAAGAAATATTCTCGATACGATCAAATATTATCTGTCCCCTATTTGTCAAGCCATCAACTGTCAAGTTCCATTGAAGGATGGCTACGATGTCAATGGACTAAAAACCTCTAAAAATCCGAATTTTTGAGATTTTTTTTGTTTCGGAAAAATGCAATTTTAGAACTTTCTGGTGTTTTTTGTTACGAAAAATATTCTATCAGTCGAGTAACAAACTGTCCAATTTCATTGAAAGATGTCGACAGATTAAAAAACCTCAAAAAATCGAAAAATTATATTCACTCTTAATTTTCTTGTTGTTTGTTTGTAAAATCTGCTGAGCTGCCTATTCACTCTTTCAAAAAACACGACTAATATTTTAATCTATATATTATGTACATTCATACATAGTAGGTATTAAATAGAGTTCAACGTTATCGTGGGAGAACTTCAAGGAGGAAAAAAAATTAAGTGCTGGAATTTCATTGTAGCTCAAACTTAGAAGCTATTCCTTGGAACTTTGTTGTATTTATGTAAATATATTTTTTTTTTTTTTTTATTTGGATCACGCTTTTGTAACAGTATATTTTTTTAACGAAATTTTGTTTGGAGAAGCAACATTCGCTGCACATAATAAAAAAAAACAAGTGCAAAGACTACGTGTGCAGAATTTACAATCTGGCTTCAGCACATAATGACGAACAGCGACGACGACCGACGACGGCGACGCCAAGTTTAAACAGATGAACGTAATCGTGGTGATATGCGGTCAAGTTTCAAAGTTTTTTTTTTTTCTTCTTTTAACACTTAAGTTTTATTGCTGTGTATGCCAATGCACAATCGCTTTTAATTTATTTCAATAAACATGCAATGAGTAATGCTGAAAAAAAAGGTTTCGCATATAAGATCGAATTTTGTGGGTGGGTGATGGAATCAATTGTGACACTGCACCGGTCAGCTTGATTTGATGAGTAAACAATTATGCGGATTTGGATTATGTAATGAATGTCATATTGACGTTAATAAGTTGCATATTAGCAACAGAAAAAAAAATTATTGTTAAAAGTATGCCTAAGTGATTTTAGTATTGAACATTAAGGCAAATGTTCCAAATGTTTGCAAATTGTGCCCAAATGGGCCTAAAACAAAGTTGATCTCAATTTTCCAAGCTCACTTTTGGTTGAATGGATACGTCAATAAACGAAACTGCCGTATTTGGAGTGATGATAATCCTCAAGTGTATGTTGAGACACCGTTGCATCCAAAACAACTGACTGTTTGGTGTGCTTTATGGTTTGCCGGAATAATAGGTCCGTACTTCTTTAAAAACGATGCTGGCCAGAACGTTACAGTCAATGGTGACCACTATAAAGCCATGATTACTGACTTTTTCGTTCATCAATTGAACAACCATGATGTGCAGGAGCTGTGGTTTCAACAAAACGGCCCAACATGTCCCACAGCTCGTGCCACAATTGATTTATATTGAAGGAAACGTTTGGTAACCGCATAGTTTCACGTTACGGACACGTGAATTGGCCTCCAAGATCGTGCGATTTAACGCCGCTGTGGGGATATGTGAAGTCGCTAGTCTACGCCACTAAGCCCAAATCGATTGACCACTTGAAGGACAACATTCACCGCGTTATTGCCGATTTACGGCCACAAATGTTGTAAAAAGTCATCGAAAATTGGACCTCCTGATTAGATTACGTCCGAGCCAGCCGTGGCGGTCATATGCCCAGAAATCATATTTAAATTATTATTACGGCTGTTCTGATATTCGGTCGAATTTGAAAACGGAAACGAAAATTCAATCCGTTCGGATTTAAAACGATTGTTCTGATTTCCAGTTGGATTTACTTTTAAGTTTTACCAACTTGATCAACAAAACAATTTCGAAATCAGCTGTTATGCATGCAAGAACTGTCAAAAACGAAATTGTAATCCGCCAACAAAAGGATAACCAAATTTAAAACGTCAATTTGGCGGATTGTAGATCTGTTCGTTTTGCCGAATCCGCAAAACGTTTTCGAATACGGAATTCGGAACAGCGAAAATTGGAAAACGTGAGGATATATTTAGAATTCGAATGGAAATTAGAACAGCCGTTTAATAAAGTAAATTTAAAAAAATCATCTTTGTATTATTCTATTTCAAAGTTCTATAGCTCTAACAAAATACTTTAAAAAAAAACTGTTTTGTATGGCTTGACTTCTGTTCAATTTTATCGCTTGAATTAATCATTTTCGTTCTTAAAAGAACGAATAAACTAAACAAAACTCAAAAACTAATTTTAAACTATCTACATATAAAGGGTGTTTTTTTTAGACGTAGATTTTCAATCTGGCAACACTTTTTTCGAAGTTGGTCTTTTTGACAGCTGTCACTTGATTTATGCTCAGTTTAGTTTGCCATTTCATAATAAATAGAATTACTACTGAACAACGTTTGCAAAACGTGCAAATTTATTTCCAATAATGGTTCGGTTCGCGCGACGCATCGCGCGCTGCGTCCAATATTCGGTCTACATGGATCGGTTTCGCACCACGTTTACTCTAGTCGATAATGCGCATCCTCAGAGACGCAGTACAGTGCGCACCGAAGACGCTATTACTGCTGTGGAGCAGAGTATTGAAGAATCGCAACAATTGGAGCTGTCGAAAATTGCGCCTTTCGGCTGGAATTTATTCGAACCAGCCGCGGCAGCCACTTGCCCGAAATTATTTTTAAAACATAATGGCAAACCCTTATCTTTATAATAAAGCTAAATTCTTGGCCATAACATTAAATTATATGCGTTTTATTTTCTCTTGAAAAAAACACGTCTAAAAAACACCCTTTATTTACGTATATTTAACACAACACTTTAGTTATCACACACAATTAAAATCAAATTAACTTTGTTATATGTACATTTTTTTAGAAATAGCTATATTTTTTTTTTTTTTCAAAAAATCAACTTTTTCCATTTGCATCATGATTTTAAGAACACTTCGAATCCGGAGAATCTACCAATAAGCACAAAAAACACATAAATAATAAAATAGTACACTTCGAAGGCTAGAATTAAGAATAACTAAGTATTTTGCTTGCTATTAAAAATCGCGCAAATGGTTTTTAACACAAAATCAAAACAAAAATAATAATAGTCAGCTGTAGGGTTTGACAATTGACTGTAGGTATGGTAGGTCAATGGATGTAGGTATGGTAGTATATCGGGTGCGTTCAGTGATACAAATCTGAACTTAAATTCTACGTTTACATTATATACTGCTTTTAAACGATGCAATTTCTTCCTGCAATTTTTAGGCACGTAGAAGAGGGACGTAGGAGGCTGGGATATACAAAATAGCTGAGGTTGAACAAATTGCAGAGTTATCGGCTACTTTTGTACTTGCACAAAGTTAACATTCATTAAAAATCACAGCGTCCAATTGCATAGGCGATTGATGGTGTCAATCGATTGAAACTGCGATTTTAGTGATTTCCACTGACAACAACTGCAACTAAATATTCTAAAAACTCAAGATATATAATTCGCCGGCTATCTCATAGTGACATTCATTTAAGGTTCGTTCAGTATAAAATTAAGATTGAACTTTTTGTAAGTTTAACTCGATGGAAAGATGGAGTTTCATAAGGGTTGCAAGTTCGTTGACAGTTCTAAAATGGATATTTTAATTCGGCCCCTGTCAGTCAAACCATTAAGTTCCTTTGGAATTTGGGTACGGTGTCATTTAATTGAAACCACGATTTTAGTGCTCTCCGCTGACAGTTGTTGTTTGTCGATGCTCAGAGAGTGATTACCATAAACAATAACCATGTGTAATGTGAAGTCATCTTAAAGTTGAGAGTGAACTACGAAGCAGGACCTTTCAGTACCGAACCTTCACCGCTCGTTGGACACTTCACCACCAGCCTTTTAGTGCTTGGAAATTTCGTTACAGCGGTTCCCCCACTGGGTATTTCGCTGCCGTTCTTTCAACACTAAGCTTTTTAAGCACTGCCTACAGAGTAATGTAGTGTTAATTATTCAATATGTTTCTTTAATAGGTAATGTAGTGTTAATTATTTAATATGTTTCTTTTGATGACGTTGAGTAACAAAAATTAGGCACTTTTACAAACGTTGATGTTTACACATATTTAACCGTGAGTCCCGGCACTCACATATTTTGTGTACACCCAATGTACGAACAAGATAAACTCCAAGTAGAAAATTGCATTCTTCTACTTAAGAGTCAACGACTGTCTTTTTACTAAAGCAAACAATGTGAAATTTTTGTTCGTTAATTATGCATTAACAAACATATTTTATCAAAAAGTAATATCTTCTGGTTCTGCACTCGATTAAAATGTAAACAATTAATACGCAAAATGTTTCACCAATCATTTTCATGAAAAACCATTATTTTGTCTCGCATCAAAAAACAAGAAGTGAAGCACACAATCAGGGTTATAAGACTGAGAAAATTTAAAATAAAACCATTTAGACTAGTTCCACAACCATAATCAAAAGAATTCTACTTCTACATAAATCTTAAACGCCTAAACCCTAATGCGATAGTTATCCTGCTGCAATAAAAGGATTCAACTCTATGGCCTTACGAATATGTTACTCAATCATATCGTTTATCTAATCCAAAGATTTTTCAGAAAGTTATTTTTTTGCATTGAAAAAGTAACATTCGATTAGATACAAAATTGCATTTAAATGAAGAAAGTCTAAACCATAAGAAACTCCAGACCTTTTTTTTATTCAAACTGTGCTATTGAGATTTTACAATGTTCGCGCGAGTTGTTTTCTTAAATTTATTGCCCATCGCCATCAATTAATGTTGAAACGAGCATTGGCAATAATTGTAAGTTGAAAGTTGCAAAGTCACTTTCTCTGTCTGTTTTGGTTTGGTAAGAGGGCACACATCGACTAGTAAGTTGGTTTTAGCGGGCTGGTGGTGTCTAAAAATAATTTTTATTAATTTAATTTCTATTTGAATAAATTTATATAAAGTGACAGTTTATTAATTCAAAAAATGTCTCCTGTCACACGATCATGATTATTTATCGTTAACACTTTGTTTAACTTTAGTAAGCTTCAAAATTCAGTTGAATGTACGGGTTAGTTTGTATACAAACAAAAATCGAATAAGGGTTCAATAGCCTATGACTAATTTGTTTACAATATCCTGACATTGGATACGTAGGTATACCTACTGACAAATGTCTATCAGCCTAATGATTAAAAGAATCGCGGTAGTAATCAGGGAAAGGCAAATAAATTATATTGAAAATCAATGATATGTATGCAAGCGCTTAGCACTCAAAGTCTTGCATAGGGAAGATGGCATAAGGTGCTGTAAACATTTTTCAATCGGTTGACATTTGAAAAGAAATATTCTCTCCCTATCTGTCAAGCTATTAACTTTCAAATTCCATCAAAGGATGGCTACGTTGACGACGGATTTAAAAACCTCTGAAAAATCCAAGCATTTTTCCATTTTATTATCTGCTTCTCTATAAATTAAATTTTGATTTAATAAAAAACATCTACTTTAGATTTGCTTGAAAACGAGGGTATGTAAGACATTTTTCATGAAATTAACTAATTAATAAAACGATTTTATGTGTATTTTATTTTATTTTATTTTATTTTAGATTTTTAAAGGCTCAGGAGCGCTAAATTGGATCGCTCTCATCTGATGCTCATGAGCGTGCGGGTTTTGCTATCGCACAAAATCAGAGCACTCTTGACGTGAGCATTTTGGCATCGTACATAATGAAAGAGCTCTTGAAGTGAGCGTTTATATTTATTTATTTCATCAAAACAGATTTATACAAATAATATAAATATGTAGTTTGTAAGATTATATACAAATATCTAATAATTTATTATTATTGAAAATAAAATCTTAATATATGAAACAAAGTAGTTTTAGTTACAACACTTATAACTCGAGAACCGCTGCTGGACCGATTTTAATGATCTTTGATTTGTTGGTTTTGTCTCCGCTCCGAATAGCAGAATAACTATAAAAAATATTTGAAAAATTCACTTTGTAGGGTGAAATGGGATGCAATGAAAAAGACGTATGCGATTAAAAAACCTCAACTTGCGTTTCAAATGTTATTCTTAGGAAATGGCTTCAGGGGTATTTTTTTTTCATTTTCAATTTGTAGGGTGAAATGGGGTAAAAATAAAAAAATAGTCCGATTTAATAAATTCTTTTTTTATTTGAAAAAGATTTTTTTAAGGAAATGGATTTAGGGATATTCTTTTTTAATCTTTTTATTTGTAGGGTAAACTGGGTTAAAAATAAAAAATTGTCCGATTTAAGAAATTCTTTTTGAGTTTTAAAGTTTACTTTAAAAAAATGCTATTTATATAGTGAAATGGGGTTAAAATAAAATGGTGGCTTTCCGATACAAAAATTGTTTATGTGTTGGGAAAGCAATAAAAGTTGGACTAAATTAATTTGCGGGACAGATCTATATTTTCATTTGTAATTTTTATTTTTTATTTTTATTCATTTAGACCGCATGATGATGGTCCATTAAAAAGGAAACGGGATCGCAGATGGCTTGACGGAGCATACACACTTACCAGGGACAAAAGTAAAGGGCAATTTATACGGTATGACACCTTGTTTTATAGTTTGGGATACGGATATTTCAGTTTAAGCGACACACTACAATTCGAGAAAATTTTGTTTTGTATGTTTTCAATCCTCTTAGAATGAACTTGCTAAAATGGAACCCAAATTACATAGCAATATTCTAACGATGACCTGATATCAGGGGTTAAAAATTACTTTTTTTTATTGTACTGAAAACTCAAAGAAATTGTACTAAAATGTGATCAATTGTATTTTTTTGTGTAGTCAATATAATTTATAAGTAAATTTTTTTGTTAATTATTTTTTATATTGCCGTAAAATTATTATTACGACTTTTCGGATCATATTCATGTTCCATCAGGAGTTCCTCAGGGAAGCCACATCGGTCCACTGTTATTCCTTTTATTTATTAACGACATTTCCCAATTTTTTTTGTAAATTCCCAGTGCCTTTAATACGCTGATGACTTCAATCTTTTTCGAAATATAGTCACTCATCAAGACGGCATCCTTCTTCAAGAAGATTTTTAGAGGCTGTCTGAATGACGTGAAATAAATTCACCAATGCCAAGTTCTTTCCTGCTCTTGAAAAAAATCAATCATTCATTATAGCTATGGCCATCAAGAGGGCAAACTCAATTTGTCTAAATGTAGATATTTTCGAAACCTGCTCAAGATGGGTGAGGCGGAAATGATAGATGTAATTATGTATTTTGCTAAGCAAAATATATTCGAAGGAATGTACTGAAATGAGGAGTGTTGTACTTCCGTATTTTTAAAAATCAATTGTATCAAAAAAAGTACAATTGTAAGTCGTTCTGCAAAACTGCCTGACATACGCAAAGTAAACAGATCGAAGAGAGTAAACGGATCCGTAAACTCTTTAAAGTTATGATTAATGAACCCTAGGATGGAGTAAGCTTTTGCAACCAAAAAGCCCATATGGAACTTAAAGCAGAGTTTTGAATCAAAGGTGACACGGAGATCTTTCTTTTCGTTTAGTATGAAAAGTTCCTTACCTTCGATAAAATATTGAAACTCAAAAGGTGAGAAACTCCTAAAAAAAAGATAGAGATTGGCACTTTGATAAGTTTAACGCCCAATTCACATAGAACTGGCTTGAGGTTTTTGTGTGGTTCTGGCGTGGTGCATACATATTCCACGTTGTAGAATTTACGTGTTCCCTTATGGGAGGGTGTGGTGTCACCTGCCATTGGCACGACATATTGAAAACCCCAGTGGCCAACGTAAACGTCGCACCACAATAAAATCTCTCATTCATAGGATCACAAACACATTCATCAAGCAATAATATTGAACATTTATGAGCGCTAATGAAAGTTATGAGTGGTCACGACTGTTTTTCGTCTGTTGCCGCTTCTGTGTGAATAGAGGTCATCGCACCCACTCCACGCCCGTAGCAGACCAGAACTGCGCCTAAGAAGAGCTGGAGGTCGCTTTGGAGTAAATGACAATAATTAAGTGATTTAATACAACGGAATAGTTTAAAGTCATACGCAAACATCAAACAATCAGCAGCAAAAAAAGAAGCGGTCCCAAACGACTTCCTTGCGGTGCTCCTGAGGTGACCTCAATTACATCTGACAGCACGTCATTTATACGCACAAACTGTTTTCTGCCATTCCAGGTAGGATTCAAACCACTTTAAAATATTTGAGTGGAAGCCAATGGATTCCAGTTTTTTTATTAACTAGCTAACCCGCCCGTCTTCGCACGGGTAGACAAACCTAAGCTTCGTATAAAAAGTAGATACAAAAGAAAATATAAACTAATAATATTTTAGCTAATTTATATACTTTCCCAACGCAGGAAGAATTTTTGTAATCAAAAGCATTTTTTTGTGTTTATTCTTTCAAATAAGAAAAGAATTTCTTAAATGGGGCAATTTTTTATTTTTACCCCATATTAAAAATAATATTAAACCTTAAGACATTTTCTAAAAAAAAACCTTTTAAACAAAAGAATTTTCACACCAAATTTAAAAAAAAAAAATTCTTGAAGCCATTTCCTAAGAATAATCTTTCAAACTGGTAGAAGTTTTTTTAATCGGATATGTCTTTTTCATTTTACTTTATTTCACCCTACAAAGTGAACTTTTCCGATATTTTTATAGTTATTCTTCTTCTTGTTCTTGAGTTATAAGTGTTGTAACTAAAACGACGTTGTTTTATGTATTAAGATATAAGATGGTTTACTCTGTCGAACGCTTAGTAAAGACCGTATATATGACGTCTATTTGAAAACCATTTTCAAGATTACTAATAATCAGATGACTAAAAATTGTGAGGTTCGTTGTTGTTGACCTGCCAGCAACAAGTCCATGTTGGATTTCTTTAAGAACAAAACTAATTTTATTATAAACCATTTTTTCTAAAATTTTGGGTATCGACGATAATTTATACTGATTGGGCGATAGTTAGAAACATATTGTTGAGAGCCAGATTTATGAAAAGATATAACCCACAAGATGCATTTCATTCTAAATAAAATATGTTATGAAACTTATATTCTACTGTGAATGCTGCTTTTAAGTCAAAAGTGCGCACACTTACCGCCAAACGACTCTATACAATAATCTGAGTACATATACTTTTCATTCTCTGAGCGTCTATTGTGAAGAAAATCGGCTTTTATTATTCTCTGTCCAACAAAAATTGGCAGTGTAGGCAAGTTAGGACGTTTGCCTTTCATTCTGACTAAAGTTGATTGCATAAATCTGTCATTCATTTAAGCTTTCACAGGGTTGTCGCAGTGTACACGATAACACTCATCATTAAAAGCTTTTTCTTAAAGCTCGAAAAGCTTTTTCTTAAAGCTCGAAAATCAAAAGCACCTTAACAGAAACTCAAGGAAAAAAAGCTGAACGAATTAGCAAATGGACACGGGTAACCCTGAATGCACATCAAGCAGCAGCCAATCGCCATTGGCCACAGCAATTCAGTGCACACAGCACACTCAGATGTGCCTTGAATAGGACGTTGGGTCTGTGTCAGATGCTATTTTAAATTCACGGGCGGGCAAACACTTTTTGTGGAGGAGTTATTTCAATTTAATATGGTGCAAAAATATGGCACGCTACTGATTTTGAAAAAGCTTTCCCATAAGACGTGTACTGCCTATTTTTGTTGGACAGACTATAATAATGCCCTGTCGCAGTTTCTTGATTGCGTAGCCAACATCCGGCACAATGATACCTCCTTAGTCGCTGTTTGAAGTTAGACGCACTTCTTCACTTCTCTCTTGCAACGAACATTTTTGTCTTCTACTGTTTTATTTTACCCATGCCAAGCAGAGATGGTCATTTATAATAGGTAGTCATTGTTTATATTCGTACACTTTAAAAGGTAGCAATAATATTTTGTAACTATTGTTTGTTTTGTCAGAAAATATAATATTCATTAGTTTACACAAGTCTCCAGTTACCTACTCAAACTCATGTGGATGGATCCAAATGAATTTCGGAAATAATAAACTACGCAGCACGAAAACAAAAAAATAATAAAACCAGAAAACTGTTCGCCTTCTTTGGAATTTAAATTTAAATTTGATACAAATAATAAAAAAATAAAAAAATTATGTCTTGTTTACGTTTTGCTCATAGTATGTGTATCTTTGTATGTACATATATTTAAAAAAAATAAACTGTCTATGTATGGAAATTTTTATTATTGTTTATTTTCACGTCAGTTTAAAGCTTAAGTGGGTACGTCTGCTGCGGCTGCCCTGCCTTCCACAAGCTCTTCAAAAAGATTCAATGTCAATTATTGCCAAGTTTTATTTGTATACACATCACATGGTGTATGTAGTTGTTGTGATATAGAACACTTCCCACAGTTTTTTTCTGCGCTGTGCAACGACTTGTCAGTGAGTAATGTGAGTACTTGCTTTCCTAGTTTACGATGGTGAGTCATTTGAGACTCACCAGAGTGTTATGCAAATGAGAATAAATTATTGGAAAGGTTTTTTTTTATTATTTAGCTAACATTTAAACCACACAGCATCTCCTTGAGGTGGATCCCTCATGTTTAAAGCTTACCTACTAAAAAATTACCTTTTAAAGTATAGATGTCTACTTAAAAAAAAAAAAACAAAGCAATAAGGAACACAGTGTGAAACAGATTGTTTTCTTTAAGTTGGAGAACATTTTTTTATAGTTGTATGACATCGGTTAAATCGAAAATTAGTTCAAATATCCTGCTATTTTTATGAAGCGTTTTGGTGTAACATAAAAATGATTTCAATTATGCACTGTTTAAAAATAAAATTTGAACTAACATTTGTAAGTTAGACTTTGTGTTGGCACTTTTCTGGCCCACAAATCCCTATTTCTATAGTAGTTGTAAAGGGTTTTCCATTAAGGGCGGGTCGATTTTAAATTTGAATAAAACAAAGTTGTATATGAGTGATATCAATAACGTTTTATCTTTATTTGAGAGCCCTATCATTGACATTTTAAATTTGAAACTTGGGTTGTATGGAGAATTGTGCAAATGAAAATCTGGAACTGCCGTCTCAAATATAACCTCTAACCAAATTGAGGGATGAGAGCCATGCGCCAGCAAATTACGACGTAGTAAATTGTTGTCCCTTTCGAAAGAAAGAGACAAATTTATGTTTCTAATATAAATGACAATTTAAATTCTTAAGGACTCGATGACATTCCGGGGGCCGTCTGAGAAGTAGGCGAAGACTCTAAGTCCAACACAGCGAGTCTTCCAATTGATCTTTTCACCTTTATAGAACCATTTGATAGCTTAACGTCGGCCATCCGGACAACTCCATCTGGTCCAGCGTACACTTTCACAATACGACCCAAATGCCAAGCCGAGCGTATCTCATTGGGTTCGATAACAATGACGATATCGTCCACTTGAACAGGTTTTGTTTTCGTAAACCATTTTAATCGTCGTGTAATAGTAGGCAAATATTCGTTATACCATCGTTTTGTTAATTCAGCCATCAAATGTTGAGATCGACGGCTATAGAATTTGCTGCAATAATCTCCTGGTGAAAATATTCCTGGGGCAGTAACGTCTCGATCATCCTCTCCGAATAGCATTGAATTAGGAGTTAAAGGCTTGGGCGGGCGCCGATTTATTTGGCCCTGAGCCTCAATAAGCGCGTTCCTTAAGACATTCTCCCTAGGTACGAGACCCTTAAGAACGAAATCGATGCTCCTTTTGACGGATTGAATGAGACGCTCCCAAGCTCCTCCCATCCAGGGAGAGTAAGCAGGTATAAAGCGCCATAAGATGCCCTCGTACTTTGAGGAATACTCACTGAGGGCGATCTCCATCTCCTTAACATCTTTCTCCAGTAAATTTTTTGTTCCAACGAAATTGAGACCGTTGTCGCTGTAGAAAAATCTTGTCACGACACGGTTGATTATAAAACGCCGGACAGCCATAGTGCACTGGTCTAAGCTTAGGTCGTTCAACAACTCTATTTGTACTGCTCTGAAGGTAAGGCACGTAAATAGCATGCCGTACCGTTTCACTGTGCCTCGACCAAACTTCACCCACATAGGGTGAACGATTATAAAATCGTTCAAATGGCCGCTGAGGCTTCTCTGGGTGGCGCGGATTCGAAAGTTCCAGTTTTTGATGACAGGCTGAATTTGACCGATGGCATCGATTAGGTTGTCTTTAAGGTCCGCGGTTGTTTGCAACTTATTCGCATAGACCTGCAATTTAAGAAAGCCCCACGAAAAAAATTCCAAAGGGGTCAAATCACACGATCTCGGTAGCCAATTCACGTCGCCTCGGCGCGAGATAAACATGCCATGAAACCGCTCGTGCAGAATAGCGATTGTGTCTTGAGCTGTGTGGGACGTAGCCCCATCCTGTTGAAACCATATGTCTTCGGTGTCCATATCATCCAATTCAGGCCACAAAAATTTGGTGATCATCGGCCTATAGCGATCGACGTTGACGTTGACGGTGATGGCCTGGCCAGGATCAGTTTGGAAGAAGTACGGACCGATGACGTGTCCAGCCCAAAATCCACACCAAACAGTAACTTTATTTGGATGCGTTGGTACCTCGTTAATTTCACGTGGATTGGTGTCGTCTCAAATCCGGCAATTTTGCTTACCCATTCATCCAAAAATAGGCTTCATCGCTAAAGATGATTTTTCGATCGAAATTGGGATCAACTTCCAACTGCTCCAAAACCAAAAAGTTTTATCATTTGCATGTATCGCGCGACGCTGTAACTTGCCATGATGATATGTCTTTAGTAACTGATTAAAAGACGATATTTTGATAGAAAGTAAAAGAAACAAAATGGCCACCACGAGCTATCAAAATCAACCTGTCCCTATTGGAAAACAATTTACTAACAAATTCTTTTAAGCCAGTACCGGGACTTATATACTTGTACTTATAATTTTACACAAGTATTTACAAAAATATGCACGGAATCGCACGAACTTGCTCTTGTGGTTAACAACAGTATGTAGACACACATTGAAGATGTTTGATGTAATTCTAAAGGGTTTTCCAATAAGAGGTGTTATATTGATATTCAAAGAAAAATGGCATTTTTTGAGATAAATGATCGGATGTATATTTCATTATAAAGAGGAAGGTATGCCGTTAATAATGGAACACAACATCAGCCAAATGGCCGCCACGACCACGCTTACAGGACCATATCCTTTTCATGAAATTTTCCATAACCAAATCGCAAAGTGGCTGCCCTGTGTCCTCGATAGCCTCACAAATTCCATCTTTGAGGTCTTGAATCGACGCTGGGCTGTTGGCGTAGACCTTATCTTTCACGTGGCCCCAAAGGAAGAAGTCGCAAGGTGTTAAATCACAAGATCTCGGTGGCCAATTGTGATCACCTCTTCGAGAGATAACACGGTCCGGAAACTTTTCCCGTAAAAGATCGATGGTTTCATTGCTTGTGTGGCACGTAGCGCCGTCTTGTTGAAAGTAAACGTTGTCCAGATCAATACCATCCAATTCCGGCCATAAACAATCATTAATCATCTCTCGATAGCGCAATCCATTGACCGTAACTGTTGCTCCAGCCTCATTTTCGAAAAAGTAAGGTCCAATGACCCCGCCGGACCATAAACCGCACCAAACAGTCACGCGTTGAGGATGGAGAGGCTTTTCAACAATAACTCTTGGGTTTTCCGAGCCCCAGATGCGACAGTTTTGCTTGTTGACGTAGCCTCCGAGGTGGAAATGGGCCTCATCAGTCAAGATGATTTTTCGATGAAATTCCGGATCATTTTCATGCATTTCAAGGACCCAATCAGCAAAGACACGACGTTGTTGATGATCAGCCGGCTTGAGTTCTTGTGTTAACTGAACTTTATAAGCCCTAAGACCCAAGTCTTTATGCAAAATACGGTGTAATGACGTTTGTGGAATGCCTAATTCCAAAGAACGACGAGGAATGGACAAACCTGGGTTTTCTTCAACACTTTGGGCTACAACAGCAATATTCTCAGTTGTTCTTGAGCGACGTGCACGGGTTTTATTCTTCACATCACTAACTTGTCCCAACAGCTCGAATTTGTCCACCAATTTCTGTATTGCGGTCCGACAAGGTGCTTCACGACGACCCAAAAATGTTTTAGTTTTACGAACCGTCTCTGCCAAATTTTCACCATTTTTATAATGAATTTTAATAATTTCAATGCGTTGTTGAAGCGTGTATCGTTCCATTTTTATTAATGGCGTAGTTTCTACTTGTCAAATGTCAAAACATGACAGCTTCAAAAGTGACAGCTACCGAAATAGCGGGCTATTCAAAATAACACCTCTTATTGGAAAACCCTTTACTTTGAATCTGTTTTAACCCAACGCTATGTACACCATCAGATTTCTTATATAAATCTTTATTTATGAGAAAAAATTTTGAAAATCGTAGGAGCGGTTTTAAAAATAATTAATTTTTTATATATAAAATTTCGTTAACATTTTTGAAAAAAAAAATTGGTACTCCAATTTTAAGTATTGGTAAAGTTAAGTTAAAAATTGAATTTGAAAAAAAAAATCTGCTACACGTTTTCGAAATATCGAATTTTCCAAAAATGATTTTGATTTTTTTTTTTTAAATCCAAAAATTATTTTTTAGAAAATTTTGATACGCACTTTTATTTATATTTGTTACAAGCTTCTGTATAAAAAAATCTAATTTTATTCGGTTGATCAGATATTGAGATAGTCGAAAATCAAAGAAACCGTTCTATGAGAGGTACTGTTAATAAACGTAAAATATAAAATTTAAAAATTTTAAATGGTAGATCGTACTAATTTTAACACACAAAAAAACTTTTATCAAAATTGTAAGAGTTGTTTTTGAGAAAAAAAAAATATTATTCTTAACGGATTTTAAAAATTTGTATGGGAGGCACCGTTATTTTTGGGTATTAGAATAATTTTTACCAAAAATCTTCTAGATAAAGTTAAAAATCTGCTATTTACCAAGTTTAATACAAATCGTCAGATTCGTTTTTGAAATAATGAGTTTTCAAAAAAAAAAAAAAATTCAAACTTTTTTTAAAAACTCAAAAAGTATTGTTTTGAAAATTTTGGTTCATAATATTATTTAAAATTTGTCAATAATTCTTCATACAAAAATTGATCAGAATCAGTTAAACCGTTTTCGAGAAAAGTGAAAATCAAAAAAATGGTTCTTTGGGAGGTACCATTAATAACCAATTTTTGGAACCATTTTTTTTTATTAAACAGAAAATTATAACTATTTAAATTTATTGAGTTCTTAAAAACAAACACTATAAATATGGTTTTTAAAAACTTATTATTTTATTTAACATTTAAGTCATTAGAATTGTTTGGTTTTTTTTTTTTAAATTAAAGTTTATTATTTGAATCAATTTACAATTTTATGAAAATGGTTTTAAATGATAAAACAATAATAAATCAGTACTTCTATAATTAAGGACTTTTAGTTTACCCAAAACAAAAAAAAAATGAAAATTAAGTAGTATGATTGATGAAAATCAAACTCATTTCTGTAACGGAGAATTTATCCCTAAAATAGTTTGCCTCACCGAGATTATGACTTAATTGCCGATACATTGATCGCGCAGAGGACTCCCTTGCGAGGTCGAGACATGAATTGAATAATTTTTTCATCAATTATGGAGATGCAATCATATAGGACAGTTCTCCACGATTCTACATAATCCAAATTTAGGGTCAATGAGAATTCATATATGCCAAAGCCAAATCATACCATTCTCTAAAAGGAGAATACCCACACCGAAAAGATACAAGCAGGATTCGTTTTTGTAGGTTGCTGTTTGATCTTTGCATTACTTTTATAATTTACCTAATCGGCGTTAGCTTTTAGATTCCTCAAGAAAATCTGGGGCAACCCCGTTTCGACATGAATGGCGTAGTTCGGAGTATTAGGGGGCAACCTAAAAATTCTCTTAAAAAAGTATTTCTGGATTCCTTCCATTTCATCAAGTTGCTGACAACCGAAAACTTCTTCATTTGCGTAGCAAAAACATCGAACTTTTTACAGTTGCATCGAACACTTTGAACTTAGAAACCGGATCTACAATTTTATTATTGAAAATGTTCGACCACAAGGACCGTGGCTAAATTATCTTTTACATGAGGACGCAGACAAAGATTATGGGTTATAATGTAGCCTAGTAGTACTTGAAATCCTTCACAACTTCAATATTGGAACCATTAAGAGTCCAATAACACCGGTCGTTAGGAGATGAAGGAGAACGGAAAATCATAATTTTGGACTTCGCAGTATTGATTTTGAGGTCCCACATATCGCAAAATTGCCGCAGTTTATTTATTTGAGACTGCAGTGTTACCGCATCATTAGTCAAAACGACGAGGTCATCAGCATAAAGCAAAACCTTGACATGCAGATCACCGAAAGGTACCTACTCCACCAGGGATATGGTCCTCAATATCATGAATAAAAAGAGCGAACACAAGTGGACTCAAAATGCAACCTTGTGGTACACCCGTCTCAACCTTAAATTGACTGGATTTGTTTTTACCATTAGATACCACAGCAGTCGTATTAAGAAGTTGCTCATAAATTCTAATAAATTTTATCGACAGTTGCGGCGAGTTTAAATAAAAGTGATTTTCTGTTGACAGCATCAAATGCTGCTTTAAAGTCGACACATAATGTAAAAAAATGTTTCTCTTTTTATCAAGAAAGCTCCTTGCAATGCGCGGCTCGTAAGAGCGAATATTTGATCTACCGTTGAAAGATTAGCTCTATAATGCCTGCCTGAAAGCAGCTGATCTTATTATTTCTTTCAATCCAGTTCACAAGGCTATTATAAAGGATTTGGGTGAATAATTTCCGAAAGGAAGTTAGTACCGAAATGCCTCTATAATTTTCAGGTAAATCAGGATCTCCCTTTTTAAACAACGCTAACAATCAGGGAAACTCTCCTCGCTGAACATTCTATTAAAGAGCTCTAAAATGTAGGTCAGTAATTGTGGAGTAGCATTTTTGAAGAACTCCATTGGGATACCGTCTAACCCTGGGTATTTATTATTTTTCATTTTCTTTAGAGCCGAAAGAAGTTCAAGAATTGAGAAAGGAGTATTCAACTCTTCTATATATACATAGGGCAGAGCAAAACTTATACGCGATTGGTTTGCATCTGGAACCAAAAAGTTTTCAAAATGTGTTGCCAGCCGGTCAACACTTATAGTATTAGAGACAGATTTACAAGGGCCACCTAACATCCGCACATTCTTCCAAAATGATCTAGAGTCTTTGCTATCTATCTTTTTTCATGTAAGACTCTTTTTTAAAACGACATAAATCCTTTTAAGCTTTGTTGGATTGAAGATAAAGTATTTTAAAGGCATTGTTATTATTGCTTCTGAAAAGTTTCAAAAATTTAAAAGATGTATCCCTGCTTCTCCTACACAAATACAAATTTAAAAAAAATGATTTTGAGTGATGGAAATCTTTATTTGGACCTTTATAGTTTTGTCTGTTAAGTGGAACGGATGATATCCGTCAAGGTGCTGCCGCAAGTGTTGATACACATTTGTTCCCCGTTTTATCCATAACTTTCCGCATGACTAATCGCATTCCTTTCGAATATTCTCTTTAAGGGCTGCGATTGCTGAAGCATGTTGGCCTAAGCCCGCGACTTCAAGTAGTTCCAAAGAAAGAAGTCTGGGATGGTTAAATCGGGCGAACTTGCTGGCCATGCGAAATGATGATTTTCGACACAAAATCGAGAATTGCGTGGCCTGTCGTCTGGTTGATGATTCTTCGTTCTCAGCGACATTGGTAGTCACAGCCGCGATATTCTCGGCCGAACAAACAGTCCGGTGGCGGCCACGCTGTTCTGTTCGATGCGCGTAACTAGCCGCCGGAATGTTTGTCCAGTTCGCGCGACACGATTAGGAAATCAATGTCGAAATTCACACTGCGCTAACACCACCGACCGATTATTTATCGGTCAAAAAAATCGACACAATTATTCCACACTCTTGCGGAGTAAAGCGCTCCATTGCTTGTCTATTTGTATACTGCAGCTGTCTAGTTCGCAAATGTCAAATATGATTGACGTTCGACGCCATTTGCAAAAATTATAGCATCAGTAACGCTTCCACTCTCTTCAAATTTCTTCACAATTTTACCGATTGCTTGCGTAGTCGGTCGATTATGACGACCCGTAATGCGCGAAAAGTGACTACGTTTGAACACCACTTTTGTATAGTAAGTTTAAATAATTGTTCGATTGTTAAGCGATCCATTAGCGTAAATGACAAACATTCAACTAATATTATGAGTATGACACTTCAAATGACAGATGAGTTTGACAGGTGTCAAATGCCAGCGCTACCAACTTGAAACCACGAAATGAATGAACATGTACTATCAAAACTCCAATGGACTCCGATTTAATGTAAACCAACTATAAAACTTAACTATTGTTTTTTTTATGATAAGGTACTTTTATTTGGGCGATAAAGTGCCATTTCATAATTTGTTTACATTCTTCATATATTTTGGACGATCAAAAATTTGTTGGATGTTATTTCCAACACAATTTTACCGTCTATATTTCTCGCTCCTAGACAAGTTGCAAGTCTTTGCGAGGTTTAATTAAGGCTCTGCAAAGCTTTCAATAGGGAAAATCTAGACAGGGAAAACATATCAAATACTCGTGGGACCCTTGTCAGCATCTTTATAAACTTTCTAGAGCCTCATTAAAAACTAAATTGATTTTTTCCAACCGGCCCAACATTTTCGGCTCCGATCATTAAGTCAAACCAACATCAGTAATGAATTTTTCATCAAATTTTATTGAATCACATATGTATGTATGTATCTTATTCAGGATAAATTCATCTCACACAGAAGTGGTATATAAATTCTGGTCATAAATAGGTAAATCTCTATACTGAATCTCTTCATCAAGCACACAATCTTTTTTCAGAGATTTCATATAAATAAACAGAGATATGTACTATGTGTGTACATGTTTGTATGTATATATGTAGTTTGTTCGAACAAAGGTATGGCTTTATCTTCAAATCGCTGGATTATTAATTAGTCACTTTCATAAAATAGTGCCTCCATTGTCTTAACGCATAGAGGCTGCTCGCTCTCGTTCCATCTTGTCTGCCTCTGTGTTTGGCTCAGAGGATGATGATGAGAAATCTAGTTCATTTGCAATACAATTACGTTCTTTAATCAGAAAGTAATCTTATTTGCAAATTTCCTCCTCAGACCGACCAATGAACTTTTCTTCTTCAGCTTTTTATTTATTTTTTTTTTTATACCGGAAAAGTACACCAACGTACGTGAGAACGTCTGACTTCCTCATTAGGTTTTGGACGCGCCTTTATATTATTGCGGAGCCACACACAAATCAACCGAGAGAACGAAGTAGTGTAGAGGGAAGATAATATAGAAAATTGAACTTATTTTCCTGGCTTCATATTCCATCTTTTCATGAGTAATCTAATTCCTATGAAGTGTAAAGTAGATTAACGGAAATCGTACATATTGATTGCATTTTCTAGAAAAAATAAAATGAATTCCCGAATTATTTTTTATTCGATATTAGGTATATTTTTTTTTTTTTTAATTTCAGAAGGCGCACAATGTGGAAAATGAAGTTTCAAGAAAACACAAATAATTTTTTTAACAAAAGATTTGAAATGACTACAGTGGAGTGCACGTAATTATAAACGGTTTCTATGCCACATTACTCTCTTATGAATCTTATGCCCTTAGACCTTAAACTATTCTGTTTTTTTTTTTATTTTAATTTAAATAGTTGTGTTGCCAGCTTTAACTGACATAGGGTACCGTTATTTTATCATAAAAATAAAATTGTGTAAAGTGACCAAAACTGATCGTGCACATAATTAGAAACAAAAATTGTGTGAGTGCCGGGACTCACAGTTAATATGTGGAAACATCAACGTGCGCGGATCCAAAACGGACTTGTTTTTGCTTGAAGGGGATCTTAAGATTTTTTTCACTGAACGCACCCATCCTAGTATGCAGATCGTAACGTTGCACGACGTAACGTTGCACACGAACGTTCACGTTAATTTTTTCGCTCTACCGCCAGCATAGATGTTTATACATCAAAAATAAATCTTGTGATGCTAGAACTCGACACCACATTGTCCACCATTACGAAGATGTAAGATCGTATGGAAAAATATCAAAAATATTAAAGTGCTCAAAAGAGATGGTATTTAATGCAGAACAATATTTTCGCAAAAATAGAACGGTAGAAAAAGTAGGTACCACGCAAGCCAAAAGTAAGGGAAATTCGAGCTGCTGTTTTTGGTGAGAGAGATAACGGACCGTCTCTGGATATCGTCAAGCGAAGGTTGTGTGAAGCAGGTCCCTTCGGGCACATAGCCAGAAAGAAGCCTTTGTTAACTGAACGTCACAGAAAAAAAACCGATTGGATTTCGCCTATAAATACCAACATTGGACTGTCAATTAATGGAAAAATATTCTTTTTCGGATGAAAGGCATGTGTTCGGCGTCCAAGATCAAAACAATTCGACCCCAAGTACACTCGGCCCAATGTGCAGCATGGTGGTGGGAGTGTTACGATATGGGGGGGCAATATCTAGGAGCGGAGTTGGGCCAGTAAAAAAAATTGAGGGTAACATGGGTAGACTACAATATTGTAGGATTCTAGAAAATACTATGTTGACCTACGCAGAAGAACACCTTCCCGTAATTTGGAATTTCCAACAGGACAACGATCCGAAGCACACGGCAGGTAACACTAAACAATGGTTTCAAGACAATAACCTTGATGTAATGGATTGTCCGTCATGTAGCCCTGATCTCAATCCTATTGAGAATTTGTGGCAGTATTGTAAACTAAAGATGAGCTACAAAAAAATTGGCAATATTCACAATCTTTATGAAGGAACGGAAGTGATGTGGAAATTGATCCCAAAATCTGCTTGCGAAAACTTAATACCGTCTATACCCCGTAAGTTGCAAGCAGTTATCAAGAACCGTGTAGGTATATTCAACAAAATATTAAATTTAATAAATCCCATATTTTGACTAAAATAATAAGCGATTCTAATTATGTGCACAGTGCACGATCAATTTTGGTCAATTTACACAATTTAATTTATTTAATAAATGATAAAATAACGGAACCCTATATCAGTTAAACTATGTTCGTTATCAAATTGGCCAAACAACTATTAAAATAAATACAAAAACAATACTTTAAGGTCCAAACGCATAAGATTCGTAAGAGAGTAATGTGGCGTAGAAAACGTTTCTAATTACGTGCACTCCATTTAAGGGGTTGAGAAACAAAACTCGTTATATCCAAAAAATTTCGGCACTTTATAATATAAATAATTTTTATAACTTCACGCAGCTACAGTAAAAATTATGACAATGTAAAGGTCAGTGACATTGATCATGATTTATACAAAATTACGGTTTTTTTTAGCTGAACTCTCGCTTTCATACGATTTTTTCCATATTCGACTCAAAACTCGATTCAATTTCATCTTTTCAAAAAATTGATATAGTTTCGGGGTTGCCAGGTATTAATTTTCTTCGATTTTTTGGCTATTAACGGGTCACTACTTTGAAAGTGTGGAAAAACTATGCCATAAACTGATAGTTTTCAAACTTACAACCCTCAGCTTTGAATCATCTTGAATAGGATTTGATTTTACTTTGAAAATCGATATTTCAATGCTTGTTTCGGATCTTCCCTATTCATTCCAAAGTCCTTTCTTACCTACTTCTCATATTGACCTCGAGGCTGTTACTTAGGTACTCTTTTTTTTACTCTTAAAGCTGGATTTAGACCTTCGGTTTTATCGTCCGTGTACGTTGTTCATTGTTGGTCGTACGCGGAACAACGAAGGTATAAATGATAACAACGAATGAACACCGAATGAAGAACGATTTAATTCAAAGTGGCTTTGAATTTTCGATGTTCGATGTTACCCGACCAACGAACAACGTGAGTGTAAATGAGAAACTTATTTAATCGAAACAATTTAAGAAATATTACTCTCCGTAGCTAAGTTACGAAAGATTAATTCTAGTGTACATTTAAGTAGCCATGTCTTTTCTTACTTTTTTTCTTTTTTGTTCACTGTTAAAAGCGCCGCCACTGCCAACAATTATCCATTTTGCTGTAAAGAATATAAAAACGGAATAATATAGATGCTTCTTCGTTGTTCGTTGTTTTTAGAGGGAACGAATAACGTTAACCTAATGAAGAACGAAGATTTTAATTCAGCTTAACATTAAAGTTTTGCACAAATATGTTGCCGACGATACCGAATTTTTTAAGACATTAAGTCTAGTACTTATCTTTTTCAAACACTACACCCCGTAATCTAAGAAATCCTCGTGTCTTTTATTTGCCCATTCACCACAACTGCTATGGCTTCATCGAATCTATTAATCAGATCCAGATGCTGCTGATTGTTTCGACTTTAACCTTATTTCACCATGCCTTAAGTTTAGACTTCTCAATAATTTTTACTTTTAACCTAATCTAAGCTATTAGTTCTTAGTTTTACTATTTTAATATTCCTAACTAATTGCCTATTCAACAAATTTATCGGAGACTACTCAAATTAAAGAAACGAACAGAACCAATAGTTGAGAAAAGAAAATTTAAAACGAAACAGAATAGATCCGTTCGCGTACTAGTCCAAAACTACTTGATTCGACCAGTTTTAGTCCAATTCTGTTCGCTTACTTCCATATCGTGTAATTTTGGGAAGAATAGAGTGCTCACGAGTCAAGAGAAATTTCTCCTTCCTGACAATTTTTACTCGCGAAATTTCTTTGGCCAGAAACTAGTAAGTTCTGTGCCTACGTTCTGTAACTCTCGCATCGATGAAATCAGTCGAGAAACGATGAAATTTGAAACAAATCGTATGAGTTTTGTTCCATTTTTCATCGTTTCTCGACCAATTTTATACATGCGAGAGTTACAGAAAGTAGGCACTGGTGTTCTATCAAAAGCCAATTAAAGAACAACAAACAATACAAAATGGGCTGTTGTTTACTTAATTTAGGTTTTATTTTTATTTTTAGAAGTTAATTTTTAAAAAATAACTCAAAAAAAAATGTTTTAAAGAAGAAAATCTAATCAAAATGTATTTATGCGGCCCGGAGGGCTAGGGCCCTCCATCGGTGGGCATTACTCAGGCACCCAGAGTTTTTTTTTTCAAGTCGCGCGAACCACTTTAACGCACGCCCACTTTTAATGACGAAAAACTGTTATAACTGTTATAAATTGGCATTTCTCTAGTCTCGCCCTTAACAGAAAGTGACTCTAGACATGCCAAAATTATAACAGTTTTGGTTTATAAAAGTACTGTTTATGCGGGCCAGCAGAGCCCGTTGGGCATACCAGACACCCAGTTCTTTTTTTTTTAAATGCACGTCCACTTTATAAAGCAATAAACTGTTATAACTATTATAAATTGCATTTCCCTAGTCTCTTCCATTGTGTCATAGCTTCTTAACTCTATAATTCACTGGATAGTGTATTCCCTGTAATATATAATATAACAGTTTTTGTAACTCCAATTGAAGATGATATTAGGCGAACGAGTCCATGTTTTGACGTCTATCTGATACAAAAAAAAAAGTAATTCGACGTAAATTCTTCGCACAGACTGGCTAAACACAATAAGCGCGTCAGGAGGTGCGTTCAAACGCGTGTGATAATTTAAACTTATCTCGAATTCCTTTCAACCATTTCAGATCGATAAAGTATTAACATTGAAGGTTTGAATGAAACAACAACCAGCCTGTGTGTAGGTAATAAAAATGTTAGTTGATTCAAATGCAATGGTCAAACAATTAAAATTACATTGGGTTGGACCTGATCACGTGACTTCGGTAGCGCAATGCCTAGTGCAATTGGCTCTGAAGGCACTTGCTCTATGTTCAACTCCCAGCTGGGCAAAAAGTTTTTCAAATTAAAAAATAGACTAAGCACCACTAAAAGGAGTTTGATGTTCGGCCTGACAGCCGTGAAAAAACCAGAACTCCAGTGGAAGTTGATTCAGGTGGTTGTTGTTTCATTCAAACCTTCAAATCGATTTTTTTCTAAACAGAATCGACTTTTTGGTTGGAAGGAATTCGACATTTTTGCGACTTCAGCTGAATTGTATTCATTTGACGGTGTTCGCATTGGACTCACTCCTCCAACTTTTTTTGACGTCAATCCTACTTGCATTTTACAGGCAAAACCTAATGTGAATACGCAATTCAGTGAGTTTAGAGATCAGTGGTAACCAGTTAAACGTAAGTAGACACATTATAAAAAAAAAAAAAAAAAATACTTGATCCACTTCAACTTTTAAGAGTTCAGTAAAAAAATTCTCCAGACTCCGCATTAAAGTTGTAAAACCAACAAGTTGGATCTTACCTTGAAAAGTTGTTGTAAGCAAAAGTTAAAATGAAAAGTTTTATCGCCATTCGCAGAATTTTAAATAGTTCATCAAAACTAACTTTAAACTATGTTAACATAATTTTCTGTGACAACAAAACCATTGAGAGTAATAATAATATTGTTTTTAAATTTTGCCTGAAACAGCCAATATCGAAGGAAGCGAAGTATGGATTACACTGCACAAGGAAAATTGAAAAAAAAAACAATTGAATTCCAAAAGAAAAAATAAAGAAAAAATAACTTGGAAGTGCAGATAAAAATAAAGCAAGCAATACTTACTGCCATTTGTAGTGGTGGGTGAAACCTTCTCTTTAGTTTTCCCAATAGATGGCGATTGCGACGAAGAAGACGACGATAACGAGGTTGCTCTACTTGGCGCACTCGATATGGATTGTTGATGTTGCTGCTTCTCCTCTTGATGATGAGAATGATGATGATGATTATTATTATGATGATGATGATCTCCTTTCTTTGGAACATCAACCAATTCACAATCAAATGATGCAGCAGTAAAAAGATCCGGATTCTTAGGAACTGATAGCAGTGCAACTTTCTTTTTTAGTTGCGATTGTTGTAGTTGTACTTGGTGATGCTGTTGCGGCTGTTTATCCCAAGTCGTTGTCTCACTATAAAAACAATAACTCTCAAGTAGTTTTTTTGATGGAAACGATTTTCTTTTTAATTCAATGCAACTTTTGGCCTTTTTCACATCAACGTTGGCTGTGCTGCTGCTGCTGCTGCTAGTGATGCCACTGTTACGGCAACAATTTTTACTTTCACCCCCACGCGTTACCACCGTGGAGCTATCGGAGCTATCATTTGCAATGAAAAGTTCATGGCATAACTTATGATGACTCCGTCGCTTGTTGTTGTGCCTCAGTTGATTATGACTCATTGATTTGTTCCTGGCAGCCGCAGCTGCTGCTGCACTAGACTGTTGCAGCAATAGCTTCTGCTCTTTGGTTGTCAGACTACTGTTGCTGCGGCAAATCCGAAGTGAGTTCCTCGAAGAGACGGATATCGGAGATGATTTTGACACGATCTGCTTGCACAAGTAAACGTCACCAGCACTGAGATCATAACGATTGGCCTTTAAATTTGATGACACGTGGATTGAAGATGATGAGGAGGTTTTCGTTAGAAGTTGTTTACTATCTTTTCCAGTTGCACTGCAAATCGACGAGGAATTTATTTTTTGGGAAATGATAGCAGTTGGAGATTTTGGAGATAATTTCGAATTCGACTGTATGAACACTCCATCACAAGTTATTTTAATTGTTGTCACCATTATTTGTTTTGGTTATTCAATGACTGAGAATAATTGAGAATGTTTGTGCAGCTGATGGTTGTTGTTGCTGCCTCGAGGAGCATTTCAAAATGTTTAAATATTTGATTTTTATTTTATAAATATATTTTTTCAATGTTTCTTTCAAAATATATGCTGAGCTTGAACAAGTTTAAAAGTACATACAACACACATAAACATATAAAAATATTTAATATTCCATTAACAAATGGTTTTTGTTGTTGTTGAATGGTGTTGAGACAAGCTAACAATAAAATAAATATTCTTTTTTAACCAAATTCATCAAAGAAAATGACGCGTTAACATGGTGGAATTATTAGTAACATAGGAAATTTTTTTACTGGATTAAGAAATGTTTGTTTTGTTCACATCATCATTCAGATCAGTAACTGGTTGAATGTTGTAGAATAGAACATTTTTATTTATAAAATAATAAATTACTAATATTGCTCAGTTAAATTAAATAAATCTGGTGTCGCGACATCTCGTAGAGAACCATATCCAAGTGAATGACAACTCTCAACCATTCCGTTGTGCGTGTTGTTAGCTTGCGCAGGAATGGAGAAGATCCAGAATTTTCTGGCGAATCTGAACATCTAATATGAGAGGCACTTTATCGTGACAAGAGATACTCTTGGAGAATTTGGCCAATCCTAGCAATTCCCATACAGATGTCAAACTAGAAAATTTTTGCAAACGTTTCGAAGGAAATTGTGTATTGAAATTTAGTAGGACATACAGGGTCATTGATTTCGTGGTTTCAAGTTGGCAGCGCTGGCATTTGACAAGTGTCAAACTCAGCTGTCATTTGAAGTGTCATAATATTAGTTGAATGTTTGTCATTTACGATAATGGATCGCTTAACAATCGAACAACGCGTTAAAATTATTAAAACTTACTATACAAAAGTGGTGATTCAAACGTAGTCACTTTTCGCGCATTACGCGATGATTATGGTCGTCATAAATTCGTCGTAAAATTGTGAAGAAATTTAAAGAGAGTGGAAGCGTTACTGATGTGGTAAGGCCCGGCGTTCGCAGCAATTGCTCGGATGATAACCAATTTTTTTTGGACTTGGGCGATATGTGGTTCCAAAAAGATGTGGCAACAAGCCACACAACACGACCAATTATGGCTTTATTGCGTGAGAAGTTTCCTGGTCGCGTAATTTCACCTTTTTGCGAAGTCAATTGGCCACCAAGATCAGGCGATTTGAACACCGTTAGACTTTTTTTCTGTGGGGCTACGCAAAAGACCGTCTTTACGCGAATAATTCCCGAACTCAGACGCATTAAAAACCAACATTTATCAAGTTATGACCGAAATACCGCCCGAAATGTGCGAAAAAGTGGTTAAAAATTACCTCAAAAGAATCACATGCTGCCAATCTTCCCGAGGCGGCCATTTGAATGATATCTATTGTTTTTCACACTTAATAGCAAAGTCCAATCTTTTTTATGAAATAAAATTTTCATCAAAAAATGTATCGCTGTGTGTGTTTTATTTAGATTTAGATTTACTTTCGAAACCGAAAATTAATGACCCTACAGAACTGGCCCTAAGCGATCGCCTGGCTGTGATCCACACAACAAAGCCACATTCCTAATCGCAAGCCTAATATACGCACATGCCTCTAGCGATGAAGCTGAAGACTCTATCAAAGGGGAGTTTTATGACCTCCTGGACGTAGTGTGTCCGGAGTACGATGTCAAAGTTGTCCTAATAAGGGATTTCATAATTCTAAAGTAGAAAAGGTCGTCATCTTTAGCGGATTAGATGGTAAGCATAGCCTCTACGAAACAAGAACAGATAACAGCTTAGGGCTAATATAGGCTTTGCAGTAGCTCGTAATACGGTGATGAGTAGCACTATGATACCCAAGGCCAAGGCTCTGATCATTTCCTTGTTGTGTCAAAATTCAGAAATTGCAAAGCGCCTAGAAGAAGAGATTCAACGTTGAAAGTCTTAGGACACCTGAAGTTCCCCGAATCTAGAGAGCACCTGAACACTCCGCTTTGCATTCACCTAACACAGACATCAACAATCAGAGGTCCCAGTGCCGCGACATCATTAAAGAGGTAGCAGAAACAACCTTAGGCTACCAGCCACCCCACAAGGGCAAGAAGTGAACCCACTTCTAATCAATAAAAATTCAGTTCCACCATCTAGTATAAAAGAGGACAACAAGGTCACGGCCAGCTTCTGAGAGATTACAATTGGAACTCTTCATATACATAGACTATTTTTTGATATGGTGCATGCATCAAATTATTTTCAACCATGGCTACGGTTAGAAAAAATCATGCCCGATGACTGAACTATGAGCTCCATTTATGCCTCATCTACAAAAAAGGAGACCTTATGTCTTGCAAAAACTATCGAGGCATGTCCCTGCTAAATTTAGCTTATAAGGCCCTATCTAACGTGAGGTGTGAGCCAAAAATTGCCAAGTACCAATGTGGCTTCCGGCCAGCAGATCGGCCATATAGATCAAATCTTCATACTTGAGTAAATCCTGGAAAATACTAACTAATTTCAATTTGAGACTCACCATCTTCCATGCACCTTCAGAAGATCGCCGAACTCAGGATCCCGGGAAAACTGATCTAGCTGCCCGGCGGCGTGACAATGAAAAATATGCGGGTAAATATGTCCATTTCAAATATGCATTATGATTGTGGCAGGAAGAGGCGCTATTATGTAAGTTCTTCGATCTCGTTCTGGATCAGATAGTGCGTAGGACCAGACATTAACATGGAAAGCACTTTCTGCACATCATCAGAAGCTCCCAACATGCCTTTATAGAGTTTACGGATGCCATTGAACAACAGGTCAAACTTGTTGGTTTCAAGGTAAACAAGGACCAAACAAAATTAAATGCTATATTAGCAAACAAACAAGCATATTTCCAACGCCTAGGACAAAACTTCGAGGTAGTTAAGAAGTTAATCCACTTTTGAGTAAACATTACCACCCCGAATGACAGATAAGTGACATCCGACAAAGAATAAGGAAAGCGCTGCTGGTTCGGTTTTACTAAACAAATAGGTTAAAAGTTCTTTATCCGTAAGACAAACTGCACGCAATACAAAATAGTCGTTGGGGCGCCGAATTTTTGACAATAAACAGACGACGGATCTTTGACCCTGTTTGCGGGGTGAGCGAATGGAGAAGCTACATACAAACGCTAACTCTATGGCCTGTAAAAAGATGTGGATTTAGTACAAAAATTCAAAACACGTCGACTGCATTGGCTACTGGCGGGTCGACCGAATGGACAATGCTCTAGGTGACAAAAAAGACCGACCCTTTGGTGTAGATGACTGAAATCAGCGTGTCCGAAATCGAAGAGGATGGAAAGCTGCTGTTCAAGGGTCGGGAGCCCGGTAAAGTATGTATGTAAATATAAAGGGTGGTTAAATTTTAAGTTCATAATGGTTTTTACGTCTCCAGTTGTGTGTGAATATGAAATACTGAAAATAAAACGATGTTATTAAATAAAATAAAATAAATTGAAAATGTTATAATATTTTATTTTTTTGTTTTATTTATTTTAAACTTTTGTTTTTTAATCACAACTAATTTTAACTTTTTTAAATTTTTCGCTACGCGTTTCGGAATTATAATTCCATCATCGAGCTCGATTTCGATCGAAAAATTTAAAAAAGTTAAAATTAGTTGTGATTAAAAAACAAAAGTTTAAAATAAATAAAACAAAAAAATAAAATATTATAACATTTTCAATTTATTTTATTTTATTTAATAACATCGTTTTATTTTCAATATTTCATAAATTTTAAGGGCCGATGTTGAATGTGAACCACACCTAAACGTCAAGTTTTTTTCTGCATTTCATTTGACATTTCTCAATTTCAGACTAACTCAATTTGAACCATGGAAAGATACACAATCGAGCAACGCGTTTAAGTTATTCAGGCGTTCAAATCAAAAGAAAATCATCTTCAGTGATGAGGCACAATTTTACCTCAGTGTATTCGTCAATAAGCAGAATTGCCGAATTTGGGCGAATGATAATCCAAGAGTGATTGTCGAAAAACCAATGCATCCACAAAGAGTTCATGGGCTGGCGGCATCATCGGGTCGTATTTTTTTCCAAAATGAGGCCGCTCAGGCAGTTACTGTGAATGGTGTTCGCTATCGTGAGATGATAACGAACTTTTTACGGTCCGAATTGGAAGATATGGATGTGGACGGTATGTGGTTTCAACAGGACGGTGCCACTTGCCACACAGCTAACGAAACAATGGCTCTTTTGCGCGACAAATTCAATGGCCGTGTTATCGGTGGCGATGTCAATTGGCCGCCAAGATCATGTGATTTGACACCGTTGGACTTCTTTTTTTGGTGTTATTTGAAAAGGTGTACGTCGATAAGCCAGCAACACTTAAAGAGCTAAAGGATGAGATAATTCGGCACATTAACGGCATAGAACATCAATTATGCCTCAGCGTCAAATTCAAAAAAAAAAAAAAAAGAAACACATCATAAAATTTGGAAAGTTTCAAAATGTTTCAGAAATACCTTTGTAAAATGACTTAGGGTCCGATATAATATATATTATGTATTAATATGTAAATCGAATTCCCTTGATTCTACCTTTCTAAAAATTTTATAAACAATTTATTTATTTTTTTTTTTATATAAAAATCGCAAATGATGGTGTGACTTTAGCATGCCATTTGGGTGACATTAGCTGGATGGTCTAAGTCACCCTCCTAATTTTTAGTTTTATTCTGTTTAAAAAAATATTTTTCTTTCCTTTTTTAGGTTATTAAGACCAACAAAACTATTTAAAAATTCCGCACACATATAAAAAAAACGGGTCACGAAAATATAAGGCCTACACAATAACAGCATTGGAGGCAGCTATTTCTCAAGTCCGTCAAGGAAAAATATCGTTGAAAAATTCTGCAAAAGAATACAAAATTTCAAGGTCAACGCAAACAAATTGCAAACCCTTCACACCAAAACACCTGGTGGGTGAACTGCACTCTCAGAAAATGAAGAAGCTTGTATTGTTGTTCACAACAAGCGACTGGGGATTTCCATTGTCAACCCTTGATCTTCGCCATATAACCAAGAGCTTTTTGGATCGCAAAAACAAATGCGTGTCAAAATTTGCCAGGCAAAGATTGGGCAAACGGATTATTAAAACGCCAAAAGGACAGAATAACCTCCCGAGTGTGCCAAAATATAACTCCAGCGAGAGCAGCCGTCTCGGCGTCAGCAATGTCTAGTTACTTCGACAATCTCGGAATCACTTTGGCTAGCATACCACCTGAAAATATCACCAACTATGATGAAACCAATTTTACTGACGCGACGATCCAGGGGCCCCAATAAGTCATTTTTTTCGAGAGGTATTAAATACCCGGAGCAAGTTATGGCACATTCTAAAACATCCATTTAGCCTATGTTCAGTGGCATAGCTACTGGAACATTGATGTTTCTATACGTTGTGTTTACCAACTGGATGGAAGGGAGCCCACCTAGAGCTCGATATAATCACCCCAATTATGAAATTCGAACTTCGTATCGTATCTCAAAAAGTATTCGTATCGTATTGTATTAGAAACGCATATTATGAAAGTCATATGCGATGAATACGACTCCTTTTAAAGCCAACGCCTATCAACGTATGTATTTTAATATTGAAATGTCAAATGTCAAAGCAGCTGAAGAAAATTATATAAAGTTTCTTTCGACCTTTAAAATTAATATGGCGTAAAATCTTAACGGCGGCGTATAAGCTGGAAAACCCGAGAAATAAAACAGTCCCAAAATAAGTGGTTCCGAGGCTTCTAATAAAAGTCTGGGATAGTTTGCAAGAAAATGAAAAGGCGATGGAAAATTTAAAATCAGGCGTAAGCTGAGATGGTTCCAGAAACTCTGTTATTATTATTATTATTATTATTATTATTATTATTACAAAACATCTTCAAGAACACCTGAAGATGATTCTACTTCCAGTAACATGCTGACGCTAAGCGATTCGGTTTCAGATCACATGAAGAGCTTCAGCACCCCGGATACCTCCAGTAGGAAGCCAAGAAAAATGAAGGTCAACACTGAATTTGGAGCGAGTGTCACAATTACAGACTTCTCAGGACATCTTAAAACTGATAATGTCGAAGATAACGTCACTGGTCAAAATGCTACTGAAGAGCCCCTGAGCAATCTGGTCCATCAAACCAGGTTCGAAAGCCAAGACGTCGCCGTCGCAAGGAAAGTGTTTTTTTTTTTCCGATTTGATACTGGATAAAAATAAAAACTAATTACAATCGGTTGAAACTACCTAGGTCATCGTTACTTCAGATTCATCAACAAATAACACCACCTTAAATTACATCATGTCCTTATATCTGAATGATTCAGATGATATGGATTTCACTGCTTGGCAAGACCAAGAGTTGGTGAGTGATGAAGAAATGACCAAGAGCGCAGATCATAATGTCTGTGGCGGGTGACTACGTTTTGGTCAAGTTTCCAATTAGAAAAAAAAAGAAAACGGAATTTTACATCGGCAGCATCTCAAGCCTAGACAACGATGAGTTGACAGTCTCATTCTTGCGTAGAGGAGCTGGATATAGCTTTATTTATCAAAAAAAAAAACGGGAAATTGCCACTGTGAACAAAATTGATTTGGAGAAAAAACTTCCTGTTGGTTGGAGGGTTGGTCCGTCGCGTCAATCGCCGAGAGATTGGTTTTTCCAATATCCTTCAACGGATATTCATATATTTAAATTAATATTTGTAAAAACAATTTTTGTACTTTTTATAAAATTTAAATAAACCAAGACAATTCAGAGCAAACCAATTAATAAAAAATGTATAATAAAGGGTTTTCCAATAACAGGTGTTATTTTGAATAGCCCGCTATAGCCCTATCGTTCTTTGGAATTAGGCATTCCACAAACGTCATTACACCGTATTTTGCATAAAGACTTGGGTCTTAAGGCTTATAAAGTTCAGTTAACACAAGAACTCAAGCCGGCTGATCATCAACAACGTCGTGTCTTTGCTGATTGGGTCCTTGAAATGCATGAAAATGATCCGGAATTTCATCGAAAAATCATCTTGACTGATGAGGCCCATTTCCACCTCGGAGGCTACGTCAACAAGCAAAACTGTCGCATCTGGGGCTCGGAAAACCCAAGAGTTATTGTTGAAAAGCCTCTCCATCCTCAACGCGTGACTGTTTGGTGTGGTTTATGGTCCGGCGGGGTCATTGGACCTTACTTTTTCGAAAATGAGGCTAGAGCAACAGTTACGGTCAATGGATTGCGCTATCGAGAGATGATTAATGATTGTTTATGGCCGGAATTGGATGGTATTGATCTGGACAACGTTTACTTTCAACAAGACGGCGCTACGTGCCACACAAGCAATGAAACCATCGATCTTTTACGGGAAAAGTTTCCGGATCGTGTTATCTCTCGAAGAGGTGATCACAATTGGCCACCGAGATCTTGTGATTTAACACCTTGCGACTTCTTCCTTTGGGGCCACGTGAAAGATAAGGTCTACGCCAACAGCCCAGCGTCGATTCAAGACCTCAAAGATGGAATTCGTGAGGCTATCGAGGACATAGGGCAGCCACTTTGCGATTTGGTTATGGAAAATTTCATGAAAAGGATATGGTCCTGTAAGCGTGGTCGTGGCGGCCATTTATCTGATGTTGGGTTCCATTATTAACGGCATACCTTCCTCTTTATAATGAAATAAACATCCGATCATTTATCTCAAAAAATGCCATTTTTCTTTGAATATCAAAATAACACCTCTTATTGGAAAACCCTTTATAAAAAAAATCGCAGCTTTCATTTGGCATAGGTGAGATTGACTTCATGTTTATGATTTCGAAGAAAACGTCCAGATGGCCAAAGTCACAAGAAATCGAAAGGTGACTTTGGCCACCATATTAAAAATACAACTGCTCAATTATTTTTTTTTGTTTGAGACTTATCACACTTATAGAGTGAGTCAAGTAGGTAAGAGGGATGAAATCATCATAAACAAAAAAAATATACCTATTGCAAAAGTTGTACACATTTGAAAATGAAAAATGTCCCAAAATCACCCGGGTTCACTGTATAATTTTCCCGAAATGGTGCCATTGTCTTCGATTTGTTATAAAATATTCATAAATCATGTCATTTAAAATAATTTTGAGCATTTAAGTCATCATTCAAGCTCAACATCCATTGTTTCATTGTCAGTCTATTTAAGCAGCTGTACAACTAGCACTTGGAGGCTTTTCTTAAAATATTATACATAAATGTATGCATATGTACATATATGTTTGTATGTAATCTTATCTAAAACCTTCATTAGTTATTTCAGAATTTTTTTTTAAGGAGGAACATTTTATATTCTTCTTAATTTAAATTCTAATCAAACGGCTCTTATCGCAAGACCTCTCATTGCTTTGAAAATTTCAATTAAGCAATTCATTTTATAACGTTCATCCATTTAAAAAAAAAAATAAAACAATGCACAACAACAACAATAACAAAAACCAGAACAACAACACCGAATTAAACTATTAACTAGACAGGAAATTAAATTTGTTCTGGTTGTTAAAAAAAATTGCACAATAAAACCGAATTTAGATCACATGTTTTTACAAATTAGAATTTTAGTAAAACAACACACATCGTATGTTTTTCATTTACTTCGAATTTAACCACTGAATGATTTACATTTTGTCTTTTTTTTTTCTTAGAATAAATTTCCGAAGCGGGTAAAAGAGGCAACACAAGCTTACATTTAATTATAAATACAAATGAAGCTCTGATTAAAAAACAAAAAAAACGCTTAGTGCAATGTCACTGAATTAACTTGAATTGAACGATGAGCATAGGTATAATTAAAATGCACTGCAATCAGCTTCCTAAAAAATGATTAATCACTTCGAATTCCAAAAGAGTAAAAAAAACAAAACGCCACGCCAAACGTGAGCTTCGCCTGCTGATTTGTTTTGATTTTATTTATTTATTTTTTGCAGTGAAAACTTTCTCGGTTTAAATTTATTTAGGTTTGTTTGTTTTTTTTTTTTAATGACTAGTTTTTTTACTTTATTCACAAGCGACAACTCAACTAAATATTCAAAGTTAATTATTATGAATTCATTTATGGAAGAATCGTAAACATGACAACGCGTCTCCTACCGCATTAGCCGCTGATAAATTGACTAAGATAAGTCTATTTAATTTGAAAACAACACTTTAGTTTTTTTTTTTGTTTATTCTGTTTTTGTTTAGAAACAGATAGAGCTGTACGACATTTTCGAGTAAAGCGTAATAACAGACTGAATCCTCCATAGAGATGTGCTTCTTTGGACATAAAAAAAGTGTGTACAACACAGCTGAGTGGGTAATTGTTGTCAGGTTCGCGAAACCACTTTTCCTCTTCTTCTTAGCCAACTCCATTTGATGGTGAGATTTATAGGTGCGGCCGACACAGCGATGCGGCGCGCCGCGTATGGCAAGAACGGTTACCACTTTGGTATATATTTTTAAAACTAACAATAAATTCCAAGGAAACATCCAATTATGTGGTAATAAAATTAAGAAAAAAGTCCAACAATTAACATAAATCTATCTATCAATTTAAGTTTTGTTCAAAGATAAAAAGTTATGTGGATTAGAACAGAACAGAACAGCACAGATTCGTGAAAAACATCAGAACAGATGTATATCAGACAAATACACGTTTTAAAAATAATACAACTTTATTAAAAAAGAATCAGAATTGATGAAAATTCACTTTTAGAAGAGTTAGAAAGAGGTTCAGAAAAAATCAATCATTGAAAAAATTACAATAGCTGATTTTGCCAGTTTGCATAAATCTGTTTTAACCTGTTCTCACTCAAAAGCACGTGCAGAAAATCCAGGGCCCGTATGGCGTAAGACTAAAGTGATCGCTTTATTAAGTGATTGTCGATTTTACGATTGCTCACTCTATCCTTCTCTATAGATAGGATAGAGACAGCTATCGTGAAAGCGACAATCAAAAGTTTTATAATCAACTATCACCTTAGCCGATTCCACCCCAGTTCTCATTGTCATGCCTGATTCACAATGCGACGAGGAAACGGGACGTGAGCGTGACGAGAACCGCTGTCATCTTCATGTCACCCAATGTCACAATGCAGCGAGCGTTTTTACGACAAAAATTCATTTTTGTAAAAAAAAAAAATCAATAAAATATAAACAAAATAACTCACAAAACAATGGATTTATCAATAACTTTTATTTGTTAGACACAATTTGATTACATCTCTTGTGAAAAATCTGTAAATTACTCAGGAATGCTTTCATTGTTTGAAATTTGTTTGACAACTACAACGAATTCTCGTCACGCTCACGTCTCGTTCCCTCGCCGCATTGTGAATCAGGCTTCATTGTCATCATAGGCCATAGGTACCATTCGCAACTGCAAATTGATAGACGGACACATTACCACCGCCGCGCCGATTGAGTGCTGGATCTTAAAATGCTGCCAAGTGCTCTAAAACGCAACGAAATTTCGAAGCACTAAAAGACTGGTTGTCAAAAGCTGCTGGTGAAGTATCCAACGATGAAAGTTGTGCACTGAAAAGTCTTGCTTCGGTCGTAATAGTTAGTGCGTTCGATTGTCACGCCCACCACCGGAAGGTTTCCCTTCGAAACTCTGTCTGTCGTCTCTATCAACGTAATGTCACATATGGTTAAAACTTAGCGTTAACTTTTTATAAGCTTTATTGCATTTATAAAATAATCTCGATATTTTATTAATTTTTTTGGTTAATGAATTGTTACCAGTGGCAACCGTATTTGCAAGTTTCATTTAATTTTTGTTTTGGTCGGATCTCTTGCCAAAAGACTTCCCAAACTTCATTGTTTTGTTTTTTTTTTTGTATCGAAAAAAAAATCCACATGGGGTTGATGAGATTCTAATTTGTTTTGTTTAGAAATATTTACATGAGATTAACTTATACAAGTAAGCGTAAAGCAAGCCATGTCGCTGACTGGTGACACATTATTAAGACCTGTTAATCAGTACATTGCTCTGCAGGCTATTCCTGTGTCACGGCCATGTATTATAAATAAAAATAACAACACATCTGTAACCTCCAAACTGAGCCAAAGTCGTCATATTTTATTGTCATTTTGAATTTTGATTAATAGCTGCAGATTTTTTTTGTTAATTGCCTTAAAGACTCAATACATTTTTTTTATTTTACATATATTTTTAAACTTATCAGGGTTAATCAACTCAAAACCTAAAACTTCCTATATAGCGTGCATATAATTGGGTTCTTCGTCATATTCTGCTTTTGACTTGAAAACGTCTATACACTCTGGGTAACTTCAAATGTGCTTGGAGCCAAGCCAAAAAAAAAACAGTGATACCGAAAATATGTCATTCATTTTCGTGTTGCAGATTTTTCTCTTGCCTTAAATTCGGTTTACGTCGCCGTCGGTTTAAATTTGTGATTTAAACCGAACGTCTGATAGCATCGCAACTAAAAAAGGATTTTCTTAAAATAAATTGTTCTTGTTGTTTTTAAAGTTCTCGAAAACTAGAAGACCATCTGTTTGCTGATTTGTTGTGTGACCTTATATTGTCCAGCAACGTCAATAGCTGATCACCAACCAAATAACACCGTACGGGTGTATACGAGGGTGGGAGGATGTAACCCGAATTTTCAAACCAACACCAGGCGTGGAATTTGTTGTGTATTTTTGCCTTGTATTTGTCTTTTCTCTCTATCTCTCTTTTTCTGAGTGTAGTCTTATCCCACCTTTTTTTCATTCACTCTGTCAGCAACGAACGGATGTCGAATTGCGGGAACGATGCTACAACTTATAAAAAGAGACCTAAAAAAACTTACCAATCACCATCTGGCTACTGTTTTTGAGACCGTTGGCGGTGCCGGTGCCAATACCGTTTCTCAAAACGCTAATAAAAAATGTTCGGTTTCGTTCAAACTGACTAAGTCAGTCATGCAGTTGTGTTGTTTTAGGGAAAGGTGCAGTTTTCAACGACTGGCTTGTCGTTCACCAACGACTGGCTTGTCGTTCACCGACGGTGACGCTGCTGGACTGAACATTTTGCACTAAAACCATTTAAACCATACGTAAACGCCACGAAAATGTCTCGTTTAAGTTGGAGTCGGTTTTTCTTAGTTAAACCGATCATTCGGTGTTATTTGCTCCCCTGTGTGTAGCGTAAATTTTTGTTGGTGACGTTATTTTTTTAAAATACATGTTTTTGGCCAGAGTTATAGTATTTTTGAAACTTCTTATTCAGAACAACATACAAAACGTTATCAGTAACCATGCAAGACCTTTACAATATAATGCAGAAGTCATGTTGTCAAGGACTGGATAATCAGATAAAGTTTTTGAAGGAACAGGTTGTTAGGCGGACTCAATGCTCTGGTACCTTTGAAAACGATATAAATATAAAAATTTACAAGTCGTGTAGAGCCAAGATTTTTTAAAAACCAATAGAATTTGGCTTAACACTCCCATTCTCTTCACATATAAATGTCGTTTAAAAGCTAAACGTGGTCGTCCGTCTGTGTCTTTTGAAGAAGTATCAGAAAGGACAATACGACAAAAAACTGAAGAGCTGAGAAAATCAACGTCTCTTTCTGAATTAACATTTGCGACCGAAATGAGTTTGCGAACATCTGGGCAGTCGGGAGTTGCGAAACTAATTCACGATGTAACCACCAGTCCTGACGAAGTTGAAAAGTTTAGGAAAGCTTTAAGAGAGTCCATTGAATCTACTTCAATGATAGGTGAAGAAGCCTTAGCTTTAATTATTGAAGCAAACTTATCTCGCTTTCAATTTTTTACCACATATAACAATAATTTTTTGTCATATAAAATTATTCTGAAAGTAATTTAATTCGTAAATTAGTTCGTAAAATATTCGAGCTGACAAATTTTTTGTTTCAGTTTTTTTTGATTAATAAAAAAATCGCTGATTACACACGCACACACAAACATTTCTCTAAAACCATGGATTTAGATTCTAGGGACCTTGAAACGTCGAGAAATGTCACCATTTTCAATTCGACAAGTCGGACCGATTACAATAACTTCCTATGGAAAGTTAATAACAATAATAATAATACAAATCAAAAATGAAAAAAATATCAAAAGTGGCAACCCTTTTTTTTAATTCTTTTAGAAATGCAATTGCATTACAATCAATTAGAAAATACCTAGAATATTAATCATTTATGATACACAAAGTTTTATTAACATTTTGAGAAATTTCGAAATCTTACAAATTTTTGTATAGGTGGTAATCCTAAAAATGGGCGTGGCCACTAGAAACTTTGACTATGCAATAACATTGGTATCAGTAGAATTTGTGCCAAATCTCAGGTTCCTAGCCCTGTTGGTTGATTTAATGCCAACTTTTCGTGATTCTGCCCCACTGTGCGCCGTAACATTATTTTGTCACACCTGTAATAATTTTAAATTAATTTTTTGAGAAAGTCTAGTTGCTATCTTGGACGAAAGTCGGTCTTTCGTATAAATGTTCATACATACATATATATGCTTGTACATACACGCAGACAGATCCGAGAGAATTGCTGTGCAAATCTTTGTCATTTTTGATTAAAATATCGATTTATTTACTATTTTTTCCGCATTCAACACCTGTCTTATAATTTCTCTAATTCCGCCAAAGAAAATAACGTTCAAAATGTGTCTGCAAAATAAACATATTTACATACATAAATGTGCATATCCAAAGAAACCCGCCTTTAAATTAAGAAGCATTTTCCAATGATTCTTTTCATCGTTGACCGATAAGTATTTACTTTTTCGATTTTCTATCAATAAATTGCAGTAGACTTTAAACATAATGAAATTATGTAAACATATAATAGCATTGACCTGTGTCTACTTTCTTAAGGTAGGTACATATAAATATAATATAAACAAACAGAAATAATTGTTTTGCCTATATTTATAAATGTAGTAGCCATCACAACCTTACGTTAATTAAGCAACACTTTGTCTGCCTGTCATTGCAGCAGTTGTTGAATGTACAAAGCAAAAAAAAAGAAAAAAAAAATGTTTAATTTATTTCCATATAACATGCAACTTGAGTGCACATTTCACCATCATGCAAACACCTCAACAAATTGAAGATGGTTTCAAAAATTTCACTTAAATTCCAAGCAAAGAAGTGCAATATGCCAAAGAAAACAAAGGAGAAGCCGTAAAAACAAAACAAAAAAAAACTTGTACCTACTTCAATGGTGGTTGGTTGGCTTAATAGTTTTTGTGTGATAGTACTCTTAAAAGTTGCCACAGTACGACTTTATTTGAATAAAGGTCCTTCTACATATAATCCAAAGAAGTATTACGAAAACCGTTAGGAATGAAAAACGTTACTTTTTTATACCATTAAGTCAATTTGAACTCAGGAACAAATTTTCAAATTATATTTTTGTCACGCATGCAATATCCTCCGTTTAAATGTAACAGCCTTATTAATAAAAAAAAAACTCGTATTCCACGTGTATTCCACGAGTATACTAAACCATAGAATAAGAGTTAAACTACGGGTTAAAATTTTACATAAATAAAAACAAAATGTTCGTGGAATAGTAAAGTGACGTTTACGAAAAATTCTCTAAGAAAATCTACTACAATAAGTAAGATGCCTGTTTGTTTGTATGGGTTTTGCCAGAAAATTATGATAATTTGTAAAAAAAAAAGCTCCCGTTATACCAAACACACATAACAATTATTCTCTTATTAATATCATATTTCTGTCAAAATTATTATCATTTTTCTATTGTGTGTGTTGTGTCTGTTGTGTGTTATGACCACCTCTTGTATCCCCATTAAGGTTATCTTCATCAATTGCTATGAGTATTTTCATATTTTCCTTGGAAAACCTATATTTCTTCCCAAAATCCTCCTCACTAAGCACTTGCGTTGCATCATAACTGGTTTTGTATATTTTTTTTTTTTTCTTTTCGTTGGTGGCTGATTTTCCAATAATTGCAAATAGTTTAAGAACTCAATAAGTCTAGTAGAAATCATTATTTTTATTTAAAACTTAATTTGCAATCTTCACTTATATTTTTTAAATTTTGTAATAAATTTGACACATCTAGTTCTTATTCCTTCGCTAAACCACCTACTTCGGTGGTTTAGCTTAGTAAACGTCACTTAATAGAAATTTTGTTTTATTAATAATACTTTGCACTTAGTCTAAGGAATAATGCCTAACCCTTCTCCATTCCACGTTTATTAATTTGGCTGTAAATGTATAATTTTTATAAAAAAAATATTGAATTTTAAGATATGGGTCTACGAGACAGATATGAGGCTACGAGAATAAGAGTTTACCATGCAATCAAATGAATAGAGGAAAAAATAAGTGCCGAAACAAAAGAAAACAAAACTCGTGGAAAGGGCTAAAGGCCATACCGGAATTCGCCTACAAGAGTTTTAAAGACCTGGAAACAAAACTTGCTTTGTGTGTTGCATCAAATGGGGCTGCTTTTAGGTGTTTATTAAACCTGAATGAATTTAAAAATTCGCGGTTCTTTCTTGATATTCGAGTTTATATATAATGATTTTAACTTTATTAGAGCTTATAAACCTGTCTAGACAAAACTTGCCTTAATACACATAAGTTGTTCTAAGACCATTTCAATGTAGCTTCCCTCTTGCCATAATATTGTTAATATGCGGAATAGAAGAAGTCCGTTTTTGAAATATTTTAGGTTTACTAGGGAGAGATTCAAAGACTCGTCGGTGTAGGTTATTGATATTCATACGCTCCAAGAGCCCCATCCATCCCTGCCGCTGTACTCACAGTTTCTTAATCATACCGAGTCGATATCGTTGTATAGCCCGTAGTGTCCTTGTTTAATCTTCTCCTCCACACTTAATCAACACATACTAGATCGAATATCACCAGATCATTTCGATAATGAGACACAGATATTTTTTTTAAGTAGAACAATGCATTGTTGTGCCTGAAGCCATTATTTAGGTCACTGTTTCACTTTCGATAAAATTAAGTCTTAGAGGATATCCTACAGCTGCTATCAATTGTAAGTCATAATTTGCTTATTTTCTCTCTAAATTGTTCTACTTTGAAGTAATTCTTGAAATTAATTAGCGTTTGTTTATTATTTTAAAGATATTAAAATTTTCTTTTATAGTTTTTTTCTCCAATGTGCAGAAAACTGATTGCCTTTAACTTTCCGAAACTTGAACAGCGACCCTTATGAAAGCTTCGGATTAGAATAAAAACAAGCACTCCATATAATATATCCTCTATGATTCCTTTATGAAATTGGGGAAAAAAAAACACTCCGACAATGTTATTCAGAACAGGTGGAGTTACATACATAAAAGAGTACTCCGAACATCCAAGCGAAAACGACATTATTCAATGAAAAAAAGAAAGGTGACATTTTGTGAATAGGAAAATTAACGAATCTTTCAACATCAGAAGTGACAGCCATTATTTTGTTGCAACTGACTGATGCAAAATTGAGAGGCGACAATAATATGCGTTTGCGCCACTTTCAACAAAATGAAGACTAACGTTTATGAATAAACGCGAAAGGGATATATTGCTACATACATATTTGGTAAAAATCTCTATAAATTCTCAATAGTCTAAAGCACGACAAGTGTCTTTTAAACAATAAAATTAAAAAATAATTAGAAATTATTTCAATCAATAACAGAATATATTGGAATTGGCACTCGAATTTGCTGAGGCTTCCAAGCAATAAAAGTTGACCAGACCAGTGACAAACTCTGTCATCAATTAGATAATTCAACGGATAATTTTTTATGAGATCCAGAAACATATGTACAACCTTAATTTAATTTAAATTGCAAATTTTACCAGTTCTCAAATACCAGGTTCAATGTAGTTTTTATGTATTCGTTTTTACACACTTTAACAGCAGAAGCTTCTTCAAATTTATTTAAATACTTTTTTTAAATTACTCTGCGGCAACCCTGCACCTGTCGCAGTACTTGTAGTACGTGACAAACAAACAAAAGTAGGCACAAGGTAGTTCTACTACTCTAAACTAACCAACATACCGTAGAACCAAAATTCGGTGGAATATACACATATTTACCTATTACAGGTCGTTATTCCAATTCTATTGTCTTCCACACGTTTTTTTTTTGTTAGGTTCATTTCCGGCAAAATGCATTTCTTATTACGGAAATTCCGCAACTTCCAATCTCATTTGTTTGGGCTGTGAGAAATAAGAATGACTTTTTTTTCATTCATATGGACAAATTTACGTAGTTATACGCAAAAGGAAATCTAGACCATCAAGGACGGGACAAAAAGGAAGTTGAAAACAAAAGACAACAAAATATATATATATGTATGTATACACATTTCTATATCCTTCTATCCTCCCAACCGCAAGAAGTGAGTAGAATGGTTAAGAGAAGAATCGGAATGTTGGTATGTATGAATGTATGTACATATGTATGTATGTATGCATGTATGTAATAACAAACAAATAAAAAAAAAAAAAAAAAAAAACTTGCTCAACAAAATTTCCGAGTTTATTTTTCGCATGGGTGCAGATCGCAAAAATGCAGAGCACTCTTTTTTCTCTCATAGACAAAGATAACGATGATGGCTTTGAAGAATGTGGCATGGTGCATGAATCAACTTTCAGAATTTCTGACGTGTGCTAATAATAGATTTTATATAGCCGCGGTATTGCCAAATGCAATAATTAAAATTAAAGTTAACTGAATGGAAGATTTTATTCTCCGCATTTACTTGTAAAAGAAGGATATTATGGAATCCGTGCTGTGTTTTTAGTATATGCTAATTTAATATCTGTGCCTACAACACTGGTGTGGTATTTTCACTTTATTGTCCGTTGCCCATGAAAAAATGTACATTGCTTGGAAAAAACCAAGTAAATACCACGAAATCGTGTCCGCAAAAAAAGTTATCCAGGGTCAAATGTCGAAAATATCGGTTAATTATTTTGTATTCGTTACTTTTTAAATTTGTATAGGTATCTGAATCTTGAGTGGCTTAAGCTTGAGTCTAATCAGGATTCAAAAAATATGAAAACATCGATCTTTCGTATATAACTTTTAAACAGTACATTATGTACATTCATCAAAAAGTTGTTCATGCTAAACTTGTAGATTATCTGATCGTCTACAAAAAAGTTTCTGCTTTCTTCTACCTTTTCTAAGGATGCGACAAATTCTACAGGTACTTAACTCTCAACCATTCCTGTGTGCGTGTTATCGGCAGGAATGGGGCGGGATCTACAATTTTCTGCCGAATACATGACTAAGATGAAAGGCACTTTTGTATGACAAAAGATACTATTTCATTTTTTAATGCCTCGCAAATGCCAGTACCCTTGACAAAAAAAAAAAACAAAACATTTCTGGTTTAAGGAGGATTCGTTCTTTAGAACTTGGGCGTTACAGTCTTACGCACCAACCATTACGCCAAGTGCTACTACAAATAGTTATGACAGTGGTATCAAAAGATAGCTAAAATTGCGTTTTATGATTACAAGTGGTTTTGTGAAGGGGACAATCTTACTTACTCCATTTAACCCTATAAAATGTATGTACACTGTCAAAATAGTACCAAATGCTGCCATATTATTTAACCTGAATGTGAAATAAATGACGAAGTTCAAATTGGACTTACTTATTTTGACGTCTTATGCCCACTTTTTCAGTGGTGAGTTAAACCAGTCCACAGTGATCTGATGAAGCAGTTGGATAAGACATCAAAAGCATCTGTTCAGTTAACCCTGAGTTAACTCGCCAAATTTAATGAGTTAACTGAAAACCTGGACCTTAGTATTTAATCTCACTCTTATTTTGCTTTTAAAAAATCTTAAAAAGGCGGCCAAATGAGGCAGGTGGCTATATAAAATACTGAGAGTGATTTTTTTTGTATTAGCCTCCTCAATTATCTATGTTTTTCCCATGGTATCGCGAAAACCAAAACCGTCAAAGTTTGTCGGAAGAAAATTGCTAAGATCTCACAAACGTGAGATTGGTTTTTGTCTTTGCGCAATTTCGTCAATTTAATTTTATTCTTTCTGAACGCTGTATGTTCTCTACTTTTGTATTACTGAGCAATTTTATATGACAAATATTCGGTTGTCCCGCACTATTATATATAATATTCGACAAACAATAACTGATGCTATAATCTCAGAATTGGTGCTTTGCTTTCCTGTTTAGCAGGACATTTAAAAAAGATTATGTATGTTCGTTTTCTTCGCAGAACTACCAATTTTATTTTTTGTATAAGAAATTTGACAGAACTTTGCACTAAAATTGGTAGAAGCTTCGTTCGTTGAACTTTACCCACGGTTGACCCAGGTTTTCTTGACAACCCCAAGAATTGTCAAAGAAACCTGGGTTTTTTGGTTCTCAAAAAACGCTCAAGGGCTGCTGACATTTAAAGCAAGAAAAAAAAGTTCTGTGCTTAGATAATTAAAACTTAAAATTTGTTTCAAATATGTCTTAAAAATGAATAAAAACAACTTCTACCGTTTCCATTTTATATTTCTATTTATTAGCATCAAATTAAATTTGTATATTCTTTCAAGTTGTTTTCAAAAAAAAAAAAAAAAAACCTGCAGCACGCGTATCGACAAACAAAACATATGCAAATGCATAACAACTCATGTCACTTTGGCAGTTTTTGGCTTACCTCAACTCACCACAGCAAAATACCTAGTTCAACTTTAGGGGGGGTTCAGGGCGACCCCCAGGTCTCAAAAAACACAGAATTTTGTCACCAGGGTGACTTCAGGTTTTTTCAAAAAACGCTTTGGGGCGACCCCAGGGTGACTTCAGGGCTCAATGAACAAACCTAGAAGTTGTCACTTTTTGGGGAGTGAACGAACAGAGATATTAACTGTATAATATTTAAATAAACAAATAAAAAAATAAGTTTTAACCTTCTCAATGTTTTCTTTTGTTCTCAGTGGCAGATTGAAATTATGCATCTAAAAACAAAACACACACACAATTGATCCCCTTACTTGGCTTTGGTACAGGTTTTTCCATTTATTAACAACGCAAAACCATAAATAAACAATTATGCATACACAAGTGTTCGTTTCATCCCTAACAACAATTGCTACATAATCGTACCATTGAGTTAGAAAAAGTGAAGTTGTTTAGACATGGATGTGCAGTACAAACACATTATATTCATACACATAGGTACATAATATATTTTTATTGTGAATGCAAATTTTAAAGTTTAAAGTTTTTGTTTAACTCCCCTAACAGATGCGTCAAGTTGAATTATGAAAGAAGAAAAGATGCAGCGACCACTACTGCACATGTTATGATGACCATGCTTTAAACCTTATTTAATGAAAGACACCCTTAAATTTAAAAATGGTTCAATTAACAACTACAGATCATTAAATATTTGAGTATACATATCTAATACATACATATGTATATAAGTATGTAATTGAGGAAAGATAGACACTTGGTGTTTTCTTGGAATACATATCCGGTTCATAGGACGAGTGTATGGATTTGACACCAATTAATATTAGCTGTAAAGAACCTTGGGGTGAATCTGGTTGCATTAAGGCTGGTAAGAACTTCATGTAAACTTTTATTAGCAATAGAAACTACTACTAGCTTTAGTTACAGCTTCTTATTTATAAAGTCTTTAATGAAACAACCAAAGATACCCTATTCAGTATATTTATCATCCGGATTAGTTCTGCGTTTTTAGGTCGCTTCCGTTTTAGGGTCTAGTACATACATATAACGAAGTTGATTTGGCCAAGAACTTAAGAAATAATCAGGACTTAAGAATTCAACGGGTGCGAACAACAAGAGGGCAACGAACGATACAGTATATGAGGTTTCAAACCTAGCCTTCCTTAACAGAAGCTGAAAATATAGCGACAGAATTAGATGGAATCGTGCACCGAAGAAAATCAACGCACCAATCCGGAGGAATGTCGGTTCTACTCCTGAAGAACAACGAAAGAGAGAAAGAAACTATCTTAAGTTCCATATACAAGTTGAACTTGATGTGCGTAAGAAGAAGCGGAATAAGTTTCTTGGTTTAGGCAGAGATCGACCTTGAAATGTAACAAATTCTGTACAGAAAACAACCAAACATATTTTTTCTTAAAAAAGCATTCACATATTAATTTTACTGATGAAAATTCTGTACGGTAAAGGAATTTCCATCAGTAAAATTAATAAATATTTTTTTGAAGAAAATTATATTTGCACCATGGATTTTTTTTTTTCAAATTGTAAGTTAACACATTAAATTATCCAACAGAAAATGTTTACTGATGCGTTTTCCTGATCGCTATAACTGGCCAGTTACATGTAAAATGACATAAATGACCTACACTTTATCATCTGATTTTTTGAATTAATCTTATCAAATTAATGACCTTGAGATGATTCATTACATCAAAATTACACACATAAATTGCTGGAATAAAAAAAGCTTCTATTCTCGACCTAATTTACTCAATATTACAACAACTTATAGTCTTTTTGGGGTTGATATGTACCTGAAGATACATATATGTACATTAGTACTACATTTATAAAATAAAATGAACCCTCTTTAAAAACCAACCCAACGACACTTTACTACGCACATTCCAGCTTATAATAATTTTTGATATCTTGTGCAGTTACAACATATCCCAGTCATTCTTCTTTAATCTACCCTCTAAACATTCCGCCCAAGGACATGAGCCTGAGAATAATAATAAATCGCAGCAAAAATGATTAGAGAGAAAGAAAGAAAGAAGAGAAAAAAACGGCACTCCCCTTTCTGCAGAAGCAGAAAAAGAAGGACCTTGATACCAGTTTCTTCTGATGATGCTTTTTTTTTTTATTTTTGTTTAAGTTCAATTTTGTTCCCAGGAATCCTTAACAAAATACCCTTTGTTCGATTTCTTCTGCTTAAGGCTCCCCAAAAAAAAGGTGAGATACTGAAACCCACGAAAAAGTTACTACAGCGACATAAGAAGCGCCGATGAAAACGAATTGTGAAATGAATCTCACTTCTTTTTTTCTGCTTTACATTGTGGCATCTTCTTCTTGGTTGTTGGTTTGTTGGCCTGGCTGCCACAAGAAGTAGAAGGCGACGGAAGAAATTCCCTAATAAGAAGAAAATGCGTAAAATGAAGACGAGCACCTCGTTGCCCGGTTGTGTCGCCTTCATGCCCATCGTCACCCAATGATTGCCACCACCACCACAACCACCACCACATTTAGCAGCAACGATTGGGATAGTATAAGCAACGAATGCGGTGGCGGCGGCGGCGGCAGCGGCGACACAGCCAGCCACAGTCCACAGCCATGACCCAAAAATAAAATAATTAAAAAAAGAAAATGCAAAACTGCGAGACATCCACTGATAAATTTCATATTTCCCAAGACTTTATCCGTCCGTCCGGACACGAATTTAAATTTAAAAATAAAACCAAATCCGAATTCGAAATGAATGTTGCAAAAACGAGAGCTTCCTTTCATGCGCCACCGATTTTTTTTTTATTTTTTAATACATTTTTCGCATTTTCTTCGGGTTTTCTGGTTTTTTTGTTGAAAGTTTTCTCCCGTTTCGAATGGATGGCGATGGTTTGAAAGAAAAAAGGTGCGCCCCATGAATTCGGTATTAATTAATGAACACTTTTCTGTTCAGCTGTGTGCTGAAAGTGGTGCTCTTTGCGAAAAGAACTTACCTTCGGTTGGTTTTATGCAATAATATCCAAATGCGTCGTTGTTGTTTCTCCAATATTCCTGTTTATTTGATCGCACAGAACTTTTTGAAAGCAAAAATTAATAATAAATTCACGCTTTTCTTTAGAATAAATGCATAAACTTTACCAAAGAAGCGCACGGAGGGGCAGGTTATCGTTGAATTTTTTCGACTTTTTGGACAGAAGAAAAAATAACTCCACAAAAACACTCACTTCTTCTTTCGTTTTATTTAACAAATAAAGGAACAAATAAACACTATAAATTACATCACTGATTAATGAATAACAATTTATTAATTATATTTCATATAATTTTTATTTTGATTTATGTTTTTCGCTCTTAAACAAGAAATTTTTGATTTTTTCGATTACAGGGAGAAGAAAACACCTTACACATTACACACTACTTGCCGCCATTTTGACAAAGTAAAGTAGATTTTATTTTTTTTTATTTTCAATAAAAATATATGTTGTGTCAGTTTTTGGGCAAGTGTGCGTTCGTTTGTTTGGTTGTGTTTGAAAGTGAAGGAATTTATGGGATATTAAAAAGTGTGTTTGTTTTGTGTTTTGAAAATTTTAAGATACTGGGAAATTTTTCAGTAAAGGCGTGTTTGAATTCATATTAAGTCTGTTCGCGTACTTCCATTTCGTGTCATTTTGGGCAGAAGAGAGTGCTCGCGAGAGAGAAAACTATTTCCCATTCTTTCCAGTTTTTACCCGAGAAATTTCTTCGGACAGAAACTGGTAAGTTCTGTGTTCTGTCAGACGCCAGTTAAAGAACAACAACAAAAAATACAAAATGGATGATTTTTACTTTTACTCTAGGTTTTATTTTTGTTTATAAGCCTAGTACGCAGATCGCGCTAAATTTTCGTTTTCATACAAAATTCTCTCCAAAGTTTAGCCAAGCTAAAATTTATCCAAGCATTTTAGTCGAGTGGTATGCAGTTCCAGCTTTAAAAATCATATTTTTGTTTCATACTGTGCATAACTATCTGTCAAAATTTAGCGCACGAAATAATTGTTCGGCACATTAATTTTCGAGCTAAATTTTGAAGGTTTCTTTAACTCTTGAATTTTTTGTGAATTTTGCTTTGTGAAAATAAAAAGCGACGAGGTTAATATTTGGAAACAAACTATTTATCTCAGGCAAAGAAAAGAATCCATTTTATTTGGTTGAAATTACTTGGAATAATGAAAAAAAAAATTCTTTGAAATTGTTAAATATAAATTTTTTCAGATCACAGCTGTTCTCTTTGACATATTCTCCAAAACGCTCTCATGTCAAAATTTAGCTAGGAGTTTAGCTGATGTTTGGAGAGAAAAGTGGAAGCTAAAATTTAGCGCGATCTGCGTACTAGGCTACAGAAGTGAATTTTGTTTTTAATTGAAAAAATGGTTCAAAAAAAAAAAATTGTTTTAAAGAAAAAAAGTATTCAAAACGTGTATTCATGTATATTGTGCAATGCTTTTTGTTTTTTAAAAAAAAACATGAATTAAAAAAAAAACATGAATTTAAAATATTAAAATAATATAGTGTAATTTTAAAGGCTGACCCAAACCAACGCGAAACATTCGCGAGAATATGCGACGACTAAATAATGTTCGAAGATTCGCATCGCGCCAGTGTGGGTGCTCCCATTAAAGCTGCCCCAAACCAACGCGAAACATTCGCGCGAATATGCGACAACTGAATTAAGGCTGTCCCAAACCAAAGCGAAACATTCGCGCGAATATGCGACGACTGAATAATGTTCGAAGATTCGCATCGCGCCAGTGTGGGTGCCCCCATTAATCTCCATGTAATTAAAATAAGACAGGCGGAAGTTTCGTTGTCGCGCCGAATGTTTCGCGTTGGTTTGGGAGAGCCTTTATGTTCGAAGATTCGCATCGCGCCAGTGTGGGTGTTCCCATAAATCTCCATGTAAATAAATTAAGACAGGTGAAAGTTTCGTCGTCGTTCTGAAATATTCGCGTTGGTTTGGGAGAGCCTTTAATCATGTAATTAATTTATTTACATGGAGATTAATGGGAGCACCCACACTGGCGCGATGCGAATCTTCGAACATTATTCAGTTGTCGCATATTCGCGCGAATGTTTTGCGTTGGTTTGGGACAGCCTTAAGGCATGCGCAAGCCCAAGCGATGGGGGTGCTCACATCAACACGATATTGCGATACATTGTGCGAAGGGAAATTTGTCAAAAAAGGATAGACAAACGATAAACATAAACAGTTGATGCAACAACAACTCCAGGGCCCGTATCGCGTAAGACTAACAGCCCGATTCTCCCCTTGTGGTGAGTCACAAGTCACAAGCTCTTATGACTATTCCTTGTGAGGATTGTTGTGACACAAGAAAGCTCACAACTAAACTGACCACAGCAAAGGTGAATTTTGTAATGCCATAATTGCAACAGCTGATTATCAAAAATATAAAAAAAGATTTTCAATTGGATCAAATATATTATTCAAAATTAATAAATCAAGTTTTCATCCATTTTATAGCAATAAAGTGAGTAAAAAAATTGTTTGTTTTATGTGTTTGCAAAATGGAAGTGAAAAAACTATTAAAAAATGTTGTTTTCGAGAGCCAATGAACCATTTGTTTCCTGCGTTAAAGAAAAAGTCTGTGCTGTTGTGAAAATCTTGTTTTTATTTCGGCTAAAAGATATACCGAAGAAGATACTCCCAATAATATCCACTTTAATTTTCTCTTTCCTAATCTAAAAAAAATCAATGTTGTTTAAAAAATAAATAGATTATGATATAATCTCTGAGGGAGAATTCTGAGGGAGAATTCGAAAAAGTCACAATATTAATTTCAGCTCTCCTTGTGACTTGTGAGGTATCAGTGATGATGGGGAGAATCGGGCTATTAAGCGATCGCTTTATTAAGTGAATGTCGTTTTTACTATTGCTCTCTCTATCTTTCCTTATAGATAAAATAGAGACAGCTATCGTCAAAGCAACAATCAAAAAATTGATAGTCAACTATCACCTTAGCCGATTCCACCCCAGTTATCTGAAATTTTTTGGATAGGTTGACACCGTCTTGGATAGATTCTTGAAGACTGTGTCAGTAGAGGTGGCATGTTAACCAAACAGACCTATATACTACTATAATGTGGTTTTCGTTTCGACCAAAAAAATCGATTTTTCTTTGATTTTTTTGATTTGTGACAAGTTTTTCCTTTCCTTTCGACCAAAAAAATCGAATTTTTGTCGATCTGAAGTCGATTTTGCAGATCTCGATTTTTAGCAAGATTTACACAGATTTTCACACGCACTTGCACACACATCAAAGAAAAGTGACTTTTACCCAGTGTCGTTTTAAAAAAGGCACTCATACAATCATAAAACAAAATAAAATCACGTTTTGTGTTCGTTTTGCCAGTAAAATTTAAGATCTGACACCCAAATCTGAATTGGTCGAAACGAAAGCCACATAACATCACTGATTTGCCACATGAAGTTGAGAATCTCCGGCAGCCATTTTAATTTACCTACAAGCTTGAACTGTCAGATATCAGATAATAGGGGTATTCATGCAATGAGATATATTTACTAACTTCGTATTTGCGTAAATGTATTCTTCACTTTGCATGAACGCACCTATAAAGCAATCTGTGTATATCCTTATTACGCGTTCTGCGTATATAATTTTTCCTACAAATTTTGACATTTGATTTACGAGGTGATAAACTTATGCAGTTTACGTGGTTTACGAGGCAAAATCATCGCGCAAACTTATCAGCCCCGTGTATATAATTTTCCAAACAAATTTTGACATTTGATTTACGAGGTGATAAACTTATGCAGCCAAATTAATAAAAGTGGAATAGCGAAGGCTTAAGCCTTATATTCCGTGGACTAAGTGCAAAATGTTAATTAAAAAATAAAATATCAATTAAGTGACGTTTACTAAGCTAAACCACCGAAGAAGGTGGTTTAGCGAAGGAATAAGAACCAGATGTGTCAAATTTATTCTGCATTTAAAAAATATAGGTGAAGATTGCAAATTGAATTTTCGATAAAAATAATAATGTCGATTTGTCGAGTTCTTAAACCATTTGGAATTATTGGACAATCAGCCATCAAGGACAAGAAGAAGAAAAATATACAAAACCAGATACGATCCACTGCAAGTGCTTAGTGAGGAGGATTTCAGGAAGAAATATAGAATATATATATATAAATTTACAGCCAGGCTTCAGGAATGACATGAGTTCACTCTTGTTGCGGAAAAATCCAACCTACCTACAAATTTTCTCTTCTTTTTGTATTTTTATCTATCTATCTATCTCTCTGTCTATCTATCTATCCCTCCATTTAATACGAATAGAATTTCCAACAAACAAAAAAAGAAATGACATCTTCTCTTATGTCAACGAACACACCAACATCCAAACACAATTCATGAAAATCTGTTGTACCCACCTAAATAATAAAATAAAATATATAAAATAAAAAACAATTTTGACAGCAAATAATCAAAACAACGTAATTGTTAGGTGTGTTTGGTAACGTGAGGTTTATTTTTTTTTTTTTCAAATTTTCTGTCAAAACCCATACAAAAAAAAACCCAAGTTTACGAAACTTGGTGAAAACTTCAAGTTACCAAACAGGCATCTTACTTATTGTAGTAGATTTTCTTAAGGGATTTTTTGTAAACGTCACTTTACTATTCCACTAACAATTTGTTTTTATTACTGTAAAATTTTAATCCGTAGCTTTACCCTTATTCCATGGTTTAGTAAGGTCGTGGAATAAAGGTAGAATAAGCGTTTTTTATTAATTTGGCTGATGCAGTTTACGAGGTTTAAGCTAGGACCGCACTCGGCGGAACTGCACTTCAGCGGAACTGAACTTCACGAATTATTTGTGGGAAATTGTATGAGCTATATCGCACTAAACGACAACTGCACTTCACGACGCGACACTATGCGACAAAGTTGGTAATCTGACCAACTGTGTCGCGACGTGAAGTTTCGTTCAGTTTCGTGCGAAAGTGCGCACGGTGTCGCTGAAGTGCAGTTCCGCCTAGTGCGGTTCTGCCTTCACTAGGCAAATACGACATTGCATGAATACCCCTAATGTGTATAAAAAAATCTTCAGACACCGGTTAAATTGTTGTTGCAATTCACATCTATTCATCGACGAGGGATGAAATTACAAATATGACACAAATGGGGTTTGGAGCGTGAAACGTACGAAAGATTCTCATCTTCTTGTGGCTAATATTATGTGTATAACATATGTAGTGTAAGCATAGCCTTAAGAAATTAGGGTTTTTTTCTACACAAACCAGCTGACTTTGACAGCTGACATAACCACAAAAACAAACCCGTCTTTCTGTTCCATGCGAAAATTTACAACATTCTGTCGAACAATCGGGGATCGGGCTGAAAAATAAATATAAAAATTTTGCGTATTCAATATAACGATAAAATACAAATAAAAGCAACCTGGCTCATTCTGTCGATAAACAGAGCCAAGAAATGCGTTTAGGAGCAATACTCTACGTTTACAAAGGCGAATGGGGCCTTCCATCAATTGACTTCGAATGTCTAAGGGCGCTGGTAAGATAAAAAGAAAATAATTACAACCGGAACAATATTGCATCACAGCTCTAATCTCTTGCGTATTTATTTTTCTTTCCAATCAAAAGTGCCTAATCAAATTCACAAGATGTCCAGTCAAAATCGAAACAAACAGCAATCCACTGAGGTCAGGAGGTGGCAAACTGCCCTATCTACAAATTGGAAATCAAAAAATTGTCGGATACCGGCAAATCAAGGAATTGCTTGACAAAGAGGTTCAATAACATTTTTTTCTATATTGCCTATAAATAGATAGAATTAAATAGTTTGTTTTGTATTTTATTTTGGAAACAGGGCTATCCGATTGATGTAAATTTGACGTCAAAACAAAAATTCCTATCGGTTGCACATACTAACTATGTGTTCAACAATCTGCATGCCTATTTTAATTACTTTATGTTTGGCGAAGCAAACAATATCGATTGTACACGGGCTTTGTACGCTAAAAGGACACCCTTTCCTTTCAACTTCTATTTCCCAGGGAAATATCATAAAGAAGCACACAACATTGTTAGCATTTTGGGAGGATTCGACTTGAATGACAAGGTGGACGTCCATGAAACCGATTACGTGAGTATACAAATAATAGAAATAAATATAAGCTAGTAAAATTAGTGGTATGCAATTATAAAAAATAACGAGATGGAGCATGCTGAAACAGCTAGCCTTTTCGATTAAACGATTTCAAATGGAATGACTCATACTGGGCAATGACCATGGGTTGCCTAACGAAGTGGTTTTCAAAGTAAGAACAACAAACATTAATTCCTGCTATAAATGGGCATCAATTATGAAAGAACCTAAAAGGATAAGCTTTTGGAAACAATAGCAAAATAGGGAATTAATCAATGTAGAGACCTACTCAATCTACCCTTTCTATCCTTTGCCTGCCGTTCCACCGTTATAGCTGAGTCCCTTGTTGTGTCCTCGTCAGATTTTTTATTCGCAGAAGAAGACAAATATTACTTGCAGCGTATCAATGCTGCTAAATATACTTTTTATGTAAATACAAAATTATCGACTAAAATATTGCGCCTTAATAGAGTACGTCATCATCTAACTGATGAACCCAACTGTTGTTTCTAGGCGAAAATCCTTTGGATTAAAGGTCGTAAAAAAACTTTCAATTGGATGTTATATTATATATATATTATATCAATTGTTGAAAGTATAATAGCTTTTAAGTCCAATGTAGTTGGAATTTATATATTACACATCCTGTTTTTATAAGGTCCATTTTACCCGTTATTTTACCTTTTGTTTTGGTAAATCCAGATTTCGAAAATTAACTAATTGAAAATTATCTTGTTTGATAAGAAAAGTTATTTTCTTACTTTATTATTATTATTATTATATATTCATTAAACATGTAATGAATTACAGGATAATAATAAATTAACGAGCTCTAGCTGCAAGGGCCTACCGCTCTATGATACTTAATTTAATTTTTAATATTGATTTATACATTTATGTATTTCATTAATTTTGTTTATATTTGGGCATTTTAATACTTCTATTATATCGTTTCCGTTCAATATGTTGTTGATGATTGGTCTGAGTCTGCTGCAATCGTAGAGTAGGTGTTGTAGATTAGAAGGAGTGTGGCAGGTAGGACAAGTAGGAGGGGGATCTTTTTTGAGGATGTGAAGGGTGGCAGAGGTATGACCAAGACGAAGTCGGATGAAGTTGGAGATCTTTGATTTCGGTATGTTCGTGGGATAGATAGGGGCTGACTTTGTTGGGTTTATTTTTTGTATAGTAGTGTTCGTATAAACCCCATTCCATTTGTTCGCTGTTAATTAGTTTTCTTGTTTGATTTTTAATGAGGTCGCTTTTGGTGCAGACATTATACAAGATTTGCTTGCAAAGCTGGCAGCTTCATCTGCCATTTCATTCCCACGGATGCCAACATGGCCAGGAGTCCACATTATTTTTACACGCTGATTTGAGGTGATTAATAGGGAGCGGATGTTGTTGATGATGTTGTTGTTGTCATTAGTATTTCTAATAGCTTTGATGGTAGAGAGGCTGTCTGTACAAATAACTTGTTTTTTTCCTACTTTTATAGCCTCTTGAATGGCGGTTAGAATGGCAAAAGCTTCTGCGGTAAAAATAGATGCTATTTGTGGAAGTAATCCAAGACGTATCGTGTTCCCGTCATCGTTTATGATTGCGAAAGTTGTAGTGTCCGAGGTTTTAGATCCGTCTGTAAATATGAAATTCCAGTTTTTGGCCTTGAGCTCAGATGAGATGCTTAGGAAGTGCTTGCGATATATTTCATCGTTTGTTATGATTTTTTTTTATACGAAGCAAGGTTCATTATAAAAGATCCTGAGTCTATGAGCCAAGGGGGTTCCGCAGCAATTGAGTTGTTTAGTTTTAATATGTCTCGTTTTGGGAACTCCGTAATACTTGACTGGAGGATATTAAAATAGCCGACGGGATCTTATATCTACTTTTTCTATTCAGCGTTAGGTTGACTTGTTTATCTATCAGCGAATCAGTTTAAAAATAAGTTTGGCATACAGTTTATGTACGACTTTTTCTCTTCGCTCTTCAAAAGTAGGGAGGCCAGCCTCTGCCAGGATGTTTTTGATGGGAGTGGTGCGGAAAGCGCCAACACTACATCTGGCTTGGTAGTAAGTTGGTTTTATGATTCCAAGTGTTGTTTTTGGAGAATTGCCATATAAATAAATGAATCGCTGATTGTTAAAACAACATAAGTGACATTTTTTTTTTTTACAGGAGAGACAAAAAACCTTTTATTTTTGACGACGCGGCCGCATTGACAATTTTAACTTTAAAATCTGATTAGTAGTAGGTAGTTTTGCGAGTTGTAAAAAGTTAAAAGTTTTAAAAAATTCTTTTTAGTAAAGGAGATTTTCAAAAAACTAACTTTATTTTTTGTGTTATTTTAACACCCAACGTTTTGTTGAGAGCCAAAACAACTCAAATACGTTAAGTTATGTTGTTTTTACACTCAATTTGTCACGTAAGTCTTAGCGAAATCAATTGAAAATGGATAAAATAACACATTATTAAGATTTCAGTATTTTATTACAAGAAAACAAGTAAAAAAATAAAAACGGTCGAAAGACCGCGAAAAACTGACTGACAATTATTACTATAAAAGAAACTTCAAAAAAAAAACAACAGTAGTTGGCCTATTACGTTTTGCCAGCTTTGGGTGTAAAAAGTACTTAATTGCATGCACTAAATGTGTTTTAGCACTCATTTCTCAAAATGGCAGAACAGATATGTTGTTTTAACACTAAATGCCAATTTCGCGCTAGAATTTCTGAGTGTTTCAGGAATAAATGTATGTTAGTTTTGCTCTCAACCTATAGCTCTACCCCTAAGCAGTGCAAAACCAAAATAAAAGTGATTTCGAAAAATGTGTTACTTATGTTGTTTTAACAATCACCGATTCAAATGCCGTAGCCGATTTTACTTAAGATTAATAACTTAGTTATATTACAAAGAGTATTAAAGTGTACGCTACTTTTTCTACTCGATAAGTACTTAACAATATTGAATCTTGAAGATAAAGATTCCTTAAACAATGGTTTCGCCAATTATATTTTTCATTAAATATTAAACCTAAGGTTCTTAGACTTTTAACATTTTCTAATTCTACATTATTTATATTAATAGAAAGAGGTGTGCAAGTATGCTTTCGGCATATATGCAGGATCTTACATTTTGGCAATGAGAGTTTGGCCCCAGAAGAAGTTCCACATTCTAAGATGTCTTTAAGAGCGTTAGTTAAAATAATCTTAATATCTTTTACATCGTGGCTTTTACACAATATATAAACATCGTCTGCGTAAAGGCAGTAATTTAGACTTTTGTGTTTGGATAATATTTCGCATATATGTTGAAGAGCAACAGTGGTCTTGAAAAAGGTGATCCTTGAGGTATTCCGTTTTCAAGTCGGGGCGTGACAGAATAGGAGTTATTGGCTTTAATACAAAATTTTCTATTACTAAGAAATGATCTTACATAGTTAAATACTTTGGGACCGGTACCCCATTCTTTGAGTTTATTTAAAACGACATGTATTCCTATTCTGTCAAAAGCTTTTTCAAAGTCTAAAGCGAGTATAAACACATGATTCTTAGAGCTCAACGCTCTAGAAATATAGTCGTCGATAAATAGAAGAGCGCCTGTACACCCTCGATTAGCTTTAAATGCTATTTGATTTGTACTTAAAATTTTATTCGACTCTGAATATACGTTTGGCAGCGATTTTGTCAAGTATTTTTGCAATACATGGAATGAGCGATATAGGGCGGTAACCCTCTGGTGACTGTCTGTCTTTTCCGGGCTTAGGGATAGGAATTATTGAAGCTACTTTCCAGCTTTGGGGGATGACACTTGTGTTTAGAATGTTGTAATAGAGTTCGAGAATTCGAAGTTTTACCTCATGTGGAAGATTTTTTATCATAGGATATGATATTCGATCTCTACTGGGGGTTTGACCTTTTAATTAAGATAGGCAAGATTCAAGTTCTATTATTGAGATATCTTGCTCTATGCGTAGAGCTTTATGATTATTTGCTTGGACGTCAATTTGGTAGGAAGTGGTGTCGTATTTTACCTGTTGGGGTGTTTGGGTTTATGGTAGATGTAAAATCTTCGAAACTTTTAGCCTTAGCTAATTTAAGCTGTCTTCAGAATTTGGCATTGCATTTTTTAAAGACTAAGATTGTTTTGATTAAAGTTTTTTTTTTGAAAGATTTCCAAGCTGCCATTTTTGCTTTTCGGAGTTCTTTGAGCTCTGCATTACACCAAGGAGTTGCCTTTTGCTGTTGTTTCGGGTGTGTCTGAGGGATGGCAATGTTTGCAGCAGCCCTGATGGCTTTTTGAATGAGTGCCGCATCCTTATTTGTAGTTGCAGTTGTGTTTTTTTTTTTTAAAGATATTTTATAGCTTGAGATTTGAATTCAAGCCAGTTGGCTGAGTCGGTTTTAAATTTTGGAGTTGAGGGAAAGTATTTTATATTTTGATTAACATTTACGGTTACTATAATTGGGAAGTGATCGCTATTGTGAAGGTCATCGAGAATGCGCCAGTTTATTTTTGGAAGCAGTTCAGGAGAAGAGCAGGTGATATCAATGTGCGTGAGGGTATTGTGGGTAGATAGATGGGTTGGTGAACCATCGTTCAAGATGGAGAGTTTGGAGTCGAATAGAAAGTTTTCTACTATCTTGCCCCTTTGGTTTAAGCTAGGGGATCCCCAAAGGATATTCCATGAATTAACATCCCCTGCTTAGATGACTGGGTTGGAAACTTGATTAAGGATGGATTCGAGGTCGTGTTTCGAAAAGGTTTGGTGGGGTGGAATGTAAAAAGATACTATACACAGTTTGAACGGCGTGGAAATTTCTATAGCAGAGCAGGTTATATATGAGGTGATTGGAATTTCTCTATGTGGTATGTTGTTTTTCACTAGTAGTGCGACACCTTGCTTTGCAGTAGTGTTGGAAGGAAGAGTTTTAAAGTAAGATTTAAATGTCTTGGGAGGTATTGGTGTTGCGTCAGTTGGGAAGTGCGTCTCTTGGAGACATATAACAGACGGATTGTGTTCTTTTATTAAGATATTTAGCTCATCGTAGTTATTTAAGTAACCTTTCATATTCCACTGGAGAATCTAAGTTGAGCTTTATCTTGCGAAAGGGTGGTGTTCTGGACAGTACGCGGGTGCGCATGGTTTGTCAAGTCTGTTGGTTGAAAAATAAGAGGTTGAGCGGTATGACCCCGACGTTCGGGGGCTGGGTCAAGCCAGCCCCAGGGCGCCGGGGTCGTGTTTTTTAATATTATTTGTATTTTTATGTGTCATCATCATCATCTATTCGTTTGAGATCTATAACAAAGTAGTTGTTTTGAATTATTTGTTCTTATGTGATTTTAGTTAAAGGTGAGAGAGAGGAGGTGGAGAATTGCGTATTGATTTGTTGCGAGCGTTTGGGTATTACGGGGGGAGGTTGGTCTTTAGGAGTTTCAGGCGATACATTTTGCTGATGTGCGGTTAAATTTGAAGGAGGCGGATTATTATTATTATTGGAAGTTGAGGAGGTTTGAGTAACAGGATGGGACTTGTCTATTTAGGAAGCGGGAGTAGTGGTAGGTGTTGTTACGTTTGGTTGTTAAGTGATATTTGAAGTAGTGGGTTCATTAGTAGGAATATTGTAAGAGGTTGTTTGTGCGGTATATTCAGATTGGTAATTATTTCTTGTAATTCAGAGTAAGTTGGGTTGGAAGTTTGAAGAGGATATTGTTCGTTGAGAACTTGTCTTGCTTCTGCCATTGTGCATTTTTTTATGGTTTTAATTTTAAGAACTTCCTTTCTTGGATAAACTTTGGGCATTTTTTATAGGAGGATGGATGACTACCTTCACAGTTGGCACATGACATACGTGTGCATGTGCATTTTTCGGGTGAGTGGAGTGGGAGGTTGCAAACTTCACAAGAGGCATCGCTCTTGCAGCGTTTGTGTGTACAAGCTTTTGACAAGTTCGGCACCGCATAGGATTGGGAAAATATTCTTCCACTTTGATGTTGTACCAGCCAACTTTAATTGAAGAAGGAGGGCGGAAAAGATCGAACAAAAATAGAATAAGGCCAGAATGAGATTGCTGGCCTTCTACGGTTTTGGTGAATTTATAAACTTCCTTGACACCCTGAGAGCTCATTTCATCAACGATTTCTTTTTCTGATACATTGATCAGGCAGGGGGCGTAAGCTGTTCCCTTGCACGTGTTGAGGTGTTTGACAGAGATTTCGCAAAGGTTTGAAAGCTTTCTTTTGGATAGGAATATTTTTGCACTTCTTTCAGATTTATTTAGTATAAGAAGGCTTCCGTCTGGCAACTGGCTTATAATCTCGTATGCTGTGCTATATTGCTTTTTTGAGAAGAAATACACTAAATCTGGTGAGGTTTGGTAGGGTCGGCAGGTGAAATTACTATGTATTTCGGGTTAGAATTGGAGTTAAAAAGGGGAGACACTGTATCTAGTCTTTTACGTCTTTTGTTCTTGGGCTCAAACAGCGTTTTTTCGGAAAGAATGCTGAATTGATTGCCCTCCATTAGACCACGTGGCCCGTGGGCCATATTTAATATTTTTTTTTTTTTTTTTGTAAATATACGAATTTTCTGGTAAGCACTAGAAAAAAAATTAAACCAGTGTAAGCGAAAGGGAAAACTATAGAAATAGCGGAAAAGGCACCAACGAAAATGAGGCGAGAACTATACGAGAGAACGATGTTGTCGGCTCGAGTGATAGTCGGTCGTCGGTGACTGTTTTTTACTTTAATTTTACTGGAAAACATCAATCAGAAAATAAATATAGACTTAATAAGTATAAAATTCTCACTTGAAGCACTTCCTGTTTAAATACATGTGTATTCTGTGAACACTCACAGTATTAAAAACAAAACGGCCGCAGTTTTGTCATACAAGGCCACTTCCTATCAAGGCGTATGTATACTTGTGTCTGTGCAGCTGGTAGCTGTCGTGATGTCTGTAAGTCTGTAAATTTTACTGGTGTATAGTGGTGTTAAAAAAACGGTAGATCTGCCGAAAAAACCAGGGGCCCAATCCATCAAGTTTGAATAATTTTCCGTGTACGCTTTCTATTCACTCTCGACATTTGCACCTCACCATTTCGGAAGCGCAAAACTAGATGTACACAGGAAACTAAAGCTTGCGGATCGAATTAGCCCATACAATAATTCTTGTTTTTGTTTATTCTATTTATTACAAGAAATTAGTCTTGAGTTTGTCCGATAAAGAATGCTGCCTAAAACGTAATGAAAATAATACATACATAAATAATGCAAGTATCTATCCTTCTCTCATTGCAAAAATGTGTGTAATAACGGGTGATTTTTAAGCTGGTTTGGTTTTGGCAACACTGGTGTTGACAGCTGACGTGTGTTTAGTACCTTGTGTCACTGTCAAACAGCTTCAGTTTGGTTTGCAATTTAACCATGGATCGTCTTACAAATGAACAACGCTTGCAAATTATTGAATTTTACTATCAAAATTCGTGCTCGGTTCGAAATGTTCATCGCGCGCTGCTTGTGTTCAGCGATGAGGCTCATTTTTGGTTGAATGGGTACGTAAATAAGCAAAATTGCCGCATTTGGAGTGAAGATCAGCCAGAAGCATTGCAACAGCTACCAATGCATCCCGAAAAAGCCACTGTTTGGTGCGGTTTATGGGCCGGCGGCATTATTGGGCCATATTTCTTCAAAGATGATGCGAATCGCAGCGTTACTGTCAATGGTGAACGCTACCGAGCGATGATAACAAACTTTTTTTTGCCCGAAATGGAAGTTCTTGACTTGCATGATATGTGGTTTCAACAAGACGGTGCCACATGCCACACAGCACGCGAAACAATGGCGCAATTGCGAGGCGAGTTTGGTGAACAGTTAATTTCACGTTTCGGACCGGTCAATTGGCCGCCTAGATCGTGCGATTTGACACCATTAGATTATTTTTTGTGGGGGTATGTCAAGGCTAATGTCTATAGGGACAAGCCCGCTTCGATTGACGCACTGGAAGCCAACATCCATGCATTCATTCGTGAGATACCGGCCGATATGTGTGAAAGAGTATGCCAAAATTGGACTCAGCGGATGGGCTACCTGAGACGCAGCCGCGGTCAACATTTGCATGAAATTATCTTTAAACATTAAATTGCAAGGTTCAAACTATCGATTCAAATAAATATTTCATTCATTTTTTCGAATTTTTTGTGTTTTTTTTTTAAAAAAAAGTTCTAAACCTCTTAAAAAATCACCCATTATATAGAAAATGATCGTGTGTTGTCTCTATCCAGTAAGACATTTAATGTCGAGACCGCCCATTTCCACTATCAGTGGATGCAACAAAAAACAGTGACAAAGACGTCTGAATGTACGGTGTGGAGTGATAAACTCATAAAATCATCCAATTGTCGTCAAAAATCTTCAAAAAATTCGAACTCGGAAATATCTTGTGGCAAAGCGATTTTGTATCTTTATTTTTTGGCCTCCAAAAAAATAAACAATACAGCACCGTGTCAGAGTACCGATATCTAGGTTAATAAATTTCGTATTTTCAGATTCTCGTCTTCAGAATTTATAAAAACAAAACACAATTATTTCACAGCTGCTCAATAAAATTTAAGAATCTCAAATATCCAGGCTCAGAATTTACAAAAACAATATATGTACCAGTGAATTGAAACATGCTCAGACAAGTATAAAAATGAAAACGTTGAAGGTAGTACCTTCAATATGTTTACTATTGGTTTGTTTGTTTTTAAAATGTTAGTTTTCAAAATTTAGCTATGTATAGTGTATAAGAGGTTACTCAACAAAAACTGCCATCCGATTATAAGAACTATCTTCGTGTTTGAAAAGTTATATTTAGAGGATAGCAGGCGAGGTATATCTGTATTTAAAAATTTAGCTACTTAGATATAAAATTAGCTATTTTTAAAGTGAAATAGAGTTAAACAACAATGGTAACTAAAATTAAAAAAGGATAGATGGCTGGATATTGTTGTGAAATAAGCTATTTATAGCCTGGAATGGTATACAAAAATGGTTTCCGATTTTTAAAAATTATTTTTATTTTTGAAAGGTTGGCCAAGCACATAATACTGTTATATTTATTTATATTTTCATTTATCCACTCGGCCGAGACGGTGTTGTGGACGCCTGGACTTCATAACCGATAAGGAAGCTTCATGGGTTAATTTAAAAATCGAACGGCCTTACCTTGTTGAGTCTGAAAGCTACACAGCTAGACAGATGTCAGTTGTAGAAAAGTGTAGAGAATATGAAGATTACGACTACGGAATCAATGTCTGTGGGTTGATATTCCTAGCGATTTAAATTGATGTTTACCAACAGTACTTCTCTCACTCAAGTGCATTATGCGTAGCTTCCATTTTCCTGTTGTTTTTTTTTGAAACCCCTCTAGTGTAAAAGGGGGATTAAATCCAGGCCTATAGCGAGGATGTGACAAATCCTCCAAAGGTATCTCTTGTCATTAATAAGTGCCTCTCACCTTAGCCGATCGGATTAAGCAGAAAATTGTAGGTTCCCTCCATTCCTACAAACGAACAACATGCCCACAGGAATGTTTGATAGTTGTAAGCACAGATTACCCACATGAAGATGAGAATCCCCGGCAGCCATTTTAATTTGCCTACAAGCTTGAACTGTCAGATTTCAGATAAAAAATGAGAATGTGTGTATAAAAACTTCACCCATAGACAGCTCCGTATGTTCGTTATCTTGTGAAAAAAGTGAAAAAAAACTGGCATCCTCATCGATAAACCAAAAACAGTGCGAACACCCGAGAATAATGCTGCTGTGGCAGAAAGTGTGCGTGAAGCGCCATCAACATCAGTTCACCGTCGTTCTCAACAATTGAACATTTCGGAGACATCATTGAGACGAATTTTGCATAAAGACCTTGGTATGACGCCATACAAAGTCCAATTGGTTCAGGAGTTGAAGCTAACTGACCATCCAATGCGAATCCAATGAGAAGGTGCCGATTTTGCCAAAAAAATCATCTTTTCAGATGAAGCTCATTTTGATCTTGGCGGGTATGTGAACAAGCAAAATTGTCGCATTTGGTTCACAGAAAACCAGCACGCATACATTGAAAAGCCGATACACCCAAAATGAGTAACCGTTTGGTGCGGATTTTGGTCCAGAGGCATAATTGGGCCATCTTTTCTTCGAAAATGAGCAAGGAGTGGCCGTTACAGTCAATGGCGATCGTTATCGGGCCATGTTGAACGAATTTTTGTTCACAAAAATTGAAGAGGAGGATATTGGCAACATTTGGTTTCAACAGGACGGCGCTACGTGCCACACAGCCGAAGCTGCACTCGATGTTTTGCTCCCTGTTTTTGAAGATCGCATTATCAGCCGCAGAGCTGATGTCGTTTGGCCACCTCGGAGCTGCGATTTGACACCGTTGGACTATTATTTGTGGGGTGCCGTAAAAGATAAGTGTTACGCCGACAAGCCAGAGACAATTGACGCTTTAAAGGACAATATTCGTGAAGCCATTGGTGAAATACAGCTGCACACAATCGATAATGTGCTTAAAAAATGGACCGATCGTGTAGGCTACTGCATGGCCAGCCGAGGCAGCCATTTGAATGAAATTATTTTCCATTATTAACCGGAAGGATTGTACTTTCAAATAAAAAAAGAAATTTGAGAAAATATTCAGTAGTTTTTTTTTATAGCATTTTCAAAAAAAAAGAAGTTATTCGGCGGACCCTTTATAATAACAAATCCAAAGCTTAATAAAATAATGATAGCTCATGCAACTTCTACGAAGAAATGCATAACCTGCTACCACATACTCACTTCTGAGGGAGCTTCCAAAGTAGAAGCAGTACTGACATCAACAGTCGGTCAAAAAACTGAATATCAATCTACCAGAATTTGAAGGGAAGAGACAAATAGCAGTCGGCAAAGAACAGCTTCAATCCTTACTAGTCGGCGGGATCAAAAGGCACAATACCAGTTTAACTTTAAATGATTTCAGTTTCTGTCTGTTTCTCAGACAGAATTTTTGTTGAATCTGGTACTGGTCTACATTCCTCTGTTATGGAGAAAAGTTAAGGTTGTGTTTATACCCCAAGCTAGCAAATGTGTCCGTGTAAGTTGGAAAGATCTCAGCTCTCAACACGCACATGTGTTGGGTGTAAGTAAGTCTTATTCTAGTTATTTGTTCGGCTTGAGAATTTTTATTTTATTTAAATTTTAAATCTATCCGTTTTGCTTACAACCTACTTCAAGATTCGAATTGAATTCAAAATAATGTAAATTTCGCAATGGTATTGGGTTTACTTGTTTTTTTAAGTCTTTAAATTTTAAAACGAATGGTCTTATTTGGTTTTCATAATTGTGTTCCTTTTTGTTTTAGCTCGTCGCAAATGCCAAAAAATGCGTAAATATGCTCGCCAAAAAACTTGGGAAAAAAGTCTGGTTCTTTGGTGACTTTTACAGTGAGTTTGATGCTATAGTCTACGCCTACCTATCGGTTTTGTATAGCATTTCACTACCAAATAACCCGCTCCAATATCACATAAAAAGCTGCCAGAATCTGGTGAACTTCATAAATCGAATATCGAAAGATGTATTCAAACAGGAAACATTTAACTCAGTGAAAACAGCAAAAGGCATCACAAATGATCCCATGCTGACGCCAACCGAACGTGATTTCTTAGAATCAGAAAAAAAGACAAAAATTATTGCAGCTACAGTAGCTGTTGTTGCAATGGGGACATTTGCAGCGTGGAAAGGTTTTTATCAAAGCGTAAGTTAAACTTTATTACTTTGTATACACAACTAGTATCAATTAATCTATTTTTGAGTTATTTTTGCAGATTGTCCAATCAAATAATTACTACGATGGATATGATTATGGTGATGATGATGATGACACAGAGGGCGAATGAATATAAATACGCCTCCAATATGCCTATTAAACTTCCTCATACAATCGATGCGACCTTCCATAAGTTCATTCAATGAAAATCAAAATGTTAATAAAATTCCCCAAGTATTTTCAATTCAAAAAAGCCGGAGTTTGCCTGCGATCATGTTGTGTTTATTTTAAAGTAAAAAAATTATGTCCTTTGCAAAAATTATTATTTTAAACATTCTAGAGTTTACATGATAAAAAAACCTTATACCAAGATCTTCAAAATAAACTGAAAAAAAACTTAAAATATTGCTATCGGAGTTTTTGTTATAAGACGCGCTTATCATTTTATCAAAATGAGATCTCAGAGATTTCGCTCTGTCAAAATGTGGGCAAGCAAATCCAAAATTTATTTGAATTGATAGCAGAATTAGGAAAGTTGAGGATTCCTATTCATTTTTTTGTTTAACTGATGGCGAATTCCTTACAAACGAAGAATTGGAATTTTTTCGAAACAGAATCGATTTTTTTTCTAAACCGAATCGATTTTTTTCTGTCAATTCAAAGAAATTCGTAAAAGAATCGATTTTTTTTTGTGTGATTGTGTGTGTTACTAGACACCCGCAATTAATTATTTTTGAAGTTATATTGACTGAAAATATTGTTGAATATTTTGTTTAATTATGTAGAATTCATTGCCACCAAAAAATAAACAACACATCTTCCAAAAATTCCGCGACATTCAATTTGACGTAATAGAAATATCAATTCTTCATAGTGTGTGTGCAAATCGGTGTGAAATATTTCTAAAAACGCAAGATATGTTTTGAAAGAAAAGAAATGATTTTGTTTCAAAAAAAAAGGGGAACAGAATCGATTCTTTTGTTGAAAGGAATTGGACATGAGTTTGCTTAGGTCTCCGAGATCTAATTTTCCTAAACATGCCTCATATGATCGGTTAAATTAACTATTAGGCCAGGCGCGCACATGCAACTAAACAGTTTGCCTGCGATTTTGAGCACTATGGGATTATATGAGAGTCCGCGCACATAAATCGGCGGACTCTCATATAATCCGGAGTGCTCAAAATCGAAACCAAACTGTTTAGTTGCATGTGCGCTCCTGGCCTTAAGGTTCTCCCAAACCGGCGCGAATATGAGAAGACTGAAGAAAGTTCAAAGATTCGCATCGCGCCAAGTGTTGGAACTTAAGACAGGCGAAAGCTTCGTTGTCGTTCGGAAGTATTCTCGTATAACGCGAATTCGATCCTTTTCTTTCAAAACAAATCTTGCATTTTTAGCAAGATTTCACACCGATTTACGAAGATTTCTCATTTGTAATACGTCAAATTGAACTCGATGAATTTTGGGAAGACAAATCGTTTTTTTTTTGGCTGCAATGGATTCTACATAATTAAATAAAATATTCAACAATATTTTCAGTGAATATAACTTTAGAAATAATTAATTGCAACTATCACGTAACACACATACAATCACACAAAAAAAATCGATTCTTTTACGAATTCCTTTCAATTGAAAGAAAAAATTCGATTCTGTTTAGAAAAAATTCGATTCTCTTGTTGAAACGAATTCGGCATTAATTTATTTACAAGTTAATTAATGAGAGTATCCGCACTGATGGTGCGTTGCTGTCGCATATTCGCTTCGAATTTTTAAGTCGGTTCTGTTCTGCTATTCTGTCTATCTGTTCCCCGAACTATAGATTCAACCCAAATTCCAGCGATGCGCCAATTTCATTTAATATTTTCGGATTCAGCTTAAAACGTTTTTTATTGTTTGAGTGAGATATATTTGGATTTTAAGGGTGTGAGATATAGGTGTCATTAAGAATCGGGCTGTATGTAATAGCTTCCGCCTCACATGAGGGAATTTCATTGAAGAATTCGAAGAAGAGTCACTACGCAAAAGTCATCGTGTAATAGCAGAGTTAAAAATATTTCTGTTTCAATTGGTATAGTCTCCTCAAAGACATCCCAGTGCGGTACACTTCTAACCTGAATTCATATCATCAACACTGATGTTTACGTTTGCCGCCGTTTGGTGAAGCTAGTATCGCTAATCTGTCATGTGATAGACAAAAACTTTTTCGATCGGAATCACCTGTCACAAGATTTTTTTAGATATTGTAAGTTAAATTTTCTTGTGAGTAATTTTCCATTAAAATCAAATTTATCGACCAAAAACTATCCCCATTATAGAACACGCTTGAAAATGGCACAACTACGAAGCGTTTTGGGCAAAACTTTTGGAGTTCTTTTTACCACGGTTGTAATTATTCTGGTCCTGTATCATGTCCTCACTGGTAAGGGCGAGCGTGTAAGTGTTGGCTGGTTTTTGTCCGAAACCTCACCCTATATGTGGGCCTGTTTGGGAATTGGACTTGCCGTCTCTCTATCTGTAGTTGGTGCCGCCCTGGGTATACACACAACTGGCACCACAATTGTTGGTGCTGGAGTCAAGGCTCCTCGCATCAAGACGAAAAATCTTATCTCTGTCATCTTTTGTGAGGCAGTTGCCATCTATGGACTAATCACTGCCATCGTATTGTCTGGTCTGTTGGAGCAGTATCATACTAGCGTAGCCCTCAGCAATCAATCGGTGATGAACAACAACTGGACAGCTGGTTATGTCATGTTCGGTGCTGGTCTGGCCGTAGGAATGGTAAATCTGTTTTGTGGTATTGCTGTGGGTGTTGTTGGGTCTGGAGCTGCCCTCGCCGATGCAGCTAACTCTGCCCTGTTTGTGAAAATCCTCATTGTTGAGATTTTCGGTTCGGCCATAGGTCTGTTTGGGCTCATCGTGGGAATCTACATGACTTCCAAGGTGAAAATGGGTGACTCAGGAGTGAATCCTGCAAATTCAACTATCCACCTTTCCTAATTTCTTATTATTCAAAATTCAAACTATTTTGTCTTTTTCGCAATAAAACATGAAATTTATTCATTAAGCCATTTAAAGAAAAAAATCAATGAATATTTTTCTGTGTACATAAATGGAACATCTATTAACAACAATTATGTTATATCTATATAAATTAATAAACGAAGTATTCATTCCGTTCTTGTTGAATTGATGTCGGTGTTTATTCGACCTAGGAGCTTAAAAAAACGTGTCCGTTCGTATTATCGATTTCATTGCGAAGTCTTACAGTGATTCACTGCAAAGTTATTATATTTTTAAATTTTGTTTTCTTGTCTCAGTTCAGTTTGTTGCATTCTTATTGAACATGAATATTTTATATTTTATTCTTTTTTTGTGAACAATTTGTAATCCAACTTTTATGGAATACATATTACTATTACATACTTGTATTCGTGTAGGACAGATTATATAAAAGCCAATAAAAACAATGCTCATGATACAAAAAGAGCATGTTGCAAAATGTATTCACCTACCTTAATAAACAACAAAAACTGAGTTAAAAATAATAATAAAAAAAAAAATAAATAAATAATAATTATTCAACCCATTTATGTGAAAAGTAAATTAACTTAATTATTATAAATTATATAAATGTAAGTGAATTGTAAATGATTTAAATAAACAAAAAAGTATTCCAATAAAACGTTAGTTCTCCAACAGGGAAAATGTTTGTTTAATTTTGTGGATAAAACCACATAACTATAATATTGCACTCATTTTTTTATAATTATATAAATATTTATTATATAACAAAACAAAAACTAGATAAATGTAAGCGGTGCCGAACCTGGAAGTTTTGCCGCCCTAGGCAAAAATTCTTATTTTGCCGCCTCAAATAAAAAAAGAAGATAACGACAACATTAAAATTTGTATAAGGTTTTATTTACATAATAAAAGTCAAAGGCTTTTGACAAAAAACACGTTTACAAAATTTTTAAACTAAAATGCTGCTCTGCGCGATGTCATTTTTGCACATCTTGTAGCGAGTTCTTCTTCTTCAATGCGATCAAGCATGTCTTTTTCAATTGAAATAGTTTCAAGACCGGTTAATCTCTCCTGGGTCATTGTTGAGCAAAGATAGGTTTTTATAAGCTTAAGTTTCAAGAAGCTAGCTTCACCTGATGCAACACTTACAGGAAACGTTAATAGTATCTTAAGGCCGTTAATAAATTTGGATACAATTCAAGGCAGAAATGTCAAGCTAAATAGTTTAAAACTGACTAACAGTTTGAAATTAACAGCAGAAGAAGTTCGTTTAAAATATTAAATTCATTCAAGAGATCTTTAGCTATAATATCCTTTTAAACTTTGTTGTCAATTGGTGTCGTTAATATTCCGTTAAGTCCCACGTGGAAAAATGCCAAGATTTTGCCAAGTTTAGGCAAGGCGCTGGCAAGTTTTCGGTAAGGAAATCCAGAAGAGAAAACATGACAGACCCCTGCCTACTTAATAAAATACTCGAAATAATTTTATTAAAATTAATAAATTTTGAGATTTAATGGAAACACAGGAAATATATTTTATATAAATGTGTTTATTACAACAGGGTTTTGAATAGAATGATGAAACATAAAATTAATAAATATTAAAAGCTTTTCCAGGCTAACATAACAATATCGATTTATGAAGGTGATTATAATAACAAGTATTCTTATTATTTCAACACCCCCACTTAATAAAATATTTGAATAATTTTAATTAATACCCATTCCTTTAGTACAAAACAAGTGCTTGTTTCGTGGAACGGATTTTGTAAGATTGTCCGCTACCATATTTTCTGTAGATATGTAATTGACTGTTATAGAACCATCATTGATTCGATCTCTGATAAAATGATGGCGTACTTCTATATGTTTTGATCTTGATTTATATGCGTCTGATTCTGCTAACTTAAGAGCACTTTGGTTATCGCATTTGATTGTAATTGAGTCCGTTCTTATTTGGAGTTCTTCTTGAAATTGTTTCAGCCAGATGGCTTCTTGCACAGCTGACGATAGTGCCATGTATTCAGCTTCGGTGCTGGATAGAGCGACTGTTGGTTGTCGTTTACTGCACCAGGAAATTGCACATATTGAAAACGTATCCCGTGCAAGAACGACGTTTGTCGACATCAGATGCCCAATCCGCATCAGAGAAACCATTCAAATTTTCAGTTCCTGAGAACTTTATTTGATAATTAATAGTTCCTTTAAGATACCGAAAAATTCGCTTGACAGCAGTCCAATGTGCGTTTCCATATTTGTTATTAAATCGACTGACATCATTTACAGCAAAAGTAATGTCCGGCCTTGTTCCCTGTGAAAGATACAGTAAACTTCCCACTGCTCCCTGATATGGAACATTTTCCATATTTCTGTCATCTTCTTCAATCATATTTATTGATAGCTTCTGATTTGAATCGCTTGGAGTCGCAACAGGTTTACAATTTTCCATACCAAATCTTTTCAAAATTTCTTTGGTATATTTGGATTGATCAATGCAAATAGTTTTGTCTTCATCATGATATGTTAAATTTAAACCAATACAGCTTTTGGTCTTACCCATATCCTTCATTTTGAAATCATTGCTAAGAGATGTCTTCAATCGATCCCTGGTTTCAATCTTTTTCCAAAAAATGAGCAAGTCATCAACATATACACAAAGGATGAGTTCTTTATCTTGAGAGTAGTAGACACAAGGATCGACTTTTGATTGAATGAGACCAAATTTCTTCAAAGAAGCATCTAATTTTATATTCCACTGACGACTGCTTTGCTTGAGACCGTAAATTGATTTATTTAATTTGCATACGCGACCGCTCCATCATCGCATCCTTCTGGCTGTTCCATGTAAATATCTTCGGAAAGATCACCTTGTAAGAATGCAGTAACTGCGTCCATTTGGTCTATTTTCATGCCCTTCTTAACAGCCCACGCAATCAAAAATCGAATGGAAGTATATCGAACTACAGGTGAGTAGGTTTCATTATAATCGATGCCGTACTTTTGGGAGCAACCTTTTGCTACCAATCTTGCCTTGTATCGGATTACTTTACCATCATTGTCAACTTTAGTCTTGAAAACCCATTTCGACTTAATTGTGTTTCGTCCAGATGGCAAATCAACTAGCATCCAAGTTTTATTTTCGGCAAGTGAGTTTATTTCATTCTTGATTGCACTTTTCCATTCATCACAATCTTCGCGTTCCATGGCGTTTGCAATAGTAAATGGGTCATCATCCAAGTTGCTAGTCATCATAGAATATGCAACATAGTCATCAAAATTACGAGGTGCTGGTCTTCTTTCTGATAGTCTTAGTATTTGAGGTTGTGATATCATTTGTTCTGGAGTATGAAATGAATTACTTGCATCCACTATACCTTCATTAGTGATGTCTTCAGTTTCATTTTCAACAGATAGAACGTCATTTATATTTTGAAAACTTGAACTGTCTACAGTTTCCTCAACTGAATCAATAAGATTAATTATATTGTTATCGGAGGTTTTCAATTAACTTTCCATAAAGACTACATCACGGCTAGTTACCAATTTTCTTCGTTTTGGATCAAAACACCTGTAACCTTTCGTTTGTTCACTGTATCCAACAAATATCATTTTAACTGACTTTAAGTCCCACTTTCTTCTTTTCTGCTTCGGCACATGAACCATGCAAGATGTTCCAAAAATACGCATGTAACTTAAATCTACCTTTTTTCTTGTCCATATTTCTTCCGGATTTTGGTTCTGAATCACGGAGCTGGTAGATCGATTGATTATATATACAGCAGTATTTACAGCTTCTGCCCAATACGATTTGTCCAGCTTGGCATCTATTATCATACATCTTGCTCTTTCAACTATAGTTCTGTTTTTTCTCTCGGCCAAACCATTTTGCTGAGGCGTGTAAACGTTCGAAGTTTGATGTATGATACCAGATATCTTGCAGAATGATTCAAAATCTTTACTTATGTATTCACTTCCATTATCAGTTCTTATAATTTTGATTTTCCGTTCCAATTGATTTTCCACAAGCTGTTTAAATTCTTTGAATAGTTCGAATACTTCTGATTTTGACTTCAAGAAATAAACGAAAGTCTTGCGAGAAAAATCATCGATGAAAGTCAAGAAATATCTAGCACCACCAATAGACTTTGTTTCCATTGGACCGCACAAGTCCGAATGAACTAGATCCAATAAATTTTCAGCCCGGGATCCAATGTTCTTGAAAGGTAGTCTAGTTTGTTTGCCTTTAAGACATCGACATCTTCGTTGAATGCGATACCATTGACTATCCCGTATTTCATTTTACAAAGGTCAACGTAATTGATATGACCCAACCTTCGATGCCATGTCATGAGATTCGACGATCGTTTGGCAATCATACATGACGGAGTTTCATCTTGAAGTTTATAAACTCCACCCGACATCTTTGCTTTGATTAGAAGCTCCTTTTCTTTGTTGAAAATCCTGCAGCCATCTTTGTTGAAAATAACTTCGTTCTTGTTTTCGACTATTTGAGAAACAGATAAAAGATTCGTTGCTAGTTCTGGCACGAGTAAAACTTTTCTTACTTCGAACTCTTTGCCATTCATTTCCAACGTTAGATTGCCTGAGCCTACCACTTTTAGTTTTTCATTATTGGCAGTAACTATATCTTCAATTGATGATTTTTCAACATTTGATAATAAGCTCTTGTTGGATGTCATGTGTTGTGAAGCCCCGCTGTCGATATACCAATCATTACAGCTTTGAGCTAAGCTACATGATCCATTGAAAGCATTGAAAGCATTTTTTGCCTCAGACTTCTTGAATGACTTCTTTTTGTAGCAATCTTTAGCTAGATGTCCCTTTTTGTTGCATTCGTTACATCGAAAATTTGATTTTGTGTTGCGTGTCTTGTTACCCTTCTGTTCTCGCTGGAAATTAAGATTTCCGTTTGTAAATGAAACAAAACACTAGTATTGTTAACAAAGGACTTTTTTTATTAGGTATGTTGCTGGAACAACCGATTCGTTTGAAGGTTCGTACAAGACTAGATTATATGAGAAAAAAGGCCAGTTTGGCGTTAACATTCCGCCCGCCTTGGAACAAATTGATAAATAAACAAATCAAAGTTAGACTTGAAATTTAAGATTAAATTCTAAATAATAGATAGTTAGTTATTATTACAAACGAAAATGTACGTACATACTATATACATAGTAAGTCGAAAATTAGTTTTAAAATTGAAAGTATTACATTGAACAAAAATATAAATTAGTTCCAAAAATTATTGAGATTTTATAGTTAAATAAATTAAGGAACCCTAAAATAAGCTAGTAGTCATCGTCGCCGGTTTGAAGCGGTGAAATTTTTACTATGGGACGAGTGAGCACCCCATCAGCTGTCTTGACAGTAACAACTCGTACCTTACCGTCGGCGCCGGGGTGAACGCTGCTTAGTCTTCCAAGTCTCCATTTGGTTGGAGGAAGTTTTTCGTCTCGAATAACGACCAGGTCACCCGTCTTTAGATTGGGGCAAGACCGAGTCCACTTTGAGCGCTGCTGAAGCTGGAGGAGATATTCCAGACTCCACCTTCTCCAAAAATGTTGACGGAGGGTTGATATGCGATTCCACCTGTTAATTAAATTACCTTGGAAATACTCGATGTCAGGTTCGGGAATGGTTTTGAGCGGTTCCCCTATCAAGAAATGTCCCGGAGTAAGGACCGATAGATCGTTCACATCTGAAGAATTAGCGCATAGGGGCCTAGAGTTGACACAAGCTTCGATCTCTGCCAGTAAAGTTGTGAATTCTTCGTACGTCAAAAGGTTATCTCCTAGTGTTCGGCGCAGGTGATACTTAACGCGTTTAACAGCTGCCTCCCAGTAGCCACCCATATGAGGAGATGCCGGTGGGTTGAAGTGCCAGGTTGTTCCGTCATCTAAAAGATAGTTAGCTAATACTTCGCTCTTGATGGCTTCTGAAAGAAGTGTCTTCAGTTCTTTTTCCGCACCAACGAAGTTGGTGCCGTTGTCGCTGTATAGATCTTTACAGTGACCTCGACGGGAAACGAAACGCTTGAATACGGCTATAAAAGTACCTGAAGTCAGATCGCTTGCGAGCTCCAGATGCATTGCACCAGTTGCCATACAAATAAAAACTGAAATGTATCCCTTTACAGTTTTAGATCCACGTCCTTTCGAAAATCTTAGCTGGACTGGACCAGCAAAATCAACAGCACTACTTAGGAAGGGTCGGCATGCTGTTACACGAGGCCTAGGTAAATCACCCATGAGCTGCTGACGAAGAATATGTGTCTGCCTGTGACAATCATTACATTTTATGCAAACTTTCCTCAGGATGTTTCGAGCACCAGTAACCCAGAAGCGCGACTGTAGCATTGTTTGCATAGATCGAGGTCCAGCATGAAGTGTTATGTGATGAATGTCGTCGCAAATAAGTGTTGTAAATTTTGAAGATCCAGGTAGTAAAAGCGGGTACTTCTTGTCAGGACTCAATGAAGCATTACGTAGTCTCCCTCCTACTCTGAGCATTTTATTTTCGTCAAACAAGGGATGGAGCTTTAAAAGTTTGCTACGGCGTTTGACAGGTTTATTGGAGGCGAGGCGATGAATGTCGTCAAAGAAGTAGAAGTGTTGAGTTTGCTTAACCCATAGGATGTGAGCTTCGTTCAATTCGAAAAGCTGAAGATGTTCATGAATTCGAAATGGTTTTGCTTCTTTTTGTTTGCGGATTTTTATTGCCTGTTGGATGTTGAAAATAAACCTTAAGATGTATGCAGTAACACGCTTCAGTTTTCTTAGTGATGAATAGCGATCGATTAGTTCCCAGATAGGTATCTGGTGGGAAGAGCTTGCGATGTTGACATATTCGGCACGTTGATCTAGATTTGTTGTGAAAATCTGCTGAGGAGTCTCAGGTAGTCGCAACCAGAGTGGACCATTCCACCAAAGCGAATGCTCAGACAGCTGATCTGGAAGTAGACCTCGTGTGGCACAGTCGGCTGGATTTTCAGCAGAAGGCACATGGTACCAATTATCGGGCGGTATGGTTTCTTGAATTTGCGACACCCGGTTAGCTACAAAAGTGCACCACTTACCAGGAAATTGACGGATCCATGCGAGAGCTATGCTGGAGTCTGTCCACCCAAAAACGTGTCGAATATGGGTTTCTAATGTTGGCTTTATTGTCTTTATTAGTTGGGCTAAAAGAGCCGCTCCACAGAGTTCCAAGCGGGGCAAAGATAATGTTGTCGTTTTCAGCGGAGCAACCCTGGTTTTTGCGGTAAGTAATTGAACAGATATATCGCCATTCGGCGAAGTTGTGCGAAGGAAAACGGCAGCGGCGTATGCATTTTGCGAAGCATCAGAAAACCCATGGAGATCTGAAATAGCGTTTGGGATTCCAGAACCAACCCATCTTGGCACTTTGATTGCTGCGAGTTTGGAGATGTGTTGTCTATAGTGCAACCACTGTTTGTTGACTTCGTCTGGCACTGCTTCATCCCAATCTACCTTTGGTTGCCAAAGGCGTTGGAAAAGCATTTTCGGAATGATGGTGGTTGGAGACAGAAGGCCCAGTGGGTCAAACAGTTTTGAAGCTTCTGAAAGAAGTAATCTTTTAGTTAATTTTGTTGTTGGTCTTACCTCCGGATTCTGGACAGCAAATGATAAACTGTCAGAAGAAAGATCCCACTGGAGACCTAACGTACGAACGCCATCTGCTTCCGAAAAGTCCAGGGGCTGGATGACTTCTCTTTGATCTTCTGGCACCGAATTTATAACGAGAGAAGAATTCGAAGACCATTTTCGAAGAAGGAAGCCACTTTGTTTTAGTATGGAAGACACCTCGACTTGAACACGCTGCAAGTCCTCCTCTTCATAACATCCAGTTAGTAAGGTCGTCCATGTAGAAATGGTTCATTATGACTTGCTTTGCTTGTGGAAAGTTTTTGCCTTCATCTAATGCAGCCTGTTGAACTGACTTAACAGCAAGATGAGAAGATGAAGCAACACCGTACGTGACGGTTAAAATGCGGTATTCTTCGATGTCGCTTTCAGGAGAATCGCGCCAAACGATGCGTTGGTAATCAATGTGGTCTTTGTTGATTAGTACTTGGCGATACATTTTGGCTACATCAGCACTCAAGGCAAAACGATAAGTTCGCATTCGTATAAGTGCTAAGAAGAGGTCTGGTTGAAGTTGCGGTCCGATCATTTGCGTTTCATTAAGCGAAAATCCACTTGTAGTGCGGCAAGAAGCGTTAAAGACGACTCTTAGCTTCGTCGTAGTACTTGAATCTTTAACAACGGCTCTGTGGGGCATGTAATAATGTTTTCCCGGAACAGGAGGTTGAGTTACCTTCTCCATGTGGCCCAGATCAATGAACTCGTGGATGAAATCTTTGTATTGCGTTCTCAGGCACTCATCCTTCGCAAAGAGAGCTTCCATGCGGAGAAGTGCACGAATAGCGGCATGACGTGAGTTACCCAGCGGGCAATCGGTCTTAAACGGAAGGCTGACTACGTATCGCCCATTTTCCTGCCGGTAGTGGGTATCTTCGAAGATTTTTTCGCACAGCTTTTCTTCCATTGACAAATGTTTGACATCAGGCAGCGCCTCAATTTCCCAGAATTTGGACACAGCTTTAGTAAGTGAGCTGTCGGTCATTAAGGATACGGTATAGTTGAGATCGGTGCTAGAAATCCCAGATGCAAATGTTTTTGCGGTTAAAGCGGTAGTTGCGGTCGTGGAAGAACTTGAAGCGGTAGCAGCAATTATTGCGGGAGTAGCTGCAGTTGCGGGCGTAGGTAAGTTGCGGTTTTTGCGGGCGTAGCTGAAGTTGCGGTTTTTGCGGGCGTAGCTGAAATTGCGGTTGTTGCAGGTGAAGCGGTTGATGACGGTTTAAATTCGATGATTTTTCCAAAGAGAACCCATCCGAGAGTAGATTTATGTGCAATCGGTGTACCAATGGGACCTTTGATCAAACCAGTGCGGAGAAATTGTCCCAATTCGTCTGCTCCTACCAAAATGTCGATGGCAGCAGGTGTGTGGAACTGTGGATCAGCAAGTCTTAGCGTTTTTATGTGAGCCCAAGTATTTTGACAAAGCTGAGCAGGTGGAAGATTATTTGTTAGTTTTGGTAGAATTTGAGCATTTATAGTTGTCGTGAAGCTGTGATCAGATGAGGAAAGCGAAAGTTGAACTTCACCTTTGGAGCTTCGAGCCGAGCTAGCGCCAATGCCTTGAATTATTGTAGATTTAGGAGATCTTCTCAGTTTCAGCCTTTGCATACAATTTTCGCTAATAAACGTAAGTTGCGAACCATTATCGAAAAGCAATCGGGCGGGTTGGTATCGTCCACATTTATCGACGACATTAACGATTGCGGTACCCAGCAGGACGTGCTCTTCGGTGTCTGAAAAGTAAGTATGCATAGAACTATTTGACGATGATGACTTGGGTGTTACAGGCAATGAATCATGTAAGTAAGTGCGATGACGTACGTGACATGTACGGCATGTGTTGGAGCTACGGCATTTATCATCACTGTGCCCAGATCCGAGGCAGTTCGCACAAAGTTTCTTTTCTTTAACTACAGCTATTCTTTCTTTTACCGGCAGCGCTCGAAACTTGTCACAACTGAAGATTTTGTGGTTAGCTTTTAACTGTACCGACTTGGAAGGTACATGTTTTTGATAAGAATCTATGGCATCCAGTGAACGACTTCTTTTTTCCAAAAAAGCCACAAGTACATCGAACTTTGGAACAGTATCTTCTGTGAGGGAAAGCTCCCACTGCCTGTGTGTTTCAGCGTCTAATTTGCTAACGGTTAAATGAACTAACCAGTCATCCCAGTTAGTGACGGGTCTGCCTAATGCCTTAAGCGACTGGAAATGTTCTTGAGTTGCGTCTAACAGATCTCTCAGTGCCGCAGACGACTCGTTGTTAAGCTTTTTCAACGAGAATAAAGCTCGAAAATGCGAGTCGATGATTACTCTTTCGACGTTGAAGCGTTTTTTCAAAAGATTCCAGGCTTGCTCGTAGTTGCTATTTGTGATAGGAAAACCATTGACGACTTGTAGAGCTCGTGGACTATCTGCCAGGGAACAGCGTAAGTATTGAAGTTTTTGTGCACCTGACAGCGTGTCTACGTTGTGCACCTCTGAAACAAAGGTATCGTGGAATGGCCTCCAATCTTTGGCTTCACCAGAAAATTTTGGAAGGCTCATTGGAGGTAACTTTACATTAGCGCGGACTGGCGCTGGCACATCGTTGCTTGTACTAGCTTGAAAAGGAGCTTTCACTTTCATCATTGCTCGGTGCAGATTCGTCAACGCTTCGCGATACCAAGACTCACCTTGCTCTCTTTCGGCTTCCTGTTCATCTAGCGTATCCTCTCCACACGACAACTCAACTGCCTCTTGATTTATTAAGAAGTTACTCCAATGGTCCGCCAAGAGAGTGAAGTAAGATTCTATCTCGGCTTGGTCAAAGGCTTCGGCTCTCTTACTCGCGGTTAAACACCTTTTTATGGCATTACGAGTCACGTCTCGTTTAACAATATTATTTCGACCGGTCATGATCAGTTTTTTTCTAAAATAAATTTGCGATAGCTTTAACTTCGTAAATAATATAACTTTTTTTTTTTATTTTCGACTGACTGCGAGCTGCGACTTTAAATTACTTTCCTTAAATCACGCCATACACCGAATGAATGTTTTGTTAAAACAAAATGTAAAACCAAGCCATAGGATTAATAGTTTACTGTTTTCACTGAACTGTATTTATAATTTTATATACGATCGTATGGTAACAAAAATGCTTTTAACTATGTATTGCATGTATGTGATGTGGAAGGCAACCAAAAGAAACGGTTTGCGCATCGAAATTTAATGATTATGTAATCGACATTGCATGTTAGATGTTAGACTGCGACAGAGACATTCTTGTTCATTGCGGAATTTGTCTTTTATTAACTCGCGATGCACGGCTTTCATAGTAGGTACATACATACATACATGTATGCATTCGCGAAAGACAAGGACAATTGTTTGCGGGTGGCGGGGAAAATATATATCACATTTAATGGGACTTGATGACAGCTATGATAGATATTAATAATGCGGTTTTTATATTTATAATGGGTGATTTTTTAAGAGGTTTAGAACTTTTTTTAAAAAAAAACACAAAAACTTCGAAAAAATGAATGAAATATTTATTTGAATCGATAGTTTGAACCTTGCAATTTAATGTTTAAAGATAATTTCATGCAAATGTTGCCCGCGGCTGCGTCTCAGGTAGCCCATCCGCTGAGTCCAATTTTGGCATACTCTTTCACACATATCGGCCGGTATCTCACGAATGAATGCATGGATGTTGGCTTCCAGTGCGTCAATCGAAGCGGGCTTGTCCCTATAGACATTAGCCTTGACATACCCCCACAAAAAATAATCTAATGGTGTCAAATCGCACGATCTAGGCGGCCAATTGACCGGCCCGAAACATGAAATTAACTGTTCACCAAACTCGCCTCGCAATTGCGCCATTGTTTCGCGTGCTGTGTGGCATGTGGCACCGTCTTTTTGAAACCACATATCATGCAAGTCAAGAACTTCCATTTCGGGCAAAAAAAAGTTTGTTATCATCGCTCGGTAGCGATTCGCATCATCTTTGAAGAAATATGGCCCAATAATGCCGCCGGCCCATAAACCGCACCAAACAGTGGCTTTTTCGGGATGCATTGGTAGCTGTTGCAATGCTTCTGGCTGATCTTCACTCCAAATGCGGCAATTTTGCTTATTTACGTACCCATTCAACCAAAAATGAGCCTCATCGCTTAACACAAGCAGCGCGCGATGAACATTTCGAACCGACCACGAATTTTGATAGTAAAATTCAATAATTTGCAAGCGTTGTTCATTTGTAAGACGATCCATGGTTAAATTGCAAACCAAACTGAAGCTGTTTGACAGTGACACAAGGTACTAAACACACGTCAGCTGTCAAAACCAGTGTTGCCAAAACCAAACCAGCCAAAAAATCACCCGTTAATAACTCTTGTAGATTTTATTATTGCGGTTTGAGCCTGTATGAAAAATTATTATTTTGTTCGTAGGACCATGTTCTCGCTGGAAATTAAGATTTCCGTTTGTAAATGAAACAAAACACTAGTATTGTTAACAAAGGACTTTTTTTATTAGGTATGTTGCTGGAACAACCGATTCGTTTGAAGGTTCGTACAAGACTAGATTATATGAGAAAAAACGCCAGTTTGGCGTTAACACCTTCTTTTTAGCTCCAAAGAAAGCATTTTCCTGCTTATTCTTCCGGTAATCAAAATCCAGTAGTTTTGATTTTATATCTTCACCAGTTATGTCCTTTCCACTACTTTCGATACCCATTATAAAAGGTTTGAAATCATCTGTTAAACCTGCAAGCATTATAGCACCAATCCATTCTCCAGGTATAGGAAATTTGATGCTTCCTAGTTTATTAGATGTGCCTATAATTTCATTTAGGTACTCAGTCATGGAGTCACAATTTTCTAGACGAATGGATATAAGTTTTCTTAGCAGTGCAACTTTTCTTGATAGTCCATTGTCTAATGTCTTCATAGAGCGTTTCCAATTTTGTCCATATTGCAGATGCAGATAATTCATTCTGAATATGAACGTATAACGATTCGTTTATACTAAGGACAATTTTTGCCTTTGCTTTCCTGAGCTTTGCTTCATCCTTTTCAGTAACTGGAACGGTTATACATTTATGAAGATCATTCAGCTCTAGAATATTCTGCATAGCAAATTTCCAAGTATGATAGTTTTCGCCTCCACGCAATTTTTCCATCCCGATTCCAACATTTCCGTCTGTAGCCATTTTTACAACGATTGTACATAAATATTTCAGAACAAGCTCCAAATTCAAAATCCTGAAATTTTCTCTAGCTTCTGGGGAAAAACAACTAATGCTTTGAACCCAACACGTTTTAATTATCTTCCTGTTTAAATCACGCCTGGGCCCATAACCTCTTGAGATTTAATGGAAACACAGGAAATATATTTTATATAAATGTGTTTATTACAACAGGGTTTTGAATAGAATGATGAAACATAAAATTAATAAATATTAAAAGCTTTTCCAGGCTAACATAACAATATCGATTTATGAAGGTGATTATAATAACAAGTATTCTTATTATTTCAACAATAAAAGCAGGACTTTGTGTACTGATGCTGTAGTGACAAACTAAATGTCATTGTTGATTTATTATGGACATTTTTAAATTAACACATTGAATCGGTGAGTGGAATCATATAATAATTTTTTTTATATTAATAAATATAAATGCTTCGTTTATTTAAACTCGACTCATATAAATCACTACGTTATAGAATTACAACTAAAAGTTGTTTATAGATGAAATTTTGATCTGTTTGCTGATACGCAACTTAAATATGTATGTTCTACCTTGACGCGTATGTTCTACTTAAACGCTTATTTTCTCCTTTTTCCTCAGTGTAAACTGTCGCATAAGCACTTAATTTGAACTTAAAACTTTAAGTTTCGTTTTAGCAAACGGGTCTAAATGTCATTTATAAAGAACTCTTAGTTGTAAATAACTTTGTAAATGAGTTTAAATAAAAGAAACATTTGTATTCATTAATGCTTTAATGAAGATTGTTAAAAACGTTTTAATTTTATGCCGCAATTTTACCAATTTTTGATTAAAGTTTGGTATTATTTGTGGTTCCAGATGTTTTATTATCAAAGGTCTAATCAAATACAGTTATCTTAACCAAAAAATATGAAATAAATCTAGCTAAGGCAGCGCTAAGTAAGACTTTCCTGCCGAAGCAAAAAGGTTCATAACTGGCGAGGGCCTAGAGAATGCCAATTGTAACCCTTGCTTCCCCATTGTTAGAGGTTGTTCGCGCAGTATTTCTCCTTCTTCTTTGAAATATTGCAAAGGAATCCCAAATGTTGGCTGAGAAACTGATGCTCCGCAAAACATCTGGATCGAGAGAAGATAGCGTAACATCGATAACGTAAACAAAATAAGCTTTAAATTTCAATTTTGGATCGATTGTTTCAAGAGATTGTTCACATTGAAAACGGAGACTACGTAGGCTCATCAAATTGGACACAATGAAATCCGCTTGAATATTATTTTTCGCAGCAATATTTACAGCGTTCTTGTATAATATTTCAAACAAAGATTCCTTACCCGGAGGCCACACGTGCCAGTACTGGAAAGCAAGTTGCAATACATACACATTTTTTTTACTAACACATAATAAACCCAAGCAACTTGCTCGTCAACTGGCTTGCCTTTTTCGAAGCCAGTTGAGCAGCCAGTAGAGAAGCAAGTAGGGCGTTCATTTTTTTAACTATAGTCAACAATCATCGTTCCTTTTATTAAAATTTCTGAATTAATTAGATTCCGTGCAAAAAATAAGTTAAAATTTAGTTTGGAATTTGATTGCATTTTAAAAATGTTAAAATCCACTTTCATACGAAACTTGACATTGCTTGACAGAATATTTGACGCTTGCGAATATTTCGTTAAAAATCACCAAACAGCTCTAAAATTGCCCTTTTCAAAAAATAAAATTTGATTTTTTTCGGATTTTTAGAAGTTTTTTTTAATCCATTGACATCGTAGACATCCTTTAATGAAATTTGAAAGTTTATGGCTTCACAGATAGGGGACAAATTATATTTGATCGTATCGGGAATATTTCGTTCCAAATGTCAACCGATTGCGCTGAAAATGCATTTTTCCGGAGCAGAAAATAAAATGGAAAAAATATCGGATTTTTAGAGGTTTTTTAATCCATTGACATGCGTATACATCCTTCAATGGAATTTGAAATTTTTGTGCTTGATTGACGGATAGCCAACAAACTGTATTTTGACGTCTGTAGTTTTTTTTTGGTACATGAATTTTATGGCGAATTCCTTTCAAAAAAGAAATCGAATTTTTTCTAAACAGAATCGAATTTTTTCTGTCAATTGAAAGGAATTCGTATTTCGTAAAAGAATCGATTTTTTTTTGGTGTGATTGTGTTTGTGTTACTTTATAGCTGCAATTGACGCAAAACGTCAAGAAATTATTCACAAAACTATTAAGGTTGTTTGTTTTTGTTGTGAGAAAAATGTTTTACCAATAGAATTAAATTAATAAATAAAAGATATTAGCTAGCTTATACGGTGCCAATTTGTTGGTGCATTTTATTTGTTTGAACTTCTATTTGCACATATATTTTTAAAGAAAATTGTTATTGAAAAGTTTTCACTTGCACTGAAAGTTTTTAACACGTCTTTCACTCGCGAAAGCTATTTTTTTTGTCAAATTTGTGTTTCATAATGAACAACGCACAATAAATTATTTTTATAGCTGTATAAACAACTCGTTTTCCAAAAATTCCGCGACTTTCAATTTGACGTATTTGAAATGGCAAGTCTTCATTGTGTGTGTACAAATCAGTGTGAAATCTTGCTAAAAACGCAAGATTTGTTTTGACAGAAAAGAATCGATTTTGTTTAGAAAAAATTTGATTCTGTTTAGAAAAAATTCGATTTCTTTGTTGTAAGGAATTCGCCATTAGTTAAAGTATATGTTATTGGCTCTTATGTTTCTTTGTCCATAACTTCAATTATTAAAGTTTGTTAACCATTTTTGCATTTTTCATTAATATTCGTTTCAATTGTATTTTGATTTTTTCAATCCATTTTGTTTGAAAGATCAACCAAAGTTGTTTACTATAGTAGAGAAAAAGAACGACCTACTTGCAAGCAACTTGCTTGGCAAGTGGAGTGCCACCTACGTCACAGCCAGTACACAGATACAAATTTGGCAGGCAATGTATGAACCCAACTTGCTTGCCAGTACTTGCTCGTGTGGCCTCAGGGTTAGAACGCTTTATCTGAAAGTACTGTCACAATTAATCTAAATGCTCCAAACAGTTCAAAAAGTCCATTGGTACGTTCTTTTTCTAACAATAGTTAACTATTGTTGTTATGTCAAAAAAAATTGTTGAAGTGTCATTGTTAGACATTCTTAGGATTTTACGAATGCATTTAGGAACGATATATTGTTAGATATTGTTGATCTGTGAAACGAATATTAATGAAAAATATAAATAATATTAATATTTTCATTTTTATGGCACAAAATCATATTTTGTGCAATGTAAATTCTGCTTTCTCATTTTCAATTGGAAAAAATGCATTTTAATCTTGTTCGTATTTCTAACTTCACAAAAAGCACCAAATATTTGATTTGTTTTGTAAACAAATCGGCTCACATGTGAACTTTGACAGATCAACACTTTCATTTCATATCATGGACATAAGTTGAAAATAGTTACAAAACGTAACTATTTGACACTTCAAAATGAATTTAGGAACGATGTTAATGTGTCAAATAGTTACAAGTCGTAACTATTTTTGATTAAAGGAACGACAATAGTCAACTATTGTTAACAATAGTTAACTATTGTTAGAAAAAGAACGGACCACATTGATTTTGATTGAAGCATTTTCTTAAAGGATATTAATTATATTTTGCATGAAAACTCGTTCCACATTACTATTGACAATACAAACTTGAATTTGTGTACGCTTTTACCAAGTTTAGTTGCATTAAGAATTTAAATTTCATCGAACTCCGGACTTTTTGGAATTTCAATTAAAGCATCTGTAATAATCCGTTATAGAATGGACAACAAAGAAGAAAGAAAAAAGTATACGGATATAGTAATTGAAGTAGACGGATGTGTAACTTTTTTTTCGTTTTGAAATTATTGTGTCTACTGATTTTGCCGCCCTAATCTGGTCTGCCCTAGGCAATTGCCTGTTTTGCCGGCCAGGTTCGGCACCGAATGTTAAATGTATGTAAAGCTAGGAGCAGACGGCATATAAAAGTCGCAAACGTTTGCGACTCTGACGTCATTTTTACGTCACCATTTGCGACTTTGAGAGTATATCGTCTGAACACCCTTTTGGGACAGTTATGTGCGACACCCAAATTGCATATAAGTTTGCGACTTTCTTGCATATCGTGTGAACACCCTCCCATATAATTTGTGACAGTTTGCGAGCATGTGCGGCCATATGCGACCATCCCAAGCACTTGCGATGACACGAAAACCGAACATTGCACATCTCCACATATGCAGCATATCAGCTGCTGTGATTCTTCATTTTACTAGTAGAGTTGTTGTTGTGTTAAATTCTTGCATGTACATACCTATAGCTTATAGGATTTACATTTAAATGAAATAAAATGGAACTTTAATTATTATATTGGTACATTTAAAATTAAGCGTGGGTAGTTCTGGGGATGATATTATAATGTAAAGCAGCAACAGGATTTTAAAAATTTCAATAAAATTGTTTGCTTTTATAATATGAAGTACATTATTTTTTTTCTATTTTTGTTTAATCTTTTTATTGACAAAATGCAGCAAAACTATGTAAAGTTCAAAGAAAAAAGTATTCCTCAATATTCCGATTCTGGCTGCTTTTAATATTTTCCCCACCACAATTCATTTGTTATGAATTTTCAGATGAGAATTTTTCAGTTCCAAAAAAATATGAAATGTTCGCAAACCTGCATATGATTGGAATTGGGTGATATGCGGACTTTATAGCACATCGTCTGAACACCTCGCATATCCATCACAACATTTGCGACCACATTTGCGGACACATGATGTGCGAGTGCCTTGGTCGCAAATGCATTTGCGACTTTTGGGACAGTTTTTGCATATCGTGTGAACACCCCCATATGCAAGTTTGCGAGCAATGATGTAGGTATAGAACTTGCAACACATTTGCGACTATTTACGTGACGTCAGAGTCGCAAACGTTTGCGACTTTTCATATGCCGTCTGCTCCTAGCTTAAGTGATTTCGCTGAAATTTTGAAATTTAAATTAATTTCTTATATTTAAGTTATGTCCTTATTTAACATTCCCAGACAGTTGAAATTCTGTAAATGAGCCCTTTTGAACCTCAAACACAGCATATGTATTCTTAGGTACTAAATAAACTGTTTCGTTGCAGTATTAGCTCTGTGCCTATGCAAAATTCGTTGACAATTTAATTTGTCAAAGCTTGACTGCTATTGATAGAGCTCATGTGAATTCTAAAACTTTTTTCTTGAAAGAATTATCATCATCATCATCGTCGGCTCGACAACCGGGGTCCGGTCCTGGCCTCCTTCAACAAGTCTCTCCACCCATCCCGATCTCGAGCCGCCGCCATCCAGTTGCGCACCCCAAGGCTCCGGGCGTCCTGGTCTACGCCATCTCTCCAGCGCAAGCATGGTCTACCACGCTGTCGTCTACCATAGAATGTACCACAAAGAACTTTCCGAGCAGGTTCCTCTTCGCTTATGCGAGCTAGGTGCCCTGCCCACCGGAGTCTACCGAGCTTAATTTTTGTCACGATATCTGCTTCAAGGTAGATTGCGTACAATTCATGATTGTACCGTCTCCGGAATCGTCCTTCCTCACATATGGGGCCAACAATTCTCCTTAAGACTTTTCTCTCGAACGCGGCTAAGAGGTCGGAGTGCCTTTTGCTAAGCACCCAAGTCTCGGATCCATATGTGAGTACTGGCAGGACCATGGTCCTGTACAGCAGCAGTTTTGAAGTTATGGTGAGATTTCTGGATTTGAAGAGCTTTGACAGACTAAAGTAGGCTCTATTGGATTTGAGAAGCCGCCCGCGTATTTCTTCTTCTATATTGTTATCGGCTGCTACTATTGACCCAAGGTATTTAAAGGATTGCACCACTTCAAATTCGTGCTCCGCTACCTTGATTGTTTGACCAACTGTCCCTCTCGCATTCGACGCCACCATGTACTTTGTTTTACCTTCACTAATGTGCAGCCCCAGATTTTGTGCCGCCTGCTCGATCTGGATGAAGGAATCATGTACAGCTTGCTCAGTTCTTCCGATGATGTCGATGTCGTCTGCGTAAGCCAGTATCTGGCTGGACCTGTTGACGATGGTCCCTCTTGTTGCCGTGCCAGAGTCACGGATTGCTTTCTCCAACGCCAGGTTGAAGAGGAGGCAGGCCAAACCATCCCCTTGTCGGAGTCCATTAAAGATGTTGATTGGTTTGGATAGCAATCCGGCTATTTTTACTTGGCTTGTTACGTTGGTCATGGTCAACCTACATAGTCGTGTCAATTTATTTGGGATGCCGAATTCTCTCATGGCTTTGTAAAGTTCTACCCTGGCTATGCTATCGTAGGCGGCCTTAAAGTCTATAAACAGGTGGTATGTTTGGATGTTAAATTCTAGACATTTTTCCATCGCCTGCCTAAGGGTAAAGATCTGATCAGTTGTTGATTTGCCTGGAATGAAACCACACTGATATTGTCCGATGATGGTTTTAGCGTATGGGGTTATCCGGTCTTGTAGGATAGAGGAGAGTATCTTATAGGCGGTACTCAACAACGTGATACCTCTATAATTGCTGCACGTTGTGACATCTCCCTTCTTATGTATGGGGCAAATGATACCTTTTCGCCAGTCTTCTGGAATTTCTTCATGCTCCCACACGTGCACTATAATCTCATGAATTGCTTGACGTAAAGCTGGCCCACCGTGTTGAAATAGTTCGGCTGGTATACCATCGGCTCCCGGGGCTTTGTTTTTCTTTAGCCGGCCTATAGCCTTCTCAACCTCTTCTATGCTTGGTGGCGGCAACATAGGGTACTCTTCTTGAAGTAGTGGAGCCTGCACTTCTGCAGTGAGCTGACCATTTAGCAATTCATTGAAGTACACTTCCCATCGCTCTAGTATGCTTTGAGGATCGGTGATCAGATTTCCCTCTCCGTCCTTGCAGTATGTGCAGCGTGGTGTGTACTGCGTCATGTTTCGGACGGATTGGTAGAACTCCCGCGCCTGGTGCGGACCTCGCTCTCGGCTTATCTCTATTTCACAGATTATGTTCTTCTCCCAGGCTGATTTTTTCTGTCTGTGAAGCCGTTTTTCAATTCTTCTGAGCTCTTTATATTCGTCTTCGCGTGCCCGCGTTCTATGGTACGCAACATTCTTACGTTCAGTCGCTAGCTTGCATTCATCATCAAACCAGTCGTTCCGATTTCTACGACTGCTGCCTAAGATGGAGTTGGCAGTACTAATGACAGTATTCTTAAGGCGTGTCCACTTCTCATCTACGCCCAGCATACTGTCTCCAGGACTTACTCTACCCAGCTCTAGGGCGAGTCCTAACGCATTACCAAAGGTGTTACTGGTGTTTTCATTGCGCAGAGCAGCCGTGTTGATTCGAACCTGATCGGCGGATGCAATACGTCTTCGCAAGGCAATCCGCCCTCGGAAAACCATACCAACAAGATAGTGATCCGAGTCGATATTGGCACCTCGGTACGTTCGTACCGTCATCAAGTTCGAGTAGTGGCGACGGTCTATCAACACGTGGTCAATTTGGTTACGAGTGACTCCATCAGGTGATACCCAGGTGGCTTTGTAGATATCTTTACGCGGGAACCTGGTACTCGCAACGACCATGTTTTTCGATGCTGCCAATTCTAAGACTCGAAGTCCATTGTCATTAGTGTTCTCATGCAAACTTTGGGTGCCTGCGTAATGCCTGAATACCGGCTCCCGACCTATTTTTGCATTCAAATCCCCAAGGATGATTTTTACGTCATACCTTGGACAGGCATTGAGGGCCCTCTCGACTTGTTCCTAGTAAGTCTCTTTTTCTTCGTCTGAGGACTCCTCCGTAGGTCCGTGAACGTTAATGAGGCTGATGTTAAATTTGCCTCGCACGCGAAGGGTGCATAGCCTTTCGCTTATAGCGTTAAAGCCGATGATGGCAGACTTCATTTTTTCGCCGACTAGGAAGTCTACCCCGAGCACATGGTGTTTTGTATGACAGCTGTAGTATAATTCATAATCTTTCTTCTGTAGAACACCATTCCCTGTCCATCTTATTTCTTGGAGTGCTGTTATGTCAGCTTTATATTTTGACAGGGCATCGGCTAGCTGCTGAGCAGCTCGAGCTCTATAGAGCGATCGTACGTTCCATAAGAAAATTCGTAAATCGTTATTCCGTTTTCAAAATAGCTTTTATCGGCCTTTAGTCCATAAAAATTGGCGTTTCGTCCCGGCGATCTCACTTGGACTCATCAGTTGACTAGTGAGTGCCTTGTCAATACGCAATTTTTATTAAGTTCAGTTCAACTTACATGAACTTTTTGACAAAAATCCAATGTGAACTATATCCAACAAGATTAAAATTCTTAATCATTAAGCTGGAAATTTTGCCCAGGGCCAGGCTTTGTTTTTATATGAAGGTTTTTATAATACAAATTCTATATACTACTGAAATACATCAGCCAAGTAGAAGACTTAGCACTATTTAATTGGACTTGTTGAATTATTGATTCAAAATAGCTTTTATCGGCCTTTAGTCCATAAAAATTGGCGTTTCGTCCCGGCGATCTCACTTGGACTCATCAGTTGACTAGTGAGTGCCTTGTCAATACGCAATTTTTATTAAGTTCAGTTCAACTTACATGAACTTTTTGACAAAAATCCAATGTGAACTATATCCAACAAGATTAAAATTCTTAATCATTAAGCTGGAAATTTTGCCCAGGGCCAGGCTTTGTTTTTATATGAAGGTTTTTATAATACAAATTCTATATACTACTGAAATACATCAGCCAAGTAGAAGACTTAGCACTATTTAATTGGACTTGTTGAATTATTGATTCAAAATAGCTTTTATCGGCCTTTAGTCCATAAAAATTGGCGTTTCGTCCCGGCGATCTCACTTGGACTCATCAGTTGACTAGTGAGTGCCTTGTCAATACGCAATTTTTATTAAGTTCAGTTCAACTTACATGAACTTTTTGACAAAAATCCAATGTGAACTATATCCAACAAGATTAAAATTCTTAATCATTAAGCTGGAAATTTTGCCCAGGGCCAGGCTTTGTTTTTATATGAAGGTTTTTATAATACAAATTCTATATACTACTGAAATACATCAGCCAAGTAGAAGACTTAGCACTATTTAATTGGACTTGTTGAATTATTGATTCAAAATAGCTTTTATCGGCCTTTAGTCCATAAAAATTGGCGTTTCGTCCCGGCGATCTCACTTGGACTCATCAGTTGACTAGTGAGTGCCTTGTCAATACGCAATTTTTATTAAGTTCAGTTCAACTTACATGAACTTTTTGACAAAAATCCAATGTGAACTATATCCAACAAGATTAAAATTCTTAATCATTAAGCTGGAAATTTTGCCCAGGGCCAGGCTTTGTTTTTATATGAAGGTTTTTATAATACAAATTCTATATACTACTGAAATACATCAGCCAAGTAGAAGACTTAGCACTATTTAATTGGACTTGTTGAATTATTGATTCAAAATAGCTTTTATCGGCCTTTAGTCCATAAAAATTGGCGTTTCGTCCCGGCGATCTCACTTGGACTCATCAGTTGACTAGTGAGTGCCTTGTCAATACGCAATTTTTATTAAGTTCCGTTTTCTTTGCGTGGGTTGTCGTCGTGAGATCAGTCCGTTTCCGAGGCTTGTTGTCGGTCTCGTAATTCTCCTAGTTTTACGGAACAGGGAATTAACCTGTTGCCAACCTGTGGAACCAGCCTGATCATATTAGCCAAACCTTTTTAAAGGCTTGTTTCTAGCGGCTGCCGCGAAGAGGCTATGATCACACTTCCACCAGTCCGAATAGTTACGGAACGTGCATGTTTTCGTATGCTACATGTTATTCCCCCTATTCGGCTGATGGCTGACCACCTGAAAGAATTATAGCTCAGGAAATTTGGTCTTTCACATCGAACAAATTCTCACAAAGCTGAATTTTTGTGGAGAGCGTTAGTTGTATGTATAAATCATCTTCTAATAATTAGGGATCCTAAATTTGGATCATTGCTTTTGTGGGGTAAAAGGGGCAACATTTAGTTTTTGAAAGCGTTGAGACTAAAGTTTCAAGGCCAAATAGTAAAGTGATTATTTAAATAATAAGGAAACGTTGGCAATATTCTGTTTTCTGTATATAATTGGGAGGTACAGTAAAAGTAAACATTTGTATTGATAGGCTAATATATTTTATCGAGCAATAAAGTTGGATTTTTGGATACTAAAAAATGAGACAGAGAGACACAGTGGGGCAATTTGTCCTATTTTTGTATGCAATATTCTTGTAATTCAAAAGGCCTTCCTGTATACAAATTTTGATTGAAGTCGGTCAAGCCGTTAACGAGAAAGTTGAAAATCCGTTAATAACAATTATTGGTACAATTTTTCTAAACCAAAACGCATACCATATCTATAACAGTGTATGCCATTTCCGTACCGTTATTTTTGGAGCTACAACATTTTATTTTCCCTTAATTTCAAAATTTCAAGAAAATCGCTTCAGTCGTTTAGGCTGTAGGGTGTAGGCCGAGGTACAGGCAGAATTACGGAATCCAATTTGTTCATGTACGGTATCATGGTAATGTGAGGTTTGATTAAAGTCAGAAAACTTTTAATTCAGTGTAGCGTGAACCCATGGCTGTGTGAATACCACTCTGTAACGATGACGTGAGCCACAAATTTATGTTCCCATTTCTGGATTGTACCCAGTTCTGTTCCTACAGTTTCTGATTGCAGTTTAAAATGAACACGATTCACGTTTGAGCACGTAAAACTTGCTGGTGGGTTGGTTGTATAAAGGGCATATAAAGTTAAGTATTCTGTGGAAAAATGTTTACAAAAAGACCAAAGTTCTTATCGTTAAAAGAAAAAGGTGATGTTATTGAGAAACTATGTAGAAAGGGGGAGCGTGTAGGCCCATCAATTTTATTCCGGAAAAAATGTTATAATAAAAAAGTGAAATAAAAGTTTTATAAGAGAAGAAAACTATTTTCTTAGTGTGTTTTTCGTGATGGGAAAAATATTGAGTAGTGTGAACAAACTGGGTAGAATATGGATAGCCTGTGCAGTAATTAGTTCACTCTATCCACACAGCACTGTATAAGTAAATATAAATTTCAAATTTGTATCAATTTGACTACGTTATAGAAGACTTAACAACAAATTTTAAAGCCAAGAAAATTTCAATGAAGATTTTTTTGTGTGCGAATCATTCAATGATTAAAAAAGCTTTTCGTTTTAAAATTAAACAAATATCACTGAAAATTATTTTTAAATCTATACTAGCTGGCCCGCCCGGCTTCGCACGGGAAGGCAAACCTAAGCTTCGCATACAAATTACAAAAGAAAATATAAATAGGTAAATGTTTAAGCTAATTTTTGTAATCGAATACTAGTTTATGGGTTTTAGCCTACTTCACGTTATGAATAGGTAAAAACATGATCTTCTAAGTCCAACCGGGGAGAGTACGATAACTTTGGCGCCAAAAATTGATAACGGTTTTTCGTAGAAGGCTCAAAAACAAGTATTTTTAGGGGCAATTTTAGAAAAAAATTACTTAAAATGAAAAAAAAAATTATGAAAAACCAACGGCAATACTTACAATAAAGTACTATACCGGTTTTGAAAGTCAGAAATCTGTTTTTTAGTCCTTAATTTGAATTAAATTATTTATGTTAATAGTTTTTGAAAAATTCGCATGCAAACTCAAAATTCTGATAAAAAAATGAAAAAAAAAGTCCAAACCAATTTTTGTGATCAATTGTGAAATAAAGTACTATATTGGCTTTTTGTAGGCAATGTGTATATCGTATTTCCGGTGATGGCACCAGTACGATAACTAGAGCACCGCAAAATAATAACGGCAGCATGCCCCCCATACATACATCTCATTGTTTATACACCATAAGGCTGGGTGCCAGCACTGTAATTATGTAAGCAAAAAATTGAATAAAAAAGTATTTTTGGTAATTTTCAATTTGCTCATAAAATCAAAGACAAAAAATCATCTAGTTTTCAGTGTTCGATTACGAATTTATAGGGACATCAAATAATTGTAAAGTGTTGCAAATTCAGTACTTAATTTCACAAATTTGAATAAAAAATAGTAGCTTGTTTTTAATTTTATATAATCTTATAAAATTTAATATTTTGGGTTTGAAAGTATTTTATTTTCAAAAACTATTTACACAAATAACTAGGTTCAAACAAATGACACAACAACAACTTTCTAGCTTTCTGAAAATCTATAATTTTGTATTGTAAGTATTACCGTTGTTTTTAAATCTTTTTTGTTTAATTTTAAGTAATTTTTCGAAAATTGCCCCTCCTGCCTTAACGGAATGAGATAGACCCCCTCTCCCATTGCAAAAAATGCTTGTATTTAACCCTTCTAGAAAAATCCGTTATTATTTTTGCGGTGCCCTAGTTATCGTACTGGTGTCATCACCGTAAATACCAAAAAACAAAAATCTCATAAAAAAGTAGTTTAAATAATTTTCAATTTTATCAAACACTAGAAAACATAAAACCATTCGGTTACTTGTGTAAGATTTGCATAGAATATACGCATTGCCCACAAAAAGACAATTAAGCACTTTATTTATTTATTGGTCACAAAAATTGGTTTCAACTTTTTTTTCATTTTTTTTATCAGAATTTTGAGTTTGCATGCGAATTTTTCAAAAACTATTAACATAAATAATTTAAATTAAGGATTAAAAACAGATTTCTGGCTTTCAAAACCGGTAAAGTAGTTTATTGTAAGTGTTGCCGTTGGTTTTTCATAATTTAATTTTTTTTCATTTTAAGTAATTTTTTTCTAAAATTGTCACTACCTCCTAAACGGGGTGAGATAGACCCCCCCCCTGCCATAGTAAAAAATACTTGTTTTGACCCTTATACGAAAAACCGTTATCATTTTTTGGCGCCAAGGTTATCGTACTCGTGCCGTCCAACCTTTGTAACTTTGTCAACACAGTGAATTTTTGTTATAAAAAAACAGTTCTTTATTTTTATCCCATTTCACTCTATAAATAGAAATGCTACTTTTCGTCCATTTCATCCTATACATGGCAAATTTTCTGAAAAAAATCTCTAAGGCCATCCACTAAAAAACAACCTTTCAAACACCGAAAGAATTGCCCAAATCGGATATTTTTTTTATTTTTTCCCATTTCACCCTACAAATAACATGATTTGAAAAAGAATATCCTAAAAGCCATTTCCTTACCGCCTACAGCGCCACATGCCACCTGTTAAGAATTTTTCAAATTTTCTTTTCCTAAACCTTCGCGTAGCAATTACGAACAAACCCGCAGATGGCAGTATCCGAATTGGTCCAGTCGTTTTCAAGTTTTAAGCATCCGAACTCACCACGATCCATTTTTATAAATATAAAAAATAAAATATAGAAGATTAAATTGTTTAAAATTATAAATATTAGCCGCCAAAAACAAAACATACAAAATAGAATGCGGTGGAAAAGTGAAAATGTCAGACATATTTCCTTCTTGTTTTAGTATTTTTATTGTGGTTACTTATAAGTTTAAGCTTTCGTGCCACTATTTTCTCATAGAAATTAAACGAAAATTGATTCTTTTTTGTCTCCAATTGCGTCTCGACGCGTAGTCAATGTTACAACAACACAGTGAAAAATAGAAGTGGCGTAATCTTGTATTATTTCATCATTATTTGATGTTTAACTGTTTCTAAAGATTTGCATTTTGTATCGAGTTTATTGTAAGTAGGTATACAGCATGTTTATTTTTATTTGCCTATGTATATGTTATATATTTAGGTATGTATATCCTATAAATTTTACTCAGTTGACTGATACCTCTAAGCACCCTGACCCCCCCCCCCCCCCCCCCAAACTGAATTCCTGGATCCCTGTCTGATTGGATATAAAATAGTGTAGTTAAATGCGGATTTAACTAGTGAAGAATTTGGAATTGGATTTAATGTTTGGATTTAATTTAATTCTGGATTTAATTTTTAATCTGGGTTAAACGAGTTAATAATATGGGCATTAAGATTGGCTTTAGGTATAGGTACCTAATATGAACCAACTCTTGAAACCTATACAAGTTGTATAATCTAAAAGGTGTCACACTCTCTTAGGGGCCGGTTATACCGAACAGGAATACGCACCAGGAAAAATTTTCTTTTGGATAATTTAATGTTTTATCACACTATTAAAAATATAAAAAGGATACGAATCGACAAGAAATCAGCTCTTCAATAACATTTTTACATCAGTTTCCCGGTGACCACGCACAATGCAATTTGTTGCGAAACGTTCGGGGTGAGTACAAAATCGCACTCTGTAGTAATTTTATAACGCGGAATAATCCGAAAAAAATATATTTTTATCTACTATATATAACCAGAAGAATTTTTTTTACAAGCAATATTATCTTTAAAGCTAATTACTTGTCTAAAAAAGTCTTTTTTTAATTTTTCTGATGAAAATTCATTTTCCGTATCAGCTGATTGTCATTTTGAATAAAGTGAAACAATTCGTGCTCCAATTTTATACTGTTATATTGACATCAGGAAAAAAATACGGATGTCATTCGCAAACAGTAAAGTCGTTTTCGTTTGGATTTCGGAACTGTTCCATTCCTATCGAAAATGGAAAATTTGGAGTAAAAGGAGTGAAAAAGGAGTAGCTCCGAACGCCCACTCGAAAACGACATAAATTAAAGTTGGTCAATGCAATTCCGGCAAAAAACTAATGTGGTTTTCCAGTCAACCATTTCAGATTTGGGGGTCAGATTTCAGATCAATCGTGGTAACTAGAACGAATCGCGATTGATCCTTTTTTTTGTAAAGGTGTAGGTGATTTGTCTGTGTTTACTGACGTAAATAGTGATAGTATATGTAGGGAAAAATTCCTACAAGTATTTTTTTCCTAGGGAACAGTTTTGTCTTTAATACAAAAATGTAATATAGCCAAATTTATTTTCTTGATGAAACTGGTGAAAAAATGCGTGAGAAAATTCTTACAAAATATTTTTTTTTTTCCAAATTATGAAAGACTATTTTTGTGTTTAAATTATAATTAATTTCAACTACGCGAATACTTTCGCCTGTCTTAATTTATTGAAATGGAGATTAATGAGAGTACCCACACTGGCGCGATGCAAATCTTTGAACATTCTTCAGTCGTCACATATTTGCGCGAAGGATAAGTGCCGGTTTGGGAGTCTTTATTGATTTGTTTCATAAGAAAATAACTCAAAAGTGGAAGTGACTTTTAATCTTGAAATTATTAATATGCTGATACCATTTTGCAAATTATGACAAAATATAAGAAAGAAACGATTTACTCATTCTTTTCTTCATTTAAATGAATGCGATATTGTACATTATTTTATTCAATCAAATTGAAATCAAAAAATAGAATACAAATTAGGGAATTTTTTGTTCCCTAGCAGGAATTTTATTTTGTTGGTATACTATCACTACACTATAACATGATTTGGCCATCGGTCGGATCCATATATCCACAGGAATCCCGTCCATCCATCGATGACGAGGAAAACGACAATGAATATGAAACAAGTTCACTACAAAAGGATTATTTTGGAATTTTAATAAAAATAATTTTATTTTCACAAAAAATAATGGACTAACTAACATGTTTCCACAATGCCTTTCATTCCATATGAAACATTTGTCCAATTTAATCACTGGTTGACTCCGAACTCAAGAAGTCAATGGTTGACGGTAATGAGGACAATAAAGACAAAAATTTAACTCATTAAACTTCATTATTTGTATTAATTTTATTGAACAAATGCCTTTGCAAAAATAAATAATGCTAGCGAAAGGCGAAAACGAATTTAAACTGACGAGGAGAGGACGACGTTTAGAAATGTCAATTTGGTTTGTGTGCAAGTGTGTGTGAAAGTATGTGTAAATCTGCCAATAAATCGTGATTTGAAAGATCAATCGAGAAAAAAAAACAGACCACGAAAAAAATCAATTTTTTTGGTTGTTAGGAACGTAAAATCTGAAAAAGATCAAGTTGACCCCCAAAAAAATCAATTTTTTGGTTGTTTGGAAAACCATATAAAATTTTGTTTAAATTTGTGATTAATAATCAATTTTTATACGGTTTTAAAATGGAAAACATTTCAAAAAATATTGAAAAGGCAAAATTAAAGAAGTTTGAGGCAAAACTCATCAGAGAGTTTAAAAACCACAGTTGTTTATATGCTAAGGATGACCCAGCATATAGCAACAAAACTAAGAGGAGTGATTCCTGGCGGGACATCGCTCTCATTCTAGGGAGGAGGGGTAAGTTTGTTTTCAACAAATAGTTCAATAACAAGAGCATTCAAATCCATCTACCTATCTATTTGCAGTCGACGAATGCCAAAAAAAATTGACGAGCCTAAGAGCCGTTTCACACATACCCGGCGGCCGGCACCGATTAGCCGGCAGGTGGCAATGTAGGTATGCAAAGTGATTTGTTTAGTTCTGCGATCGCCTTTTGCCAGTCTACTTGACACAAACACTCAAAACAACCCTTATCTCGTACACTGGAGATACCAACTTAAAACCAGGATAGCAAAGAAAACATCTACCGGCCCGGCAGCCGGCTATTGCAGTGAGCGAAGCCGGCAGCATTGCCCAGCGATCGGCTGCCGGCATCGGCGTCGGTCGGTACGTGTGAAAGGTCCCATAAGATTTACTATACCAAATGCTGTTTGATCGGTGCCGGTAGCCGGCAGCCAGGTATGTGTGAAATGGCTCTAAGAGACTCGTTTCGGTCGTATTTTCGAATCGAAAATAATGTACCAAGTGGGTCTGGTGCCACATCTCCAATTAAGTGGATGCACTTCTAAAGTTTAAAATTTTTAGTTCGTTATATAAAAGTTCCAGGAGAGAAAGTTTTCAAAGCCTCATTTTTTGGAATTAAAAGTAATTTGAAGTATATAATATGGTTTCATGGTTTCAGTGATTGTGGCAACTTTAGTGAATTGCTCCAATCATCAAATAGAAGTATCTATTGATATTGATGTTGGGACCGAGAATTTTCTGCCCCTCAGTCCTCGTCAACAGCAAGAAAAGCAAATAAAAAAAAAAACGAAAAAGTGACGATTCACTAGAGAGTTCTCAACGCCATCGAGAATTCTTCGCAGAAGAAGAAGCCTATGGAGCTCTTTTTGGAAAACATTGTGCTGCAAGTATAACATTTTAATATGAATCGCCAAGTAAGATTCCAAAGAAGAATTTTGGAAATCTTGACTGAAGAGCTGGCCGAAGACAACACGTCATAGGTTTCTTTCCTTCCTTTTTTTTAAATAATATAACGAAAACTGTTTAGGTGTCAATTGGTGCATTGACGATAGTTATGTTGTTTTATTGTAGCAGTGCCTTAAAAAAAAACAATGTAAGATTTCTAAGATCACATCGTTGGTCCAATCTTTTAACAGAGTACAAATATATTTTATGATTTTTTGTTATTCCTTTCTTTGTTTTTTTTTTTTTTTTTAATGAAGTAGGTATACATATTTTTTGTTTTTTTTATTAGTTGAAAAATTATCTATTCACTGTTTTGTTTGTTAGGTATATAGTGTTATTTATTAATAGAATACAAATATTTCTTTTTAAATAAATATATATTTGAAAATCGATTTTGTTTTTTTTTAAAGCTTATTCCATTGGAATTCAACATTCCCTTCAGTGACCAGCCAGTGAGCAAAGTTATTTCTTATATCAATAACACTGGATGCTGGTTGGTTCATTCTGGCTTCGTGGTCTACTAAATTTGTTATTGAATCATCATTGACATCGGTTAATGGCGTGAAGTCTTCTTTTGAATTTTGTAGGAAATTATGTAAATTGCAGCAACACAAAATTAACGGCTTAGCCAGATCCATTTGTACTTCCAAAGGCTTAAGCATAAATCTCCATCTCCAAGTATGTATACAAGAATACCGAATGTGCTTTCCACTATTCTTCTTGCTCTGGAGAGTCTATGAATTATTGAAAAGGTGAAATAATGTTTTATTATATTTTAAATAACAACAGCACTTTTTACCTATAATTATATACAGGGTGTCCCGTAAAGGATGGTCCAAATTGAATATGGTGATAGGCCAGGTCATGACCTTTCAGAATTTGGTAACTTGTTTATCCCGAAACATAACGGTTTTCGAGTAACGGCTGTTTTTTTGAAATTTGCCCGAACCCCTACTTTGGACCACTGTTTTGCTCACCCCGTCCATAATTGATTTTTTAATTTTTTTATTTTTACACTTAAACATTGACCAATAATAAGACTTTTTGTGTGCATTTAAATGATTTTGATTTAAGTCCACCATTTTTATAAAATTACTAGATAAAGTCATAGTTTGATCAAAATTATTTTTTTACTTCAATATTTGAAAGACCGTCCTGAAAAAAAATCGTATGACTCAATACTGGTTCTTACTTTTAAAAAATTGCCTTGCCTTTTGAATTTCCAAAAAAGTATAAATCTTACCAATGCAAACTCTAAATCAAAAGTTACTACAGTTTAAACTCAATCAGTCGTGGTTTTAAGAAAAATTCAAATAAATTCTTTTTTTTTTTTCCATCAACCGCGCCGAGGAAGTTAGGAAAATTCCAGTTCTTGAGGATATCACGGCAAATATCTTCCCAATATCCCGAACATTTAGGAACAGGCATTGCAGAATTTTGTAAATGTTTGTTGATGGCCCGAACTGTAACGATGATACATTTTCTGACAGATCAGCGCAGTTGCAAAATACAATAATTTCTTCTTTTTAACACGCGACATATTATTTATATTATTTATTTTCTTTATAATTCTGCAACCGACCTTTATTTAAAGAGAGAATAATCTGAAATGTCAAAAGAGCAAATGACAGCTTTTCATCATCATCATCATCATCGTCGGCTCGACAACCGGGGTCCGGTCCTGGCCTCCTTCAACAAGTCTCTCCACCCATCCCGGTCTCGAGCCGCCGCCATCCAGTTGCGCACCCCAAGGCTCCGGGCGTCCTGGTCTACGCCATCTCTCCAGCGCAAGCATGGTCTACCACGCTGTCGTCTACCATAGAATGTACCACAAAGAACTTTCCGAGCAGGTTCCTCTTCGCTCATGCGAGCTAGGTGCCCTGCCCACCGGAGTCTACCGAGCTTAATTTTTGTCACGATATCTGCTTCAAGGTAGATTGCGTACAATTCATGATTGTACCGTCTCCGGAATCGTCCTTCCTCACATATGGGGCCAACAATTCTCCTTAAGACTTTTCTCTCGAACGCGGCTAAGAGGTCGGAGTGCCTTTTGCTAAGCACCCAAGTCTCGGATCCATATGTGAGTACTGGCAGGACCATGGTCCTGTACAGCAGCAGTTTTGAAGTTATGGTGAGATTTCTGGATTTGAAGAGCTTTGACAGACTATAGTAGGCTCTGTTGGATTTGAGAAGCCGCCCGCGTATTTCTTCTTCTATATTGTTATCGGCTGCTACTATTGACCCAAGGTATTTAAAGGATTGCACCACTTCAAATTCGTGCTCCGCTACCTTGATTGTTTGACCAACTGTTCCTCTCGCATTCGACGCCACCATGTACTTTGTTTTACCTTCACTAATGTGCAGCCCCAGATTTTGTGCCGCCTGCTCGATCTGGATGAAGGAATCAAGTACAGCTGGCTCAGTTCTTCCGATGATGTCGATGTCGTCTGCGTAAGCCAGTATCTGGCTGGACCTGTTGACGATGGTCCCTCTTGTTGCCGTGCCAGAGTCACGGATTGCTTTCTCCAACGCCAGGTTGAAGAGGAGGCAGGCCAAACCATCCCCTTGTCGGAGTCCATTAAAGATGTTGATTGGTTTGGATAGCAATCCGGCTATTTTTACTTGGCTTGTTACGTTGGTCATGGTCAACCTACATAGTCGTGTCAATTTATTTGGGATGCCGAATTCTCTCATGGCTTTGTAAAGTTCTACCCTGGCTATGCTATCGTAGGCGGCCTTAAAGTCTATAAACAGGTGGTATGTTTGGATGTTAAATTCTAGACATTTTTCCATCGCCTGCCTAAGGGTAAAGATCTGATCAGTTGTTGATTTGCCTGGAATGAAACCACACTGATATTGTCCGATGATGGTTTTAGCGTATGGGGTTATCCGGTCTTGTAGGATAGAGGAGAGTATCTTATAGGCGGTACTCAACAACGTGATACCTCTATAATTGCTGCACGTTGTGACATCTCCCTTCTTATGTATGGGGCAAATGATACCTTTTCGCCAGTCTTCTGGAATTTCTTCATGCTCCCACACGTGCACTATAATCTCATGAATTGCTTGACGTAAAGCTGGCCCACCGTGTTGAAATAGTTCGGCTGGTATACCATCGGCTCCCGGGGCTTTGTTTTTCTTTAGCCGGCCTATAGCCTTCTCAACCTCTTCTATGCTTGGTGGCGGCAACATAGGGTACTCTTCTTGAAGTAGTGGAGCCTGCACTTCTGCAGTGAGCTGACCATTTAGCAATTCATTGAAGTACACTTCCCATCGCTCCAGTATGCTTTGAGGATCGGTGATCAGATTTCCCTCTCCGTCCTTGCAGTATGTGCAGCGTGGTGTGTACTGCGTCATGTTTCGGACGGATTGGTAGAACTCCCGCGCCTGGTGCGGACCTCGCTCTCGGCTTGTCTCTATTTCACAGATTATGTTCTTCTCCCAGGCTGATTTTTTCTGTCTGTGAAGCCGTTTTTCAATTCTTCTGAGCTCTTTATATTCGTCTTCGCGTGCCCGCGTTCTATGGTACGCAACATTCTTACGTTCAGTCGCTAGCTTGCATTCATCATCAAACCAGTCGTTCCGATTTCTACGACTGCTGCCTAAGATGGAGTTGGCAGTACTAATGACAGTATTCTTAAGGCGTGTCCACTTCTCATCTACGCCCAGCATACTGTCTCCAGGACTTACTCTACCCAGCTCTAGGGCGAGTCCTAACGCATTACCAAAGGTGTTACTGGTGTTTTCATTGCGCAGAGCAGCCGTGTTGATTCGAACCTGATCGGCGGATGCAATACGTCTTCGCAAGGCAATCCGCCCTCGGAAAACCATACCAACAAGATAGTGATCCGAGTCGATATTGGCACCTCGGTACGTTCGTACCGTCATCAAGTTCGAGTAGTGGCGACGGTCTATCAACACGTGGTCAATTTGGTTACGAGTGACTCCATCAGGTGATACCCAGGTGGCTTTGTAGATATCTTTACGCGGGAACCTGGTACTCGCAACGACCATGTTTTTCGATGCTGCCAATTCTAAGACTCGAAGTCCATTGTCATTAGTGTTCTCATGCAAACTATGGGTGCCTGCGTAATGCCTGAATACCGGCTCCCGACCTATTTTTGCATTCAAATCCCCAAGGATGATTTTTACGTCATACCTTGGACAGGCATTGAGGGCCCTCTCGACTTGTTCGTAGTAAGTCTCTTTTTCTTCGTCTGAGGACTCCTCCGTAGGTCCGTGAACGTTAATGAGGCTGATGTTCTTAAATTTGCCTCGCACGCGAAGGGTGCATAGCCTTTCGCTTATAGCGTTAAAGCCGATGATGGCAGACTTCATTTTTTCGCCGACTAGGAAGCCTACCCCGAGCACATGGTGTTTTGTATGACAGCTGTAGTATAAGTCATAATCTTTCTTCTGTAGAACACCATTCCCTGTCCATCTTATTTCTTGAAGTGCTGTTATGTCAGCTTTATATTTTGACAGGGCATCGGCTAGCTGCTGAGCAGCTCGAGCTCTATAGAGCGATCGTACGTTCCATAAGAAAATTCGTAAATCGTTATTCCGTTTTCTTTGCGTGGGTTGTCGTCGTGAGATCAGTCCGTTTCCGAGGCTTGTTGCTGGTCTCGTAATTCTTCTTGTTTTACGGAACAGGGAATTAACCTGTTGCCAACCTGTGGAACCAGCCTGATCATATTAGCCAAACCTTTTTAAAGGCTTGTTTCTAGCGGCCGCCGCGAAGAGGCTATGATCACACTTCCACCAGTCCGAATAGTTACGGCACGTGCATGTTTTCGTATGCTACATGTTATTCCCCCTATTCGGCTGATGGCTGACCGCCATGACAGCTTTTCAACTGACAGCTTTTCAACTGACATAATTTTCCTGTTTGCTATAAACGACCATCAGGAAAAAGTATTTATTTTCTTACTGTTTCAACTTTTCCTGATGCGTTTTCCTGATCCCTATAGCCAGGGCCTTAGATAGGTACACTTCCCTCCTTTTCGATTTAAAAAAAAAAAACGAATTCATTTTGAAAATCCAACATTAGAATTTTAAATCGAATAATAATTACAAAAAAACTTACAATTGGAAAGCCAACAAGTTTTCTAAAATGTTTTTAAAAAAATAAACTGCTTTATATGGCATAGCATCAATGGGTTTGGGTTTGGGTTTACAACCCCTGTTCTATGGCCAGCCTTCTTCTGTTTGGTATCATTTTTCGTTTTTTTCATGCATTATTGACAGTTGCCACCTTCTACGCAAGCGGCAAGCCTCTTCCCTTCCACTTCCATAACTAAAATATACATACACATACACACACTAAGCATTTACTTGGCATGGAAAGAAAAAATTCAAAACATGCGGATCGAGTCTACAAGTTTTGCTGATAGCCCAGTTGTTCAGCGGACTTGAAGTTCCAATAATTCCGTGTTCTCTGTGCTCTGTGTCAAGCGAAGAATCCTTTCTGGATGGTGCTGGTGGTTGGCAACTACCATGCTATGAATCTGTGATGCAGTTTGAATTTTGAAAGTTCAATAAAACGTCACACTCAAAAAACTTATTATACCTACCTATCGTTCGTTGGCGTGTTGTCGATTCGTGTGCCTTGCCATCGCCACGCCGCCGGCCGCATGCCAACTAAACTAGATACCATCGTCATATTTATTTCGTTGTCAGAATATGGCTATCGCGAAGACAAGCACGCTGCCGACAGCTGGTGCACGCTTTCGCTGTCGCATTTCAGTCGCGAAGCCGAAAAACTACCAAGTCATCAGAAATATGGACAGGCAAAAGCGCAAAGCTTTACTGTATTATTATTTGTCGCATACCTATTCTTTTCCTTTCAAGTTTCATATTAAGTTTTAAGTTATCATGCCAATCGTTAATCGTACGAATAAAGTACCCTGTCCCTTGGCTTGTAGCTAGCGTGATGTTGGTAGCGGTGGTGGTAAAATTAGAAGTAGAAAGAGGAGGAATGAAGAGTGAGAATGAGTATTCTGGGCTATTATGACGATGACGATAATGAAAAGCAATTCACATTCGTATGAGTGATACAGATTGTAGGTGGTTTCGAAGTCGAATATCAGCCAGAGGAGGTGTGGCCTCTGGCTTCGATAAAAATAAAAATTATTTCGTGGTGTAAGACCGGGTGAGTGTGTTTGTGTTTCTTAATAATTAAGGGAAAAGATGCTTTTGGGAGAATTTCACAGGTCTCAAGAGTTACAAAATGACTATGTTGCTATTGCTAGAGGTTAGGTGAGCGGCATTAAGCCGCACTATGGGCACAAAACTGGTTTTGGAAAATTTGGGAATTTTTCAACAACGAGCCTTTTTTTGAGCGATTGTCAAATTATGCGGTATCGAACGCGAACAAATCTTTTTGTAGGCCAAAGGTTCATGCAATATTGAATGCAAGTTGGAACTAATGCCCAAGCATGCCTAAATCTCAGGCAGCGTTGCCCCCTACTACAATTGTAGCGTTTTTGCTACATTTTTTCTCTAAGAAAAGACACTACGTACAATCGTTAAATATTCGTAAAACACTTCAATTCAAAATTTCAGATATAAACAATCTAGTATTAAAATTGATATCGACTTTTTGTTAACCAGATATGATTTCAATTGACTCAGACTTAAGAAGTGAAATTCATCATTTGCGATATTCGCCTATGTATTTCGGATTCAGCTTCGAAGAATTTAGCTCAACACAAAATATTGAAAACTATCTCACAATAAGACAAATCCCAACTTTGTCAATACTTACTATGTAAAATTGTTTGAACAACTTCATGAAAGATTTGACCTTTAAACTGGCAACAAGATTAGATACTTAATTGTGCTAGACCCTTTTGAATCGCCAAAGGTGAAATTCCGACTATAATGCCTTTACTTAAAAAAATTCCTATTTTATTGCGAATAAAATAAGGTTGCCTTAAATGATGAATTTCGGTTGCTAGTTGGTTCTAAAGAACTTTTAGACGAAATTTATAACGAAGCAAACAATTTTGAAGGAAAGCCAGCTTTCGAAAATTCATGCAGTTACATGCGAAACCTATGCAGTCTGCCTCATAGCAATGCAACTGCAGAAAGGAGTTTTTCGAGCTTAAATTTAATAAATTTAATAAAGGATAATCTGAGAAGTCATTGAATATGAAACACATTATAGAAATACTAATGTGTAAAAATAAAGAATCATAATGAACTTGCAATAATTTTCAAGATATTTTATTTTTCTATTATAAAGGGTTTTCCAATAAGAGGTGTTATTTTGATATTCAAAGAAAAATGGCATTTTTTGAAATAAATGATCGGATGTTTATTTCATTATAAAGAGGAAGGTATGCCGTTAATAATGGAACACAACATCAGCCAAATGGCCGCCACGACCACGCTTACAGGACCATATCCTTTTCATGATATATTCCATAACCAAATCGCAAAGTGGCTGCCCTATGTCCTCGATAGCCTCACGAATTCCATCTTTGAGGTCTTGAATCGACGCTGGGCTGTTGGCGTAGACCTCATCTTTCACGTGGCCCCAAAGGAAGAAGTCGCAAGGTGTTAAATCACAAGATCTCGGTGGCCAATTGTGATCACCTCTTCGAGAGATAACACGGTCCGGAAACTTTTCCCGTAAAAGAGTAGCCTCGTTTTCTGGAAAACGACATTTCCAATTGTTCAAATAAAAGGAACATAAATCAAGCTAACTATAATTTAAAATTTTATTTTAAGAGTTTCAACAACAAAAATAAATAAATAAATAAAATAATAAAACTATTTAGTCAAGAGTTTTAACGAAATTTAATACCTAGTAAAGGGTTTTCCAATAAGAGGTGTTATTTTGAATAGCCCGCTATTTCGGTAGCTGTCACTTTTGAAGCTGTCATTTTTTGACATTTGACAAGTAGAAACTACGCCATTAATAAAAATGGAACGATACACGCTTCAACAACGCATTGGGTACGTTCAGCAGACACAAGGGACTACATATGTAGTCAAGTGCATTCATTGAACGCAAATTTTACAAAGGAAACTAGTTATTTTTTTGAGATGTCATTAATGCCAAAATTGGAACTTTACTTCCAACCTTTACCTTCCATTGATAGTGCAGATAGCATTTATAATAATATTTTTTTTTTGAAAAACACCTTACACAAGTCAATTCCAAATTGTAATTTATATTTTTTCAATACTTCTTACTAATGATGCATTTTTCAAATCTATTAATTAATTAAGAACTCCTCCACCCAAAACAATAAAACAAACGTTGAAAAAAGAAGTCACTGAACAATGAAGTTCAGCTTGCTGTTTAATGACAAAATATAATCAGCTGATATTTTGACATAAATGCATTTGACTTGAAATGAAGGGAGATATTTCTTGACTAGCTTTCCAGTCACTTTCCAATAAAAGTTGCCTTAATTGGAAGGAAATTTTGCGACAGCTGGCCAATCAGAGACGAGAAACTTGCCTTGCCTTCAAGTCCCTTCGTCATCTGAACGTACCCATTGAAATTATTAAAATTCACTATAAAAATGGTGAAAATTTGGCAGAGACGGTTCGTAAAACTAAAACATTTTTGGGTCGTCGTGAAGCACCTTGTCGGACCGCAATACAGAAATTGGTGGACAAATTCGAGCTGTTGGGACAAGTTAGTGATGTGAAGAATAAAACCCGTGCACGTCGCTCAAGAACAACTGAGAATATTGCTGTTGTAGCCCAAAGTGTTGAAGAAAACCCAGGTTTGTCCATTCCTCGTCGTTCTTTGGAATTAGGCATTCCACAAACGTCATTACACCGTATTTTGCATAAAGACTTGGGTCTTAAGGCTTATAAAGTTCAGTTAACACGAGAACTCAAGCCGGCTGATCATCAACAACGTCGTGTCTTTGCTGATTGGGTCTTTGAAATGCATGAAAATGATCCGGAATTTCATCGAAAAATCATCTTGACTGATGAGGCCCATTTCCACCTCGGAGGCTACGTCAACAAGCAAAACTGTCGCATCTGGGGCTTGGAAAACCCAAGAGTTATTCTTGAAAAGCCTCTCCATCCTCAACGCGTGACTGTTTGGTGCGGTTTATGGTCCGGCGGGGTCATTGGACCTTGTTGCTGGAGCAACAGTTACGGACAATGGTTTAATGATTTTTTATGGCCGGAATTGGATGGTATTGATCTGGACAACGTTTACTTTCAAAAAGACGGCGCTACGTGCCACACAAGCAATGAAACCATCGATCTTTTACGGGAAAAGTTTCCGGACCGTGTTATCTCTCGAAGAGGTGGTCACAATTGGCCACCGAGATCTTGTGATTTAACACCTTGCGACTTCTTCCTTTGGGGCCACGTGAAAGATAAGGTCTACGCCAACAGCCCAACGTCGATTCAAGACCTCAAAGATGGAATTCGTGAGGCTATCGAGGACATAGGGCAGCCACTTTGCGGTTTGGTTATGGAAAATTTCATGAAAAGGATATGGTCCTGTAAGCGTGGTCGTGGCGGCCATTTGGCTGATGTTGTGTTCCATTATTAACGGCATACCTTCCTCTTTATAATGAAATAAACATCCGATCATTTATCTCAAAAAATGCCATTTTTCTTTGAATATCAAAATAACACCTCTTATTGGAAAACCCTTTATAATTATTTCGACAAAAAATCATTTAGTCTTTTACTTAGTTCATTTTAAGCTCATTTCGCTTTTTATTGTTTAGTTTTTCGATTATTTCGGTTTTTGTTTATTTCGATTTCAATTATTTCGCCATCGGTTGGTTTGATTTTTTTTATTGAATTCTTTTTTTCAAAATTGTGAAATGAAGTGTTAAATTGACTTTTTGGTGTCAATCATCATCGTCGGCTCGACAACCGGGGTCCGGTCCTGGCCTCCTTCAACAAGTCTCTCCACCCATCCCGGTCTCGAGCCGCCGCCATCCAGTTGCGCACCCCAAGGCTCCGGGCGTCCTGGTCTACGCCATCTCTCCAGCGCAAGCATGGTCTACCACGCTGTCGTCTACCATAGAATGTACCACAAAGAACTTTCCGAGCAGGTTCCTCTTCGCTCATGCGAGCTAGGTGCCCTGCCCACCGGAGTCTACCGAGCTTAATTTTTGTCACGATATCTGCTTCAAGGTAGATTGCGTACAATTCATGATTGTACCGTCTCCGGAATCGTCAATGCTTACATAAATTCTTAATGGAACAGATAAAATCGAAGGGTGTATAAACAGTGAGGTATGTATGGGGGAGCATGCTGCCCCCCTGCTTGGCCACATTATAGGATTTGGGGTAGGTGCGAGGTTGGGTGTATGCAGTTTCTTTTGCTTTTAAAGAATCTGGATTTAAAGAAACTTTGAATTTATCCTGGGTATATAAGAAATTTCTAAAGCGGTTAAAATCACACTGAAGACAAAATAAACCCACGCTAAACAATAGATTCTAATTAAAATAAAATGCGAAATAAACCGTTAGCGAGATAACCTTGATTTAAATAACTCATTGCACTTTTAACCAAAATGCAAAACAAGTAAAAAAAGAGAGAAAGACATGCGAAATGACTATAGGGCGAAGTGATTGAAAAGTGAAATAAAACATAAACCAAATAGGGTATAACGAAAGTTAACAAAAATAATTGTAAAAAAAAGCGAAACAACAGAAGGCGAAGTGTAAAAGCGAAACAATAGGCACCCCATCTTGCAACATCATTCACGCACAGCCAGGGGTGTAGCTACCGTGGTATCACCCGTCTGAATGATACGTATAAATATGAGTAGGGGCCCCCCAGCAGAGCGAAAAGGCCTGTTAATTTTCTATACGAAACTGAAAATTTCAACCTCCTACAAGGCTTGGTTACGGAAGTATCGTTATCCAAAGCTCTTTTTAGGGTTGCATCGAAATACAGTAATTTGACTTTGGATGCGAATATTTCGAGAACCAAACCTCGCAGAGTATTTTCGTTTTCAGTTTTAGAAAGCTCTTAAAAATTTAATGCTCAATTTTTAAAACCGTTTCTGATTTCGAGGCTCGATTACGGAAATATCGCTATCCAAACACAAACGCGTTTGAATGTTTTGGACGGAAACGCAGTAAAATCAAACAATCACTTTGGATGAAAATATTTTAAGAACCAGAACTTCCACACACTTTTGGTTAACTTTTGCGGATAGAGTTTGAAAAAACCTTTCTTTTGATGTATAGCTCCATGGGTTTTGGAAACATTTTTTGAAAAGCCGAAAAAAAAATGCAAGGGAGTCCATCATTTTTTTCAAAAAACAATAAATTTTTTTTGGAAAAAGTTTGGCGAAATTTTTACATAGCTGGAAAGGTCTGTTAATTTGCTATTCGCCACTGCAAACTGCAACCCCTTACGAGGCTTTGTTGCCGAAATATCGCCATCGACGCCCTTTTTAAGGTTGGATCGAAGTACACAAAGTAATATCATTTGGGATCTGAATAACACGAGAACCAAATCAAATATATCTTTTTAAATTCTTTCGAAAATTCAAAATATTGATTTTTTTAAAATCGATATTTTCAAATATCGATGTTTTTAAAAATATTTTTCTTTTCGTTTTTTCACCAAATAATTACGTTTAACTCATTCGAAATTACTTTATTGAAATTTGTTTTTCAACATCGATAATTAAAAAAAAAGATACATCTTAAATTCAAATTACCTTTACAGTCTTAAAAATTGTTTTCAACATCGATAATTATCGAAAGCGATATTTTTAAAAAAAAAGTTTTTTTTGTTCAAATACTTTTAAATACATATATCTACATTAGGTGTTTTCACGTTTTTCTGAAATCAAAATGTCATAAATGAGCTTATCATATGGTAACGTTTTCGGAATGAAAATTGTTTTTTTTTTTTTAATTTAATCCTTTTGAAAATGTCGATATTTTTCAACATCGAATTTTAATTTGTTGAACAAAATTATTTTTGAAATTTGTATATGAAATTATTGATCATTGATTGTGCGACATGATGATTTTAATGCTTGAACATCGATGTTAAAATATTTCGCTTAAATGAACATCTAACAAATTTAATAGCAGCAATGTATTAAATAAATTGAAATTGGTTTTATTTTTTTTGATTTTCATTAACATATGGTAGCATAGCAAAAGATTTCACGTGAAAATATAAACCTTATGAAGAAATACAAAAAACTGCATATGTAAGCGGCATAATTTGATCCCTCTACATTTTACTAGCAGAACTTGTAGTTCATTTTATGTCGATGTTTTGGATTTGACATCGATTATTCGATGTTACACATGGTTGAACATCGATGTTGAAACATCGGTGTTTTTTCTCTTAACATCGATATGTTTTGTTAACATCGATGAACATCGATCATCCCTAATTGTGTGCTTAGGGCCGTTTGCTGAAATGAAATTTAAGAATTTATGTTTAACATAAGAGCTTATGTGATAGTTTACGCAGAGGAAAAGGTATAACATAAACTTTGTAAGTTGAACATAAATAATTAAGTTTCGTATCTGCAAACGGCTCTTAAATACTTATTTTTGTTCTAGATTAGTTTTTCTAAAACTATGAATAAAGGATATCTACAATTGCGTTATCGAAAGTAATTATTTTGAATAAACCCTTGGGTGTTTAGGCTTCCGCAAAAGCCACGCCTCGTTCCTGATATCCATACATATATTTTCTTTCCTAGGGATTAAAAATTGTAAACAAATTTAAAACAAAATAAAATATTGAAGCATCATCGTCATGGATTCCAATACAAAAAGGAACAATTAAATGTACAAAAATATCCTCTGTATATTCGTGTTTTTATACAAAAACCCCACATCATCTTTTCGTTTCTCATTCCGTCATATTTTCCAAGAGGTCGCTTTAAGTTATGGAGTATCACCTTCCATTTTTATTTATTGAATGTAGAGAATTAGCAAACCTTTACATCGGTGTTAAAAGTTTGAAATTTTTTTCACAGAATCTGAATGAAAATTAAAGGGTTTTTCGCATAGACCTGCGACTACAGGAAACTCCACAAGAAAAAGTATAGACGGGTCAAATCGCATGACCTGTTCATGCTTATGGCAGTGACATCGCCGTTTTCGAAGAACAACGGAATCTCACAGACAGCGACGATGTTTTCGGTTGATCTTGCCCATCGTTGACGCAACGGCGTTGGCTGATTGTTCACTGAATCGGTCGACTTAAATTTGGCCACGACTTGGAAGGACAACCATGTAAACCGTAGAATGAGCGCAACGCACGTATCGTTGCCCCAAAAGATTCTGATATATGGAAATAAAACGATACGTATCTTAGTGACAATTGTGTTGTACGTATACACCTATCTGTTTTCCTTACGCTTTTTTTTTATTATTTTTCATTTACTCGTTGTCTTTTTTCTTTACACTACAGTTCACAATTCCTAACCATTTGCAAAGCTGCGAAGCAAGAGCAAAAACTAAACTTTTGGTTCATCAAACATGATCCCGATACAGAGCAGGGGTGACATTCTGTATCTAAAAAGCGATCAAACGTTTTCGTTTGTGCGAAAGATTTGCTTCAAGTTGCTTCAGAATGTTACCCCAGGAACTCGTGTTGTTGTTGTAATGCATGTATTTTGATGTTCTACATTTATGGATCATCTGATAATAAAAAACGCTATTAAAGTTTTATCATTTGGACGTATCATGTAACTTTGATTTGGCATCGGTGACTGAATAATCAGCCCTATCATCAATTCCATCGTATTCGGAAACTTGTTACGAATCCCGAAAAAAAGTATCACAGAATCCATCGTATCGGAAAATCTCATACAAATTGCCATTACGAACGAATTCTGTGATAGTTATTTTTTTCGGGATTCGGAAACATTCTGATTGCGATGGAATACGTGATAGGGCTGAATAAACAACAGATTTGACACATCTCAATAAAACAACATGGCCGCCATAGGCCGCCAAACTCTACCCGAGCCAATTGAAAACCCTTTAGATAGAAATTGAAAATCTTTATTCATTTTCAGTATTTCGCCCATTCCATTTGCATTTCATAATGCTTTTCTATTTCACCTTTAGGGTGCTCTTAATATCTCTTATGGTTATTATTAAAGATATATTTTAGGCCAAGATTACACATGTAAGTTTAACTTACGTAAGTTGCTTACGTAAGCTACTTTTGAAAAAATTACTGGAGTTGTGAGAGTTAATTACGGTAACTTTTACTAACTTACGTAAGCTGTAAGTTGAAAGAAAATCTAATAAGTGTAAACACGTTTTTACTAACTTCACAGCGCGACACTTAAAAGTTTTCTGCTTAGGGGAAGGAGAATTTGACATTTTGATTGTAGGTGCGTATTAATTCTCGGTAGCGAAGTTGTTCTATTGTTCGAAGTATTCTTTCTGCAAGTGATTTTTGAAAATTTGTATCTTTTTTTTAATTTTATTTAATTTTTTTTTGCAATAAAAACTTGAAATCAGTTGCTGTCATACACTGTCATACATTGGACACTTTCTTTGGATCTTATAATCTCAATTCAAGCAACAAATTTGAGAAAGCTCCATGGATATTTCTTTTTTCGATTTAATTTCTTATCCAACACGATTTTTGTTGCTTTTTATTTTATTTATTACAATAACAGCAGCTAATTGCAATAACAGCAGCTAATTGCTGCCGACGAGAAATCATTTTCTCAATAAATTGTAAATCAATCACTTATTTGTTCATAATTATGTAGTATAAACGGTTCTGTAAGCGCTTACGTAAGTAAAACTTACATTCAACTTACGAAAGCATTTCTTACTGTAAGTTCACCTATAGTGTAAACATTCCTGTAAGTTACTCATGTAAGATTTACGTAAGTCGTAAATAAAACTAACATGTGTAATCCTTGCCTTATAAGTATGTCTTGATACTGAAGGTGTAGAGCCAAACGAAGCTGTCTTAATTATTATTTTGCCGACCGATTTATCGCCCACTGCCTATACCACCAATAGTTTTTGCTGCACGAAAACTCGGTTTGTTTATATTTTTTGTAATTTTTATATTTATTCTTAAATATGGTTTTTCATTCTTTTTTTACATAATTTATTTATATGTATAATATATATTACTACAATCATTCATTTTTCCTTAATAAGTTTTTTGTATTACTTTTTTAATTATTAGTGCATTTCTTTTAAATATTGTTTCCTTATTTATATATATTTTTGTTTGTTTAAATATATATATATATATATATATATTTATATATATAATAGTATCCACCATTTATTTGCTAGAATATTTTTTTTTCAAGGTCTTGTTCTTTACTTTTGTTAAATTAATTAACGTTTTTTCATGTTTTTTTTTCTGTTTTCATTTCGATTCTTAGTTAAATCTTTTATTTCTTAATATTTTTGTCAAGAAATTCTCTTAAATATTTTTAATAAATTACACATCATGTTTTCATGTACTTTTTCATTATAGGTTTATTTTCTTTTTTTAAATATTTGCCAGTTAATTAATTTATTATTTTCAATATTCAGTTTTCTTACTGTTTTCTTTTTTTTTTATATTTTTATCGTCGGTGTGTCGCTTTATTTTTTTTTTTTTTTGTTAATGAATACTCTTTGTTTACGTACTAACGCATTTAATTCAATAATAATTAAAAACAAGTAAAAATATAAGAAATGTAAAAAGACTAATAAACAAAACAGAAGTATATAGGTATACACATTTAATTGAAAACTGTTATATTTGTTTTGAAATAGTAAATAAGCATGCATTTTTTGTTGTATGTTATTTTTTTTTAAATTAATTCATAATTTACCGTTGAGAGGCTGTGTATAGGCGCAATATATTATTAAAAAAAAATACAACTACATACATTTTATGTATTTTTTTTTTGTTTTTTTTTTTATTATTTTATGTAAAATAGTTTCGTATAATAAATTTGCAAATAAAAAAAAATCATATACAATTACAATAGTCGCTATAATTATTTTACATATACAATTACGATAAACATATATTTATATATTTTTTAATATATCCATTATTATAATTTAGTTCATATTTTTAATTAATATTTATAAAAATCTAAAACAAAATATGCAGTTTGTTATTTTTATAATTATGTTTCTTTAATGTGTCATTGTAATGTTTTTTTTTTTTTTTTTAATTATTTGTGAATTGTTGTCTTGTTTTATCTAAATATTGAAGAGAAAGTCAATGTTTAGATTTTATTATTTATAATTAAAGTCATTAATAATTATACATACATCTGAAGTTATACATATATTTTTGTGTGTGTTTGAAGATTAAACCTTCTATGCAGATCTTTTTAAGAGAACAATTTGTATAATATGTATATTTTATTGATGTTATTAAATAAAACAAATAAGAAATATTAAACAAATTTAAATACGACTACAGCTTTGATTTAAAAATATAAACATTCAGACATGCATCAATTATTAGCATCCACCATCAGCATTATTATTTATACATATATTTAATAGTTAATATAAACTTTTAAAGTTGCTTATATATTATCTGTAGTTTAGTTTATTTTTAATTGTTTTCTTTTTTTTCTTTCTTTTTTTTAATTGTTAAGGAAATATTATGTACTGTTTAAATATTTAATAAGTGTGTGGTTTGTCTCTGTGTGGGTTATATGTTTTATCATAATAATTACTTAAATATATAATTAAGTTACATTCATCGCATACCTACTCTTTTCTGCTAAAAATTGCAGTCAAGTATTGTTTATTATTTAATTTGTAAATTTTATTATATTGAATTTTGTTAATTATTTTTTTATACAAGTTTCGTTATGTGTGTGTGTATGTGTTGTTTTGATCAGTCATCATCAATGTGTTCTTTTATGTTTTGGCTGATTTCATGGATTACTTAGTTATCTTTTTTTTTAAATAACAAATAGAAAAATACCTATTTTTCATTTTTACATATAATTTTTTTATATATATATATGTATATACATATTATTATATACATATGTATATTTATATAGTATTATTATATACACATGCATATTTATATAATATTATTAATTTAATTTTTAATATTGAGTGCAATATTTAAGTATATTTTATTATTGTTGCGTCACGTATACATCGCTGGCGCAGTCTCAAAGTTATTTTTTGTATTTATTTCATCGAGAATTTTTGTGTATGAAAAGAAACAAAAAAAGAAAACAATTTTCCCGGAAAAAATCTTCTCATCATCATTATCTTTCCTTCTTTTTATTCAATCACAGCATCGTTAAAAGCAAACATTTAAAATTAAACAAATCTTATTTCTGCTGATGACTTGTTTTATCTTGCGCTCTCTTTGTTTCTTTCTTTTTAATTTCTTTCTATTGTTTTGCTATACATACATAAAAACAACCGTAAGCTACCGTTAATTCTACTACGACTACTAGCACTAATTGAATTGAATTTTTTTTTGTTTTTCTATTAATTTTATTTTAAAATATTTGCTTTCATACAAATTTCACACACTCTTTCTTTCTCTCTCTCTCTCTCTCTCTGTCTCGCCAGAGACAAAATTGGTATGCCTTTGGCTGCCCTTAAGTTTCAATAACTTTTTATTAAAAACCTTCCTGCAGTAGTTGCAGGGGATGTTCTCTTTATTAACTCAATTATTTCAGTGACCCTTATATCTCTTCTGGAATATTTCAATAACAATTATTTGATTATCTGATTCCATCAAAATGTATCCTTCATTCAGTGAATCTCGTAAACTATTTTCCGCATTAAAATTTAAACCCTTCTCTCAATCATTCCAGTCCCAACCAATGTTTTATAAAAATTAATAACGACTACGTCGACTTCTTGTTTACTACGCAACAGCGGCCGTAGTTGATGTTGTCGCCGTTATGTTGCTATTATTATTATTACTATTGCTACTACTGTTGCTATTGTTATTATTATTACTACTACTATTACTACTATTTCCTGTTATTGTTGCTGTTGTTGTACTCAGGTTTTTATTATTATTGCCGACCCCCCCAACAATGCCACTGCTACCCGATGTTGGATTCTCAATGCTATTGGGTGCTGTTGTGGCAGGTGTTGATGATGCAGTCGCTCCAGCCGATGAAGAGGCTGTTGAAGATGATGACGATGGTGACGCTATTGATGGGGCAATAGTGGCACCGATGGGAGCAGTTATGTTACTGCCACTGTTGCTGCTGCCACAACTGCTGTTGCTGCTATTACTTATATCGTTAAGTGTTGCCGACGGTGGTACTAGGATTTCTTCAGATTTATTACAAGTTAGGCTAGAATTGCTGTAACAGCTGCTGCTGCTGTTGCTGTTACTACTATGAACATTAGAAGATGAGAAATTTGTTACTGCTATGACTGTTGCCGTAGAAGCGACATTTGCATTTGTACTTAAATCACCACCGGCAGTGGTACAACCCACTTCATCGACAACTATTGCTGGTAATTGTTGTTGTGCATTCTGTTGCTGCATCAATTTTCTATTCTCATTAGATTTTATGTTGTCTTGTTGTTGCTGATGAAGCTGCTGACGTTGCTGCAATCGATATTCCATAGACGGCATGGGGCCAGGACCACGTGAGACCTGAAATAGCACTCGCGAAATGATGAGAGCAACCTGCTGATCTAGTATATGACTCATAACTAAGCCCAATAGACGAGGTTCCTGCTGCATGAACAACGACCGATTGTCTGGATGTCGAGAGAGATGGAGCAAAGTTCCAGCTGCTCGTCTGAGCATATCTAAACTCGTTCCCATCGAATCTGGATTTTCACGGAGGTAATTAATGCCGTGCTGATTTGCCACTCCGATGGCAGTCTGTTCGGCTTGCTCGATAAATGCAACTAAGTATGATATACACGGCGATTGCAATGCCACCGAACGCGCCATTGAACTGTCGGCTGCCGCGAGGTAATGCAACAAGTTTACTGAAAACTCCCTTAGCACTTGATCCTCGTTGCGGCAAAGGTGTCGTGTAAGAACAGCGCATAGCTTTTCGAGTCGCGAATGTGGTGGGGTGGCAATCACCAAATCAACGTTCGCATCAGTTACACACAACTTACACAGCGCTTCTAGTGCCAAGCGCTGTGGCGACAGTGCAGAATTGGATCCACATGATGGGAATGGATCTTGCCCATGCGCTGATGGACAGACGGCCCAATGCAATAGTCCATCGAGTACAGGCCTCGTTATAATCTCTTCGTAACGGGACAATTCCAGATGACCAGCAATATTGGCCACTGCTACGAGCATATTCTCCCGGATCGTGATCAAATAATCCCACCACCATTCTTTTTCTCCATGCAACGAACTACATGAATCAGAGAAATCAGTATCCTCCTCCCGATCGTAGTTACGGGTTTTTGGTGTTCTCAGGAGGTGCTCATGGTTTAGTAAAAGCAACTTTCCGAGGAGAGCAAGGAATTTCGAGGATTTCGCCAGAATCGTCTCGTTTCCAGGAACAAACGTCAAATTGCGGAATATATTCGATAGGCATATGCAACGACGAGCCAGTGAATCCTGACTCTCGTTAACCAAGTAGAGACTAGCTTCGTCGCGGGTATAGCACTCGTCCTCATAGCCAGACATGCGACGACGTTGAAGCACTGATGCTGGATCTCGGACGCTTGACTTTGGATCGAAATCGGATCCTTTGGAAGGCGGAGGCGCGCCATTCAGAAGCACGCGAGGGTGTTCAATGTCCATGTCTACTTCTCGGCAGTCACTGTCAAGAAGATCCTTTGGTTTGATCAAATTATCACTACTTCGTTCACAGACCAAACTATCAGCACCAACAACAACGTCCTCTGTTTCCTCTTTTTTCACCTCCGCCTTAATGGAAATGGCATGCGGTGATGAACCGTCGCCGCCACTTGCTTCTAGGAAATTCATTTTACATTTTTTAGCAGATCCGACCAAATTAGTTAGTCCATTCTTATTGTTATTACTGCTCGTGTTGCTCGAAATACTAATGTGTCTTCGTTTTTTGTTGAACGCAAGTACTTTGTTGTTGCTGTCCTCTTCATCATCTCCTCCAACACCGACTTCGTCTCGATCCAAATAATCATGGAACAATCTGACGGATTTGTCTTTTCTACTCCGTCTGCCACCAATGTATCGTGCAAATGGAATGTCAATGATCTCAGACTTAAAAACGTCGATAACGTTATCGTGTGGATCACGTTCAATGTGATCGTATGTCCAGGCATCGCTGCCAATTGGTACTGTAAGCTGGTATTTTTTGTTTGAGTCAAAGTCCCAAGGTTTGAGCTGATCCGACACGAATATATCATCTTCGGCATTTTGTATCCGGACGGGCATGTTCTTTCGTGAGACCATTGTGTAGTTTGGGGTGTTCGATAGGAGCAGTACCTTTTCGTCAGTGTTTGTGGGCGCCATTAGTTGACCTAAATCCACGTTATAATTGCAGTCTTTATCAGCGTTGTTTTCATAGTGCCGCGCCCTGCTCCGGCTACAGATACTGGTGACGCAGGCATTGTTCTCATTTTCGAACATTTCGGCGAGGTTCTTTTGGAAATGCTCTAACAGAAGACTAAGCAATCCAGGCAGATGTGTCAAGCCGAAGTACTGGATTGTGGAGTCGTCGTACAGCAGAATGTTGAGTATATCTAGCGCCCATGTGCTTTCCGAAAGCAGACCCGATTGGAGGGACATGAATATCCGCCATGGATCAATGGGGCAAACATCGCTTTTAACCAAACGTTTTCGTCGATATAAGACTGGGGTTGTCGACTCCACGCTATCTGGTGGAAAAACAATGTCTTTCTTTTGCATTTGGGCTGTGGGCGGAAATGGGCCCGGCTGTGGTGGTGGAGGCGTCGCTTTGCTACCGCCTGGCATCACATTAGGTCCAGGTGGGATCGATGGACCGCTTACAACAACACCTGGCTGTGGACCCACCGATCCAGGTGGCCCAGGTGGTGGAACTCCACTACTACCACTGGGTTGAGGTGGTGGCATGTTGAATGGTGGTTTGCCTCCTGCACTGATGGCCACCGTTGTTGAAAGTCCAACAACTGAACCACTGCCGGGCAGTCGTTGCGGCGGTGGCCGAAGTGGGGAACCGGGATTCTGTTGTGGGGAATTCATGTTTGTCCACGGCTGCTGCTGATTAGCTGGGTAAGGAGGTTGAGACTGTGTGGGGTAGCGGTGTTGATCCCACTGAGCCGCTGCCTGCTGATTGGGCGGCGGCGGTGGTCCAGAAGCACGCGGGGAATTACACCATGCTTGTGGCGTAGGTGAGGGAGGGTATTGGCCACGGTACTGGCCAGCACCACCTTGCCAACCACCTGTTTAAAATGAAAATCTGTATGAAGGTTTCCCTTTTTTACATGAGAACTTTGAGTTTAATACTAACCATACATTTGCGGTCTCTGATTGTAACCAGCATAGCCCTGAGAATCTTTTACAAAATCTGGATGTCTCCTTGGCTGCGGACTCTATAATTAAAATTAGTTTCCTTTCCATAACTAAAATTTCAATTGATATTACCTGCTCAGGAGGAGCTCGATAATAATCGGGCTGTTGTGGAGCTGCAGGAGGATATGTACTGGGAGATGCCCCAGCTCCAGTTGGCGGTCCTGTGGGCGTTGTCGTACTACCGCCAGGTGGAGGTACTGTTTGTGTAGCTCCTGGAGGTGGTTGGTTATAAGGCCGGCTTGCATAGGGGTACGTATTTGCTGCCGGTGAGGAACTTAAAGCAGAAAAATTTTTGCTTGTGAGTATTTAACTTAACTTTAGAAAAAAATTGCATCAAACAATATTAATTATTGACATTACAAAAAATAATTATAGTGCAAAAACATAAATCGGTAATAAAAGACTCACGCTTCTCCCTCCGGACCATAGGGAGGATACATGGTACGATTTTGTGGTGGAAACTGGCCTTGGCCTTGAGTAAATTGTCCGGCCGGCACTGAAGAATTGTATTGTTCACTCGACCCGTATTGGTTATAGCCTGGTTGACCTGGATATGGGCCGCCTAGAAACAAATTAAATTTGTATTTATAAAGATATTCTTTCAAATAAAATTATGTTCTTATATTTTAAGTTAAGATATAAATACAACTTTAAAACTAAGTCAATGAAAATGGAAGAATTAGAATATGAATTTGCTAGTTTTTTTTTTATATTTTCTACACACAATTTAACAAAATATTAACAATAACTCAAGCAGGTTGAAGCATTTAAATAAAAACAAAAAACATTAGCAAACAAAAAATACATACATACGTCTGAAATAAAAGGACATGGTTATACAAATCATACATAACAAACAAATATGAGAAAATATAGCTCTAGTAATAAATCGAATTCAATGTGTGCTTTTTACAAACAATCCTTTTTAAAATAAGGCAGGGTTCTTAAATCAGCTGATGCATTTAATTAAGTCCTTATCACAACATAACCAATAGGTTTTTGGCCGGTTTTTTTTTTCTGAATTCGGCACTCAGATAGCGATGTGATGGGTTTTTTCAATAATTGGCAACCAAAAATAAAAACCTCTTGTTTTATGCAATGCGTTTTAAATTCGTAGACGAATGTTTTGTGTTCTGTGGAAAGGCTTAGTTATAACCTTTCTGCAAACAGCTGATGATTTAATTAACTAATTACGAACAATCTTTATAGTAGGCACAGTCAACCAACAAAGTATTTATGATATCCATTGTTTATACATTGTAGGTGATGAAGCGCGCTACCAAAAATAATATGACTTTTTTTCTAAGAAAGTAATTGGTTAGTTTATTTTTATTTATTTACAGAATTAAAGAAAATGGACAATTGGGATGATGAAACAAGTGCCGCTAGCAAGCACTTGAGTCTATCATTTACGTCTGAAGGGAGTTTCAGCGCACGTCCTCCAAGTAGATGGATTGTAATGAGCCTGGTAAACTCTTTTGCCGAGCCTTAGATAGTCGGACGAAGGCCTTACCACTGCAATCTCACAGTTCGGACGCACGAAGCCATTGTGGCTAATTCGAACTTAGTTGCTGAAATGGGTATCTGTAACTGTAAACTTTTTCTTATAAACTTAAAATTTCAAATGATACAACTAGTTGTATCATGCTGACGAGGCACATTTTGACTTAAATACGTAAAATGAACAAATGAAATTGTGAAATATATAGTTTACTCGGATATACTCCATGTAAAGTAACCGTATCCACCTCAACTCGCAGTGTAGTGTGAAGTGTCGCCAAACTGCATTATCGGGGCTATACTTAATTTATAACAGTTTTAAACGAAGGACCCTTTATAAACAAAACTGTTATACATTTTCAATTCTTTAGCAACTAACAAGATGAGGCAAACTCACGTGTTACCAGTCCTGTTATGACAGAACAGTAAGGACACAAAACCCAACTGTACCTGATTTTGTTTTATGGATTAAAAAAAAAATAATAAATTAATTAAATTAATGAAGCCAGAGCAAAGTGGGTGTGTGTAAACGCGCTTCGCTCAACTTGAAAAAGAAACTCTGGGTTTCTGACTTATGTCCACCGGCGGAGGGTCCTGGCCCTGCGTATAGCCGCATAAATAGTACTTTTATAAACCAAAACTGTTATAATTGCCATGTCTAGAGTCACTTCCATTCATAAATATAAGGCGTATGCATGTTTTTTCCAATGCCAAAAAATAATTTGATAAAAAAAAATTATGTCGGGCCTAAAGAAACACATTTTAAATACAACATCAAACTGTCTTGCCGACGGGAATTATATATATTGTTATCGATAGTTTGTATGGAAACTCAATTTTTTCTGTGATGGCGTCGCTAACTCTCGATGTCGTTTTTTTCGTCCAATATCTTCGCGTTTGCAAAAAAACACGACCTAGCGGCCCATTTCTGGATTAATGGGTAGGTCAACAAACAAAATTGTCGAATTTGGGGCGATACCAATCCACATGAGATCCAAGAACGTCCAATGCACATCCCAAAAGTCACTGTTTGGTGTGGATTTTTGGCTGACATTGGCTAGGACATCACCGTCAACGGCGAGCACTATACGTCGATAATAACCAACTTCTTTTGGCCTGAATTGGATGATATGGTGCCACACAGCTCACGCCACATTGCTAACTATGTACAAGCAATTCGAGGACATGGCATCTCACGTGGAGGTGAACTGGCCACCGAGATCTTGCGATTTGACCCCGTTAGACTTTGTCTTGTAAGGTTTTTTGAAGACGCAGTTCTATGCAAATAATCCACAAACTACAGCGGCCCTCAAAGCCAACATAAGATATGCCATCGGTCAAATTCAGCCTGATTTATTCGCCAGTCATGTGATATTGGACATTTCGAATGCGCGCCACCCAGAGGAGCCGCGGCGGACATTTGAACGATGCTATATTCAAATAAATTTCGATGATTTCTCACACACACTTTGTTTTATTTAAATTTAAAGGAAGCGCTTAATGAAAGACACTGTACGTACATATTTCGATTCCTAATTGTCGAACAGAATAAATTTTTAGACAAAATGTGTTTATCTAGAATTTATGAACATTTTTCTTGTCCACAGATGAGGGCAGCAAAAATTTCAGTTTCCAGTTTTGACTCGCTCTATATAGGTATAGGTTTGCTTTCGTATAAGCGAAATTCTTAGTGTTATCAAATCTAACATTACGATGACTGAGAATTCCTGCTAGTCTGTGCGTCCAGGTGTATGTACATCCTAAACGGATTTGCTTCAAACTTGATGCGGACCATTTGTATGCAATTGCGTAGAAAAATTTAAGTTGTCTTTCGGATCATCTAGAACGAGTATAGCTGCCATACACCCGTTTCGGTTTATTTTCAAATAATATTTCGCAATAATATTACGTATGAGGTTTTTGCCAAACAAAATTCGCATAATAAAGGGTGGTTAAATTTTAAGGGCCGATGTTGAATGTGAACCACATCTAAACGTCAAGTTTTTTTCTCCATTTCATTTGACATTACTCAATTTCAGACTAACTCAATTTGAACCATGGAAAGATACACAATCGAGCAACGCGTTTAAGTTATTCAGGCGTTCAAATCAAAAGAAAATCATCTTCAGTGATGAGGCACAATTTCACCTCAGTGTATTCGTCAATAAGCAGAATTGCCGAATTTGGGAGAATGTAATGTGGACGATATATGGTTTCAACAGGACGTTGCCACTTGCCACACAGCTAACGAAACAATGGCTCTTTTTCGCGACAAATTCAATGGCCGTGTTATCTCACGTGGTGGCGATGTCAATTGGCCGCCAAGATCATGTGATTTGACATCGTTGGACTTCTTTCTTTGGGGTTATTTGAAAGAAAAGGTGTACGTCGATAAGCCAGCAACAATTCAAGAGCTAAAGGATGAGATAATTCGGCACATTAACGGCATAAAACCTCAATTATGCCTCAGCGTCATCGAAAATTTGGACTATCGGATGGAGGTGTCCCGCCGAGGTCGCGGCAGCCATTTGGCCGATATTTTGTTCCATACATAAGTGAACCATACCAATATTATCATAATAAGAAAGAAATGACAATAATTTCCTTAATAATTTGTGTTTTATTCAAAATCAACATCGGCCCTTAAAATTTAACTACCCTTTATAACGGAAACAGGGGTTTGATGTTTTTTTTCGAGAAATTGGCTCATTTTGAGGTACCAGGTGGTAGGTATGGTACCACGTAGGAAAATATTCATAACTCGTAGGGAATTTTCGCAAATGACACTGTTGGAAAAATATAATTATATAGCGTTCTGTATTTAATTAAAAATAATATACGGAATAAGGGTGAATATAAAGGGCTGGTTATGGCGATCATAAAAAAAAATCCTTTGGATAATTTATTTATATTCCTAATAAAAATTCTTTTTCGGTACAGAATTTTCATCAGGAAAATTGATAAATAGTTTTTTAAGAAAAAAAAATCTTCCCAAAGGAAAATTTAGTTTGCAAAAAAATTTATTCAAGTGATTTCTCACAGATTTTAATTTTTCAAATTGTAAGTAATTATCCAAAAAAAAAATTATTTCTGATGAGTTTTCATGATTGCTAAAACCTAACCTAAGAAAAATTGAATTCAAAAAATTTTTCAATAATTCTCTTCTTAAAGTGTGTTCATTTCGTTTGTGTAGAGAAAAAAATAGGATTTTTCCAAATGGCGCAAAGAATTTTTTTTTTCATTTGATGTACATAATACATCACTGTTTTTTTTACTACTTTCAATGATTTGATGTAAGAAAGCTGATTTCAAAATTGAAAGTGAGTACGATGAATGAGGTAATCAGCCTTATTGTGAGTTTCACCCGAACAACATTCCACCCGGATAAATTGACATTTCACTTTTCCCCTATTGTAAGTTTCACCCGAAAAATATTAAATGTTCAAAAAATTCCCCTTATTGTGAGTAGTCAATTCGGGCCAAATTAAACACAATTAATTGGCAAAATGTTCACTTACTTTTTGGAGGCGAACGAAAGAATAACAAACGATATCATGATGGCAAATTCTTTATTCTAGGAAAACGGAATTATGAATTGAATTTTTTATATCAGGAACAACAAAATCAGCAATATATAAATTAAGGTACGTCGTATATTCCAAAAATATACCCTGAAACACCTTCTAATGTTCGTTTTAACTTTGTGTATGAATTGCAATAAAAATGAAAAATTTTCTTTAATTATCTCTTCTTTATTTAACTTTAATTTTTTTTTACATACATAAGAGTTGCAGCGCGATGATTATATTTACAAATTTTATGAAATTTGTGTAGTTGGCACTTTGATTTTCAGAGCTTACAAATATCAAATCACCTACATCCAGTGATGGTACATGTAGGGAAAAATTCCTTTATGGTTTATTTTTTGTTTATAATCAAAAAATCACTGTCATAAAATTTGTCTGCTTCTAAGTTAAACTGTTTCTAATAATCATATTTTGCTTCCACACTTGCATCCAAACAAAAAAACAAATCAGTTTCAGCATAACCTCAAACCTTCAAAATGGATAGAATGTGTGATGGTCTTAAAACAAATCCTAAAAATGTTCACGTATCAACACATGACAAATTGTGTGAGATGCAGTAAATGAATAAAAATTAAATAATTATCATAATTCCATTGGTGTAGGGAAGAATTTGAGATTTTTCTTTTATGTAGTAGGTATTTTATTTATTTTCATATCCCATCACAGCTAATATCCCAACTATTTGTTCGAAATGTCATTTCTAGTTCGAAGTGGAATTTTGTTCGGGCGAAACTCACAATAGCTTTTAAAATTCCAGGCGAACAAAAACTTTTAAGGTGAAATGTTTTTCTTGTGAAACTCACAATAAGGCTGAATGCTTTTTGCGATTCCATTCGGATTCTGTGAAGACAATTTTTCGTGATTCGTAGCGTAGAAGTCCATTCGGAGATTTGTTACGATGGATTCTGTGATAGGGCTTTGTATCATAATTGTATGAAGTTTGAAAAAAGTCTGCAAAAAGATTACAAGAAGATTGTAAATCATTCGACTTAATGCCCTCATACTCAATAAAAAACTACTCATTAGCATCTACGGAGTCGTTTTTGAAATATTGAGTTTTCAAAAAACTTTTTTTAAAAACCTAAAAAATAGTTGTTTTTTTTAAATCCATTAAATATTTCTGTTTAAATATTAATATAATATCAATGATTTTTCATTAAAAAATATTGAACCGTTTTCGAAAATAGCGAAAATAAAAAAAATGGTACTTTATTTACTTTTACTTTTTTACTAAAAGGCAGCCTATACCTAGTAAATTTTTAGATTTCTTTTTTTAAATCTGTGGAGCCGATTTTGAGAACAGTAAGATTTTCTTTCTGTGCAAAATTTTTTGTATGAAAACCTATATTTTAAGAACTTTTGCTACTCAGGCCGATCATCCGACTTCTTTTAGTGGTGCTTAGTTTATTACGTTCAATTTTAATTTGACAAACTTTTTGCCCAGCTGAGAGTTGAACATAGACCAAGGGTCTTCAGATCCATTGAGGGTGTGTAAGCTTTGCAGCCTAACTGCGAGTGTCTTATCACACAAAAAACAACTTTAAAACATTTTATGTTAGTTCACAAAAATGTCGTTGACACACTTAGACCGTAGTTGGCTTATTGTGATACCACAAGAATCTAGGAACTATCCTTCCTATTCATTGAACAACTTGTAGCTTCTTACGAAGCGTGCGAGATTACTTTTGTCAACATTTACCAGATCGCTAAGATCGTTGTAGTAGTACTCTCCGACATGGAGTTTACGTCGTTGGGATAGAGCAGGATAAGTGCAGAGGAGATTCTGCTATCGATTCTTCCTCTTCTTCATCCATACAGTTTCTGCAGAAATTATTTGAGAATACTCCAAGCCTCGATGCGTGCTTGCCTATCAAGCAGTGCCCGATAATGACACCTATAACGGAGCCGATATGTAGTCTGCTTAGAGATATTAAACTCTTGGAGCGCTTCAGATCTAGCTTTGGCCATATCTGTTTTGTCGCTACACAGGTGGTGATGTTGTTCCACCTTAGGTTTGTTTTCTCTATAGGTAATGCAATGGGTATACCTATATTTGAACAATTTGGTGAAATAGGTAGTATTGTTCCACTTCCGGCGAGTTCGTCAGCCCTGCAATTTCCTGGAGTGTCCCCATGGCTCAGCACCCAACAGAGGTGAATATTAAACTGTTGTGCTATCTCAATGAGAGACGATCGACAGTTGAGGGCTCTTTTAGAGTTCGTAGAGACAGATTCCAGGGATTTTATGGCGGCTTGGCTATCCGAGAAGATGGGGATATCTGTGTTAGATATCACGTTTTCTTTAAGCCGAGATAGTATTTTCTTTTATAAGTTCCGCCTGGAACACGCTACAGTGATTGGGAAGGCGAAAGGAGAGATTTAAATTCATCCTGTCTCGAGTACACACCCCCACCAACCCCGTCATCAGTTTTTGATCCGTCCGTATAGAAGTGGATTGACTCATCTTCCAGAAATGCCAGATCCTCCCTAGATCTGGATGGTATGGTGACCTGGAAGTTTTTATCGAACTGTAACTGGGGGATGGTGTAGTCAATGTTACTTGAAATTGTTCCGAATGAGTTCAGAATGATGAAGTGACCAATGTCATCAGTAGTCCACTGTGAGGAAGCTTTAAGACGAATGGCTGTGGTTGCAGCTGAACATAATATCTAATGCAGCAGATGGGGTTTGTACGAAGTACTCCGCCCATCCAACGGGAAGCTGAACGTTGGGCCTTGCTTAGTTTTTCACAGTTTGTCCTTTTATCTAAAGCGGTCCACCATACTGTCACACCGTGTGTAACAACCGTCGTGTCTGACAACCGAGGTGTATAGCCAATTAGTAATGCTGGGTTTAAGACCCCATTTCTTTCCTACGGCTTGTAGTAGTACTATTTAAGTGACAAAGAAAAAGTTCATACAGAGAAAACAAATGTCACAAAAGCAAACGTCAAAAAAAACACAAACTAAAAAAAAATCCTGCCTTTTTGGCCATCTCTGAAGTTGGAGTGAGAAAAAACACTGCCTATGATTGCAAATAAAATTTTATAAAATAAACAGCCCTATTCTGCTATTCACGTGAATCGTTAATTTGATTCCCTTTCAATCTTTCGACCTTTCCATTCTGCTATCCATCGGGTGAACTACATTATCTCAAACCAATACATTCACGTAAACAGCTGTTCATGCGAAAATCATGGGAAATTTGGATAAATTGTTTTGGTTAATCATTTTAAATTAAAAACAAAAATAGAAACAGTTTTTTGACTTTTTTTTCGACTTCTAAACAGAGGAATGAGAGAATCAAGACACATAGAACTTGTTTTTGGTAATATCTGGTTTTAATTTCATTGCAGAAATAAGTGTGCTGAATAATTGATCTCTATTTGTTGTTCTACCCCCAAAATGTTAATAAGCTATTATTTACAAACAGATATTATAAATAAAGCAATAAAATAGATTTTACTTACACTTGCCAGACAATCCAATACAAATGAAAAAAATCCGTTATATTTCATATACGGATCTGAATTGTATAGAATGAATGCGTTCACGTGAATAAGAAATTTACCGAATTTACCTACTTAAACCCAGTTTATTTCGAATGAATAGCAGAATAGTGATTAGTGAAAATTCATAAAGATTTCCCCGCGCTGAATAGCAAAATAGGGCTGAATGTGCCCACCAAACAAAATATCTGAAATAAACGTCCGGAAATAACGATGGCAGAAACAGTTATATTTGGTCTTAAGAAATAAATTTAAAAAAATCATCTGGGGCTATTGCCTACTAACGCTTGGTCTTATTACCGAAACAGTAAAATTTTGAATAAAAAAAGAGTCTTCATCTTTATCTTATTGATATTATAAATGAGAAAATGTGTTTGTCTGTTTGTTCCACTATACCGTCTTAAATACTAAACTAATTTTCAAGAAACTTGGTGAAAAGATGGATCATGACAATAAAAATATGCTCAAAAGTTGAGATAAAAATTGTATTATTTTATTAAAAAAAAATATCTCATAAGAAAGGTTATGGCTTCCGAAAAATGTAAGCGTTCTTTTACTTTGGGGATATTATTAATAAAAATATCCCATTTAATGTAATGCGTTCTGAAACACATTATCAATGTAAAATATTCCATTTTATGTTACGCGTCCAAAAAAACTATATCCCCTTTCACACGAGGAAACTGAGTTGCCAGCAACATTCATTTTGTAGGTGAGAAGGGCAAGAAGTAAGAAGGGGAAAATGAAATCTCCCCGGTCAACGATTCGAGGAGAGAGTGTGTTCAAAGAAGGTATTTTAAAAGGAAACTACAGAAAGTTGCCACGATTTTGTTTCTTCGTGTGAAAGGAACAGATAAGGAAATTAAAAGAAAACGTCAAAAAAATCTCCAGCAACTTGTTTCCTCGTGTGAAAGGGGACATACGTTCAATTTTAATCTCCGTTTGCGTTCACTATGTAAACGGAAAGATAATAGGTCTGTTTACATATTCGTACAAATTCGTACGACGTCGCACAACTTTTCACAAATTCCTTTTTGATGTGTAAACATCTATGCTGGCGGTAGAGTGAAAAAAAAACGTGAACGTTCGTGTGCAACGTTACGTCGTACAACGTTACGGTGTGCAACGTTACGATCTGCATACTAGGATGGGTGCGTTCAGTGAAAAAATCTTAAGATCCCCTTCAAGCAAAAACAAGTCCGTTTTGGATCCGCGCACGTTAATGTTTACACATATTATCCGTGAGTCCCGGCACTCACACAATTTTTTTTGTTAACTCAAAAAAGTTGCTACGAAAGATCACGAGGATGAGAATTTTCCCCTTCATGAAAAATTTGATACGTTCCGCAACATAAATTTCTGTTGAGAAAATATATTGGTTGTTGCGAATTGCAATCTGATTGTTACGAACTATTTGCGTTCCACATACCATCCACACTTTAACGTGTAAATTGTTCGTGCCCGACTAACCTCAAAATCACAATTTGTTTTTGTTTTCTTGGTTGGTCGACCAATAAAAAAAAACCATGTGATATGTGAACGAAATTTCAAAATGGAAGAATATTCGTTTATTTGTTGGTCGTTGGTCGGTTTCACGTGAAAAGTCGTTAAGGGGTTAGATTGTGACGTTTTATACACAAAAGCACTTCAAAGCCATTTTTTTACCAATTTCCTCGGGGCTTGCAACAAAACACGGCTATTGTCCTCAAAATTCGAAAGACAAATATTTTTTTCTTTTAACCGAAACTGTTTTCCAACAGCGGATTTGAAAAATGACTTTTAACAGCTCTGGATTTCTTTCCAAATAAACCTGGACCCATGTTCTGTAACTCTCGCATCGATAAAATCATTCGAGAAACGATGGAAAATAGAAAAAAAACTCATATGATTTGTTTCAATTTTCATCGTTTCTCGAATGTTTTTAAATATGCGAGAGTTACAGAACATGGGTCCTGGAGTGCGTGACAGCGTGAGTGTACATTCAGTGCGAGCCCCGATCACTCATCGAACACAATGCAAATAAACTATGTATTTAGAAAAAAGTGTCACATAAAATCCCACAGAGTGAGTTCAGGGGTTATAGACGATAGTTGATAATCAAAATTAATACTTTTGCTCCACGTAAGGTGATTATCAAATTGATTATCGCTTTTATGACACCGCTTACTTGCAACAGCTAGTTAGGTGCCGTTTTCGCGAGCAATGAAGGTTGGCTCGACTTCAAATCCACCAAAACCCGAAAGTTTTGTGAACCAAGTAGTGTTTTAAAGTTATAGAAATAAAATGAATAAATAAATTTTGGCGAAGCGAAGTTTTTAATTCAAAGGAAATTTCATTTTGCCGCAGAGAGAAATTAAAATACATTATTATGTAGTTACAACGAAGTGCTTGATAAGGCATTGTATACAACCTCGCTAGTTCGGGATGAGTTCCAAATAGGAAGAGAGTATAGTAATTTGTTCTTTTGTTGGATCTAACCTATAAGAAAGTATTTATTTAAATACTTCATAACTTCTCCGTAAATTTACATTTCAAACAGGATAATCAGAACTTTGAATTGAAAACAAATTTTACAAACGAAGCCAACAGCTGACTGAAATGACATTTCTTTTGTGGAGAATTGCAAGTGCTACCAAAAAGCCAAGCATTTTTAGTGATCGTTTTACGCAGAGGAAAGAATAGTTGATAATCAAAAACGACAACTAAAACAGCGACAGTCAACTATCACCTTATCCGATTCCACCCCAGGGTACAACAGGGAACAAAACAAACCTATTAGTTAACTATTGTAAATGCACCACTGCCAAAAGAAAAAGAAAGGAGACAAAAATATATATATAAAAATAAAGAAACACAAGATGTGCAACCCACACTGGGAATAGGGAATATCCTATGTAGCTATGAGTTTTTGACGTCAAAAATTCTTTTTGTTTTGGGAAAGTAATAAAGGTTGAACTTCGATGATCATATTTTTACGAATTTAGCCATTCATAACGTGAAGTGGGTTAAAGCCCAGAAAGTAGTATTCAATTAAGAAAGGTAGCTTAAATATTTATCTAGCGAAGCTTAATTTTGTCTACCAGCTATTACTAAATAAAACTCAAAAATATGGCAAAAAAAAACATGTTTATTTAATAGTTGGTCGAAATAAGGCCAAATTAATAATAATTCTTATTCAGCACCCTAAGAAACTATAATCCAATTGTTATTTTTCAAAAAAACATTTTGAAGTCACAATAAATCTATTAATAGCTTTTTTTTATTTATTTATTTATTTTCAATGATTTCAGAGTCTATTAACTTTTGAACTTTAAGCCCATAGAAAAAAATATGCACGACTTGATCGCATAAACTTGCTCTTGTGGTTAACAACTATGTGTGCAACCACATATTGAAGATGCATGATATAAAACTAAAAAAAATATTTTTTGTTTAAATTTGTTTTGTTTATAAAACAATGTTTTTCAAAAATGTTTAAATGCAATACGGTTGAGACTATTGAGAGCCACCAGATCCATCAAAAAGACATAAATACTTGAGTAACCGATAAATAAGACCATTTTCTCAAAAAACGTGGAATGCCTTAATCCGTTATGCGATTTTTTTTGACAAAAACCTAAAACGCAGTTTTCTTCCAATTGACTTAATTGAATTGAAAAACCAAAATATTTATATGCCAGCTACCCGTTTTAGATGAGCTAAAACAAAAATTCGTATTTTCCCTCTATTGAATCACATAAAAACGTTCTCTACCAAATTTAAAGCAAATCGGTCCACGCGTTTAGGCTCTAGCTCAAATTACAGTGGACGCACCGACGCACAGACCGACGGACGGCATGAAGAAACCCACTTTTTCGGACTTCTCGATCAGCGTAGTGTTAGTTTTGATTACATCCTTGAAAATTTTTTCCACACGAAATCGATACTTGCCCTATAGAGCAAGTAAAAATGTTCATACATTTAGTGCGGAGTTTTTTATTGAGTTGGTGTTGAATTTGATTTGCTCAATTCTAGTGGACGCATACCCTGATGTTTCTTCCAAACGTAAATGTAAAACAGTACACTCGGACTAGCTTTGGTTTTAAGGTAGCTGTAAACTTACATTTTCATTGATAAATCTGTATATTGTTCAAATTTAGAGTGAGAAGTTCTAAAATCGTCATTTTTTTTTTTATTTTAAAATTTCACAATCGCAAATGCGAAATAGGTTGGATTTTAATTATTCACGTTGTCTTGAGTTATTTTAAGTTCGAGGTCTAAGCTTGTTTCTGAATGAAATATGTTGGTATTAGTTTTTCTTTTTACCCTTTCTTATCAAAATTTAACTCAAAAATAACATTTTCACTCAAAACTAAAAAAAAAAAAAAATGTCAAAATCGATAATCAAATTAAATAAGACATGCAAAGAAATATTATGTAGGTAACTGTTATGTAGATAGATGTCTTTAGAAAAATGATTCGCAAATCATAAACGAAATCGAAATTTATAGAAAGAAGCTTTGCACATTATTTACCAATATTACAACAAATAAAAATATAAGATAAATAATTATTTAAAAAGTAGGTACACAAATATTTGATTTTTTTTGTTGTTGTTGCAAAAGTATATAAAAAAGATTTGTTCAATATAAAAAAATATTTTCGTATGTAGAGACAGAGAGAGAGAGAGAGAGAGGAGAAGTCTCATTTTTTTTTTTTTTTTTTTTTAAACAAACAAACCAAAAAATAAAAAGTGAATTAATTAATACCTTGCGATCTAGACACCGGAGGATATGTACTACCCTGTTGATAAGGGGCACGAGGCTGTGCACCTACCGGGTCATCAAAAGGATTGCTGACACTAATATTATCACCAGCTGTTGCTTGAGTATTTCCTATTTATTACAATTGTAACATACAAACACACGAATTTTTGGTTTATTAACTTAAATAGAAAGTATGGAAAAACGAAAACTTAAACAACAAAAGTATTTGCAATTAAAATTATTAAAAGAAAAGAAATAAAAACTACTTATTTTACTAACTTAACAACAATTCGACTTGTTTTTATTTTTTTTTTTCATATATACTACAGTTTTATATAAAAAAATAAATAAATTTTAATTCTGATTTTAATACAGTAACTGTAATTCTTTTTCATATATATATTTTTTTTTTTAATTTTGTTTCAAATATTATTTTAACTCGCGTTGCAATAAATTGTGTATTTCGTTTTGTTGCTGTTTTTAAAGTGAGGTAAGAGTATGTGAAATTAGAAAAATCAACATAAAAGCCAAAAAAAACAATACTTTTAGGAATTTGAAAAAACAAAAAAACAAAAAGTGTTCATTCCTCTTTAAGAAAAAAAGGACAAACAACGATAAAAGTAACAGAGGAAACAATAAAAGGCAAATGAGGCGAAGTTTTGATTAGTTTATATGGATTTGAAACTTTTTACACGTTCATCAAAAAACTAATGAATATGATTTGTTAGAACAAGTTAAAAATAAATATTTATATACAAACAGAAAATGTTGTTACAATACAAAATAATAACCATTATATTTTGTTTTAAATGAAATTAATGAGAGTTGAATGAAAAGCGTTTAGTCACCTGCATGAGGGGTTTGTGCGTTAGTTTGTGACGGTGGCCTTTGGATTTGAGCACCTGCATTGTAGTCGGGCTGCGCTCCAGAAGGATAACCGCTCGGGTAACCCGGATAACTATCAATAGTTGTGTTCGCCGCCACCGGTGCCGGGAACGAGTCCTGGGAATTCGATGAGCCAGCTGTTGCAGAACCAGTTGTTCGTAATTTAAAATGTATGAATGAAAAATGAGATTTATGGCGAAAAGAAGAAAAGGTAGAAAGAGAGAGAGAGAGGTGGGGAAGAGAGAAATAATGAAAATATATTTTAATGTTTCATCGTCAATCAGCTAAGTTTTAAATTATATTTTATTTTATTTGTATTAATTTTTTGGTTTACACATTTACCTGGTGATGGAACTGATGCAGCTTTGGCAGATTTCTTTTTGGAGCCAGCCTCGACCTGTTGTATTATTGGCAATGGATCAATGTCTCCGCGATCGAAATGACATTCGAATGCCAGCAGATTTTTGGTGTAGTGTTTTCGCAGGGTATATGCTGCGCTACTACTCGCTCCGATTCCCAGAAGCCCGGCAATATCTTTCCATGTTTTACTTTTGGTAACCTGAATGTTTTTTTTTTTTTTTATTTATTTATGACAAAAGAAAGAATCAGTGTTAAAAGAATACTAACTTAATGAATTGTATCAGACAACAAAAGCAAGCAATGCTGAGAAATCATCGATACAAACTAATTTGTTGCGACAAAATTTTAAATTAAAAAAAAAAAATACAATTTTTAATTTTAGTCACGGCACAAATGGGACATTTAAGAAAATATTGCTTTGTAATCTAAATTACACATAGGTATAATATATAAATAATTGTTCCACACAACTACTACTTAAGGGTTTTTGGATGGGATCACTACGGGGTGATAATAAATCGAAATGAGGTTTAAATTTTGTATGTCCTTAATGTAATGCAAAATTATATAATTGGCTATAGCCCTGCAATGAGCATTTGGAAGTATAGAAAATAAGAAATGTTAATACATTGTGTACTCTAAACAAATAGTAAATAATAACAAATAATTTTATGAAAAACAACAGTGTTTTTGGAAGATACAATTCACGGATTAGTGAATTTATGCCGATGATAGATCCATCATTATGATAAGATTAGAGAATTTGATTTATTGGAATACATTCTGGGATTAAATGGGTACCAAGTACTCGTATATAACTAACTTTCATTATTATTGGTGTTTTAAGTGAAATGCGGCCTTGAGATTTATTGTGCCCCAATTAAGAGCTGGGTGATATCGCTCATCTATAGCTTTTCCTCCAAATTAGTTCACTTGAGAAACTTTAGTATTTGGAGTATTTTAAGACAGGAAAATCCGCTCACTTCTATCTGGTGACTTCCCATGACAATCTATAAGTGGGACCGCTAACTAGGCCAAGACTATTTAGGTGTCTTCTTAACTTACAGTGACCATTAAGGAGAGCATTTTAATAATCTTAGGTTGTCACTGCTTAAGCTGATTTAGGGTACGATACGTTTTTGGTTGTAAATCCCAAGTCAAAGCTTTGCCTGTCTCAACTTCGATAGCTCTGTCTATTTGGATTTTGATCTTAATCAAGTTTGCTCCCATATCGGCTGTGGTCCCGTTAGAGTTGTCGTAGCTCTTATTTCTGGCGTCTGCCTCTTCGACAAAAACGTGGTCTGGTACCCAATGAAGTGTTATTAAATTCTTGTCCCATTTCGTTAACCTGCCCGCAAACTCACTTACAAGTTTAGAACTGATTGCATAAGAGTTAAGTGCGGCTGGGCTGTTTGACATAATGGCAATGTTCTGGTTAAATAATTTGTGTGTTGAACAAAAATATTCTTTCCTTTTCATAATATGAAAGATGAGAAATCCTAAAATTCAACGAAATGCAAATCTATCTTTACGTCACTACATGATGAATGCGACAAAAAAAAAATATGTGAACCGAAAAATCATTATAATCCAAAATGGAGAAGTCTAGTTTCAATTCTATTACGATTACCTTTAACACTATTGCATTTCTTTCCTACTTATGAATTCATATAAGCTCTGTTCCGCACCTAGCTTCAAACAGACCGCCAGATTTGGTCATTTATAGTCCGACTCCGAAGCCGGACCACACATTAAAAATTGGGCTATTTTTTGCTAAAGAGAGCGCTCAAATGAAAGTAAAACATTTCCCCTTCTTACCAGTTTTAGTGCAAGAAATTTCTTCTGGCTATTTCTTACCAGGTTGACGTATGTCAGATGACAGCATTTTGTCGGTTGAATTAAAATAACAAGGTTGCCCAAGTGTTATTTTTATTTTAGATTTAGTTCTGGTAGATGATGTTTTTTTAATTTTTTTTTTAATCTTTTAACTGACCAAATAATTTTTATAAAATATAAATCATTTAGCAAAACTTTTTCTAAGGAATAAAATATTAAATTGTACATTTGAGTGTTTCTTTGTAGAAAAAAATCATACTGAGCTTCATAATTTAATGTATAGTTATAGAATTTTTGTTTTGTTCTTATATTAACTTGGGTTTAGTACGTTTAATTTTTTTAAACATTTTCTTTCTTGAGTTGATTCTTGAAAATATTGATCAAGATTTATCATTGATCTACGGCAACCCTAGTCGAGTATAATTGTGATGTTTGGCCCGAATTAATGCAAAGTAGTGCGCAAACCCTTCCTGACATTTTGATAGTTTTCCTTCTATCTGAGAGCATTTCATCTCCAGTCCTCAAAATTTGACATTTAGCCAGATTAAGTGCGAAAAATCTCGGGAACAGACCTATGGTCTTCTTTTTCAAACTGTCAATAAAAAAGGCCGAGTTCCAAGAAATGTAGTAGAAATTCATTAGTTATCAGATATGTGAATTTTCTTTCGTTACGTTGTTTACGAGCGTTTACTTAAGCATCTCTGACAAATCGAATTTAAATAACGTTGTTACACGTTTTAGAAGGTGGGTCCTTTACAGCGGTATGTGAGGAACACTTAGCAGAAATTGTTTACCATGCAACAACATATTGATCAATAATCCGTTTTATATTCATTCAATTTTTAAACTTTTAGGCGCCCTTTGATTCGTAGTTGAAAGTAGTCCTCAAAGGCCAGACAAAAAAAATTTAGTGAGTTCCGGATTAATATTTGTAAACATCAACCTTTGTCCAAGCACAGTTTTGAGGATCCATATGCGAAGTAGTCCATACGTTGTTGACTACCTGCACGGATCCAAAACGGACTAGTTTGCTTGAAGGGGATCTTCAGATTTTTGTCACTGAACGTACCCAATATCCTCCTATGACCTCGTAACGTCGTACAGAGGAAAGCCCACGTTTTAATTTCACTCTACCGCCGGCATAGATGTTTACATATCAAAAAATTTGACAGACTTGGCCTAAGATCATTTACGAAACTTGAAATATGTATTTTGAAATCTTTTAAAATTCAATAAATTTTGCTTACACACTTCACAAACCAGAATCAAAGTGATATGAACACGATCAGAAGAGAATAAGCTTAAATGTAGAACACTAATTTCAATTTTCGATATTGCAATTCACAATTAGCATTTCTATCGAATTCTGAACACCCTATTTCACTTTCCATGGTGGACTTTCACAATAAGTGGAATGCAGAACATGAGTGGAATATAACTGATATGGATAACATGGTCATTTGCAAAGGATCCAGCCGAATTCGAATTTAACTAAATGTATCTTAGCCTTGGGGTGCGCAACTGGATGGCGGCGGCTCGAGACCGGGATGGGTGGAGAGACTTGTTGAAGGAGGCCAGGACCGGACCCCGGTTGTCGAGCCGACGATGATGATGATGATCTTAGTATGAAGAAGAACGAAAATTATTTTATTACAGATCGGAATTCAGAACAGGGGTGATTATATTGTTTCGGTGTATCTTATTAAAATTTCGATCAAAGTACTGGCATTCTTCTAAAGCCTTATTGTGCTATTTATCCACGTGAAAGTTTGTATTCTACTTCCATTGGAAGAGAACGATTGTTCCAACCAAAGTACGATCAAAATAAAATTCACACAAGGAGTAATTCAGAAACAAAATGCGGCAAGGTTTTATATGTAATTTGAAGAAAATTGAATGAAATGATTCACGTGAATCAAATAGCACAGGATCGGTTTTTAAATAGCAAAATAAAAATATACTCAACTTTTTAACAATTAAGAAATAATAATGTTTGGCAATTTTTGATTTTATCCAGGAATCCCTTCTATTATAATAATGATGATAAGCATCCATAACACGGGTTATAACTAAATATTAGGATCATAAACGTAAATGCCGTATACTCCCATGAAATAAATTAAAGAGAAAATCGAAAGCATTTCAATTCACATCCACTATGGTTTTTTCTATTTTATTGTCAAACAGCTTGTATCCAAATTGGAAAATAAAGCTTGATTTCTTAAGAAATATCCGTCGTGACATAATTTGAATCATGAACCGTAAAATAAAATTTAAACACTCTCGAAACTTGTCTGCATTAATTAGGATCAATATTTTTCCCGCTTTTTGATATAATTTCCCCAATAGAACAGGGGAAACTTTTCCGAGAACTTGTTTGAATCTGTAATGTCTTCCAAAATATTCGATCACGAAATATTTTCGGATTCATTTCTCAGTGAGATTTGTTTTTCGTGAAACACGGCTTATGTAAAAAAAAACAATGTGTGTAGTGTACACCCGAAATTTTTGCATTACAATAAGAACACAGTGAACAAAAATGAATAGATTAAAAAAAATCTTTTTAAAAAACTTAGACAAATTCAGCCAAAAAATTTGTAATTACATGCTTTTAAAAAAATTGATTAAAAAATGATTTGGTTATGATTTTTAAATATTAATTTAGCTGTTTTGAAAGGTTGTTTTATTGTTGGTGGTTTTTGCTTTTTTTTTTAAATTTTGTTTGATTTGGCTAGTTTGATTCTAAAAAAGTTAGTAAAAGGAATTACTACGGCACCTTGCATACCTCGACGAATCCTCCTCGTTCTTTTACATAAATATATAACCTATATAAATCTAAGGGCTGCTTTGAAATGGTCGGACATGCCGTTATTGGTGTTCGTCGTTCCTCCATAAAGCTAAGCAATTTGTCCAGCCAGCCTCGACGATCTGGATTGTCATCCATGTCGTAGAGCTTGCATAAACTATCGGATTTCTTTGTCGATGTCCGGTAAGTTTCTTGAGGAACGTGGCTATTGAAAACCTGCTGTATAAAAATAATATTAAGAATAAAAGTTGAACGGATTAAAAAAAAAAAAAGAAATGCTATCACAAAAACTAACCGGACTAGCTGGTGTTCGTGACCAATTTGGTGGCGAGTTCATTTCAAAATCCTCATTATGAGGATGACCACCGGGCGATGTGCTTGGTGGCGCTAAATGACTTTGGCTGTATGGATCATTTTTCCGTGACTTCGGTGTTGTACATTGAGGATCTTCACCAGATGCTTTATTAAGAAACAGACATAAAAATTCGTATCCAAGATTCAGAAGCAATAATATTTTGTATTTACCTGCTGAAGCATTAGACAGTGTACTTTGTTGGCTGGCTTCATCCAACGGAGCACCATCGGGGCCAGTCGTCACAACGGAGGTCACTGGATGCGTGCTGGCCGCCGCCGAACCTGACGATGTTATGCCATTGTCCTGGGATATAACACCATGATCCGGTGTTGAGGTTCCATCGGTGGGTAGTTGTACCGATGGAGGGCCAACCTGTTGCAGGCCCGATGTTGGTGGCCCCATATTCGTTGGACCGTGTGGCGGACCCATGTGATGGGGTGGACCCATTGGCAAATGCATACTACCCGCCGGACCATTGCCGTAGCCTTGTGGCGGAGTTGGACTAGAGCCTCCCACGTAGCTGCCCTTATGTTGGAGGTGCTGCTTCAGGTAGTTGAGAGGTCGTGGAGAACCAACGACGTTCGCTTGTGGAGGTGGAGGTGGTGTTCCCTTGCCTTGCACATGATTGCTCATCATCCCGGCATGACTCTGTGGCGACGGTGGCACCCAATTCTGCTGATATGGCGGGAATTGCGTGTGCTGAGTGCCACTGTGATTGGGCAAAGGTCGGCCTGGATATTGATTTGGTCCAGGTGGCATAGTGTTGGCAGATGACGGTTGATTTGAGGATGGTGTGGGTGCATAGCTGCTTGGATATTGTGGACGAGGCGGGTAGTTTCCTACAAAACAAATTGTTTTGAAATTAATTTATATTGAATTTTTGTTTGCATAGGCGTTCTTTTAAACTCAGAGCATGTGATTCTTTTTTAACTCAGACGCAATGGAACACTCAACTTATGTTCATATCTCTACTAAGAGCATGCTCGGTGCAAGCTCTAACAACTTAGAATAAAACGACCGAACAGCTGGAGTTAATGGCTAGCTTTACACCATTACAAATGTCATTTGACAGAATTATAATCATATATGACAGGTGTGTCTCATAAATAAATCGCACAACTCTGAGCGTACTCCGATAATCTCAAGCTCTGTTCAGTGCCCTGCTCCGACTTAAAAAAGAAAAATGCCATTTAATGAATGTTAAAATTTACCTTGTGAATATTGTTGCGATTGTGGCGGCGGAGGATATGGAGGCATATTTTGTGGGACTGAGCCGGGGCTTTGCCCTGAACCCGGTCCCATCTTATAGCCATGCATATGAGAAAGTGGTGGAGGTTGTGTTTGATAGCTACCTTGCGCTGACATACTGTTCACAGATTGATTTGGTGGCGTTTGTTGCTGCGACGCCGGTGATTGTTGAGAATTACCAGACGACACTGGAGGCAGCCCTGGCGGCTGAGATTGCTGTTGAACGCCGGCAATAGATGCACTGCTGCCATGGGACATATGACTCGCGGTTGTTGGTGGCATTTGCTGTCCCGACTGAGATTGATTACTCGATGGTCGCGATATAGGCAAATTTTGCACTAATATATTAGAATTTTTTTTTAAAATTATTATTACCATAATTTTCCATGGAAGAGATTTTTGATTTTGATTTTCTTTTTGTTTTTGATTTACTTACCTACAGCAGGAGACATTGATCTTGAGCCTGATGAACCGGTTGGTGAGGGGGTAGGTCGCATCACTTGTTGGGGTGTTGGTGTACCAGGAGGGCCCGAACCCAAGCCACTGACACCACCACTTGAACTATCGTTGCTATTTTGACCAATAAATTCCTGGAAATAAATAGACAAACAAAATTGTTAACAAATATTTTCAAAATTAATTTATACACTAAAATGTTTCAAGACTCGAATATGAAAAGACATACATTTTCGGAACTAGAACTGATAAAAGGGAAGAATATTTATCACTTAAAAGTATGAATTTATTTATGTATGGTGATTTAAGGCGGTCTCAAATCTGATCAAACCAAATTAGATCTAGAAATTGTTTTTCAAATTTCACGATCAGTATTAATTGATTACGTCCGTGTACTTGTATGTGTCAAAAAAAAAAAAATAATAATAATAAATAAACAGCAATAAGAACGTTCTTATCTAACATTAAGTCGTCATTTTGAACGCTCGGAACTGTCGAATCTCCTGTCGTGAGGTGCAAGATTGATTGGGGTGCTTAATCATATTTGTCTATTAACTGACTTGACTATTTAATATTGAGCAGATTTTGACTAGACTTACGAGGCTCCTTCGGTAAATAAAAGGAAAGACATGACTGGAGGTGTTATAAAACTCGAAACCCGTTGGATAACCAATGTTATGATTTAGTTACATGCTTTTTATTCACATTTGACCAAATTTCTTCGATTAAAACGAATTTCGGGATATCTCCTGACTAGTCCAAAAGTGCGGAACAACTATTCTTCGAATGTAAACATGTCGAACAGAGCGATCCACGTAGCCCAATCAAAACACCCCCCACTCAACTAAAAAAAAAAAACATTTAAAGACGATTTAACAGACTGACGGATTTGTGTTAAATAGAATATTATTCAGTTTTGATACAAAATCGTTTAACGGCCGCTATTCTATCGAAAGAGAGCTACATACATATGTATGTATATCTGATTTTGTAACAAGAAAATGTCACTCTTCACAGTGGCTTTGGCTTACTAAAGAGGTTCTGCCGCATCCTCCATTTTCGCACCACGTGCGATTCTCATCTACGTAGGTATTTAACACAATTTGCGCAAGCCAGGAAAGATTGAATGAATTTGTCGTCACCCAATGATTCAGCTGGATTTGAAATTAATAAAAGTAAGCAGGCGCAGTTATGGGATTACTTGTTTCTTTTATAGGATGATTTTATAACCTGAACGGACCGCAAGCATTTCACTTCAGTGCTGAAGGTTCACCGCTTTTATCTCTGATAACGTCCATTTTCCTATAGGTTTTGGATAAATACTTTCTCAATTTAGGCAAACTTGTGTTGCCAATAGTTATGTGTACAGACATTTCTCCCTTTCACATTTCAATGTAAAAAAACAACAAATTTTTCGCTACAGGTAGTATTTCCCGCCAATTCTTCCGCCCTACACGATGAGTGATCAAAGGTTATTCTACTCATGATCAAATATTCGAAACATTGCAGATTTGGACAGAAGGGAATAGACATCTGTGAATCATGTTTGTGTATTTCGGTTAATGCATTACCTATTTTAAATTTATAATAATTATTGTTTATGTTTAACGTTATCAAAAATTGAAAACAAATATAAATAGGTACCTCCTAGAACTTATGTATTCACTAACGAAATATGTACAGTATGTGGGTATGTAGTTGTGAATTTTATTGCTTACATTGTCGTTTTTGCATGTGGGGAATACATCGACAAAAACAAAAAAGAAAGTGCTGATAAATACTGAAATTAGTGTACCTTTATACATACATATGTACCTACCTTATCAATTCAAAGAAAAAAAATAATCAAAACACAACACATTGACAAAATAAACCTGTGCCGGTCTTTTGTTATTTAGCTTTTGAGAGCACATTGTTTTATAGTTGAACAAAAATAATAAAATATTATGAAACCGGTTACGATGAAAGTGAATTACAAAAAGTTTTTAGTATGTTTTGCGATAAGAAGAACAAAAAATGACTCGAAAATTAACGCAAAACCTGATTTGACCTTATTATGCCAAGTTAAAGCCCTTGAGCGAACGTCAGCAGTATGACATTAAACCACCACCACCACCATCACCACTACCGTCTCTCGTTCCTAACTATAAAACGAGGATGATTTGAACTGGAAAACGTGAATCGAATACTAAATTTAGGTTGGTGACTGGATATACCACACTTACTACATATCTTAACTCCAAACCGCATCTTTCAGTGAGTGTTACACCTTTTATGGCCAAAGGGAAATGCTCTATAGCTAAGTAGGTTGTTACCCACACCCTATTTTACATTACTTTGGCACTCCACTAGTTACAATATCAACTTGATTCTTCTCTGACTGTGTACTGAACTATTCTCAAATTTCTTTCTTTATCGTTTTAAATGGGAAAAAATTTATTTTTAATTCGCCTGATGGTGTCCCGTGTTTCAGGTTTTAAGATAACTCAAATGGAATCAATAAGAGGATTTACTTTTACTAGATGGTTGTTGTTGTTTGTTGTGGTATATCCCCTTGATAGAACGGTTTAAGTTTTAGTTTTCACAAAGTGCCGAGGATTCAGTCTTTATAATAGAACTCACGAGAATATATGTAGGTATAAAACCACAAAGGCAAGAGTTCGAAACAGGATCCACAAAAATATAATGTAGGTAGGTAGGTATAGGAAGAGCAAAAAGAATTTCAACAATCATCCGGACTGCTAATTTAAGGGCGGACTAGTAAGCTATAAGCTAGAACTGACAACATTGTTCATTTGTTTAGTTCTACAACAGTGTCAAGTCATTGGTGGAATGGAAAAGACGAAAAAGTTTAACCGACCATAAGCAAGCACGGGGGTTGAAATAATCTAGAAAATGGTATTTTTCTAAAGACTAAAGAGAACTTCGTTCAATCTTTCATAGCAAACACATAACATATTCAAATCGTCATTATCATCATGACAAAGACCGCGTCCCGCGCCGTCATCATCATCATCAACGTATTCACAACTGAAATGATTACACGCTTAAAATATAATGAAAGCAAAAATAAAATAGAAAGAAAAAAAAAAATACTCACAAATAACGTAGGTATAAAATAAAAATTTTAGACAACTACAGCGACATTGAGGAGCAGAAGATAAAACATAAAATAAAAAAATGAAAAAAAAAAAAAACAGGGTAAACCACACAGAGACGCCAGAAGTTTGTGTTTCTATACTCTGAAGGATTTTAATGTTAAAATCCCCTGCTATCCATCCACTTTATCTCTGTTCTGAACCCTGAGTTTAAGTGAAGTGAACCAACTAAATCGTATCGTTCGTTTCTCGATTATATGTCCGTCGTCGACAAAACTCAAAACCGACCGAAAACTGAACAGAAGAACAACGACGGCAACGACTACGACGACTACGACGTCGACGAGGATAATGATGAAGACCGTCTCTAAAAGGCTTTGTAGAATGCGTTGTCGGGTAGGAGAGGCAAACGAGTAGGTAGGTATATTCGACAGGAATATGGATTGCCTCAAGTGAATATTAACTGAAGAACCCAAGAAAACCAACAACACACACGGCACAGATCGAACGAACCAGCTTCGGAGCAGAGCTATAAACTTTCAAGAAACTCAAACGACGATGGCGACGGCGACGACGATGAAGAGAACGACAACGACAAAGTGAAATGTATAAAACAAAAAAAAAAAAAAACCGATAGCGACGAAAAGACGACGAATGCGACGATGACGACCATCAGTTGTTGGTTCAGCTTGCTTGCTTCGTTACTTGACTAACTACATTATATTCAAGTTGGTTTCTCGCAGAGTCATACACTCTGGCTCTATGGGCCCTCCGGAGAAATACAAAACCGACAACAGTGTTGTTGAAAAAAGTTTGGCTGTTCAAAGAAATATAAAATTTCTCATCATAAATAGTGATATTTGTTATCATTTAATAAAATTTTCTAAGCTATTACGATTGACAATAATTGCTAAATATTGAAATTTGGTATTTGTAAAAATCAATTTATTTAAGAATTGGTAAGATATTACCTCTGTTCGTTTACTTTCCAAACCTGTCAGTTTTAGTCCGAAGTTCTGTCAAAGTCCATATAAAAAAAATAAAATTGGACCAAAAATGGTAAAAATGGGTAGTTTCGGATAAGTACGCGAACACACCTAATCATTGATAATATTCTCAAAACGTTCATCGATTGGGTTGTTGAGCTTATAATAGAATTTAAATATGTATTAATCAACTATCGATAATGGAACAAAAATTACATAACAAAATTGCCTTTTTTGTTGGAGTGGAAATGATTCTCACAAGACAACCGAATCGAGATCCAATTTTGTCCTGAAACAAGTAGGTACCTGCTTTTCGATGTTGTTGGCATACCGGTAGTCTTATTGACAAAATTATTTTCTTTTTTGTTGATTACCCAAGTCAATAACAATAGTTACATGCCAAACAGTGGGATGAAAAACTCAAGAAATGTGACTATTTATGGCCAGCTATTTTGCTTACATGTAATTTGACTTCGTTGGAGCCAACATTGTTTTTTTAACGTCAAGTCACAGGTCTATGCTGATAAACGATTTGAAGTCTTGGAAACCAACATTCTTAGCACAACATTCTTATTGCCGAGATAAGGCCAATTTTGTTGGGAAAAGGTGATGCAAAATTTGACTAACAGGAGGACCTTTATAAAGGGTCTTCCAATTGGGACTTCCGAACTTTGACAGTCAGACAGTAGCGGCCAAATTGTTTTCAAATTGGCTGTAATTTATTCAGTTTGTTTTGCCAAATCATCATGGACGGACATAGCGTTCAACAACAAGTTCAAATGATATAATTGTTTTATCAAAATGGATGTTCCGTTCGGGCAACGTTCCGCGCGCTTCGCCCATTCCCTGTCATCTTGAGCAATGAGGCCCATTTCTAGATGAATGGGTACGTCAACAAACAAAATTGTCGAGTTTGGGACGATACCAATCCAAGTGAGATCCAAGAGCGTCCAATCCATACCGAAAAAGTCACTGTTTTGTGTGGATTTTGGGCAGGCGGGGGATCGGTCCATATTTCTTTGAGAAAGACGTTGGCCAGGCCATCACCCTCAACGGCGAGCACTATACGTCGATGTGCGAAAAAAGAGCGGAGACTTCTCCAAACAATCTGCTACAATTATCAATTTCGCTCATCGAACAGCGTACTGTAAAACGAAAAGGAGGACGAAATTTTTCGTTTATGTCGTTTTCGTTGTGTCATTTTGTATGGGATTTTTCGTTTCAAGGGAGCGTACACATTGCATCAAAATTTAGTGCCTACGTTCTCGCATGGTTAAAATTGGTCGAGAAACGATCAAAAATGGAACAAAACTCATACACTATGTTTCAATTTTCATCGTTTCTCGACTGATTTTATTGATGCGAGAGTTACAGAACGTAGGCACTGTTTAAAGGTTATGGTGAAACGATATCAGTGTGAACGCAAAATCATTTTCCATCACACAAATTTGACAATCGCACGGAATTCTTTCAAACTTTGACATTTTGTGATAATATTAATTGTCATATTGTGGAAGAGCTTTAAGTCCCAACCAAAATAACGGTCCTTTCGATAGGAAATTTACGAATCGGTCAACGTAAAAAAAAAAAAAACCGCAATCATTTTGCGCAATTGACAGATGATGTAAAATTGTTAAGGCGAATTTTTGCCTTTAAAGCAGTTTGTACCCAATTTTGGCATTTAGCGTGTAATTTTTTATCAACAATAATCTTGCTATTTATATAAATATATCGCATTCAGTTCTAAAATTTGTTTTCAAAAATAGATAACAAAAAAAAAATGTCAGTTCCCACAAAGTGATGTTTTTGACGTTTGTAAATAAACGATATATGAATAAATAATGTGAATAAAGTATATATTGCTATACTCTGTCCAACAAAAATAGGCAGTACACGTCTTGTGGGAAAGCTTTTTCAAAATCAGTAGCGTGCCATATTTTTGCGCCATACTAAATTGAAATAACTCCCCCACAAAAAGTGTGCCACCCCGTGAATTTCCGATAGATCCAACGTCCTATTCAAGGCACATCTGAGCGATTGGCTGCTGCTTGATGTACATTCAGAGTTACCCGTGTCCATTTGGTAATTCGTTCAGGTTTTTTCGTTGAGTTTCTGTTAACGTGCTTTTGATTTTCGAGCTTTAAGAAAAAGCTTTTAATGGTGAGTGTTATCGTGTACACTACGACAACCCTGTGAAAGCTTTAATGAATAACAGATTTATGCAATCCATTTTAGCCAGAATGAGAGGCAAACTTCCTATCTTGCCTACACTGCCAATTTTTGTTGGACAGAGTATAATTTGGTAGAGAGCGCTTTTGATAACCCGGCATATATTTCGCCAATAGAACAGGCTAGAATAATTTTATTGAATCTGAAGTGTGTGTGTCACTGTATTCGTGTGGAAAAAAATCAAAATTATATCACAACGGATACAAAGAATTTACAAGCACCTGATTTTACTTCAGATATAAATACAAACATTCTTTTGCATCAGAACCATTAATTTCTTTTTTTTTTTAAATTTTATGTTCATCAGAAAAAAAAAACTCCAACAAATTAATTTATGAATTTACTCAAATAGAAGTAGATCTACTCCGTTTTGAAGCAAGAACATAAATCTATTCAACAATCTGCTCTGCTCAATATGTACTAATGTTTTTTCACACAGAAAAACAGACTTAACCTATTTTATTACAAGATTTGACCACAGAGTAATCATAAAAAGGGAAATTTTCTGTAATTTTTAAAGTAATTTAAACATATCCTTTCTATTGAATGAATATAATCAACAATTAGGAATGTCCAAAATTAGTCAAGGTTTAAACAACCCATTCCGTTGTCTACATAACACCAGTTACACAGCTCTTAGACAATAATGAAAAATATTTATAAAAATTTTTTGGAATTGCTGTTTAAATTTACTATATTTACTTTGCCTTTCAACAGCAAATCAGCTGGGTGAACATTTTGAGATGAATTTAGTCATGTTTGTGTTTTCCAAATAGTTTTTGCAATTTAGTGGAGAAAATCGTTCCGCGAAAGGAGTGTGTTGATATTCTTTTCCTTGGTACGCGCCTTATATTTTCGGCATAAGATTGTTATTAATGTCATTTTCATTTGGTCACTGCAAGCACTCCTTTTTATTTTCCTTTACACTCCCAAGATACTAAAACATCTTCGGAATGATATTTTCGTAGTATTTTTTTTTTGTTCTGTTGCCAACACTGAAATTTGATACCCAAATAAAACGAGAACCACATCAAGACAACATGTTCATCGGATTTGAGATGAATTAAACAAACACATCTTTTGAAAAATTCAGTGCCCAATGAAACGTCAAAAAAAAAGCAGCAATTGATTGATGTCAACAAATTTTAATTTTAATTTTACTGTGGTAAGAAATACTTTTTGTACACAAATCCATTATTGAATAAATAATCTTTGTTTTTGTTTACAGAAAATTATAAATGGACGAGGAGCTAGAGGAGGCCAGCAAAATGGCCGATCAAGGAATCGTTGAAAATTGAAAATTTCCCGCACACGAGAGCAGCAGCAGGTAATGTGTAGTTCGTTGGCAGTATTTACTAAATTTAAATAATCGTTTTCATATTCTCTTGATTACTTAGGAACACATTTAAGAAACTTTATTTTTGAGTTAAAACGATATTCGAAATCGCAAGGTTCGGATTACCAATAAATGGCAGACGTTCGCTTCTAACCTAAATTGTTTTGTCATGCCGAAAAATGCAACATATGCCAATTAGTCTCAAATTAATATTAGGTATAAAAATATGCCAGGTTTTTTATTTTGATATTTCCTAAATTTTAACCAAAAAATAATTTTGTTATTTTAGAATCGAAGCAATTTTAACTCAAATTGAATATGTATACCTACTTGTCTATTTTATTGCAAATCTACTAAAAATTAAGAATTTTGAATCACAACGAAATTCTTTCAAGTGGTGTTGAAAAAAAATTCCCTCAACACTGTAATGGCATTTGCTTGAAAAAAAAAAAAAAAAACGTTCCGTAACTCAGTCATTTTCGTTAAAAGTTGTAGTCATCGTCAATTTGGTATAAGTCTTTGGTGTATATGTATGCGAGCCACACTACAAAGTACGGCATCACCGCACACAACAGAGCATCTCTACTGGCCTGGCGGGCCAAGCCAAGCAATAGTAGCAGCTAGCAGCACAAGAGAACGCCAACATCGCAAATAACACTGGTGTACGGGAGGCAAGCGATTTCAGCGACCGACTTACTTCTGCCCCAACCGAGCAAACCCCTCTGGTTCCATTCATTTTTCGACTAATGCTTCTCTACCACCTCTGTGGCTCGTCGTTGTTCATGCTGTTTCAGCTGATGTCCCACATATACGACGACTACGACGAGCCAAGCATTCAGAATGACACACAGCGACATAGCAAAATATAATTTCAGTTTAAGCAATTTTCTCTGTTCTCAATGACTCCACCGGCCTGGCCTGGCCTGCCCTGCCACTAGCACGAAGCACGATGACTATGACTATGACTACAAAACGAATGAAAAATAGTCCGATGCGATGGCATGGCAAGCAGTAAAGCTAAAGTAGAGGCAGCCGCAGCCCCCACAGGCCACAGCACGGAACAGGCACAGCGCACAACACACAGCACACAGCACACAAAGAGCTTATTCCGAAAGATACAGAATTTAACACAGAGGAGGAAATTGTATAGAACGGTCGTCGAGGGTGTAAATATGGCAGCGGCATGAAGAGGGATGGTTGGTTTAGTTTGATAGCTTTAGTGTGGATGTAGAATAAGAGCTAGTTGGGGATTTTGGGTTCTGCTATAGCTATTTCTAGTGGATGGAAACGTCAGCAACAAAAACTGTAATGATGGTGTGCACTAGGGCTGGCTCTGGCTCTGGCTCCGGCTGGTTGGCAATCAGGCAGAGCATGGCCGCATGGCATGGCCTCCTTGTCGTCTATATTCCATACTCTGTTCTGCTATGAAGTAGTGTGGATAGAGTAGAGTGGAATGGAGTGAAGCAACGCTGTATATTTGCTGTTCATGCTTTGTCGGATCGGATCAGGTCGAGATCTTAATGTCATGACGAAATGTGGATGTGCATGTTGTTGGTTGTGCCGGTTCTATCGAGTGCCAAAGCTTGCTTCTCTGTTTTTATACTGCTGCTAGCTATTATAGCTTTTACTTTGCTGATAGACGAGATAGCTGGTATAAAAATGGAGGAACGACAACAACCAACGACAAATAAAAAACAGGAAAACGCACATCGAAAGCAAAAAAGAATCGAATGCCAACCACATTTAATGTGATATAGTAGGTAGTAGAGTAGGTATTATATTAGATGGCTGCGCTGTTTGGTGATTTGGTATCTTTTTGTGCTTGATGCCGCCGTTTCGTTGCCCTATCGCCACCCCGACACCGCCACATTGCTACAATGCTACTGATAGTTTCGTAATGAATTGAAGAATGGTGGCGGTTCAGAAATCACAAGAAAAATGTTAGCGGCTATACTTACCTACAATCATAAGACGAGCCAGGCACGGAACGCGGAATTTTAAGCGTACATGAGTGTTGCCAATGGGTTGGTTTTCTTATTATTTGTTTTGATGTGTAAACATCTATGCTGGCGGTAGAGTGAAAAAAAACGTGAAGGTTCGTGTGCAACGTTACATCGTGCAACGTTACGATCTGCATACTAGGATGGGTGCGTTCAGTGCAAAAAATCTTAAGATCCCCCTTCAAGCAACAATAAGTCCGTTTTGGATCCGCGCACGTTGATGTTTACACATATTAACCGTGAGTCCCGGCACTCAAACAATTTTTTTTTATTTCGATTTAATGCACTTTGACGCGTTATATGTATTTAAATGCATGCATTTTATAGTAGCTCCTAAGCTGAACAGCTATCTCAATATGTGTTTGCACAGGGTTGTTCAAATGTCACTTTACAGTTTTAAATAATGGGTTTTGAAGTTTTTTTTTACATAAGTATCGACAAAGTACAAAACAATTTTCCATTCGTCCATTTTTATTTATGAAAGGATATAAACCATTTTTACTCGTATTTGTCGCTTAACTATCAGAACTTGACCTAAACTTAATTGCCTGTCAACATTTAAATACTGACAGAGATGCAATTATCATGCAAATATTACCTCTGTTCGTTTACTTTCCAAACCTGCCAGTTTTAGTCCGGAGTTCTGTCAAAGTCCATATAAAAAAAACAAAAAAAATTGAATTGGACTAAAAATGGTAAAAATGGGTAGTTTCGGACTAGTACGCGAACACACCTATTGTCAGTATAAATCTGTTGAAAAATTCTTGACAATTCAATTATCATATTAAGTTTTGAATGATCCGACAACCTGACAGCTGTCACCTTGGGTAGTAGGCAGAAATTTGAAAATAATTGTCAGATTATCAATAAACAAGTCATAAAATAGGGCCTGGAGGACGAACAACTGTACTGACAGTGGAATCGATGTAAATTTTAGAAACATAAAATAAAATGACAATAATTCTAATGAAAACATTATTGATCAATATTTATAAAACTTGAAATGGAATTGCGTAATTGAAAAAAAAAAAAAAAAACTAATTCTAACCATAAAGGGTATAAACAATTTAAGGTATTCCTCAAGAGGTTATAGCTATGATTAGACGGTCATTGACTCTCTGACGTCTCCAAAAAAATCATCAACACACTGCCAATGAACGATCTACGTTGACCATGTCAACGCATAACACATTGACGATCACACGAATGACGCTAGTGCGTCAATGTCACACGAAAGTCAACGCAGACTACCTTGACGTGGAACAAAAGTATGCCATGTCAACGTTGGCGTCAACGCTTTGCGTAAATGTGTCCTAACATTTGCTCAGGGTGATTACACGTTCAACGAAAAAAGTCAAAAAAACAATGTCAACGTAGGTGTCAACGCAGCAGTCAACGCATGGACAGTATTCTGCGCTGACGGTTAGTTAAATATTAAATATTTTTAAATAAAAGTGGACCTCTCGGATGAACCTCAAAATAAGGATTTAAAAATAATCTCATAGGTAAGTCTACTTTCTAAAACAAAAATACCTAAAGTTTAAGTCTATGGTTCAAGCTAGTAAGAATAATACTTACACTCACACAGCAGCAAAACCACACTATAATTCTCTTTTTCCAAGCCCAACGAGAAACATCAGCAACACTTACTAAAATACGCATACCTACATTAAACAAAACAACAACAAAAAATACCCTCACATCATTCCCTAAAATGTTAGAAGTTGAAGTTGCAAGCTACAACCTACTTACGAATACATATTCACGTACAATAAATTCTGTCCGTTTTGCCAAAACCCACCCACACCTTATTTTCGTTCTTCGTTCTGCTTATGTTTGTCTATCTGCCTTCGTATGTCCTCGATAAAGAATGGGGAATGTTGGAGGAAAAACAGATATCTTATTCTCTTCTTTTGTTTGACAGCGGTGGATTCCTTGATACTTTTTGTTATTGTTTTGTTGGCAGAGGGCAGGGTTCTATTCTAATCCCCTGCCTATGTTAAGTTTGGTATAGTGTTTTGTGTGCAAATAGATGTTATCTATTTCTCATTTATCTGCTAAATGTGAACGAGTACCACGAAGAGAGGGGTGTATAATACAAAAAAAAAAAAACATAGAAGAAACTTTCGGCAAAAACAAGAAGACAAACTGAATATCAATCAAATGAGTTCCTAGGTAGAATGCTCTACACTCTACACAGGGTAAACCAAAACCATAACTAATGACTACATTTTAAACTTAAGTATGTATAGGTATCATTTTATTGAACAAACGAATTAGGTACCAACATACATTAACTATTTGTTCGTATAAAATATATTTTTATTACCTATTATTTAAGAATTTTTTGAACTTATCAAGGTTCTAGTTCTTGTGTTTTAGGGTTTTTGACACCAATAGACAGCGAAACCGTTAAATAAAATGAGCTACATTTGTTTACACCATCGGATGCGGGGACTCGAAGACAACACTTTTGCCGAATTCCTTTCAACAAACGAATCGAATTTTTTTTAAACAGAATCGAATTTTTTTTAAACAGAATCGAATTTTTTCTTTCAATTGAAAGGAATTCGTAAAAGAATCGATTTTTTTTGTGTGATTGTATGTGTGTTACGTGATAGTTGCAATTAATTATTTCTAAAGTTCTATTCACTGAAAATATTGTTGAATATTTTGTTTAATTATAGTCGTGTTTAATTGGTAATTTTATAGCTAGCACAGTAAATTTTTTCCTCGGTATACAATAACAAAAACGAGTAGTGCCGATAAATTATCCAGCAAATTAGTGAATATAAAGAGTGTTGTGCAGTTCACAAATATTAAGGACTCGAACCTTAAATGTCAGTAATATAGATTGTTTTTCACTTAAAAAGTAATGTGTTCTAAGATATTTTTTATTTAAAAATACTGAAGCGCGTCTTCACACGTTATTGACATGCCCGAATGCAAATCCGAAAATTATTTTAGTCGAGATAACTGATTTTATAGTATCTTGTTGACGTTTTGGATTAAATATTCTATATACGTAAAAATATAGTTCGTTCCATATCTGTCAAGCAATTAACTGCAACGTAGGATTGCTGAAACATCATAGCCACGACATATTTCACGACTTGTTGATAATCATTACATAAAGTTATCTAGTGTGGAAACAAAGAAACAAAAATACGTTGCGACCACAGCCACAAAAATAAAGAGTGTACATAAAAGTGGATATAGCGTTTTATTGGTACTTGGAATGCTGCGCTATCTATAAATGACCTATAAAACACACCTTATGTAAAATCCATTGCAACCAAAAAAAAAAACCAAACAATTTGTCTTTCCAAAATTCATCGACTTCAATTTGATGTATTAAAAATGTGAAATATTTATAGTGTGTGTGTAAATTGGTGTGAAATCTTTCTAAAAATGCAAGATTTGTTTTGACAGAAAAGAATCGATTTTGTTTAGAAAAAATTCGATTCTGTTTAGAAAAAATCGATTTCTTTGTTGAAAGGAATTCGCCATTTGTGACTTGTGTATGTCATATGATTTTGACGTTTAAGTTTGTTTATTGGGTGGACGATTCACATTTTCATATACAAAATATTGACATTTATGTTCAGTGGTAGTGAAATATGGTTTAGAAGCTCTTCCACATTAGCTATGTTTAATAAAGAAAAACTAAATCAGAATAGTACAAGTTTGTAAAACTGTCAGAACAAGATAGAACAGAAAAGTACAGTTTCCAGTTGTATGTGGTTGACCGTTGCTCATCAGCTGTGAAATTTGAAATGCAAGAATGGTTTAGTTATGTTGTGATAGAATATTTGAAAGTTATAGAAGCAATCCTTAAAATGTAAATGTACTCGTATAACATGTCAAATCGTATGAGATACACCTTAAAATTGTGTGGAGATGGGATTTCAAATCTCGTGTGAGAAGATTTCCACACTGCTTACACACATTTTGAATTGCCATAGAGCAAGAAAAAGGGACAGGAAAATACATGCAAAATAGAAACACATAAGGAAAAGAGGGATGAACAAACAACACGTTGTTTGTTTTATAATCTGATCTAGATCACGAGCCTCAAATATTGTCATGCTTATCAGATGTGGGTATAAAAAAAAAATGTGTGAGTGCCGGGACTCACGGTTAATATGTGTAAACATCAACGTTTGTCCAGTCCGTATGCGAAGTACGAAGTCCGTATGCGAAGTCGTCCATACGTTGTTGACTACGTGCACGGATCCAAAACGGACTAGTTTGCTTAAAAACAATCTTCAGATTTTTGTCACTGAACGTACCCAATATCCTACTATGTAGATTTTCGTAACGTAACGTGCTACATCGTAAAGTGTGACCTCGTAACGTCGCACAGAGGAATGTTCACGTTTTTATTTTATTCTACCGCCGGCATAGTTTCAGATAAATGGCATAGTTTCAGAAATGGCGCGTCAAAAGAAGTTAATATACGAGACTATTCACGACAAGAGATAGAGCTGCAGCTCACGAATATTTTCCGTTATCTGTTAGACAGAACGCGGAGGGCAACAACGAGTTTACGCGTTCTGCTCATACTGCCAGCCAGCATTAGGCGTTTTTTTTTTTTGTATTTAAGTTCAGAGTAGAGCATGAACTGTCAAAAAAAAATTGTATCGGTCTTAGTCTAGAATAGTATTTATTTTTTCGCCCAGAACAGAGCACACTGTACGAGCTTCATAGATTATTTCTGAGCTACCTAAGTAGAAGCCGAGCACAGTACACAAATGTAAGGTAATATATTGCTGAGGTCGTCAAAATTGAAAGTGTTAGAAATTAAAAATTGCTGTTCGGGTGCCCCCAAAAACTGCACATCGCGTTAGTAGAAACAACAAAAAATATTAACATTTTGACAAGTAAAGCTGCACTGGAGCCGAGTTCGAAAGCGCGTGATTATTAAATCTTATTTAACTCCCAGAATCGCGTTCGCGACTCCGTTGTATTCACTTTACGAGATTTTATATGTGTTTGAACTTTGACAGGTCCGAACGGGTGTTCGAACGCGCGTCTATTGTGTTCAGCAAGTAAAACTCAATGTAAACAACAGCTATTTTGTTTTTTTTTTTTTTACTTCAAATTGGCTTTTGACAGAACACAGAACTTTAAAGTTTCTGCTCAAAGATATTGTAAAAATATTCAAAAGAGGAAATATTTGTCTCTCTCGTGAGCGCATCTGTCCAAAACTACACGAAATGGACGTTCGCGAACGGGTTTTAACTAAATATGGTAGAATCCAGTAGTTTTGGACAAGTACGCGAACAAACTTAATCAGTCTTATTGGGAGTTTCAGCCGAAAAATATTTCCCCTTATCTATTCTTATTTTAAGTTCTGGCAACGCGACGTTGGTTTCATCAATTTGAAACCGTTTATTTGAAAATGGTGCTGTGGTTAAGAAAGGGCAACCAACATACATAGATTTCAACTTCGTTGTGAGAATTCCGCTTCGATTAAAATATTAAAAAAGGTTAATGGTGAGTAATTTTATTTTGAAAAATATAAATTATGTTACTTTTTTCTTGGGACATAGCGTTGTTGAGGGTGAGGTACACACACATCGAGCACTAACCAAGCTAGTTTATCAATTTGTGTACTTTGGCGACTCGAACGTACTGGAAATAAATTAAAATGACATTTTATGCAACAAAAATGTGCCAACCCTGTACAATACAACTATACTTCAGCTGCCTTAAAAATACATAGTTTGAAAAACCTTAAGTGCATTTGTGAGAAGAACGTCAACCGCAAAAGAAAAACACAAAGAACAATTGAGAGTAGCTACATTGAAACGATAACCATAGAAATGCATCCGATAATAACAAAGAACAGAAATACACACCTACATACATTATTTTTGTTAAGGGAAAAGGAAGTTAAATAGAGGGCGAGAAACTGAAGGAAAATTTTGGTTGAATGTTTTATTATTATTGACGAAATAAGTAGATACTTGCCATTTACCTAGAAATTAAGGATGATAAAGTAATAGTAGAAATAACAATAACAGAACCGTATACCTGCAAGCCTCATTAATCAAACATCGCTTGGAAGCCCTCCGTAATCACGTCTGGAAAAGATTTGGTTTGTTTTAAAGATTTATCACTTCTTCTTGTTTGTTCAATTAATATGAAGAAACAAATCTGTAACTTGTTACGAAAGTCATGTGCGATTTATTTAAGGAACATGATTCCAAAAAGCAAGTTGTGCATTAGAAAAATATCAACTGGTGTTTTTTTATAAATCAAACAAAAAATTACAATGATAGGGGAGATGAAGAAAGTCTGTATCACTGTCTATTTAATTTATGAATACTTAGAAATTTCCCGGTTTAGCCTATTTTTTTCAAACTTTGCAGTCTTTTTAACAATTTGCTAAAGATTTAAAAAAAATAAGGTTTTTTTTTGCTATACCAATTTCATCACTAATGATAATGATTAATGAAGTTTTTACTGACAATTTAAAAAGTATGGGGCCCCATCCCGCAAGCGATTGAACCTTTCAAAATGCTAATTCTGCTTTTTTTCTTATGAAGTTGAAATGAGACCGACCCTTCAAGCAAATTCCTGAACCAACTTTTTCGGTCTTTCTTGGATCATTGGAAAACGTAGTGTCTCACGCACACCTACAAAAATTGTTTGAGTCTACCGGCATTTTGTTTTTCTTTTCCCCACACCTTTTTTTCAGTTCATTTTTGTAATTGGCACGAAGTAGCGAAGATGTTTCTTGTTTGTTTCTTTTTAAAACTTGAGACATTTTCAATTAATAATACAAATTTGTCGTTCATTTCATCTTAACTTGTGTCCCAATATGTATTTGTAAATGTTTTTATAATTGATCAATAAATGTTTCATTAAATGAAAAAAAAGGTTTTGTTTGTTGTAGGTAATGTCGAACTCGATTGGAGAAGTAATTTTTTTTTTTGATTCGATTTGGATCCGTTTCAGTTTCAGCTTTCACTGAGTATGGTGAGCTCTCTTTCTCACAATACATGCACAAGTGGGTCCGCCAAACACAGTTTTGAGGATCCATATTCAGTGCAGTGCGTTCAGTGCAATATATTATGACATGCCAATTGTAAGAGTTTTGGTTTATAAAAGTACATAGGTACTCTTTATGCCCTCGGCCAGTGGGCATACTTCGGGCACTCAGAGGATATTTTCAAGTTGCACGAAGCGCTTTAAAGCACGCCCACTTTTAATGGCAATGAACTGTTATTAAATGGCATTTCTCTAGTCTCGTCCTGTTAATAAACCTACATTTTGAACCCTTCCGTTAAAATGAGTTGAAAAAGATTTGTGAAAACTGTCAAAATCACTTCTTGTCATTTTGTATTCATTATTTTTTTCGTAACAAAAATTCTGCTCAGTCATGTTCTGACATTTTTCTCATTGAAAACACTTTCTAAAATTTATATTTCCGTCTCTTATTTATTGACATTTTGGCCGAAAACAGCAGACTTGCGACCGCACGGCGTGATTATTTAAACTTATTTAAAGAGTCGCGCCCGCGTCTGCAGTTCCATTGTATTCACTTTAACGGGACTGTCCGTCTGTTCTTTTGTGCCATACATTTCAAAATAAGTCATTATTTTCGTGGATTTCCCAAGTTTGGTGCACCCGATTTAATAGGAATGCTATTTGTTACGCGTGAGATTTTAGTGTCCCTTCAATCCGTATCTAATACTGCCTTCCCACCAACTACTTAACCGAGATTAATTAAAATTTACCGTAATCTTCTTCAAACCAAGAAGATTTACCATGCAAATTTATATTGTTAATCTAGTACTTACATAGATTAGAAATGAATCTTGTTCAATTTGCATGTTGTCAACATAAATCGAACCCATATTTACCTGAACCCTGAACACATTCATTGGAAAATAGAATTTTATGTTTCTTCGTTAGGCGCAAAGAAGACTGACCTGTCAAAAAAATATTGCTTTTCTTTTTTTGCTCAGTGCGTTCAGAGCCTCAAGGTTGTGAATTTTTTTTCGTTCAGAGAATGATCAGAGCCCATGAATCGAAGAATATTCTTTGATTCATGATCCGAGCCCGTTCAGAGCCCGAACTGCAAGCTCAGAAAAAATCGGCTGAACATTCTGAATAAAAAAGCTGAACACTTAACGTCATGTGCGAAAAGAGGAAACAAAATAAAACAAATGCGCAAACAAATTTAAATGGTGGATGAAGCGGTCGGCACCCGCGCAGAAGGTAAGTTTCATTAATAAATAACATAGAAATATTTTATTTTTTAATGTATAAAAACATAATTCAGTGTTCATATGGACCAAGCCGATGATTTTGTTCATGTTATCGAAAACTCATGATAATTATGAGCAAGTAGAAGGTGGCGTAAAAAAAGCGGTATATCAAAAACTTGCAAATTCAATAAATGCTGCTTTTAACACAAATAAATATAAGTTATGAACAAGTAGATTCTAAATGGAAAACTCAAAACTTACAAACAAATAAAAGAAGACAACCGCACAACAGGGCAATCGCGGATGTTATGGGACTTTTACGAGTAGATGGATGAATAAAATCCTTTTCAAAGTCATTTGTTAACAGCTTTGTTCTCAAATGTGTTTCAAAAATATATCTGAGCGCTCAGAACACGTTCAGTTCAGAGTATGTTCATAGCTTGTTCAACATGCTCTATCTGTGTTCAGAGCTTTCTTCTGAACGAAAAAAGAAAAACGCTTAATTGACTACTTTCAGACGAGAGCTATTTTTCGCTGCTATTTTTAATGGAAGTGACTCCAGGCATGCCAATTATAACAGTTTTGGTTTATAAAAGTACTGTTTATGCGGCCCCGCAGGTCCAGGAACCTCCGCATATAGGGCGTGGGCATACTTCAGGCACCCAGTTTTTTTTTGTCAAGTCGCGCGAAGCGCGTTAACGTACGCCCACTTTTAATGTCAAAAAACTGTTATTACTGTTATAAATTGGTATGTCTCTAGTCTCGTCCATTTTTAATAGATGTTTACCCTGTTCAAATGAAAAGGAATCATCTCTCCACACTTTTTTCTCCGCTTATGTCGCAAACAATACGGAAAAGCACAAAGAAGAAAGAGCGATAACTCTGCAACCTCAACAATGTTGTCTACACCCGCCACCACATACTCCCCTCTCTTAAGTGACGAAATATCGTAAGGCGAAATTGCATAGTTAAAAAGCAGTAATTTTTAATATTTTTGTGCGGTGGATGCATTATGTAGATTTAACTAAGATAAACCCTGGGTGATAGCGTCCCTAAAAAATTTAATATTACTGCTCTTTTGAAATTGGTTTTAGTTTTAGCATGGAACCTAGATTTATGAACGATTTTTTGATCATAATTGGTCCCTTCTGTCGTTGGCTCCCACTATTTTACTCCTTTTGTAATTTGAAAAAGTTAATGCTTCTGATATGTATCTATATCCATAATCATTTTTTATGGTATATGTTACATGCCCAATTTCATTGCCTATGATCACTGATGGAGTTCTAATTTTAGTGTATCATTTTCTCATACCTTTGTTCATTGCAAGAATTCAATGTTTCCGCCACCTCGAGACTTTTATTTTGGTCGATATAAAAATTGGTACCAACATTAGCTCTGTTCGTTTAATTTCAAAAATTCCTAATTTTAGTCCAAAATTCCATCAAACTTCATAGGTATAAAAAAAATTTAAATTTGACTAAAAAAGGTATTACATAATTGGCAGTTTTTGCAAGTAAATGAACAGACCTATTATTTTCCCTTAGAAGCTGATTCTGAACATTGTTAACAAACTTTTGATCGGTCGTCTCCTTTGTTTAGATTCACAATTCTGTTATATCCGTCTGATATAATAGCCAGAACACAATGGAGACGGAGCTGCAGCCGGGCTAGGTGTCAAAATATTGAATACACATAATTTCAATGTTCCGAACGTAGCTGCAAACGAAGTTGCAGCCGCAGCTGCAAGAGTTCACCAACTTTTAACTTTTGCGTGCAGCATTTTTGACATTTCAAAATTGATGGAGGTGAACAAGCCCATTTCAACTCGATGTGTGTTTGTATAGGGGTTGAAATGAGTTTCAAGCTCTCTTCAATTCCTCATGTTATAGCTAACAGTGCTTCTGCTGTCAGAAAGCTGTACAGCTGCATTCTGGGAACGCACAAAAAAAGCACGTACCTAAGACACTTTTTGACAACTATTGCAGCTGCAGCTCCAGTTCCAGTTGCAGATTTCTATTGTGTTCAAGCAGTAAGTTACAAATTACAATACTCCTCTACGGTACATCATGCAGTTATTTTACGAAATTAAAAGGGACATTCTGTTTGATTTTTAACAGTTACATTGCATACGAATACATGGATAGATAACGGGCAAAATCTTAAGAAAATATCTGTCCCTGAATTTTGTCCCGCAGATCCAGAAGAAGTTCTCCATTTCCTCTTTCCCAACATAAAAATAAAAAAAAAAACTCGAATAACAAACGATAAAATTCAAAGAAAATCCCAGCGTGTATAGGTATGTTGTGTTGAAAAATGACTAAACAGTAAACTGAAAACTGAAAACCGAAAACGGCCTTGACATTGACCCATTTGTGATGAATAGGGATTTTGTGTTTTAGAACGTCGCCGTAGTCATAGTCGTATTCGTTTTGTAGTCCGTCGTCGCGTCAGCCAGTGTGTATAGTTAAATGAGTCGACCGAGAACGGTGTGTGCCACACTTGAACAAAAGTGGGCGAAGGAGAAGGAAAGATACGAGGGGGTTCAGTACCTACAAAACTACCCATAAGCTTTCATCGGCTGCCATTTGTTTGGTACATTTACTTGGCGCATATACCTACCTATACCTATAGATAGTCGACGCAGATACGTTTGTATAGCAGCAGTAACGGAATTTGCGAGCGTCGAAACGGCAGAAAAGATATAAAAATACAATGGTGGCATGAAGAGAATGCAGGGGCTTTGGAAAAGACCAACCTAAACCTACCCATAACGTTCATACATATCGCTTATTCGTCGACGAGTCAGGCTATTTATTTATAGGTACATAGATATGTATTCTTGACGACGACGCGACGATCTTTTTTCCCGTCCATCATCATATTGTATAGGTACCCATGTACGGTTGGTTGTTCTGGTGTGGTGTGGTGTGCTCCCAAAAGTCTGCTATCTACAACTACATATATGTAGATGCCTCAGCTTGCTCTTCCTATATCCATAGTTGTGTCGTGTCGTTTTATTTGTTTCCTTAAACTCTTTTTTTTTTTTTGTATTATTTATACCGAGGGGTATGAGAAACATTTTGTTTTTAGGTCATTAACCCTCTTCCATGCGATTGTATATCTATTGATGTGTTTTTTTTTTCATGTTCTTTTATTCATGGTTTGTTTACGTTTTATTTTTTTTTTTATATTTTACATTTTACATTTCAATTGGTGCTACTGACCCAGATTGTTTTCTTATTATCAATTCACCTACATGTGGATTGATGATGACGATGGCGAAGGTCGACGGCGACTGTGAAGATCAGTGTCGGGGAAAAGGGAAGAGGATGACTATGCTTTGAATTGTGAACGTTTTGTTTTTCAGCCCTATTCTGCTGTAGGATTATAATTAAATCATTCCATTCAGTTTTAAGATTTATTTTATCAATGAAATGCAGTGATTTTTTTAGAGGCCGAATTGCCCGTTATTTATTCGTTTTTAATTAGATTTTCGAATAATTGTTTTCCGTGCATGCGACGGCGACAAAAAAGTTATTGCATATTTTCGAAAAGCCTTTTTAGGTGAAGTTATACAAAGCCTCAAAACAAATATTAGTCGTGTTCCTTTGGAGGTGGCGAACTACTTATCCAAACGATAATCTAGTACTACCAACTACTCGTGCTTTCATGGCGAGTAGATGACATTTGTAGGCAAATTAAATCTGTGCGTTCCATTAAAAAACGCAACTAGGTATTATGTAGGTATATAAAATATAACTCACGTAACAAGTTTAGCTTAAAATCGACAGCTTTAGATATTTCCTAATTAAACATGAATAAAACTAAGCAGATGCAAAATAAATAAATTTAAATTTAATAATTGGATTCACTTTGACACTTCCTTTCAAAATGCAAAAGATAGGCCTCATGTTATTCTGATTCTCAGTTTTTCGAGCACGCTCCGAGCAAGCTCTGATTGAAAAAGGAAATATAAGTTGAGCGCTCTGATGTGTCTGAGCTAAAAAAAAAGAAACAGATATTTTTTTGACAGTTCAGTGCAGTGGAAGTGGGACAAAAAGTTTAATTTGTGTCAAACGAAGCAAAAATATAATACAGCGCGATATGTGCAAACTTATTTAAATCAATTCGATTTGTAAAACTATTTTTTTTTTGTATAGGACGATATAACAAGCACTATGTGGAACCATCGTCAAAAATGCACCGACAGTGTATTTTAGTTAGATAAAAATAAATGTATATTATGTTGTGTGTAATGTTTCCACCGCACAAAAAGATTCAAAAGCAGATTATATTTGAGAATGCAAATGGTGCTCAATTGGTTCCTACGAAGTTATACTGAGACAGAAAAGAAACAGAAAAGATTTTATTTTCCAATGAAAGCGTGCAGCGCTACATAATAGGCGAACACTTATGTCGTTTTCGATTGGATTTTCGGTCTATTGTACTCCTTTTTAATTCGAATCGAATATGAAAACACCAACTTTCATAAATTTACACACACACTACCTAAAGCCGCCATTTAACAAAATGACTTCTTTAAGTATTTATCACTTTTGACAATTAATCCCACGAAAAACTGTATATGTATGTGTCTACTCCAATGTGAAATTGGGAACAGAAGAACACTCCGAAAACATTACTCGGACCAGCCAATCGAAAACTTTTGGAGTAGTAGGAGTGAAAAAGGAGTGCAGAAGGAGTACTCCTAACATCCAAACGAAAACGACATTAGCTGTCAAATGCTTGTGTTCAGCATTTAACTCTGTCTGCTCAGTCATTTTATTCTGAGCTCATATAGCGCACTCTGAACACGCTCAGAACACGTTCCAAACGAAACAAGAAACACAAATTTGAAGCTCTGAACACTCAGAGCGAAAAAAGAAACACAATTTTTTGTTTGACAGTTGAGGATCTGCTCTGAACTAAAAAAGAAAAACGCCTAATGTAGGTAGGTTCGATTTATAATACTAACCTATTGAAATTTGTTTTTTTTTTTTTTTTTTTTTAAGTAAAATCTTTTGTTTTGCGTGCTTTGATTTTCGATATGAAGGTAGGGCGAGTATTGTGTTTTTCTCGAGATTTTAATCAAAACTAACTTTTTTTGGTAAAGTTTTGAAATTCTCTCAGTTCTTCTTATAATTTAAATGCAAGGAAGACCTTTCCTCTGCGACATTTTTAAGACAAATAAAATGTGTAGTAAACTTTGAAATACCCAACCACCATATTTCAGCACACCTACTTTGAATCTTTCGTTAAACTGCCTCTTTGGTAGACTGCATCTCAGTTCCTGTTATAGGCTAAGGGAATTGCAGATAACAATAAATAAAATTGATGGCACGAGTAGCTCGAGTAGAACCAGGTCCTAGTGACTTACAACTTTCAACTACTTGTGTGCGTGTTATCGGCTCAAATGATGGGGACCTACAATTTTCTCCAGAGTCTGAATGTCTATGGTGAGATGCACTTTTTAATGCAAGTTGCAAACAAGATACAAGGGACATACGCCGCGATTCGTTTCTAAAGGACTTTGGCGTGAAAGTCTTGCGCACCAAATATTACACCACCGTAACATACATACGTATGTATATAAACATACATTGTTTATTTAATGTTTTTGCAACTATACTAATTCAAAATGTAGGATCACGCTCACCTCCTTCGAGGTCGTAAAACTTGTGTTTTACATAAGGGTCACTAAAAAATTCTGTCTGGTATGGAATGGATGCAAATCGTGTGGCGCTTTAGTTACTACAGCATAAAACTTGACAACCGATAACATTGCCAAACAGTGACCATCATTGTAAACACATCTTGAAGTTGAATTCAGTTGAATAAGCGAAAGCGAGTCGATGTCTATATGGTGTGACAGTTGACCTTCGCTATAGATCCAACAAAAAAAAAAAACATAATAGACTGGGAGGTAGCGTTGCAATCGATAATGCATTTTTATTTTATATAATTTTTTAATCCTTAGTATCCTCTCCAATGACCCTTAATTTTCCTTTTTTAATTACAATACATACATATATGTTTTTTTAAATATTTAAAAATGTATGCCCAGTTTTTCAGTGATGAGTTAAACCAGAGTTAGTTAACTCAAGAAGTAAGCTAACAAACAGTTAACGGATGAAGCAGATAATTTGGTGGAGAATGCATGCGGAACGACAAAACAAACTCGGTGGATAAAACATAAAAAGCATCTGTTCAGTTAATCCTGAGTAAACTCACCATATTTAATGCCTTAACTCGCTTTAACTTTAATCTCCCACTGAAAAACTGGACCTTAGTCTTATACTACGTTTCCACCGATCACTTAACTTAATTTTAATTAGATTTATGTTGCTTTGAATCTCGAAGATTTACCATACACACATTTCTTTCGCTAATCTAGTCGCGCTGAACGGATTCATAGGAAAATCCAACATTTTTTGCCTTCTTTTGACATTCATGAAACTTTCTGACTCAGGTTTTTCAAATGTTTTAAATTAAATGTTGGCCTTATTTCACGCTGCCGCCGCGCCGTATTATTGATTTGTCATACACTAATGATGTACATACCTATTTTATACTTTTATTTTTTCAGGAACTAAGATAATTATTTTCAAAAAAACTTATTTCTCGGTCTGACTAACGTTACCTCTTGGGCTATAATGCCTGTCTGCTTGTTTTTGTTTTTAAAATAATGAATGAAACAGCAGACTTTTACTTTCAGCATCGTCCCCAGTGTCGTTGAGAAATGCCTTTTGATCTACATATGTACCTTTATATACATCATCTTCACTACATCAATCTCGCCGATTTTTCTTCTTCTTTTTTTTTTTTTGTTGTTGTCGTTTCCTTTCCTTTACTCAATTTTTGTTTGAAATGATGAATGCTCCAGATATATTAAAATATACATGCATAATAGTTAACGTAAAACAAAAAGAACAACTTCAGCGAGTTCAAAACATTCCTTAATGGCAGCGCTAAGTAAATTGGGATAGGTATGTATGTAGCTGTAGCACAAAAAGGTGTAGAGTACAACGAAAACTACGAACCGGTTACATGCCGTAGAGGTGTAGGTTACGTTTACGGAAACAAGTATACCTATGTACATAGCTAATATTTTTATTTAGAGTTTATTATTTTGGTAACCATAACATTTTTCAATGCAAGAGAAATTGGGGATTGGTTCACCGATATTATTTGAATTTTTATTGATGTGTAAACATCTATGCTGGCGGTAGAGTGAAAAAAACGTGAACGTTCGTGTGCAACGTTACGATCTGCATACTAGGATGGGTGCATTCAGTGACAAAAAATCTTAAGATCCCCTTCAAGCAAAAACAAGTCCGTTTTGGATCCGCGCACGTTTATGTTTACACATATTAACCGTGAGTCCCGGAACTCACACAATTTTTGTAAGTAATGTTGAAAAACAGCGACGGTGAGTGGTAGGAATAATACGGAGCATCTCCTCAAAATTCCGATTTTAGTTGCAGGTATGAATCAAATTCTTGATCCCTTGTGTTTGCACGGGCACCAGAACTAAATATCTCCAAAAATACACTACATTCTTAAAATAAATACTTATATATCAAAAGCCGGGTCCAGATCAATATAAATTTGCATTGTTCGGCGTATTCAGTGCAAATATTTGCGAAGATGCAAAAAAATACGTCAGTGTAGACATCCGGGCGGCCGAACGCACACAAATTTGTGTATGTCACATTCAAAACAAGCTAAACGACAAAATTTGCGGCGCACATGCGTTTTGAAAAGGACCAAATAGTTGAATCAAGTTTATTGAAATTATTTCCGGCACAAACTGAGCACTATCGCTCATTTTCGGCCAAACTATTTGCCCCCAATACAAAATTAAAGGCGTGTGTGGGGCACAACGTATTTTGTTTTGATCTAGACATGGCTTAATATGGTAATTAATAATTATCATTGAAATAAGTATTTGGAAACGCGTCAGCGGTTAATCGAATTAAACTATGCATACACATGTTAATTCGATTAATTAAATTATTGTTCCTATGAAGATTTAATAATAAGATGTACCTATTTCTAATCGACTAGATTAACGATATAAATTTGTAGTTAATTACAAATTAATCATTTAAAATCTTCATAGAACCGATAGTCTTTCACATCAAACTAACCTATACCCATATCGCCCTGAACGCATTCATTCAGAAATCGATTTGTTTCTTCGTTTGATACAAATGCAATTTTCTGTCTCACTTCAACATCATAAAAACAAAATGAAACACCATTGGGAATATTAAAAGGTGCAGCCCTCTCTCTCTCTCTCTCTCTCTCTCCTCAAACAATCACACACTTTTTGAAACAATCAGCATTCAATTAAATATAAAAAAAAAACAGCTGACTGGATGCTTTCAAGAGAAATAAATTTTAATTTGGCAGTAAAAAGTAATTAATCCACACTATACAGGTCATTTACAAAAAAAAAAATATTAATTGTTTTTATTTACAGTAAATGAAAGATAAAAAGAGAACCAGCATAATGGCGTATTGAAATGTCATAATATATAAAGCGCCTGTTGCTTACTTTAGTTGTATATACGTTCAATTTACAAGATTAATCACATCCTTAGTTTAAATTCATAGGTATGTATATGTACATATATTATTTGGAGTTAGAATAAGATAAATCTACCAATCTCCAACGGAAAGCGGAACGATTTATTAACATAGAATGAAATTTGACAAGATGATTCCGAGGAAGGACAAGCACATTGGTTAACTCAGATGTAGCAGCATCCTAAACCAAATTATAACAGTGATGAAATAAATGAAATGAAAAAACCTAGATGCGCTCAAGTGGTGTCACAGAGTTTGATCAGTCCATTCTCTCCGTAACTAATTCGCCTTCTCCACACTTACGTTTCGCATATTTACTTTTTTGAGCCAGCTTAATGCGAGCACGTACTCCCATCGGGGCATGATTCTCAAAAAGTTTCGAGACTTTTGTCTCACTCAACATGTTTTCTTTTAATTTCTACAGAATTAATAAATCAAGAAAAAGCAAGAAGTAAGTACCTACGTCGGATCCTTTTTACATATTTGTAGAAGGTATAGAAGGAATTTAAATAAAAGTCTGTAAAAATGAAATTTTCAAAATATTTCCATTTTTAAAGTATAATTTTAATTACAATAATCCTGCTATTTATATAAACAAATCTCATATAATGCCACAAACAAATGTCAATCTCAACAAAGTGAAGACTGTGATGTTAATGAATAACCGTGAGAGGGATATATTTACATATTGCCATTTGGTGAAAAACGCTATCCAAGATAACCAAAGACACTAGAAGCGCATTTTGCTTTTCATTTGGGACTTTAATTGTGGACTTATGTTCTGATAAACTGCTTGTGAAGAATTGAAACCAATTTAACGACCAAAATAATACATACATAGATACCTACTGATATTTTGACGTCACAATAGATTCTTAATCAGGGCAAATCTTTACTTTTTGGCTTTGTTGTCGTTCTATATTTCGCTTGGAATTCGTATCGTATCGTCACTGTGTCACTATCACTATCGTTTGTTTTGGATAACCAACGTAAATAGGGGCGGGGAATAACAAGAGTCTAATATAGCTAGTACTTCAGCAAGGGAATTGGGAAGGATAGTCATACCTACATACATTAATATATGTATATAATGTTCATACGCATGCAGGAATCTAGGCATTACGATGTTATGAATCAACTCTTTGTACTATATTATAGGTTGTGTACCAAATCCGAAAGTGTGTCTATGGGTAGAGGTATTCGTGGGGTTATATAGTCTATACCTACCCAAATAAATGCGTCTATGATAGCAGATGTCAGCTGGAAGCGAAACCCCTCTTTCGACCCGACCAACTCGGTTTGATATAACCAACTGATGGAATGTATACCTACTCATGGTGCATGGCATTATAATACTACCATAGTTAAGTCTCCTCTGACGACGACGACGTCGACTAGTAAAATGACTATGAGACTACGCCATTACGGAGATGGAGTCACAAAACTATAGGTACCTACGTTGACAAAAAAAAAAACAAATATCAAGTTGCCACCGAGAGATGCAGCAAGAATATTGGTCTAATTTTAGCAGCACATTTATTATGTGTTCTCCAAAGCCAGACATGGCATGATGGCATCGTTGTTCCTGCTGCATCCACTTATTCGTATAGCAACCTGTTTGTTTTGTTTCGTTGCCAATTGGCAGCACAGAGGAGTGCGCAGACCATGAGGCAAAATTGGTAAATGGAACAAATATCATGTGCATGGTAGTCGCAATAGCCGCCACCGCACCGCCAACTCTGGTAGTTGGATCGATTCTCGATTGTCTAGGTTGATATGATTTTACTCACTATCACACCATCGCATCGTCACCCGCTTCTTTTGAATCCTCTTTCGAATGCAATTTTCAAATGAAAGGAAAATCAAATATAACTACTTCCTCCCAGTCGCACGTCGCGTCCATCAGCCTAAAGTCTTTGTCGTCATCATCGTCGTCCTCTTCATCAACAACAAAAACAACAGAGAACATGTATATAACGGTGGACACTAGCAGTAGAGGTATCAAAACCAAAGACTCAAACAAGACATCTGTATAGGCCGTTCTACCTGCTGCTGCTGCTGAAGGATGGGATCCAATGCCAAGTAACAACAAGCTGCAGCCAGTGCCACCATGGACTTGGAATTCTGATTCTATTCAGCTTCGAGTTTGTTTTGCTATTGGATTTCGTTTTTGTTGCAGCTGCTGCTTTATTTTGCACGTTTTATAGAGAATGAATGATGACCGGTCGATTTCGGTGTCCGTCGTATACGACACGCATGAAATCTGCTTCGAGAGACCCAAAGCAGAGCAACAGCAGCAGCAGAAGCATAAATGAATGAATGAATATTGTTTTAAGTTTTACTTTCCTTTCTTTGCTGTTTGGCGAATTTTGCTTCTCTCTGTGAACTGAATTTACAAAAAGGATTTTCCTGCTCCGCATACCGGTGAAATACGGCAGACTCTTCGATGCCCAGCAATTTAATAAGAAACCAACACAGAACACTGTATTATATAGTAGGTATATGAGCGTCGCGTCATAGGAAGTGAAGCTGTACGCAAGCACTTTTCTACATACGCAACAGGGAAAGTTTTTAATGATGGTAAACAGAAAAACATATGACGAAACAGATAGAATATCGGTAACATGGTTTCCGGTGAGTTAAATATTGTCCATGAATTGACCAAGTACAAGTAGATTTTTGGATGTAGCCTTGAACATTGAATCTCATACAACCGTCGCGTCGAGGCGACGGCGCGGCGGGGCAGCGTGATCTAGACCTACAACGTACAGTTATGTATCCCGGTGAACTTTAGGGAATTAAAGTACGATATATAGGGGCTAGCGCTCGAGGGCATGAATGTAGGTAGTCAAGAAAATATGTTTACAACGGTTAAAATGGCTGGGTAAATTAGAGCAAATGAACATCGACGATCCCGTCCTCAAAGTCTTTAACGCTTTACCAGAGGATGGGGGAGCCCAGAGCAGACCTCATCTTCGGACCAAGTAGAACGAGATATTAATCGAATTGGCTAACATAATTTAAGACGGCGGGCGAAAGACCGAGTCGGCTGGAAAGGACCAACAGCACTAGGGTTTTTATAGCGGTGGTGGAATATAACTTAAAAGTTAACAATGAATTTGTTGATTTATACACTTATGTGGGCCAAAACTTCATTATAAACTTTAAGACCATGACCCTGCAGCTTGTTCGGCATCGTTGAACAAACATGTCGAACAACCGTCACTGAATTGACGGACTTTTATCAAAATGTATTTGTCCATTATCAGGTGTCATTGCGTGCATTCACGTTTTAATATTTAATAGGATAAGCCAACTTGCTGACCTTAGCTGTTTTTTTTTTTTTTACAACGGATTACAACAACACAAACCTCTTCAGCTTATAATTTGGATATCCCAATGACATAACTAGAAATTTACTTTCAACAGTTTTGATTAAAATCCAATTCTTGAACTGTCAAGTTGTGTCAATTTGAAGTCAAGTAGAAACTCAGCTTAAAATTTTTAATTTTAATGTAATTCAGTAAATGTTTCTTTAGCATCGGCATCTGGTGGACACACCTATTCTAACCACAACCTTGTAAGTGGTAACAAGTTAATCACAAAATGCAACCAACAATAGAAACATTTATAACAATAAAAAGATTGTCGGGGTTTATTTGTGTGGTTCCAGTATAGAATACTCGAGCTTTCTGAATGGAATATTAATTTGGGCAAACCAAATCGACCAAAATTAAGTGCCTATTGACACTTTTTGAAAAAGCATTTAAATTACATTTCATTCGACCACGCGGTAGATGGTTGATAATTTCAAAATAGACTTTGTTGTTTGTTTGTTTGCGAAAAGCAAATTCATTATTGGAATGATAAAATCAATTGTATTAAATACGAATACATGCGAACGTACATTATTTAAAAATTTTACTCATTCACATAGCCTGCGACCATTATGTTATGACGTGACATTCGCCTTATTGCGAACATGTAACGGATTCTCTTGGCAGTCAATGCAATTGTTTATTTTAGCCAACACTGATGATGTCATTGACAACATGTTAAGACATTTGCTGCTGCAGTTTCAATGCATTAAAACTAAAGCGCTTTTTTTATTTGTTTTATTTTACTTCATGAGACTTCGTAGTTTATGGTATGTTTCCATCGAAGCTTTATCATTGTACATAATCTAGTGTTTCCAACGCACAAAAAGGTTAACAAGTTGATTAACTTTGATATTAAATTTTAAAATGCAAAAGATGTTTAATTTTGTCTTATCAAGTGGAAGTAAGACAGAAAGTTCAATTTATGTCAAAACGATCTTCAAATGAATGCGTTCAACGCGATAAAATTCGATTTAAAAACTTTATTTTCTATCTACTAAATTAACGAAATTAATTTTGTTGGTAAATCTTCGAGATTAGACGTAGATTAAGGGTAAATACAATTAAATCTCGGTTAAGAGGTCAGTAGAAACGTAATATTAGTATTTTGTAGAACCCAAGATCAAGCCACGTCTTCTTTAGATTCAGTAATTGCCGAAATGCTGTCGCCATATATGTAATACAATGCAACATTGCACATTGCCTACAGAGTAACCAATAACTTAAAATTCCTTGGACGCTATTTAGATTGGTATGATTGAGTCCGGGTTATAACGGCAGCTTGTAGCCAATAAAAGTGTGGGTGAGGACTTTGGTGAGCAACAAAAAACATAAAAACGGACAAATGATGAAATTGTTATTTTTAATGTATTTTGAGGAGCCTCAAAATATCTAATGTAAACACACGATTAGACTCATCAGTTTTGACAGGATCTTGACTTGTTTTTGCATCAGCTGTGTAATTACAAGGGATTACAAAAGTCGTGTTTTATTGGTAATTTTATAGCTAGCACAGTAAAATTTCCCTCCGGTAAACACAATAACAAAAACCAAAAGTGCCGATAAATTAGTGAATACAAAAGTGGACAAAAAAAGTTGCGCAGTTGAAAAATATTTAAGACTTGAACCTTAAATGTTGGTAAATTAGATTGTTTTTCACAAGGGATGTGTTCTAAGGTAATTTTAATTTTAAAAAACCGAAAATCATAAGTCACTGGCATGTCCGAATGAAAATCCAAAAATTATTTTAACCGAGAAAAAAACTGATTTTATAATATCCCGGTAACATTTTGAATTAATTACACTTTATACGTCAAAATATAATACGTTCCATATCTGTCAAGTTATGAACTCCGCCGTAGGATTGCTGAAATCTCATAGCCACGAAAAATGTCATGACTTGTTGATAATCATGACATAAAGTTAAGTTATGTACTGTATTTGCAATGTATTCTTGATTCTTTGTCTCCACAGAAATAAAGAGTGTGCATAAAAGTGAATACAGCGTTTTATTGGCACTTAATTTGCAGCGCTAGCTTTAAATTACCAATAAAACGCACCTATAAAAACATAATACAAATATGAACGCACCAATTGAAATGATTTAGAAAAATATTAATTGAAGCTTAGTTCACATGTCTTTGAATTTACAGTTCTAAAAATTCGACTTATTCTTAGGGCACGATTGCACCAGCACATAACGCACACTAAATATTGATTTTATGTGGATGTATAGTCGTCTCAATAACGGCGGCATGTGAATTTTCTTCACTCCAATGCACATGTTCTGCATTTCATTTATTGGAAATTCACATGACGAAAGTGAATTCGGGTGTTCCACAATTCGTTGGAAAAGCTAATTGTGAATTAAGTTGCATAGAAGATATTAAACAACTATATGAAAAGGGTAGTTAAATATCTAATAAACAAAAATGCAAATTGACAATAAGTCAATAATTAAATTACGCAGTACTTCAATTGAATTGGTGACGGGAAGAACAGAATATTAGCAAAAAAGACTTCTTTCCATTTGCTGTTGGAAGTGATGCTTTAGAAGTGTTCTTTGCTTCTAAATATATTTCAACTAGAAATGCTGAACCCTAAATTCACATTTAAATAAAAAAAATATTGACTCTGTCATCGGATAACTCCTGAAAGTAGCTGAAGAAAACATTTTGTTAGAATTTTGAAGTTCGATTGTACGTGTGTGTGTAAACTTGAGCAGAAGAATTTTCATATTCCATTGAAACCAAAAAGAACTGGAACCTTCCTATTGTAACTATTCTAAATATAAAGCGGCATTAATATTTTGTTTCAATAAAGAATTTTGTGAACTTCTGAGTAATAAGCAATCCCTTGTAAATTATTATTATTTAATCATATCTCTAATATACATAGCGTTATACCTATCACATTTTTTTTATCACTTTCGATAATAACTAATCATTTCAGTTCGACGATATTACTCTAAGGTAGCTGCAAGTGTCGATTTCTATAAGAAATATTACAATAAAGATCGCTCGTGTATGGCCAGCTTAAGATTTATGAACAATATGAGGGCACCCTAAAATATTCTGTTCCCACCATTGAATCTATATTTTTCGAACACATCCCGATGTTCCACCTAACATCCGCCATGTTCGTGGTGAAAAGCTGGTAAGTTGAGATTTTTTTAAAGATGGCTGCGTTATTTACACATAAAAAATGGTCCAGCTGTCACAACAGAACAAACTCACCCCCTTTAATTGTTGTTGAAATTCACATATATTCATTGACACGAAACGAAATTACAATTACCGCTCTAGAAAAAGTCAATTTTAGTACTTTCATGTGACGATTTAAACTACTGGCTTTTTCGATTCGTCGCCTTATCTGTTTTTGATTATAAAACTAAAACCAGGAGTATTTTCTCATATTTAAAAAAAAAGGAGTGCTAAAGGGTTAAGAAAGCTTCTGGATGACCAATAAAAAACGCCATAAACTCTGTTTACAGATTTATAATGCGGGTAAGTACCACCTCAGCTGAAACAAAGTTTTGTTTCTCAATTTCAATAATCAGAAGCCATTTTCTGATATTTATTTGAATCTCAATCTTTACTATCATGAAGCAAATTCATTGAGTTTGTTTATTGAGTTGTGCACTTCTTTTTTACTTACGAAACAACTGATATACCATACCGGTTTTATTCTCTTTTTCATATTATTTATTTTATTTCCCTGCTTTTCTCTGTTTGAAATAAAAACGGATTATTTTGTCTGTTTTTTTTTTTCTTTTAGTATTGGAATTCATTTCAATTTGTAATCAGCCAATGTTCAATCTTTACCTCCTCCTACTATAACTGGTGTTGTGTGCACTCAATCAAAATTAGTACAGAAACACATTATATACTTTATACTCATGTAAAGATGCACATAAGGTACATTTAATATGTACATACATGCATAAAATTGGTAAACATCCTTCTCTTGGACACGCATTATCCATTGCGTGTGCATTTTATTTTCCAAAATAAAAAAAATCCTCTTACGTAATATTATGAGAGGTCGAAAAATAAAATTTTAAAACGCACATAGATGCACATAAAAACATAAACAACACTGTGACTGACACCCAATCTGCTGGGTATTCCCGCATCGCGTGTCGTCATCCTAAACGGACGCACAATATTTGCCATGGATGAATTTAAATTAAGTCATTATTTTAATGCAAATCTTTTATACGCAGCAAACGGACAGGCATGTGTGTGTATGTGTGTCTGTGTTGAATGCCACCAAATATTCAGCAGCACCTCTGTATGTTGGGAGCAACAAAAAATTAATTAATTTGAACAATAAGTTGTGTTGTGCCCAATGTACATTCTCGTACTCAAAAAAGTGTTCAAAAAAAGAAGAAAGACCAACCCAAAAAAAAAAATATGTACAAACAGGACAAAAAGCTGAAGTGGCAGCAGAGACGAGGAGGAGACAGGAGGACTGCAATCAGCAATTGACTCTGTGAACCTACAAATCATCAGGGGAATTCACCGGAATAAAACATGCATGCATGGCAGTAGCAGCAGAAAAAGGACGACCCATAAAACTCTTCTTTGTATCCTCCCGCGCTCGACCAGCTGGTGCAGTGTGGAACTGTAAACCGTTTTGGCCATGCTCAATTTTACGTACGCCGGCCGCCCGCGCCGGAAAACGAAAATGCAGGGATACAAAAAACAGAACTTCTACTATTAATATCTGTATGTATGTATATATGTATCTGCATAAAGCACCACCAACTCTGCGAAGCAACAGCACTGATGAGGATGACGTTGAGCACAAAAACGCCTAGAACCAGTTATGGGTGGGGAGAACGGGTGTTTGGGTATAGTAAATTGTTCGACTTTACTGGACATGGACACTAAGTATGACAAAAATTCTTTTTTTTCTGCTGTTGTTTTGCCTTGCCACCTTACCATCAGGAAGAGGATTCAGGTTTGAAGGTTTCCGTCTGAATAAACCAGCCACCTACTCGAGCCTTCGTTGCCCAGGCCCAGGCCCTGCACTGACTGATATAGATTATAATCTCCGAAATGATATTTGCAGTGCCGTCAGCTTAAACAGTGGTATCTTTTTTTTTTGTTAGTCCATACATGCATACTTTTTTTACTTTTGATTTTCTGTTTAGGGGCAGGGTTGCCGATTTTTGGGATTGAGTTAATTTAATTATAGAAAGCGATGATTGTTTTCCAAAACTGACATAACATTAGGGAACATTTAAAATACATAATAGGCGTGTTTTTTTGCAAGTCCATATGGATTTGTCGAAAAAAACGACATCGGGACTTAGGAACTTCTTACTTACAGTACTTAATTCCCGATAATTATCTGGACTTAGCTAAGTCCATATGGATTGAAGTTGTTGTTGTATTTACGTGTAAAACTATTAGTTCCGATGTTGTTTTTTTCGACAAATCCATATGGACTTGCAAAAAAAACACGGCTAATATATTTACTCAAAGAGCAGAGGAGTTATGACTACCTTAAAAAATGTTTGAATACAGTGAGTGTTTATAAAATTTGAGCAGGATTTAAAAGAGATAGAAATTTGTTTTTAACGGAATGTCGCAATGAAGTCGGCGCTGCCCACAGTGCTTCTGGAGTCTGGAGAATTTGATGAAATTTTCATTACTCATTACTCTTATGTTAGCTTTGAGGGCCGCTGTAGTTTGTGGCTTATTCGCATAGAAAACCCCACAAGAAAAAGTCTAACGGGGTCAAATCCACGTGAGATGCAGAATTTACAGTGTGGCGTGAGCTGTGTGTCACGTAGCGCCTTCCTGTTGAAACCAAATGTCGTTGGTGTCCATTTCATCAGGCCAATTCAGGCCAAAAGAAGTTGGTAATTATTTACGTATAGTGCCTGGCCAACGTCGTTCTCAAAGAAATATGGACCGATGACGCAGCACATTTGAACATTTGTTCGTGTTGTTGAACGCTATATCCGTCCATGATGATTTAACAAAACAGACTGAATAAATGACAGCCAATTTGACAGATGTAGCTTCAACAATATGGCCGCTATCAAATGTCAAAGTACGAAAGTCCCTATTGGAAGACTCTTTAAAATCCTACTGCGGATGGATTTTTGAAGTTTATTACAATACTATATATAAATATCCAAAAAACAAGGCTAGTGACAGTGAAAGCCCAGGTTTTAAGTTATTATTCTGCTACATTAGACTTTAATTAAGTGACATCTGCCAAATTAGACTGCAATTTATTGACGTTTGCTATCTCAGACTGCATTTTGGGACGTCTGCTGCTTTAGAATATATTTTATAGACGTCTGTTATCTCACAATATAACTTAGCAACATCTGCTTCTTCAGGCTATAATTAAATGACGTTAATGACTCGATACAATCGTCAGTGGTATTGGCCAGTGAGTATTTCAGTTAAGTATGGGTATCTGTGATTTAGATCTCTTGAACATCTAGAGTCACTTCCTTTTGGAAATCCACCTACTACAACACCCAATTTTCTTACATCTCTAGAAAGTTGAAGTTTTGTAAATAACCTCTCTTGAAACTAAATCATAACGTACATTGTTTTTTTTTTTAAGAAACGGCCTACTTTTTGTATATTTGAGATTTCTCCTTTTTCAACGTCACAAGAAATTTGAAATTATATTTTTTAGCTCTTTTTTGTTGGAAGTACGAACACCAAGCATTTACAGACAAATGAAATTAAAAATAGAAATACATATTTGTATTCCTTAAATTCTCCATTGTGGCAAATCGATCTATTGCTTGAAAAAAATTGATCTCGGCAACACTGCAAGTGCAGGTGCATAGCACTAGATTCCTTTATTGTCATTGTTACACTCACTACACTTCCATACATATGTCGTCGTCGGTCGGTCGATTCGCCCGTCGTACATATGTATACACCTATCTCTTTTCTGCTTTTTCGTTGTATTTTTTGTGTTCTTTTATACGGTCGATAAATTAAAATTCGTTAAAAATTAATTACCTGATGGGGTGATGGAGATGCCTGCGATGGCTGAGGAGATGGGCTTGGAGCAGCATGACCAGGACTATTGGGAGGTGGCCCTCCGTGTTGTGGTTGATGTGGAGATGCTGGAGGATGCGGATGACCACCAGGACCGGGACTCGCAGCAGGCGAGGATCCACCTGGCCAAGGTCGATTTGGTTCTGGATACTGCAATATAAAAATAAAAACGAAAAATCATTTCCCAGTGCTGATATTATGTAATTTTTTGCAAACCATGTTTTTGAAATTTTGATTGATGATGGGTCGTCGTTATAGGGGGTGGGTAAGATGTGGTGTTTGGTTAAACGCGCGCAGTTTTTAGTTTTTTTTTTTTTTTTTATATTTTTTTAACATTTATTATTTTCGACTACGAATAGAACGTAAGTGTGTAATTAAAAACTGCGATTCGTTGGTGGAGACACCAACAGTATAGAGTGAGAAAGAGGGAGAGAGACAGATAGACTGATAGACCAAGGATGCAATTTTCGTATTTTTTAGCATGTAGGTAATATTATATCTCACACACATGGGTAATTTTTACGCAATGCGGATAAAGCAAATACCTAAAATTGAAAAAACAAACAAAAAACTACTAGGCGGTCTAGAAAATAAATAAAAAAACAAAACAATTTTGTTGGTTTCGGTTAGGTGTACGAGTTAGTTTTTTTTTTTTTTGTAATTGGATTTTAATAGGCTGATTTTGGTTTGGACAGTCGCAAAGCAGCTTATGTTGTAACAGAATGAAATATTTAATATGTATTTAGAAAAAAAAAACACTTAATGTCGTTATCAACCTGCCAAAATAATTTATCTGCATAGCAAGAAAGGCTTAAACTAAGTGCGCAACATCCGTCAATATTATAATTGTAGAAACTTCGATTAGGACTTTACTAGTATTTAGCAGAAATACTAGCCTTTGAAACTCTGTTAAAATGAAGTTAATATCTTATTTCGAGTCTTCAGATGTCCAATTTCTATGCCTGTTCCATTTTTTTGCCCATGCTAATTTTTGCCTTTGAGGTAAATTTTCTTGAGAAAATGCGTAATAAACATAACGATTTACTATTTTTGATGTGTAAACATCTATGCCGGCCGGCGGTAGAGTGAAATAAAAACGTGGACTTTCTTCAATGCGATGTCACATGTCAGGATGTAGCACTATACGAAAATCTTCATTGCCCCCGTTCAGCTGGTAATTTTTTTTTTTTTTTTTTTTTGTCAGCGACCGGAAGCAAATTGTTTTTAAAGCGACGATTATTTCGATTATTATTTTATCGCAACCACTTATTAATTATTAGGTATGTTTTGTTGAACTAGTTACTGGACCGATTCCGCAATGTTCCACATTCAGCCATATAGTTACTGAAAATCAAATGTGCTGTTAACTTGTTGTTGGTAGAATTTGCATGTGACAAGGAGCTCAGCAAAACACGCCTATTATGTATTTACCGATACATTTTAACACTTATTTTTATAATTTTATTCTTTTGTTTTTAATACACGCGACACTAGAGACTAGAAAAAAAAAATAAAATGAAATAATAATAGTCAGCTGTCGGTAAGGTAGAATATAGGGTGCGTTCAGTGATAAAAATCTGAAGATCCTGAACTTTATTCTACGTTTGCATATACTGCTTTTAAACGATGCAATTTCTTCTTGCAGTTTTTAAGCACGTTGACGAGGAGCGTATGTGCTTGCTGGGGTACACAAAATTGCAGAGGTTCTTCCTTTTTGTTTGAGTGTGTTTTATTTTCATTCGTCGTTCACTCAGATAACTTCGCTTAATCAACTGGAGTAAAGAGTGCAGAGAGATGATACTAGCCTTGTTTTTCTAACAAGCCCCGAGGAAATTGGTTGAAAAAAACGACGTCGGGGATAAGCAATTTACATGTTAAATGCAACAACAACTAATCTCTAGCTAAGCGCGGAAAATTCTCGGGGCTTAACTTAACGGAGAAAAACATGAATTGCGTACTTGTTATCAATAGTTTGTAATTGCGTCGCTATCCCCGATGTCTTTTTTACAACCAAATCCCTCCGGGCTCGCAAAAAAACACGGCTACTTTGCACTTTCACAAAGTTAACATTCATTAAAAAACGCAGCGTCAAATTCCATAGGAGGTCGGCTGCGGTGTCAATGGATTAAAACCGCGATTTTAGTGATTTCCACTGACATTTGCAACTAAATATTCTATAAACGTCAAAACATATATTTCGACGGCTATCTTTCGAAATACAAAGTGACATTGCTTGGAGGTAGGTTTGTTCAGTATAAAATTTAGACTGAAATTTGTGTAAGTTTTACTAGATGGAAACATACGGAGTTGCATAACGGGTGGAAGTTCGTTGACAATTAGAACTTAATAATCTGTCTGTCTAATTTGTCAAATCATTAAGTTTAAAATTCCTTTGGAGTTTGGTTACGGTGTAATTGGATTGAAACCACGATTTTAGTGCTTTCCGCTGACAGTTGTTTGGTTTTGTCGATGTGCAGAGTTCGTTTCAATTGTGTTGTTGGCATCAAATCAATAACCAACCATGTGTAATGTGTAGTCACCTTAAAGTTGAGAGTGAATTACGAAACAGGACCATTCAGTACTGAACTTTCACCGTTCGTTTGCCACGTCACCACCAGCCTATTAGTGCTTAGAAATTTCGTTACAGCGGTTCCGGTACTGGGTAAGCACTGCTTACAGATATTTAATGCAGTGTTAATTATTCAAAATGGCCATGTTTCAGTAACAAAAATGAGGCAATTGGATAAACGTTGATGTTTACACATATTAACCGTGAGTCCCTGCACTCACACATTTTTTTTTTTTTTCTTGTGAACGTAACAATAATAAAAATTTAAATCAACGACAAGTTTGCGAAAATAAACCATAGATTTTATGATACATACTTGGGAAAACCTGCAACAAGTACAAAAAAGGAATTTATGATTTTGCACCTACGTTTCTAACAACAATAAAGGTGGTTTTCCAAGAATTAATAATTCTCCAATGATTTTTTTTTTCGTTTATTTGAATACCTGTCAAAACCCTCATTTCCTAACCTTGTTTCTTAAATTTTCGAAGAAACAGTAAGGTTTGCGATATGAAATAAAATGAAGTCCTAAACAAAGTTTCTACTATTAGTATATACAGGACAATTTCCGTTAACATGGATCAAGGTACACCAAAATAAGCCTTTTCTTAAATCCATGTCAACATTGGAAATAGACCCTTATTGTAAGACGATTTTTTTCTTAAAATATATCCAGGAATCATGTCCCAAACTATCCTTGACGAATTAATTGTTAGAGGACATCCTATCTGTATAAACAAATCTATTTTTTTTCTTTTCTTTGACAGCTGATTTTTAAATATTACTAGCTGACCCGCCCGGCTTTGCACGGATAGACAAACCTTCGCATAAATATTACAAATGAAAATATAGATCAAAACTTCAGCTACTTTTTGTAATTGAATACTATATACTGAGTTTTGACTCATTTCACGTTATAAATGGCGAAATTTGTAAAAATGTGATCATCTGAGTTCAACCTTTATTACTTTCCCAACGTAGAAAGAAGTTGTGTGATCAAAAACCAATTTTTTGTGTTTATCCCTTTCACTCCATAAATATCAAATTTTTAAAAATATTATCTTCAACTCAAACAGAATTTTTGATATCGGAGAGGTACCACTTTTCGTTTCTATCCCCTTTCACCCTATAAATACCAAATTTTTCAGAAAAATATTCCTAAGGCCGTCCACTCAAATGATCTGGAATGAGTAAGACTTAGAAGATGAAATATACGAAAGCGGCCTTCCATGAAAAAACTGAGGCATTTTCTCTAATAGTGATAATAGTCTGATTGTATTAGCTTGCATAAGCCTGTCTCATTTTAAAGCTCTCAAAGAGTTTACGTAGTTTGCATAGTTAAATGTTTTATTCATAAACTGGCCGTCCCGGTTTCACACGGACAAACCTAAACTTCGCATAAAAATTACACAAGAAAATATTATTTTTTTTTACTTTTTGTAATTGAATACTACCTTCTTAGTTTTAACCCACTCCACGTAATGAAAGTCTTAATTTGTAAAAATATCCTCTAAGTTCAACCTTTATTGCTTAACCAACACTTTTTATCCCATTTCACTCTATAAATAGCATTTTTTTTTTAAATAATCTTTCAAACTCAAAAAGAACTTTTGAAATCGGATACCGCTTTTCTTTTTTACCCCCTTTCACCCTATAAATACCAAATTTTTGAAAAAAAAAAATTGTCCAAGGCCATCCACTCAAAAATAACCTTTTAACAACTTCACTGTCCCCATACAAACTGATTGCAAAACGTCTCTACGTTCATTATTTTGTATCAGAAATAAAGACATTACCTTCATGTCCCATGAATCACATTTGATACATTGAAAATTTTTTGTACCGTATTTCCAGCGTCCATGAATCATATATGATTCAAAATATGAAAAATATAAAAAGCGTTCTACGTCCCTATACAAATTGATTCAAAATCGTCTCTACGCCCAGAATCTTTTTTGATAGAAAGCATCGCAGTTGACTCGGATTTTGAGAAATAGTTTTTTTTTACCATAAATAATTTGCTGTTGCTGTTAAAAAAGAGTTTCATTTGATGTTCATATATGATTCACGTACGTATTAAGTATTCATATCATATCAATACGGCATAAGAGTGTATAAAATGTGCACAGTTGACAGCTATACTTGGTCATACGAAATATATTCGGGAGCAACTTTGGCAATGGAAGGGTTAGACAAACCTGGGTCTATTCTTGTGAGATTGTGTGATCCCCTTTTAGGTGAGGGGCGAATGATTGTCGCTGACAATTATTATACTAGTTTACCATTGGCAGCTTACCTAAAAAAAATCGCAACACGGACTAATGTGGAACATTACGAAAAAATCGGGCCGATCTTCCATTACAAGTCACTTAACATAAATTAAAAAAGGGTGAAAGCATTGCTCGACAAAAGGATGGATGCATTCCGGTGTTGAAATGGCTTGATAAACGTGATGTCCTTATGCTGTCTACTTGCCATGGAAATGAATCGTCAGCAATAAGACTATGGAATGGTGAAAAAATGAAACCAAATGGCGTTATAGATTATAATGTCGCTAAAAAAGGTATAGATATAGCAGATCAACTAGCTGCATTTCATTCGCCACTAAGAAAAAGCCTCACGTGGTATAAAAAAATTGCTCTAGACCTTTTGTTTCAAGTTTCTGTTATTAATGCAAGATGCGTATATAACAAACTAACAGAAGAAGGCCCAATTACAATGTTGCAGGCCCAAGAAATGCTGTTGAGAGTATTCTTTGGTTTTTGTGCATCCGCCACAAATATTTCAAGAATTCCTCCGATAATATTACTTGGAAGCCAACACTTTCTCACGGCACTACGGTAAAATTGTGCGAAAGCGTTGTGCTTTGTGCTATACTAACTTGAGGAGGGACGGTCATATAGCTGCCTTGAAGGCGAAACAGGTGCATACAGAATGCAAACAATGCAATAAGGCATTCTGTTCAACATGTTTTAACTTTAAACATACAAGGACAAATGTCTAAACTTAAAAAATGTAAATTGTTATTATTCTTTGTTTAGTTTTATCCCATTTTTGTATACTTTCTCGTTCTTTTTACATATATTAATTTGTTAGTAAAAATATATAGATTCATTGATGAGAAAATGCGTTTTCTTAAATATTTTTCCATTTTTGAATGCAGTGTCATTATGTGCTTTATATAACCTGCACGTTTATATTAAAATTATGTCTTCGAGGCAATTTTTTCATATAATTTACACGCTATTAAAAACATAATTTTTTGAATCAAATATGATTCATGGACGCTGTAAACACGGTACAAAAAAAATTATGTGTATCAAATGTGACTCATAGAACGTGATGTTGATGTTTTCTTTTCTATACAAAAAATATGAACGTAGAGATGTTTTTTGGCCATTTGTATAGGGACGTAACATAATTTTCAGTAAATAGTACTTTTGAATCAAATGTGATTCATGGACGTAGGAAATATGGGACAACACAGATTGAATGAATCAAATATGATTCATTGGACAGTGAAGTTGTTAAGCACAAAAAAAAATTTTAAATCGGACAATTTTTTTATGTTGACCCCATTTCACCCTCCAAAAATAAAATTGGAAAAAGAATTTCTCTAAAGACATTTCCTTAGAAAACCTTTTAAACAAAAAGAGAATTTCCTTAATCGGAAATTTTTTTTCATGTTAACCCCATTTCACCCTACAAATTGCAATTTAAAAAAAAAAAATTCCTTGAAGCCATTTTCTAAGAATAACCTTTCAAACGCAAGTTGCGTTTTTTTAATCGGATTCGTCTTTTTCATTTTACCCCATTTCACCCTACAAAGTAATTTGTTTCCATTTTGTTTATAGTTATTCTGCTATTCGGGGCAGAGACGATTCCAACAAATCAAAAATCAATAAAATCGGTCTAGCCGATCTTGAGTTATAAGTGTTGTAACTAAAACGACTTTCTTTTATATATTAAGATCCCACGGTAATCAACTCAAAGTTTCACGAGTGTTTTAAGTGAATATAACTTTTAATTTGGACTTGTATTGCTATTAATAGGTTACCAATAAAAAAAACGGCTTCGATTAAATCGACCTTAAGTTTGAGAAGAATCTGAATATTAGCAAATAAATTATCTATTGCTTTCAAACGACGATTTCCATTTGATTTTGACCCATAAGTCTTTAAACAGTTTTTTAATTTTGGTCTGAAAAGTGTAATAGTTAATATTTTTCTTAATTTTTGTGTATCACGGGAAATCGAAACGCATCAGCGAATGTTGTAGCTAGCTATTTGTACAGTACATGTATATGTTTGACATTTAATTTTGGTTTTGGTAGGTATTATGTTATGGATAGATACATAAATGTGTGTATATACATCATTACATACCAACAGAGTGTATTATCTTAACGAATACATTAATTATACAATATACACAATAATGAGCACATAATAATGTACTTAGTAAGTATACATTATGTACTTGTACATATACAATTAAAATGTATCTAATTACCTGATGCGTTGAATAGGCAGTCCTGTGATTTGGTCCTGTCGCTGGGCCTGGAGGTGTGGGATATCGCTGCGGGTATGGTGAATATTGAGATGTACCAGAGCCCTGCGCCGTTGTCTGGGGTGGTGGAGGAGGAGGCCCACCTGGCTGTTGTTGGGGTGAACTTGGATAGGAACCTGAATTTTGCCCATGCGTTGGGGGATAAGGTGATTGACCTCTGGAAGTGTTTGACTGGAAAAGATAAAGAAAACAATATTTAAATAAGTATTTTACAAAACAAGCTACCTAATGATAAAAAAATATTATCAAATGCATTTCGATTTAACTACTGATGAATTCGATAAAAGTGTTTCCCTCTTAAATCAGAAGATAACACACGACTGCCTCTGATTTGATTTGATTAAATCAGACCATGCATCAGGAATTAATTCCTCTCCTTGACTTTTTTTTTTCAACAATATAGGTTATATGGTTGACATAATAGGTATTTCACATTATTCGAACAATTGAACGAACCACTGAAAACTAAGAACGCCGGGTTGTAGATACATATCTGATTTCTATCACGATGTCATGTGTCATCAAGCGCGACCCTAGAATTTCCAAAACCTAGCTTCAAACTTCGGGCGTTAAGATAAAAAATATGACAGAATAAAAGTTCTGTTTTCTTTGCAGACAATAGGGAGCGAAAATGTTTTCGGTTCTTTCTTTTTGTTTTATTTAGGTACGTACTGGCATCAAGTGAAATAAAGTATACACATTCATATGTAGGTACTAATGTCGTTTTCCATCAATTTCCTTTTCATTTTGGGTCCCTTGGAATTTTGAAACAACACCAACAGTCTTTCGAAATTGACATACCGCTATTTTAAAATAAAAATAAAAATTATTTTTCTTCAAAATACTACTTGCGAAAATATGTTTACGTGTAAATTGAATTAAAATTGATAATTAAGAACTCTCCTTACCTAAAGCGAAACATAGGGTCACAGAAAATTAACAAAAACCTATCATATAGATCAGATAATTTTTGTATTTCTATTAAAAAAAATCTAGTTTGACAATTCAAAATTCTTTTGTAAAGGGTGTTTTTTTTTTGACGTGTGGTTTTTAATCTGGCAATACTTTTTTCGGAGTTGGTATTTTTGACAGCAGCTGTCACTTGATTTATGCTCAGTTTGGTTTGCCATTTCATAATAAATAGACTTACTTCTACTGAACAACGTTTGCAAATTGTGCAAATTTATTACCAAAATAATGGTTCGGTTCGCGCGACGCATCGCGCGCTGGGTCCAATATTCGATGAAGTTCATTTTTGGTTGAATGGGTATGTTAATAAGCAAAATTGTCGTATTTGGAATGATCATACTCCACAAGCCATTGTTGAGAAGCCGTTACATCGTCTGTGTCTGTTTTTCTGTTTGGTGTGCTCTATGGGCAGAGGGAATCATTGGTCCATAATTCTTCAAAAATGGTTCCAACAAGACGGCGCTACATGCCATACAGCCAACGAAACAATCATTTTATTGAGAAAACTTTTGGTGAGCGCATTATCTCGCGTCGTGGGCCTCTGGCGTGGACTCGAAGATCGTGCGATTTAACACCGCTGGACTATTTTTTGTGGGGTTAGGTGAAGTCGCTTGTCTACGCAGATAAGCCCGAGACGATTCACGCATTGGAAGTAAATATTCGGCACGTTATTGCTGACATACGGCCCCAATTGCTGCAAAAAGTGGTCGAAAAATTGGTCCTCTCGGCTGGAATTTATTCGAGCCAACCGCGGCGGGCACTTGCACGAAATCAGTCATAAAACATAATGGCAAACCCTTATCTTTCTCTTTATGTCGCAAGTCATAAATTTCTGGTGTTGGGATTTTAATTTATTTGTAATATATCAATGTAAACAGTCCTTAGAATCCAAAAAAAAAAGATCCATAAGTTAAAAGAATGCGAATTGTGTTGTTTCTTACGATAATCAAACATTAAAATAAAAAACAAATTAAAAGCAAAATAGTTTTCTATTGTTTTGTTGAGAATGACGTTTCTTCGCAGTATAAATAAGACAAAGTAGCTCTACGCATATGAAACACATTTGAACGATACACTACTCTACAACGCAACGAAAAGTGTGAATTCGGCTTTAGAGGAACATAATCTAAAGTAAATACCAGGGTTGCCATGTCTTGAACTAAATCGATAGCCCAATTTAAAAATGTTTGTAGCCCAAAATCGGAGCCGAAAAAGTAGCCCAAATAGTAGCCCAATACCAATAAAAACAATTTTCGGTTACTTCAATCACAATTTGTTTTAAAAAAACAACGAAAAATAAATTTTTTGTTCATACAAAAAGAAGAGTTAACAATATTATCATATTTAACTGCGTTGAAAATCAGTCTAATAAATGTGCTATACTCATCACAATCATCGTCACTGTCATTCTCGTGGTCATTGTTATCACAATGGTACACTGTTTGGTTAAATTTAGGTACTTAATCATTTCAAATGAGGCTGAAAAGTTTTTACAGCAATTTTTTTTAACCGGTGGCTGCGTTAAGGGGGGAGAAGAGTGTTGAAAGTGTTTCATTTATTTATTTGACTTATTTGTAGGAAAAAAAAATATCGCCCAATATTAGATTTGGGCTATTTATAACCCAATTTTGATTGGGCTGTCATACTGAAAATGTTGTCGGAAATTTTGGAAAAAGATAGCCCAATTTCCGACAAATAGCCCAATTTGGCAAGCCTGGTAAATACACCCTCCGGAACCCGAACAAAAACTCCTAAATCAAAAACGTCCAAAAAAAAGGAACAAGGGTACCTAAACCTACATACTTCTAAAACACCTGTTGAGCATCAAGACAATTGTTTTGCATGAATTTTGAAAAAAAAAATTTTGGAATTTGGTTTGTTTGATCCAATTAATAAATTTTTATAAATCGAATGATTACAAAGTGTTTCTCTAAAATAAAAACATTTCCATCCCAAAGAAATGGAACCAAACAAATGTAAGTGTCGGCGGGACTCCCATTTAATATGTGTAAACATCAACGTTTGTCCAAGCGCAGTTTTGAGAACTGATATTTGGATCCGTATGCGAAGTCGTCCATACGTTGTTGACTATATGTGCACGGATCCAAAATGGACTAGTTTGTTTGAAGGGGATCTTCAGATTTTTGTCACTGAACTTACCACCCAATATTCTACTATGCTGACTTCCGTAACGTAATGTGCTACACCGTAAAGTGTCACCTCGTAACGTCGCACAGAGGAAAGTCCACGTTTTTATTTCACTCTACCGCTCGCCGGCATAGATGTTTACAGACACATTAAAAACTGAGAATATTGTCAGCTGTCAAAGCGCCACCTTAATAGAAAATTACGACATTTACAATCTAAATCCTAGTACGCTGCTGATTCGAAACGAAAAATCCCATACCAAAATGACATCAACGAAATCATAAACGACGAGCGAAATGGATGATGGTATCAGATTATTTGGAGAAGTCTCCGCTCTTTTTTCGCACAGAATTAATTGTGTGCGGAAAAGTGACATTTAAGATTTATTTGTTGGTTTTTATCTTTTGGCAATTGGTTACACTCTCAAGGGTATTTTTTCGCTGTGATTTCCTTACGAGAGAGTCGTGTAAGAGACCAGAGACAAATTTCGTTTCGCATCAGCAGCGTATTAGGCTTCAAGCAATAACTTCTAAGTTAAACCTGTTCGATATGTCAAAGTCAGTGAGACGGAACGCCTGAATGTGGTTTGGCTATTAAAATAAATATTTAACACTGGGCCAGTTGTACTAACGTGCTTCAAATTTGATACGTCATTCAGCGATCTTAACTCAACGATGTGCCCCGTGATGGGGCACACTAGAACGAAGTTCCATTCAGGTAGGTATGATCTATGATCCATTTTAATTATTTCAAATGGCTACTACCTCCTCGATTTCCTTTTGACTTTTGCAGCAGCAGTAGAAAAAGCAGACAAAAACAACAGCTAAGTATTTAAGAAAGAAACAAAAAAAAAATCCAGCATAACACAACGATCAACAAAAAATTGAAGAAAAAAATAAAATGGATAAGAATAAACATTTCGCAAAACATATTTGCACCCCTTGTCATTGTACTTGGTATTTCTCCTTCATCCCAGAACATAAAACTTCTAAAGTCTATCTTGTTGTTTCCTAGTATAATTTGTCTTCTAGTTTTTTTGTTATTTTGTGTTTCATGATCCCTTTTATAATGTTCTGAATTTGAACCACTGGCATTACGAGCAAAAAGTGTAAAGGACACACTACTACAGACGACCAAGAAGATGTCGACCGACAAACGGAGGAGGAAACCCAAAGGGGATGCAAAATGAAAATCCTTTCATTAATACCGCTCTCTTAGATATAAATATATGACTTACATGCTCGAGAACAATTTCACGAAGGGGGTAGTTTTAGCACACAAAAACTTATGGTAAAAGAAAAACAAGCGTAGAAACGAACGTTCAACGATTCGTTTCGTTTCGTTTGTTATGTCAGAAGACCCAAGAAGCTAGCTCTGCGAATGCCGGTTTCGAAGGTAATGCCTGTCTTTGCTGCTGCTGCTGCTTCTGCTGTCATCCATCCTCATACAAGCAGAGAATTTTGTAGAAAAAAAAAATCACAAAAAAACCGGAGATCCGTAAGCGATGGTGATGGTGATGACGATGAGGACGATGTCGAATGTGGGAGTTTTATAAAGGCGGTGAAGAAAGGCAGAAGAAAAATAGTCCTCACAACTACACAAAAACACCACCCTAAAATGGAATCTCCTCTCAACAGCCTGAATAATTCCCCCTCTTACAGAGATAAATACACAGATACACACTCCCAGATAGAACACATCTATTTCATTTTCAGTTCATGGTTAGATAGCAGGCAACAAGGACTGGATGTGGAAAATCGATTAAAATATTTTCCAAGGGGTGGAGCGTGGAGCAGTGTGTGTGAATAGAGTCGGTTCTTGTTCTCCTGCATCTCTGTGTGTATATAGAATTCGAAAAATAGGAAAAAAAGAGAAAGATAGAAGAAGGAAAAAGAGACAATCACAACTCACAACGGCAACATAAACATATATACATTCAGCTAGAGTCAGTGGAGTCAGCAGACCCAGCCAAGCCAGAGTCAGGGCAATCGAATGAAATCTCTAAAGGCGCAGATGATAGAGCCAACCGAACCAAACCGAACTCGAATAAAAAAATATAAAAATTCCATTTTTTGCACTTTTTTCAGATGGGGATCCCATCAGTCTTCGTTTTTAGTCGTGTGTTCTGGTTCTTTGCTCATTTGCTTCGTTTCATTCCTTCAAACTCCCTTGCCAGTCGCCACTGTCACTTGATTTTTTTTTTTATTATTATTATTGTTCTCCCCTTCACCATGAGTAATATAATTTTAATTGTTTGCTGGAATACAAATTATGTCGTAGTTTTTGCTTTTGGCTTTTCCGTTCGTTCTCTTTCATTTTCTATCTTTTTTTTTATTTGTTTTTTTTTTTTTTTTTTTTTTTTGTATTTGCTTTTTTGAGAGAATCCAATCCAATCGATAGTCGACGAGCTGCTGATGATGATGATGCGCTCAAAATTATCGTTTTTTTTCTGTTTATCTAGAAATATTTATTTAACTATATTTCAAGCAACATTTTAAAAATTATATAATTCAAAAGGCTTGGCCGTCTTGTTTTCTTTGGTTTAGATTTACTATCTAGCAGTTTTGGTTTAAGAGGGTGGATGGTTTATGGTGTAGTTATTAAATTGTGACTAGGTATCGGAATCTCAGTTGACAATTTGGTTTTGTTCAAGAATGAGTAAAAGAAAATGTTAGTTGGTATCTATGTAGGTATGTTCATCTATTTGATGTTAATGCGGCTGTTTCTGATCTAAAAAAAAAGTAGTCATAGAGCTGAATTGAGCTTCTTATGTTTGCACATATTGTTTAATTTGATATGACTGATGCTGATACAAAATTGTCTTTCCAATATGGCGGCGCGAGCGGCAAAGATAAGAGGTGGAAAAGTTGAAATTCTGAAAGAGCACGTCGAAATTTACAAAATTGCCAATTTTCAAAACTCCCGGAAAACTTTCCAGGTAACCCCTATTTTTTCAACCAAATGAATGGACTAAAAGTATAATTCACATCTTTAAGATTTTCAAAAATTATATTTTTTTCAGAAAAAAAAGTACCAGCATTAAAAATAACATTATAAATGCAGATTTTAATCTGCAATCTAAAATCGTTGTATGGCATTTTCACATAAATACCGTTCATAAACGTCAATGAAAAATGACCGAAAAAAAATATTTATTTTAATTTTTGATTTGGTTCTCGGTAAACTAAGACGCTAATTCCATTTTAGAAGTCATATTCTATTATGTCTCGTACTTCTAATGGGATTTATTACATTCAGCGTTGAAATCATTCATGACATTTTGATGTGTAAACATCTATGCTGGCGTAAGAGTGAAAAAAAACGTGAACGTTCGTGTGCAACGTTACGATCTACATACTAGGATGGGTGCGTTCAGTGAAACAAATCTTAAGATCCCCTGCTGACATTTTTCTCCACAGATTTTTTTCTGAATTTTAAATCAGCTTCGATTTGTGTCCTCTTTGTATCTGTTTGATTTGATTGATTTTCACAATTTGGCGAATAAATTTTTTTAGAGGGAAAATAATAAGTAAAATATCTCGCATTTCTTGTAAAAATGAATGTCTTTTTCAATTTTCCTTGATATTCGGATTTTTCTGGTGTCAATTAAATATGGCTGCCCAATCTGCCCGACGCTAATGTTAACGTTTTTAAACTGCAGGCAGATACTGCAGTTGATCTAGGTTATAGTTTGATTGCAGATCTGCCTTAATGAACGTAGATAATGCAGACCTTTGTTTTTTTTTTTTTTTGACGTTTATCAAGTCACCCATACGTTATCTGGTTTACATTTGAAGCAAATATGTAAAGGCTGTTGATTGAGTGACTCGCTGAAAGGGACGACACGCACGACCGCACAGCTTTAAAGATTGATGGGGAATCATGTTATAGACCGCTCTCCAATTCGAGTTGTTGCTGGTTCAAATCAGGTTTGTATTCAGGAATCCGACATCCGAAACCAATCGCCCACTACACGCAATGGAGAAAAAACAACATCTTGAGTAACAAGGTTAAAAAATCAAAGGATAAACTGAACCGTGATAGAACCACAAATGTGTTTTTGAAATCGCTTGCAACCGATTGGTGTCGAGGCCGTATGAAATCGAACAAGTTTGAAATTAGCCTAATCTGACACCTACATAATGTAAATTTACGTAGTAGTAGGTAGTGTCATAAGTCCGTAGGCCAAAAGTATTAATTTGTGGGCTTAATACCCTTTACCCGAATAAGAAGGGTAATAGTTAGTTAAATTCAGGTGGGTCAAAAATGTGAATCTTTGTTCTGTCGAGTTATTTCTGTGTCGTATAACTAATCAGAATTTAACTTGGACATTGTGAATATCTTGCTTATAAGAAATTCGGAATATGTAGTTGTCACTTATCACGTAAGCTTAAATGATCATTTTCTGCAAAAATCTTTATTTATTACATTGCGTTGGGGGATGCCTGCGTTGCCGCACTTGATTTTCAAAGTTACTGCGTTATGGGGTGTGCCAATGCGCAGCGGGCTCTGCACCGCGCCGGCGATGGTACGTTTCGCTTCCCCCACCGCAGGTCAACGAACAAAACAATTACCTTGCCAAAATATTCCACGTAAATTATTAAAAGCTACCTAAAGCAACCTTGTGGCACAACCTTAAAGGTTCCATCCAGCCTGTAACGGTAAATTTGGGGACTTATTTAATAGTTGAATTTGGGAAAACTTCTGATTTTCATATACATTTTTGGCGAGTTATTTCATTTTTGCAATTTCATTAAGTTTTAAAACACACATAGTTCGGGGTACCTACTAAAATTTCATTTCAGTATAATGTTGCTCTGAGAAATAATTTCGAGACGCTTTTTGACTTCAATTTTCGAAAGCCAGAAACCGCATTTTTCACAATTGCACCTGGTGTCGTTTGATCGCCATTTTGTTTTACACGATGATCTTGATTTTCACACGTAACTAACTTGTGTATTTTTGATTCTAGAAAAAAAATTGTACTCCAAACAGGTAGCGAGTTTAATTTCCTTCATAATATTATTTCAATCAACTTTTTTCTTCTTTTCAAAATTCACTCAGGTTAAAAAGTTACAGTGCATTTTGTTGAAAAAAGTACGGGTTGATTTTTTTATATTCGTCAGTTTTTTTTTTCACGAAAAAAAAATATCGTAATAAAAGTTGAAGATCCTTCAGTTATGTATCTATGTGTATTTTTCGCCTTGACAGTTTTCGAATACGAACTACGGTTCTCGCTCTACAGCGTATATATGTAAGTTGGAGAAATCCATATTCTAATCAATTAACACGAAGACAAATTTGGGTTTCGTTTTTTGAAACATGAGCTGTGTAACTCATTTTACACAGTTCTTCAATGTAGTTAAAGCCCGTAGTTAGACGTTAACGGAAGTTAACCAAACTTAACAAATTCCGCATTGATGATTCCCCTGATAAACTTTGACATTTCCAACAAGAGTTGTATGCGAGGTGTTTTCGATTTTATAGTTACAAGAGTATACAAAAGCATGAGCACACCAAAGTATGAGTATATTGTTTGCATCAATGAAAGTGACTGCTACAAACGCTCGGTCTGTAGTTTCGTCAGTTTTTCCTTTAAAACGAAATAGAGATTTTGCGATGAAAAAAAAAAGGTAGAAAGTGCAATGTAATAGTCTTATTCTCTATCCATCGACTTCTGTTGAACTGAACGCAGTCAATTGAACATGCTTTGTACTTGATTGATATCGATGGGTGGTTGTTGTCGAAACTCAAGGAAACAACCAGAGTTAAACTAAGAGTAAAACTATTCATGTGCATATTGATAGGAGTGCTATGCAAGGTAATGTCATCATTGAGAAATATTATGTTCATTGATTTGATGTTTTTATGTCAATTTAGTAGTTGAAATAACTACATACCAGAAGCGTGACTTTTTCGGGAGCTGAAATTTCAAAATATCCCGGGTATGAAGTCTGTAGGTTATCAAGCAAGTAATGAGGAAAATTGGTTTTAAAATATTCATATTATGTTGTGCCTGAAAGTTTTAAAAATTCAAAATACGGGAGAGAACTAAACCGATTAACGATTACAGTGATGACTTGCTGGACGATTGTTGATAAAAGATCTTTAATATTTTCTTTTGTTGACAGGTTCATTTCAGAATGTCTATTATTGTTAAAACTGGACAAATCTTCGTTTTCATTGTATTTTTTCCAAAAATTTTCGAAAGTTTTTGATTTAAGAAGACTATGAATAGCGGTTTTGAAATTATTAATTTGATTTAAATAAAATTGAATATCGCTAGACTTGGATGTAAGAATTTGAAACAAAATGTCACTTTGTGGAAAGAACTCCAAAAAAACCCAAAAAAAAATCCAGTAGTACCTATTTCAAACACTTTTTTCACTTGAAAATAGAAGACGCTGCCAACAGTACAATTTATTTTTCTTAAGACATCCCGTCAACCACGAAAAACTTTCATACAATTGCATTGAAAAATGTCTAGTACATCGCTTTGTAACGGTGTTTATGCTTAGAATTGGTTTCGGTCTTCCAGCATCTACCTATAATATTTTTTTTTCCGCAAAAGCTCTTGCCGTAAATGGTTTATTTAAAACATTTCCAACTGATCAATCACAAGAATTCATAGTTTAATCGCCAAAAAATGATTCGCAATAAAACAACACTTTAAAAAAGGAATGTCGCCTACTTCACTTAACTATGAAAGGAGTATCCCAGATTCTGAGTTACAGCAGTTAAAACACAATCGAGAATTAGCGATGATTACCTAAGTTGTTACTATTCTTGTTTCTATTGGCACATTTTTCGAAGATTTGTCAATCAGATACGATGAAGAAACTGCACTTTTGAAAAGACCCAGAGAAAACTTTTAACTCTTAAATGTACATATTCACTGAATAAGAGAACATTTCGATATAAAGGTAGATCAAAACATGTAAAAAACTCAACCCTAGACATAAGATTGACTAAGTCAAATGGCTAACATACATATTATATAAATGTACTTATACATATTTATATGTATGATATACAGATCCCAACATTTCAAATTTTGTTCGTTTTTACTAAGATTTAAAAATAATTCCACCAAAAAAAGATGACATTGAAAGAAAATTCAGGTTCAATATCCTCATTAAGGTAGGTATACCCCATGAATATGATAAATATTTGTCCAAATTCCAATTGCATAATCCCCCTTTCTTAACCTTCGCCAACACTGTTATAAAATATACCAAAGAGAACAAAAACCACAATCATTATTAAACCATAAAACCAGCATTGTTTTTTGATCCTATAATTGAAATATACACAAAGCTAAACCCCACAGGTAGTAGGATTGTTGGGTTTCGTTTGACGTTGGTATATTACCACACTTTTGAAATTAGGACAAAATAAAGGCAATGACTTTTGCTCTGAATGTCCAAAATAAAAAAAAAAAAAAGGAAGAACACGGCTTATGGTAGGAGGAATGATGGTAGGAGGAATGCCAAAAGGAAAAATAAGAAAAATACAAAAGGTTTCCGCGCTCTTTGTACTATACGATGAAAATGATACGATACGATACGATACAGTGCGATACGATGATGACGATGACGACGATGATGATGACGACGAACCCAATAAACATATACATATAACCCTATTTCGGTCGGAATCCCTGAACACTTGGCAAGATGGTTGCTTGGTTGTTTGTTTCGATGGTACTCTACTCCCTGCATTCGCAGAGTCCTGCTTACAATCTACCTAGTCTATACCGCATGTCTATATTTATGTACACAAATTTTCTTTCCTGTGGGTGAATGAATGAAAACATTTCAGGCATAAACACATCGTCCTTTTTCTTTTCGGCATCGTTATCACCTCATACCCCTCCTTTATCGTATAGTATGGTCTTGTTAGCACACGTCACTTCAATTTAAAATATCCAAAACAGAACAGAATACAAAATAATAATAACAAAAAAAAAACCTAGGAGAAAAGGATGAACCGTTGTCTAATAACTGGAATTTAAACAAAACCCAAACAAACAATACCAAAGCAGAGAAAAATATGCGAAAAAAGGTCAATGAGGAAACAACTCCGCATAAAGCAGCATTCGTCGTTGTCGCTTGCGATTTAATTTGTTTTTTTTTTTTTTTTTTTTTAACGGAGGAAAGAGATTGTCTGTCTTGGTCTAAATTTTCTCTCCTTCTTATCATTTCAACATAGGTACATAATATACAACATATTATTAGTACCTAAGGTTAACTTCTTATCATAATAAAGCTCGAATGAAAAACCCGTATTTGAATTATTTTTTGATAACTTTTCTAGTTAGGGCCCAATCCATAGAGTCTGTTCGACTACGAAGTGTGTAACTGACAATTCGATAAAATATAAACTTTTTAATTGTTGAGAAGAGTCCACATATATGGCGGTGTGTTTGATGACAGCCCACTTTGATTATGTCTTATACAAATTTGTAAATTTTAGCTAAATGTCAGCAAAGTTAGGCCTGCCGCCCACTAGGCAACTTTTAGTTGCTCACCCCAGCAACTTTTAGTTGCTCCCGGTTCAATTACATTGGCTTATATGGGAGAGCGCCCACTGGGCAACTTAGTTGCCGGCAACTTTAAGTTGCTCGGAGTTGATCGCGGAACTTAGTTGCCGGCAACTCCGGGCAACTTTTAGTTGCTGACCCCCGCCCACTAAGCAATTTCCGAGCAACTTTCAGGAATTTTCGAAAATTTAACGTTTTTATTTGTTGTCCATTGAAATATTACATTGATTTTGCATTTTAGACAGGTCAAATTGAGATAGGTTTAGGTGGAGCACGTTTTTATAGAAAATTAAATACAAAAAAACACAAATATTAATTCTCAAAAGTTGCTCGGAAGTTGCCTAGTGGGCGAGGGCAAGCAACTTTAGTTGCTCGGAGTTGCCGGCAACACCAAGCAACTTAAAGTTGCCGGCAACTAAGTTGCCTAGTGGGCGGCAGGCCTAAGAGTGAGTAGTGCAGCATTGAACTTTAAGAACATCTTTTAATTAATAATATTTTTTTTTTTTAAACCATTGTTAAATTTCTTGGCACACCATCATCAATTTCACAGTGTCTTTCCTAATTATTTCATCCAAGTACTGTGTAGTAATCACAGATTATCCATATAAAGATGAGAATGTTTCGTACGTTTCACCCTTCAAAACCCATTTGTTTACATTGTTGTATTTGTAATTTTTTCCCGCGTCGATGAATAGATGTGAATTGCAACAACAATTTAACCAGGTGTCCGAAGATCCCTACTGTATATGTATGTGTGAGATTTTTATACACACATTCTCATTTTTTATCTGATAACTGACAATTCAAGCTTGTAGGCAAATTAAAATGGCTGCCGGGGGTTCTCATCTTCATGTGGCTAATCTGTGGTAAATAGTAATGTTAAGTGGATATGACTGTCATGCCGAAGGCAGTGGGATCGAATCCCAACGGCAGCCACCGGAAAACAGAAATGTTTTTTTAAGTTAAATGGCTCTGGCGAGTAATTGACAAATTCTCCAAGATTATTTTTTGTCATGAAAAAGTGCTTCTCACTTAAGCATTTCCATTCGTGCAGGAACGAGCAGAGGGATGGTTGAGTGTTGTAGATAGTCACTAGGCACTGGTTCTCCACGAACTTTCGCCCCACCAAATTTATTTATTAATTTAAATCGACCAACTAAAGTTTATCAACCTTATTACGGTTGTGGTTTTTCTAAAACGACAGTAAAACTTGGCTCTAAAAGCTCCAATTGGCGTTGCAAAATAAAAATATTGCTTTAGTAAAACGACAACCGTAATAAGGATGTATATTTCTACTTTAATTACATAGATACAATCATAGCTAATACGAGCTAAAAGGCAAACTTTAAATTCTCTTTCGGAGGTATTTCATAGTTAAAAAATAGAATAATTATATAGGTAAGTGTACCAGTACCCGGCCACCTAACACATTTTCCGACTTTGAGGCTGCATAACTAATTTGCCTGACCATATACATTTATATTTTTTGTGCTGATCAATAATGCTGCATATTATGTTTTAAAAAAAAAATATAAACTTAAAATTGCTATAATATATTTTTTAATAACAATTTCTCTTTTAAAAAAGTGCTTTTTCACTAGTACCCGGCCACCAAATTTCAGTACCCGGCCACTTTGATCCAGTATCCGGCCAGGTCCTATTTCTATAGGAAACTAAACATTGAAATCAAACAATTTTGCCAATATTTACTCTATTTAGTATTCTTTAGAAATTAATATTTAGAAACACTACAGATCTTATTTTATTTCGGTGCTTAAGGGCCAATTTTTCAATAGGCAGTTAAATATCAGATAGTACGTATTCTTCAGATAAATCAAACATTGATTGCTATTTTTTCTTCTGATAATTAACTGGCTGCTTAACTTATGATTGAAAAATCGGCTCTTAATAGATTTTCAGTATTCTTCAATTTTATTGAAACGTAGTTAAAACTACATTCAAATAAACGACATAGGTAGGTTGGTAAGTCAATAGATACCAGGATAAAAGAAGCCAATGGATTTGCTCTTGATTCAATTCCGTTTCCATTATACTTCTTGACAGAATCGGGCTTGGAAGATCTGGTGCTCTGGTGCCATACTCGGAAAACAACTGCTCATTAAAATCTAAATTGTTTCTTGAAGATCTTGATCAGTTTTCGGGGTTGATATCTCTAAAATAGTTAATATTTTTGAAACAGAAATATCATATTTTTTTCAAGTTTGTCCTTGATTTCAAGGACGCTCGTTGCACAGGTTATGTGGCTTTAAAATCTACAGCCTGTACAGGAACGTTTTCCAGCATGTCATGAACACATTTTCAATAATCGACAGCATCTGAATTGAACGGGTAAAGTTGGCATTTCCGAAAACCAGCAGCTTTCACCATAGCTAGGACTATAATGTGGTCTTTTTCCTCCGACATTTGTTAGTGGTACACATTTTCGTAACGCTTTGGAGCAACTACTTTTCCTTTTCCTATTTGGGCACAAGGAAAAACTATTTTCATCTACATTCAATTTGGATCAAGATGAACATCATCAAAGCTATTTTCATTAAGAAAGGTCGTAAGATCGTGAAACCAATTCTTAATGCTATCTTCTGCCACCACGGCTCTGCCCTTAGATATGGTCTCAGCTTCTATTTAAGCTGAAACACGGGTTTCGTTTAAAAAGAATAGCTTAAAGCCACGTTCTTCCTAGTCGATCATCTTTGAATGGATTGTTTCTTTTTTCAATTTTAAAAATTTTTGGACGGTTTTAAAATTTCTTTTATGGGAACCCTCCACTCTGGCCGGTTACTAGAACTTCTCATAAAAATTGTGTTCCAGTATCCGGCCGCTTTATTTTTAAGAATTTTAAAAAATTTAATTTTATTTTGTTTATATATTATGGTCAATTATTGTATTATTTATACAAAAAAACACAAAACAAACAAATATAGTCTCAGAGAACACTGAAACTTACTTCTTTTGCTTATTGGTTCTACTAGCACTCGTGAACTCTAAAACGCACTTATTAATCTCGCAACGACCTTCAAAGATTCAACAATTTTTTAAGAAGGATCTATAAGGTGCATATCAATACACCTTTACCACATTATTTAATGGGCCTGGAATTATAGTAACAATGTATTTGCACATGCAAATAATGTTTAATTTTCTTATTATTAAACATTTTGTAGAAAGTGGCCGGATACTAGTGACTGGCCGGGTACTGGTACACTTACCCTAATAAGACTATAGCTGCTAGCCGCTGGCTATGCTTCCCCCAAACCTCCAAACAAAAAAAATCCATAAAACCAATCACGGTATTCTTGAAATTTTGATCATTATAATAAAATTTACTCTAAAAAGATAATCATTAAAAACTCCATAAAAGTCACCTCAAAATTGCGTAATACTCAAATATGTCTAGTTAACGGTACTTTAGAAATCAATTTTTTACCAAATTTATAATTTCAAACGAAACGCATTGGAAAAAAAGCTTACAACCAACCCAGTAGCAAGTTTAACGTGTTCAAACGTGAATCGTGTTTATTTTTCACTGCAATCAGAAACTGTAGGAACAAAAGTCGGTACAACTATAATATATTTATAATGAAATAGGCGATGCAAGAATGTACAGTGGTGGTCAAAATAATAAGAGTCAATTGCTATATTTTGGAAACTTAATAAATTCTTTGCTTATACCACGTTCTGTGGTAACAAAATATGAGGAGGAGTTTTCATTACCTTTAGGTAAATCATTTCCAGTGCCAACAATCAATTTTAATGAGTCCTTTTTAAAATATTGTTATTTTTTGTCACCAAACTCAAATTTACCATGGACAAAATAATAAGAGTGCTGTGTAAACCTTTAATATTTCGTATTTATTTCACTTCGTTCTGCAAATTCTTTGATCAAATTAATTGCGGGAATTGTTTTAAGTGTGTAAAATGGATTTATTTTTAAATGATGGCACACATGAAGCCTTTTTTCCGAACAAGAACAGCTTTTGATCCTTGGACTAAGATATCAAGGCAAAACATACAATTTGAGGCTATTCATACATAGTTCTCCATGCGTTCTTGCCAAGGCCAAGGCACTAAGGAGCCAAAACTACTATAAAAAGTAATCGAACCAGGAAGGCGTCCAAAATAATCACCAACTTTGCTAGTCAAACGAATTATTACATTTACATTTTCAACATCTTTCGCAATAAAAAGAAGTGTATCTTTGGATAAAAGCTCTCTTACGATTCGCCGACGTTTACAGGAAAGAAATATACACGGAAGAATTGCAGTAAAGGTTCCATTGCCTAGCACTTAGAAAATTAAGCAGGGTATCTAATGTAGCGACGAGACCAAGATTAATTCGTTTCTATCTGATAGAGAAATATGATGTTAGAAGACCGAAAATTGAAAACTGGAAATACAAAAGAAAAAACCCTTGACGAAATTACAACCATCTGTATAAAAACTTAAATCCTAACGGCGAAAGAGCAATATATCCCAACAAAACAATTTTAAAAAAACTTCAAATATAAATACATTAGAATTTAAGAATTTACTTTTTTTTTTATTATTTAGCGCGCACTAAAGGGGCTGTGACTACCCTTAAAATTATATACACAGCACGAGCGATTAGGTAGATTGGAGGGGATTGGAAAGGAGATCACAATGGGAGGGGAAAACAGGGCTGGGTAGAGCATTCCACATTCGTGTAGTGCGACTAAGGAAAGAATCTCTGTACTTAACAGTACGTCCAAAGTTGGGCCCGACGGTAAACTGATGAGCATTCCTAGAAGCGCGAGTATTACGGTTGAATTGTTTAAGGGGAGGAATGCAACTGGCTATTTCACTAGAACACTGTTTATAGAAATAGCGGTAAAATGATGATAGACATGAAACATTGCGACGGTGCTCAAGAGATGTAAATGTTTCCCTTATAGTCCTTTCACCTATCATTTTTAGAGCTCTCTTTTGTATTCTATGTAATAGGCTCAAGTGGATTTTTGGGGCACCTGCAAAAATATGGGTGTTGTACTCAAGTTTTTGGACGAATAAAGGCTTTGTAGATCACAGCCAGATCAGAGTGGGAGACGGAGAAAACCTAAACACTTAGCAGTGAGATTTATCAATACCAAATGCACGAATTTTCGATAAGAGAGCTTGATGCCAAACTCTATCAAATGCTTTTGAAATATCAAGTGCAATAATCTTACTTTCGCCAAAACGATGTAAAGATTTGTGCCACTGTTCGGTGAGATATACCATCAGATCACCAGTGGACCTATTGCTACGAAAGCCATACTGCCGGTCATTTAGAAGCTTTCGTTCTTCAAGATATTTCTTAAGCTGATGATAAATCAGCGTTTCCATGACCTTGGAAAGAAGGGACGTAAGTGCAATCGGTCGATGGTAAGAGGGGGAAGAAGACACGCCTTTTTTAGGGACAGGCTGGACAAATGCTGTTTTCCATCCACTCGGAAAGAGACCAGTAGAGTAGGACAGATGGAAAAGCTTAAGCAGTGGTTTTGTCAGCGTTGAAGAACACCTCTTCAGAACAATGGGAGGGATAATATCCGGGCCAGCGGATTTGTGAATGTCGAGATCTTTCTAGCATGTTGAAACTTTTTCCGGTTTTCCTCAGAACGGTTGGCTTTATAGCAACGGAAGCTTACTTCTCTGACCCTTATAACCTCTTAACAGCTTTAAGCAAACCATGAGTTTTCTTTGGGTTTGATAGAATTTACCCTATTCGGAATGAAATTTCTCATTCCACAAAGAATTAAGTTTGCCACCATATCTGCGCTTATTGAATTGTAATTTATTTAATGTTTAGTAAAATTAATAATACTAATAATAATATTCAACGATAGTGAAGGTTTATATTAGTAAGAGATTATTAAGCATCGTTTCAGTAGTTCCACAGACCCCTACATACAAACATGAAAATAAATGTTACCTCTTTGCATTAATTTAATTGCTCAGGTTATTTTTAAAAAATAAAATAATTTGTTTCCTCTTTTCAATTTCAAGTTTTTAATAAAAAAAAAAACCTCATTTTATGATTCAGTATTTTTTTTTCAAAAAAGGTTTAATATAAGGCCCCTGAACTAATGATTCACATTTTTAGTGATAAAAATAACAAAAAACGCTTCTTCAATAAATTGAGAATTTGTATCGTACGTATGAAAATGTGAAAAAAAATTTCCTTCGAAACATTTAATTAACAAAAAAAAAAAACAAAGTTTCATTCTATTTAACAACAATTCTTATTTCATTTCAATGTCTATTCTACTTGAATTCATTTCTTTTCCATTAAAACAAAATGCATTCAATTCTTAAACTAGTTTTCTTGTTGTTTTTTTTTAACGATACGCAGTGTTAAGTTGTTATTATAAGTCATACTATGTAATAATAATCAAAAGGCCAACAACCATCATTAGAAAGATCAATGTCTAAGAATGTTTAAGAAAAGAGGAGTGTATGGCGACCTGAAGCGGTAACCGACGGCGGAATAAAAATAGTAAAATTATCTAATTACCATTCCGGGATTTTTTAAATCGACTACAAAACCAATACAAAGTACAAGGATCATAATTTTTTTTTTTACAATCAACCAAGAAAACGGCACTCCGACCTCTTAGCCGCGTTCGAGAGAAAAATCTTAAGGAGAATTGTTGGCCCCATATGTGGGGAAGGACGATTCCGGAGACGGTACAATCATGAATTGTACGCAATCTACCTTGAAGCAGATATCGTGACAAAAATTAAGCTCCGGTGGGAGTCTACCGAGCATGAGCGAAGAGGAACCTGCTCGGAAAGTTCTTTGTGGTACATTCTATGGTAGACGACAGCGTGGTAGACCATGCTTGCGCTGGAGAGATGGCGTAGACCAGGACGCCCGGAGCCTTGGGGTGCGCAACTGGATGGCGGCGGCTCGAGACCGGGATGGGTGGAGAGACTTGTTGAAGGAGGCCAGGACCGGACCCCGGTTGTCGAGCCGACGATGATGATGAAGAAAACGTCCCATTTTTATCATGTTATTTCCTGTAGATGAAGCAATTTTATGTCTGAAAACACACCTCCACTAACCCCGTTACGATCATAGTTTTATCAAAAAAGATTGATTTTCTAATTGAATAGGAAACGAAATTGGTCACGAATCGAATCGACGAATTAATCAAAATAAAAAAAATTGATTTTTCAGCCAAATGGAAAAGCACACTAGTAACTGAATCCTAAAAGTACATACATTGTTTTCTTAATACATTCATAAACGATAAATTGTCCACGACCCTATCTCACAAACACTTGAACAAAATCAAAATGATTTGAAACAGAAATCTCTTCTGACAACCTATTGCGGCTTCTGAGAAACAAAACTCCTGTACTGTTACCGGTTTTATAAGAAACTAACGAGTTTTTGTAGCCCTATAATGTTTTCCCAAAACTGTTCATTCGAATTCGCATCCATTTCAGCCGTAGATTATCTGGAGCAACACATCAAAACTACACAATATTATATTATATTGCCCTCACAATAAGCCCAATTTTGACAGTAAACGGTTTAAATAATGGCTTGGTTTCGTACTTCGCATCAGTTCGTCTTATAAAGTTATGTTTCTACATTTATTTTCGAAACCAAAGAGCACCTAAGAAGGAGCTATTAGGAAATGTTGGTATCAGAAAAAGTTTTTCCAAATCTTCTGTTGACACGTTTAAGAACCATGAAGTTAGTTGAGTTATAAAACAATAATCAACTTTGTGGGTACAAAAAGGTTCTACTATTGCTAAATCAAGACATAGGGTGATATGAATAAAACGGACAACTTACTCAGAGCAGGTGCTCCATAAGAATCAGAGAAGGTGCTCAAAAAAGAAGTACCTGCTACCGTTTCGTATGAATAAAATTATAATCCAACCAGTGAGCACCTCCTCCTTCGCACGGGTTAGGTGCTCTCCTACAACGAGTCAAATTCAATTGTTTTTTTGTATTTGCAACTCATTTCTATGATTAATAAACAAAAAAAAACCTAAACTTTAATTTCATTCGGTATTGTTTTTGATTGAAAATCTTTAAGAATTAGGAGTGCAAGAGATGGAACTTTTTCTGTTTTGACTCGCATTTTATTGTGAAGAATGGGAAAATGTTGCTTGACTTATGCAAAACATCGTTCAATTATAACTCATTCGCGAGTTAGGCACTACTTATTGAAAGAATTTTTCTCAGGAGTATCTGGATTTTGATACAGAGTTAAAAGCCATCAGGGAGTAAGTCCGTTCGGTTATCATGCACTGATATTGGTCAATGCTCGTTAATTCATCTATGGAATTGCATGTTGCGGTTGCCTGATCATTAATGCTGGCTATGGAATCTTTTTATGTTAACGTAATGGTCCCCATCCAGAGACGAGTGGAATAATGATTCGGTGACAAATGAATATTACACCACAATCTTCACCGACGGCTCAAAGATAAATGTTGTAGTTGGGGCGGGTGTTTTCTCGGAGGCATTGGAAACAAATAACTCTTATCGCCTACCTAATACCTCCAGTGTATTTCAGGCCGAGCTACAAGCTATTAAAGAAGCCTGCAGAATGCTCAAACAAAAAACAATATCTAACCCAAGCATCCACAATGTGGCCATCTGTATAGACAGCCAGGCTGCAATCAAAGCAATTGATAGCTGCCTGGTAACCTCAAAGTTGGTAAATCAATGCAGAGTTGAGCTCGCAGGCTTTAGTGAAAGCACTAAAATCTCACTCATATGGGTCCCAGGCCATAGTGACATCCAAGGCAATGAGCCCTTCTCGTCTCTCAGGCAGAAGAAGTCGACCTTCCACTGGGATTCGTGAAGGGCAGAATATATGACCATTTCCTGTCTGAATCAATAAAAAGTTGACAAGGTCTGTCAAACTGCAAGATATCTAGGAATATTTGGCCTACCTATGACAAAAACAGATCAAATGATTTAATAAAGCGAAATAGAACAGACACGGCGAGGATCGTTGCAATCATCACTGGCCATTGGCCAATAGGAGAACATGCGGCTAAGCTAAAGATACCTTTTAATAGTTTCTGCCGTAGCTGCAAGAACCCTCTAGAGAAAGAAACCATCGAACACTTTCTCTGTAACTGCCCAGCCCTGGCCAGGTCTCGCTTCCTGGCATTTGCAAGCCCTTTTCTCGATAACCTAACCGTGCTGTCGAACAAAAGGATAAACGATTTTATCTCTTTTCTTAACAGCACCAGATGGATCTAATAGTTCAAACAATGACTTCATCACAGCTCTTCCATTGGAAGTGTAAGGACTAGCGATGGTCTACCGGGGTTCGGTGAATCGGTAATCGTGGACTGTATCGCTATAGACTCCGGTTGAGGCCGATTCCCGATGGACTATTGCTGGCCTAATAAGTTAGGTAATACAATACAAATACAAAATTCTTATACAAATATCGACACTAATTCTCCGGACAACCACTTTATCCATAACTGATGAATGACTTAAAGTTCTGACAAAACCTAGGTAGGTTTGCCTTGACTTTGAAAAAGCCCAACCACAAGTAAATCTAGTGATAGGTTATACGTACGGCTCTCAACCCCAATGGAACTACCTGGCACACAGTGTGAGCTTAACCTAGGCCGTATCAATCAACAAACTCGTTATTAACTTTTCGGACAATCACCAACTCTATAACTGGGGCAAACCTTAAAGCACTGACATATACCCAGTAGGTATTACCTTGCTTAGTATAGGCACAGCCACGAGTGGATCTGGTGAAGGGTTATATGGTTGGATCGCAAGCCTACCGGAACCACCTAGCACACAGTTGTGAGCTTGGTGCTCTTGTAGGGCTGCGTGAAAAAACAATAACCTAGTCCCCTAAGCAATTCTGTCTAGACTAAAAACACTACCCCAATATCAAGAAACAAATCAGGTCAAACGAGTTATGGTATCAAAACGGCACATAACAGCGCTAATTGGGTTCTTCGGGAACAGGTGTTCTCAGAACCGCCATTTTATCTACCTACCTACCTACTGGTCCCCGTGGACAACTGGTTTGATGATAGGAACATGAGTACAATCAAATTGCTGAAGGAAAGTTCTATTTTGCTTGCCATTCGCGTTCTGCAGTTCTTCAAAGAACTTACAACTTATACTAAAATGTCTTCTCCAACTCCAGTTTGAAAACCTGGATCACCTATGAAGCGAAGGAATATCGTATTTTTTCAATGCTTGTTTAGGCACCAAACCTTGTTTCTGAACTATTCCCAAGAAAATGATTCGCTAAGATATCCACATTTCGTTTCTTGAATCTGTATAGAACGCGATAACCATTTGAAAATCCTTCACTTCTTCTTTAAAAAAAAAATATAATAAAGAGCTATTTTCTTCAACGTTGAGCAACCAAATGAGCTAACTCACAAATCGGAGCAGGTGCTCCTCTCGATGGAGTTCGTGCTTTGCTTTTTTCACACCTTTTAATGGAGCAGGTGCTTATTTTGAGGAGGTGCTCATCAAACACGTAGATGCTCAATCCTTGAGAACCTTCTCAAGTGTTTTATTCATACCAAATGGAGCACCTGCTCTTAAAAGTTGAGTTTTGAGCAGGTGCTCCTTTTTATTCATACCACCCATAGTCATGTTTACTATATTTTTCAATTAAATTTTAAATTTATTTTATAAAAAAAAATATATAAATTGATACAAACAATCTACATATTTTAACCTTTTAAAATTGAACCCTACTCGCCTATTTATTTTTTGTATAGCAATAATAAAAATACTAAATTAGATTCACTGCAGAATCAACAAAAATAATAATTTAAAAAAAAAAAACACAAATACAATACATATGATTTCTTAAACCTAATATATTTGAGAAATGTTGTTGTTTATTATTTATTGCTTTTCTAGGTCACAAACTCACAAGTGTTTTGAAAAAGAGTTCATTTTTTGTATTGCTCAGTTTCGGTTTATTTTTATTCGCAGTTTATATTGGGTTTTCTTTTTCCTTTTCTGTTTTTTTTTTGTATTATTGAAAAAAAAACAGCTGACGACGACCACTAAGGCGACGACGGATACGGATATAAATGCCGACTTGATTGGCAATCTATATTTGCAGCTGTAGGAGGCTTGCATGATTGTACGTACATGTGTATGATGTGCATACAAGTGCTATGTTTGTATGTATATCTAGACGTAATTCCACGTGGTGGGTTGGTTTAGAAATTGGTGTTCATGATATTTGAATCTAAACACAAACATTGTGAACCGTAGAGGAGGGGAGAGGATGGAATGTTGTTTTTGTGGAAACGACCGACGATTCACAGACTGTAACAACAATTTAGCCGGCAGCAGACACACCAACAACTTCATCGCGTAAAACGGTGCCGATTCTACATACATAAATATATATATATCCATAACTGAATGTATTTCACGTGCTTTTCAAACCTTATTCTATTGTTCAGCTTGTAAAATATCGGGACGTCCTAACTTTATATTTACATCAATATGTATATGAATAAACAAAAAGAAGAAAAAAACGATATCAAATCAAACTGATGGCAATAACAATATTAATTGGTAATAGAAAACAATTCCCCCTGACGGGTACTCTAATCATAGAAATAGAAAGGTAATCAAGTGTAAAACCGGCCACATGTATAGATATGGATATGAATAATGTAGATTTATAGTGTTACTCTCGCATAAACAAGTGGTTTAGATTTTTGTTTTTAAACGAGTATCTGAGTGCAGTACACTGTTTTGGGAGCGGGTGGGGTGAGGGTCGACGTTGTAGTTGTACACCCGCCGGAACACAGAGACAGAGACCGTGATTTCAAAAGTAAACAATAATAACAAAAATAAAACTGTGATTCATTGCGATGACTATTTTACGAGCGACGGGGATGAAACCAAAAAAAAAAAATGTAGGTAGGTAGGTAGGTACGATACTTCTCTCGGTGACGTATGCTTAGAGGGGTTAATAAACTTATTCAAGAAAATGATAAAATAAAACAACAGTAGGACGAATTATTTGATCACACGGTTCAAGGTCATTTTTTTTCTCTCTTTTGAGATAACTACATAATAAATTAATTTTAAATATATTCATGTACATTTATATGTATGTAGAAGAAAGGCAGGCAGTGAAGCCAAAGTGGGAGATACTGTGGTGTGGTGTGTGTGTGTGTATGGATGTGATGTGACGTAATATTTCTTCGTATTTCCAACTGACCCAGTTTTAATGGGATTTATGTTTAACAACAGTTGTACATAACAAGAAATACAATATCATGATATTGTAGTCTGACGCCGCCCGCTGATTTTGTCGTCTGGAAAGTACAGATAGTATAGATACAATCTTCGCATAGCCAAATCAGCTGACGATTAAATGCTTTGGATCGGTTTCATAAACTCGTTGGCTTCAAGTTAAAATAAACGGTTTTATTTCAAAAATCTTTATATTCAGAAATCGAGTTCTTCGGGTTACTAAACTTTGCCGCATAACAATTCCAGAAAAAATAAATTTTGAAAAATACAATTTCCCTATGTGTATGTAAATATCAAGTCCCTGTTTCACAAAGCACCCTTACTTGAATAAAAGGCACTCAAGTCTCCCATTTTGGCGACTTAAGGGCCACTAAATTAAGGATTTATAAGCAATATTGCCAAAAGTGCGAATCGTCCACATTTTATTCAAGACTTACACAAGGGAGGATTTGTATTTTTTGTAAATCGAATGTTTTATCGGTCAAACCTAGGTTTTGGAAAAATTCGGAGTGACACTAACATATGCACCGATGTTATCTATTTCTTTATAAACTCGGCAACGAAAAATGTTGACCAAATGAATTGCAATAACATCCCTGTGCAACACAGTATTTTTTTTAGAATATTTCTCTTCTTTAAATGATGGTTAATCATCTGGCCCAGATGGAATTCCCCCAATAGTATCGAATGGGTGGTGACATTTAATTTCAGGCCCTTCAATTATTCTTCTTGCTTTCTTTTTATTATACAGGGTGGCGCACAAATCGTGCTACAAAAACAAAACGTAATAACTATTTTTCTGTGTGAGTAATCGGCTTGTTTCTTTTTTTGTTTTGTAGGTTACTATTTAGATTAAGTAAAACGAAACGAGGATTTCGATAATGCAGCGGTACCATACTTGCAGTCCGTCATTTCCGTCAAAAGGGAGGTTGGCGACAGTCCCCCGCGTAGATGGACCCTTATGAGGCTGTTTGCCGAATCTGGAAGCTTCGCACGAAGACGATCCATTAGACAGAATTGCACTCAGAGCGAGGAACTGTGTGGGGTGCAGTTTCATCAAGGTGCATTGTCGGGCCATATTTTTTTGAAGAAAACGGTGTTACAGTAACTGTCACTGGGGACCGTTATTTAAAGATTTTGAAGGAGGAGCAGGACTGAGCGAAGACGTATCCCTTTCAGCAGGATTTGGTTCCAGCAAGATGTAGCAACTCTACACATACCCAGAACGGTTATGGCGGAGCTGCAACGAAAATTCCGAAACAAATTAATATCCAGAAACTCCACTTTCCGCTGGCCCCCAAGGTCAGCTGACCCGACTGCACCAAATTTTTTGTATGGGGTTATGTCAAGCAAGAGGTGTACAAAACTAAACTAAGGAATTTGACAGAATTAAAGCAGCCGACTTCAACCCTTCAGGCCGCAATGAATTATTTTCTGGTCAGGTGTCGCATATACGTGAATGTGCTTGGAGGTCATTAACGGTCTATCATCTTCAAAAACAATTAGATATATGAAATAAAATTTAATTTTCTAACAATAAAACAAAAATAAATGAAATACATACATTGATTAAAAAAAAAAAATTATTTGAATTTCTTTATGTAGATTCGTGCGCCACCCTGTATCAGAGAAATTTCCTTTCTTATGAAAGTCATTTTTAAATCCGGTTTTAAGAAACATCAGTATCGATATATAAAGCCTTATATAGCCATATATTATATGTTCATAATTATATCAAAGCTATATATCTTATATTTCAAACTTTTCGAAATAAGTTTTTTTTTTGTAAATTAATCATTTTTTTAGTAATTAATGTACAAAACAGCTCATGGGTTTGTCCTTAGAAAACCAACAAAAAGAAATATTCTTACCTTCTTGCGCAAATCCTCAAATGCATTATTAAACGGAAGAACACTGACTTTTTTTCAGCCTTCGATCGACTTAGTCAGACCATTATTATTTTCAACCAAAAATCTTCAGTTTTACACATTTTTTTATAGCAAGGATGAAATCCTATCTTATGTGAAATAACGAAACTCTGTTTCAAAAGCATTCATTGATCCCTCTGGTGGTCCTCAGGGGAGTCATCTTGGACTTTTTTATTCAAAATAATTCTAATTGTAATATTTAATTTTAGTTGTATTATGTATGAGATCTATTGGAAACCATACATACACACTAATATTTGCTGATGATACGAGGATTTTCATTACGTCAAACGCAAACATTACATTTTCATTACGATAAACGCTTTAATTCAATCAGATATTGACAGCTTCTATGTTTGGTGTGGAAAAAAAAAGGATAGCTTTTAAAATGCCAGACAATAATATTTTGAACCAAAACATATGCAAATGTTTTTGATTATTTTTTTTCGCAGCACTTGAGAAATACACATCTGGCAGTCTTAAGTTGGTACACTATATAGTCTTGATTTATCTTCTGTAATAATTCATCGTTATAAAAAAAAAAAAAACAATTTTCTTTGTCCTATCAAACGGATTAGCACCCTTCCCTTTTGCCTTTAACATTGCTACAGTCCAAAGATATCCCTAGTTTAAGAAAAAAATATTATAAAAGAAGAACCATGCGTTTTTTGTAATTATTTGAACAATTTTTAGATGCAAATGAAAAATACCTTCCCATTTTTACAAAGCCCTTATTGATTTTCTTCTTAGTTCCAGATTACTGTTTTAATTAACTTTGGGCAAACATACATTTTTAAAACAATTAAATCAGTGCCAGGAATCTTACAACAATGACCACATGTACTGTACACTGTATGTATAGTATACATATGTATGTTATATGTTCATTAGATAAAGACTGGTGGACTAATTCATTAAAATACCAGAACACTGATTCATTCATTCAAACCATCATTTGCAACATTGGTCATTGCTGTCGACTCCGTCATTTATTTTTATATTGCAAACATTACTGTGCAAGTATTTGTCTTATGTGAGCAATTTTTTTTTTATTTTTTTTTATTCATCAAAATGAACGTTGGAAATATACAATGAAACCAACAAAATGAAGAACAAAAAAAGGAAACGATTGAAAGCGCAATGTTTACAAAATATAAAACCAATTGCCGAACAACAAATTAAGACACTGGTTGATTTTGATATTATAAAATAGAAAGAGAGGCGGGAATGTGTGGAATACAATGATGGTGGTTAGAGTTGAAAAGGGACTGGCGGTGACAAAAAAAAAAGGAACTCCGGCCGGTCATAAATTATCGTCTTCAATGTCAATGTCAGACGCAGATAAAATTAAGAATAAAAATAAAGGATACACATTTTAGTTTTGCGAATTCTTTCTGTGTTTTGCAATCCGTTATGCGCCACTATTCTTGTTTAAAAACGTAGACGTATTATAATTTAGTTCAATTTTTAGATATTTACATAGTTAATAGAATTCTTGTAATTTTTTTCGAATTCGTCTCATAAATTGCGACTCCATAAAGTCGATGCATATTTAAGAGTACTACTAACCAATGAGTTAAAAAGTGCTTTAAATGGCACAGCTTTACGACAGAGTTCTCAATATAACTTTTATAAAACTATTGGTTCTTTACGCTTTTTAAGTTACATTGACCCCTATCATTGTATCCGATCGGAACGGAATTTTCTCCGAAAAAGGCCTAATAGTTTTTTTTATTGGCTAATCTTTTACCTTTGTAGGTAGCCGAGTGCTAGTAAGTAATAATATAGAAAAGTTTTAATCTTATGACGAAATGAAACATTTCACTTTTACAAAATCAATTTTGTATGAATAATAATAATAATTAGGTATTAATTATAGTTTATAATCTTTTTGTTCAGCATCACGTGTTAATTCGGTTTCTCTAAAAGTCTCTGGCGGAAAAATGAGATTATACTAAATTTGTTCGCATTCAAAGACAGTCCATTTGCGAAACACTAAACCGTGCCAGAAGAATATCGATATCCTTATGCAGAGAAATGAAATCTTTTATACAAATATTTCCTCGGCACATTTTTAAATCTACCGCGTACATTAGTGATGAAGATTGTAGTTTAACCGGGATATCAATAATGAATATTAAAAATATAATAAGGCATTGTGTATATTGAATCTTGTGGCACACCACATTGAAGGAAAAAAGAACACTAATATGATCTACTGGTCAGATAGGATTTAACCCACAGGATAGGTTTAGCATGAAAACTCATTTTATGACTAACTCTAACAAACAATTTCAAAAAGTCTGTATACGACTGAATGCACTCCTCGCCACATCATGCGTAATAAACGCTATGTTAGACGATTATAAAACCATGCTGCTTTGAATTGATCAAAGGTCTAATAATTATAGTGTTGGTAAACACATTTTTCAAGTACTAATGACTGGCCGTACAGACTGGCTGATAATTAGAGATTTTTAATATCCTACCTCTTTTATCAATGGGCGTTTAAAAAGCTTCCTTAAATCTTTGAGAATATTTTTTTTCTTTTTAATTTCTATATAATTAAAACAAGTGCATACACACGCAAGAAGTGAAGCTTCTATGACTTGTTTATGGATGCAGACAAGATTTATGTAGTGAATTAAACATTTTAAGTTAAAAAATAATAAAATAGACTTTACTTTTACTGAAAATAAATATAGCCACACATTTACACAGAGAATTCATTTGCGTAGTTCTTTTTCCGAAAACTTACTTATAATTGCAGTATGAGTAGGACTTATCCCTTTTTAAGTTTCTTTCTTATTTAAGGGCTCCTCATATGCACAGTACCAGTGCTGGGAGACATTTCGAAAAGAATTTCCTTCAAACAGTCGGAAAATTTCCTCTTTGTCCCACAAATCTTTTCTTGATTCCTTGTACCAATTAACATATGAACATATTTGGATTTTTTTTTTAGTAAATTAAATCTCTAGCTTTTCTCTATCCTTAAAAAAAAAGGAAGTGGTCACCACTAAAAAAAATAACTTTAAAAAGTTATATTTTTTGCTATTTTTATTCTTTCAGTTGAATTACAGGCCTCTCGAGTTATCTTTGATCGATCTCAAATCGATTTTTTTTAAATTTTAATTAAAATTTTTAAATATCAATCTTTACAGCGGTTATTTTTCGTCTCTTTTTCGAGTAAAATTTGATAAACAAAAAATTCCTCTCCCTTTAGAGGTTAAAATTCCCCGAAAAAGGGATTATTGTCCATGATCCCCCAGCAGTGCACAGTACACCTAGTGTAAGCGATGTGTTTAAATATACATGTGTAAGCCCCCTTACCTTTTTAATAGCACTAGATTTTTCATTAATGTGACCCAACCTCATGAATGATAGAAAACAAGTTTACGACAGACAAATTGATAGTGAGTGACAGTGACAACAATATAATCTCTTCTTCTGGAACTCTCTTTTTTAGTCTGTTTGGTAACGTGAAATTTTTCACAATTGAAACTTGGTGAAAGTTTTAATTACCCAAACTGGCATTTTATTCACATGTACTCTTCATAAGCACAATACAATTTCCCCTTTTCGTTAACAAGTTTCGCTAACAAGTTTGAAAGAACTTTCACTTCAAAAATATTTGTAAAACCATATTGGCCCACATTTGTAATTGAAATCCAATCTTTCAATTATATAACTGTATGTGGCGAGATTTATATTTGAATTATTTATGGTTATACTTGCCACACAATGGGGACGATGTAACGATAAAGTGCATATCACTGAAGGAGTAGACTAAATAACGTTACTTACAGCCATATTATTCACTCCAGGTGTAAATAAAGTTTTAGTGAATTTTAAACCTATCCTATTAATCCGCATTTTTTAAACTTTTCTATTTTAACTTTTGTGCATAATATTCACTCAATACGCGCATTAAACACGGTGGATTAAAAATGCATAACAATCCGATGTAAAATTGCCTAAACTTTCCAGGATGTATTTCCTTTTTTTTTTTGTTCCTTGTTGTATTTCAAATTTCATCGTTCGAAATTAAAAAAAAAAAATAAAGTTTCCCTAGCTTTTTCCGTTTGAACAGAATTTTTTTTTGTTTGTTTGTGTAATTAAAAGCAAAACTGTGTATGTATGTTCACGTGTACTGAAAATTTAGTTTACGCCTGGGTTGAACTACTATAACAGCTCCCTGAAGGGTAGTTAAAATTGAATCGGATTAAACGCGACAAGGTTTAATAAATAGGGTATATTGACGGTTTTATCGAGTGACCTTTTGAGACTTAACTCACCTTTAACAAAGGTATTAATTTAAAACAGGATTAATTGAGTGAATAATATGGCTGTTGTGTACTTTATTATTGATGGTACATATTGAGTTAGTCACTTTAAGCTTGTAAGTTTACGATTAAAAGTATTTAGCATTCATTTTTCATACTATGGACAAATTTCTTATAATATAGTTCATATCATACTAACTCCATATGTCATTTTGACTTTTTCATACTGGAGTTTATTAACCGCCATATTATTCACTAGATACATCCAGATTAAAACTTAAAATGTATTTACATTGAATTTGTATGCTTTACATCTGGATTTAAATTTGTAATCTGGATGAATCGAGTGAATAATATAATATGGCCGTTAGATAACACGCTTAGTATGATACCAGTTAAAAATTGTTTAAAACTAAGAACATTTTAGTGAAGTGTTAAATAATATCATGCTTACACCTTAACATCAGGCTGTTTAATATTTTGCGCCATAGGTTTTATTTTCCGAAGAGGGAAAATTTTTAAAAATGTTGAACTATTTATAAAATTATTTAATTCATTAGTTCGCAACAGTGCTCTTAAGTACCTATACATCTACTATTTGGAACCCTATTTATGGTACATATTCAGACAAAATTGAAAAACTGCAAAAGAAATTTACCAGATATCTACAGCTATATCTATAAAGAAATTTTAAAGCCTTCTTAACTTTAAAATACATCAAAATAGCTCTTAAGTGCAAAATCGGTATCTATAATCCATTTTCACATTTTAGCAACGTTTCTTAAAGGCCTCTTAACTTAAATGCCATTCACCGCGTTTAAAAGTTACTCAAAGCCACCTTAAATATATTTTGACATCTGAAGAGCGTTGTTTTTTTTTTTTATTTATTAGAGAAATAAGATTGTAGGTAGATTTGTGATAAGAAAACTTAATAGATACGTCTGCTAGAATATAGAATTTTCAAGCAGCATTCCACCTATGTATATAGAGAGGCTTAACCGGTTCAGGATGATTTCTTTGTTTCATCCCAGGGGCCTTTTGAACAATATAAATATTCGCTACCCGGGTCGTTCAAATCTTAATTATTTTATAAAATTCCGAATCCCATTTTATCGCACTAATTTATTACTTAAATTACCAATGATAAGAACTCAAACATTTAAATTGCATAACACGCTTTTTACCAATTTTGATGTCTTATATTCAGGATACACTTATTCCAGGGGGGTTATTATTGAGAATTGTAAGTGAACGTGGTTCGTCATTTTTCTCCATACTCAATTAAATTTCAATTTTTAATTACAGTAGTCCCTCGATAATGTGAATAACCGATAATGTGAATTTCTCTTAAATGTGAACCGCCAAAACTTTACATTGACATTTCTATAAAGATTTTTTATATTTTCTAAACTAAATAAATGTTGAAACTGTGCTGAAGGAAATAATTTTGTGTTGTTATAAATGAGTACGAAAGTTGGTAAGTAATGTGAACCCCTCTAAAATCCGAAAACGCCTTGTTTTAAATAATTCACATTATCGAGGCACTACAGTATATAGATTTTGTGTGTCTCTAATGATTTTGGGTTATGACTTTTTGAAAAACGCATTTTTTTTAATTTTTCTTTTCATATAATTCTTTTTTTTTTTTTGTATCCTTCTTCTTTTTCAGAATTGAATTCAATAAACTTATAGCTTGTAAAAGGTTAGTAATCAATTTTTTTTTTGTTAGCTGTAAGCTTGCAAAGTTATAAAAATACAAAAATAAAAATAGAGGACTAGCCCTTCTTTACAAAGATCAAAAAATCGAACTTCTCTCTCTATTTTTAACTGCTTGGCGTTGGAGTAAGAGCACGCAAACAAATTTATTTTCGTTTTTGATTAGCTCCATGCTTCTGCCCCATACAGGACCAGGATGATCATGTTCGATTTTGTATAAGGTCTCCTTGGTTCTCTGACAGAGGGCTTTAATACCTTAATGCCTTCTTAGACCGAAGAAACAGCGATTGGCAATAGTAATTCTTCGTTTGATCTCTGAACCAAAGTTAATTTTGCGAGGTAATAGTGGTGCCCATGCAGAAAAAGTCCTTAACTACTTCGAAGCTGTACCTATCACACTTCATACCATATCTACAAAGTCTATTCATAACCTAACCGATAGATCAATAATAAAATAGTACAATCGTTAAGCGAGTAGACCATATTGCGAATAATTAAAAATTTATTTTACTAAGAAGATTTGCATTGAAAACAAAATATCAGTATGAATATCAGAAAAATGTGAACATTATATTTTACAGAATATTGTATGGTATTTCTTATTTATAAGTACAAACTACAAATATAAAGCTCAGATGGATATAACAAAAGAAAATTATTTCTTTTAGAATTTTGGTGCGACGTACCACAAAGTAATATATGTATTTATTGTTATCATGCTGAAACCCAGTTTCCTGCTAACTTTTTCTCCGGTGCGAGATAAGAACTACGTCAACTTGGAAGAAAAAAAAAATAAAATGGAAGCCAAAATACCCAATATACGACTAAAAGTGAAGCTTTTTCAAGTTGAGTAAGAAACACTCAAGACAGGGCTGTTAAAAATGTATTATTCGTTTTTTTTTTTAGAAGCATGTGCCTCCCTATGTATATACAGCTTTAAAACTAAATAAAATACATAAAAATAATGTTAATAAGACAAAGTTTTGGCTTAATTTAAAAAGATAATTATCTGCCATCAGTGTTAAAAAATGATTTCTTCTCAACCCAATCAAACAGTTAAAATCTTACACGTAGTCCAGCAACAAAAATACTGTCAATTACTTTACATTTTTTCTTCAGTCAAATGTGAAAATGAATGATGAATATGTACATAGGTGAATACCTATGTAGGTACTTTGGTATAATTTGGAACTACATAATTCACATACAAAAAGATCCTTATAACATATTTGGTAACACATTGTTGAGTTGAAAATCTTTTAATATGCTTCATATAAGATGATGACTTAGAGGTTTTTTTTTTGAAAATAAAAATTAAAAAATTCAATTTTATATTACTATGTAAAAGAACCATTCTTAACATTTATTTTATGAAGGTTATTTCTTTCAATTTATTGACCTTAACTGCCGCTAAAATGGACCATTCGGAAGTTCCAATTTTTGGTGACGCGTTCATGCATTTCGAATGGCATTTTCCCATTGACCCGGGTAATAATTCTCAAAAAAAAAAAAAAAACGCCTAATTACTGAACTGACTTAAAATGTCGTTAATTTTCTGAAATCCCATCCAGAAGATTATGTTTTATAAATTTTAAAATTGAGAACTCTGAAATGATAAAATAAGGTTAACAGCATTGGAAACAGATTGGAAAATATTTTTTCGTCGCCGGGAAAGCCAACTCACAAACTCAAATATTTCTTAAAAATCTTATACAAATCAAATTTATTTAAAATGTATGGATCTTAAATGTTTTAAGAGTTCAAATTGTACTTTCATAAAACAATCAATATGATAGTGTGCTATTTCTCCGTGCAAAGATATAGGGTCAACAACTTTTGATTACAATTTAACATTCCCTTAGAAAGATTAGCTCGTGTATATATACTTAATAGCAACACCAAGCGTTGGTTTTTTTAAATTATAATTAAAATTATAATTTTTTTAAAATATGTATATTATTTTATTTTGTCTGCATGTAAATTGTACTTACCGGTGGCGGGGTCCTATAAGCCTGTGATGGACCCAGTTGCGGACTATAAGGTCTGGGTGGTGGTGCCCATCCCTGTTGGCCACCATATGGCTGAAGCGGAGGTGGTGGTGGAGCATGCTGCTGGGGTTGTGCTTGTTGTTGCTGTTGGGGCCCCTGTTGTTGTTGTTGCTGCTGTTGTTGTTGTTGTTGTTGTTGCTGTTGGGGATCATAGCTGTTTGAGTATCGATGTTGGGACGGTGGCGGTGGTGGATGCGACTGAAGTAACGAATTTAAAGTTGGCGTAGGCCCCTGCGGTGGTTGACCTGGTATATAACGCTGAGGAGGCGGCCTATTGGGTGACGATATACCCGAAGGTGGAGGTGGCTGAGGTTGCTGTTGCTGTGATTGAGGTTTACCACCACTGCCACCTACAGCACCTGGACCACCAGAACCAACCAATGGCTGCATCGGCGAATGACCGTAACGATAGGGATCCATATTCGGATCGCCATGATGGTATCTTCCGTAGGCAGATGGATGGTGACCCGGTGGTGGCCCGGGTGGTGGCGGTGGGCCTACACCACCAACCTGAGGTGGTGTTGGCGCCGTGTAAGCATTAATTCCATCTTCTTTGGAGGGCATTTCAGCGCCAAGCTGATGCTGTTGCTGTAGTTGCTGTTGTTGTGACAAATGATGTTGCTGTTGTTGGTGTTGTTGTTGTTGTTGCTGTTGTTGCTGCTGCTGTTGTTGCTGCTGTTGTTGTTGTTGTTGCTGCTGCTGTTGTTGCTGCTGTTGTTGCTGTTGTTGTTGATGTTGGAGATGTTGATGGTGCTGCTGCTGTTGTTGCTGATAGTGCGACATTGCATTATCTCCACCATATGGAGGATGATTGTGAGGAGGTTGCTGTTGTGGTATCGGTTGACCTTCGCTGTTATTTGGGGGCACTCCAACGGGATTATTATTGGCACCGCTTGTATTACCGCCACCCTGACCGGAGGGTGATTTTATCTTTTCATTCATTATTCCTCCTGATTGTTGATGTTGATGTTGTTGCTGCTGATGGTGTTGCTGTGGCATAATGCCTCCTCTAGAATGATGTTGTTGTAAGTGTCTACTGTTACTGCTACTACTACTGTTGCTACTATTTGAGTCAGATCCATTTTGAAAGTTTTGCCCTTGCGATATTAATAAATTGTGATTTTTTATATGATCATCGGCGGCACCGACACCGGCGGCGGCACAAACTATATTAGCAGGGGAAGCAATATTCACATCATTCAAACTGTTATCCGCCGATTGCTGATGGGCCATAATATTCTGAACAAAACAATTAACACGCGTTTTCTTTTCTTGTTTTGAAAATTGTTTTTTTTTTTTTTTGTAATTTAGGTAAGTATTTAGTAATTTTTGTTCAAACTAGTTTTCCAGTTTTTAATCGTTTTTTGTCACATTTGTATATGTTTGACACATATATATATTATCCTTCATATTTCCAAATGGTGCTGATGGGAAAGAAGAAGCAAAAAAAAGTTAAAGGAATGAAAAAAAAAAAAAAAAAAACAAAAACAAATCGACGTGTGTACAAAAAGAGATTAGTGGTGTTGGTGGGCGAAAAGATACAAAAAGAAAAAAAATAGAAACCGACAAAAGACGGCAAGTGTGTTGCCTTCCGAAATCGAGAGAGTGAAAAGGAAGTAAAATACATTTTTTTTCTTTACAAATAAACCTCTCTTTTTTGTATGTTTTTGCTGTTTGTGGCGTTTTTTTTTTTTAAGAAAAATCAATCGATACGGCGCAGAACAACTGCAAAAGCAATCATCATCATTACTCTTTGTCTTCTTCGTGGTTGTTCGCCCTCTGTTTGTCTGTTCTGTTCTGTTCTTTTCGTTTAATCGTTTCGTTTGTCAAAATGAAGTAGTTCGAGGAAATTCAGATTTTTTAGTACAAATATCTTGTTTTTGTTGTTGTTGTTGCCTATGTCTATCTATAAGTTGTTTGTGTATGAAAATTCATCAAATTCTATTCTTTATGTGCTTGTTTCCACTCTCGTTTCTATTCTGTCCTTTCCTTATACATGAAATCCTTCACACATTCAAATAATAAAAGTATTACAAATCGACAACCACAAGAAAACGATTCCGCACAGTAGACCATTTTAAACTAGTTGTGAAATAAATGAGTTTGGACTTTTCGCTGATTACGTACCGTATCCGCAGTAATTCGTTTGTTTAAATTCTTTCCAGAAATATTTATTTCTACTTCGGTGGTTTAATAATGATAAAATTAAATTTTATTTGAAAACACGTTAAACACCATAGGTATATGTTATTTTTGCATTGAAAGTCTTGGAAAATAAAAATTGTAAACAGCAAAACAAAACAAAATTAAGAATTGATAGAATCACATTTATTTCGACCTTAATTTTTTTTACCAAGACATGAAAGAAATTTATGTCTGACAATAAAAAAAAAATTATATTTTAGTTTCCAAATTCCACATTTGATTTGATTTTTAATAATGAAAATAACCTTTTTATATTGTAGTGCTCCCTAGATTCGGCGTGTCATTACACAACAAAAATTCAGACTCTTGTTAAACTCTCTACTCAGATCGCTATCCATTATTATCAACTATGCTATAACATGGGGATGTGTAAAGGCACTTCTCATGTACCCAGGCGGCAGCGGAAGAATTCCCCAGGTGGAATCAACAGACGTGTTCCTTTGGAGGTGGCGAAGCAGTCATGAGTAGGTACTTTTGCTAGCCATTTTCAATGGAACGCATAAAACTGATTTCCGTACAAATCTCATCTACTCCCACTGAGAGCACGAGTAGTTCGTAGTAGTACTAGATTATTGTTTGCATCTTCTCATGAGTAGTTCGCCACCTCCAAAGGAACACGTTTAACGGTGGCGTCTGTAGATACGGTTAGATTCGACAACTTAGTAAAAACCATATACCTACGGGCTTCCACGGCATATTCAGAGCTCAAGTAATTAAGAACGTAATTTTTTGCAACCTATTGTCTTTGTACATTATTATTGTTCATATTTAACCTTATTAGAAATAGAATTGTAACTGTGTTATTATGCTCTAAATGTACAGTGTACACTACATTGTGAAATCATTTATATATTTAGATAGGTAGGAACATTTTTTTTGCAAATAGGTAGTGCACAATAGTGCATTATTTTATGTTTCGATATTTGAAAGAGATTGATTACGTTTTGTATTGGATTAAAATTGGAATAGGTATTGCTTTGTAGAAGATAGAAAACTCTGTGGGTAGGAAGGTTTACATAATTTAGATTTGTATGTATTGAATAATTTATCCCTATATTATATGAGAAATGGTCCACTGTGCATTGTTGTGTTTTATTTTAGTGTATTGCTTTTCATATTCTTATTCAAATCAACTCATACATATACGCATTTAAACACACACCGTCCGTTCGTTAGTTAGTTCGAACATCGTTATCGTCCGTCGTTTCTTGTTTCGTTGATGATTGAGATGAAATGAATTTCGATGTTTCACTTCTACCGACGATGGTGTGGCTATGGCTAGTTTGTTTCTTCTCTCCGAAGGAAGAATGCTGCTGTTGTTGTATCGTTGTGCTCTACCACACAAAATGTCTGATTAAATCATCTGTTTGTTTCAGTTGCACCGGTAGCTAATATGGCTCTATAAGCAAATCGCCATCTCTTTCTCTCGCCTTTTTCGTTAAAATCAATTTTTTGTTTTTTCTTTTCTTCTTTTTTTTTTATTACAAACTAATATTCAATAAAGGGAAGGAACACTTAACGTTAAATAATAATAAAAAAAAGAATAAGAAATAATATTCTTGGGAAAATTAATCATGTACTATGATATTGTTTGTCTATTTTGACATTTAAGTAGCACATATTTTATGATTGTAGCACTGGTGTGTGGATGATGGGATTACACACCACGTAGGTAGAAAGTTTTTTTTTCTACTTTGTGCGCTTTAACTCCACAATCCACACTGAACAGTTACAATAAATATAAATTTCTTTACTTTTGAAGAAAAAATGTTTTTGTTGTTCTTTTTTTGTTACTTTTAATCAAAAACAAGGTAATATTTTGTTGAAATTTCAACCTTAATTTCAAAACTTTTGAAAACCCTTACCTAAAGATTGCACGTTTTTGTTTTTTAAAACACTTCTAACACAAAATCCATAAAACAGAAAACAAATTGGGATTCAAAAGTAACAGAAAAAAATCGAACAATTTTTTTTTGTAATTAACGCCAACACCCGAGACATTTTTTGGTGGCAGCAGCAAAAGGCAAAGTAGCAGCAGCAATGGCGATTTTACGCTTTTTTTGTATACCACACATCACTTGAAGTTTTTTTTTATTGGAAATTTTCTCGGACTTTCTTTAAGCACTTACATTAAATTTTTACATATTCACATAGTAAATTAATTGGAAAATATTTTATAATAATTTTCAGACAGAACACTTGTGTAATTGAATGGATTTTTCATTTGGAAAAATAAGCCAAAAACAGATTACAGAACCAGAAAATATGGTTCCCGGATTTTTTGGTTTCGGCTTCGACGTTCAATTTCAACGACGACGACTACGAACAGCTTCGACTTTGCGCGAAGCATGAGAGGGAGCGAGATGTAGGGTAATTGGGATGACTTCGATGGATGTGTGTGAGAGAGAGGACGATTGATACTTTGCTTGTTTGCTCTAGTACAATTTGTTTCTCTCGGTGTACTAAAAAAAGTAAATTATAAAACTTGTTTCGCGGCACTGATGGATGAGAATTTTTTTTCTTCTTAATTTTCTCTATATAATCTATGTATAATTTTTTTTTTTCCAGTCAAGGGATAAATTGATTTCTTACTATGTAATTGGTTTCTTTTTAAAAATGATTTACACTCCAATTTTAATTGATGAATGAATTACACTCAGGCGATAGAGTGCGAGATTGCATTATCTATTTTTATTTTTGCACAGTACACACACCAGTTTGTTTTTTTGGGAACACATTTCTTTCATGTACATACAACAAATTTTCGATTAAAATACTGTACATTTTTCACACACAAATGCATGCATTTCGGTTTTTGATAATTTGTTTTCTTATTCCTTTGATCAATTAATATCGATTTGAGTAACTTTTTTTAAATTATAAAATAGTTCATGTATCGGACATGTCCTCCTATTTCGACACGAAGACGCGAACAATATGGCGGTCGGAAAATGACTTAAAGTTCTAAAAATATGAAATAGACAAGGCGATGGAAGAATTAAATATTGTAGTAGATTATACAGAAGGCGGCAAGAGATTTTTCAGAATGGGTTTACATTAAGTAGTTTGGCGATAGTTTAAAGTTTCGTTGATATATTTTATTTGTCTAAAGTTCGAAAAGCTCACAATTCACCAGTTTGTTAACATGCAAACAGTCACCAGTTTTAAAAATGTTAAGATGCATAAATCTGCGAATGTATATGGCATTTTTATAAGATATCTTTATAGAAGGGTTATTGAAAGAGTTTTAGCAAAGACACTAAGGGCCAGTTTCACAGTCGACACTTTCCGAAATAAGTGGCACTTAAGTTTCCCATATTAGGAATTTAAGCTTAATTTCATAGCGAGCGTAAGTGGAACTCAAGTCACCAACATCGGAGATATTGGGAATCAATCTTTCACATTCCTTAAGTGTCACTTTTCTGACTGTGAATCTGGCCCTAAACCCGTCGTGTTGTTATAGAAGAATATGGTTTATATATAGGCTCTATAACCTGCGCGAATAATTGATAAAAACAAATATTTAGTAACACTACCGTCATCGAAAGTAATTTTGAACTACACTAGAGGATATATAATACGGAGTGCTCGTTTTTATTCCGTATTATATATCCTAAAAATGTATTAAGGCTGTCCCAAACCAACGCGAAACATTCGCGCGAATATGCGACGACTGAATAATGTTAGAAGATTCGCATCGCGCCAGTGTGGGTGTTCCCATTAATCTCCATGTAAATAAATTAAGACAGGCGAAAGTTTCGTCGTCGTTCTGAAATATTCACGTTGGTTTGGGAGAGCCTTTACTGTCGATGATGGTAGTGTTAGTAAATTATTTTTTTTTTATCAAGTATTCACGCACTCATTGTGCCTATAACAATTATACGAGAAGCTCCAGAGAATATCTTAGTGCCTGATTACATGGGTCATTTTACTGAAGAGCGCATCGGTGAGACAGGTAGATTTTATGTGCTTAAAAAAGAGAAGGTAGATTCCACCCAAATTTCACCGATGCGCCAGTTTCATTTAATATTTTCGGATTCAGCATGAAACGTGTGAGTGGGATATATGTGGATTTTAAGGGTGTGAGACTGGGAAGTGTAGATTGAAATGAAAGGATTTTTCTTCACCGTGTAATCACGAGTTCAGTAAAATGACCTTCAGTAAAAAGACCCATGTAATCAGGCAATTAGCGATGAATTATATCAAGTTTAAAGGCTTAACTAGATAAGCCCAAAAAGTGAAATTTTCAAAATCATTTTGGAATAGTTTTTCTGACTGGAAAACTTATAAAAAATGATGCGGAAAGATTAAATTTTGGTCTAAAAAAAAGTTTATATATTCTTTTTCACAAAACAACTGCGCTAGCGGGAAAAAAAATATTTTTAATTTTGTAAAAAAGTACTTTTTGGCTTATGTAGTTAAGCCTTAACTCCTATAACTACTTGACTTTCAGCCAGAATGGTGATATATAAGCACTATAGCTACTAATAATGTTTTAATATCGGAAATCGGAAGCATTTTTGTTAGAACTTTATCCTTCTTTTAAAGCCAACATTTAATTAAGTTATATTTTAAATAAGGTAATTTCAGTAAGTAGTGCCCGCGTTTCTATCTTTTTGAAAGAGCTTATGCGAATCAGTTGTATAAGATCATCGTCAATGAAACACTATATATTCTTTCTTCTATAACGATAGTATATACTTATATAATAGTTTTAAAATCATTTATAAGGAAGCCAATGTGGCTTTATAGGAAAGAATTCATGATAAAAGTGAACCCGATTCGACGCTACGTTTGTATATTCGAGATTAGCGGAGCGGTTAGCGAGCAAGACTATTAGTGCGAAGAGAACAAGGTTCGATTCCTAGACAAATTTAAGTAATTTTTAAAATAATTATAATAACAATAATCATGACAAAAATAATAAAATAATTATCACTTAAGAACTTTGCAGATAATCATGTGAAAAAAGCTGTGAAATTGGCCCCTGATTGATTCCTACATTTTTGAAAGTAATTTTAAGGGGGCATTCATGCAAACGCCTAGTGGAAATAGATACCTTTCGGCAAAGCGGATATTTATCTCTTGCTGAGATACAAATATCGGTTTCTGAGGTTTTACCCATTTATCGTGATACCGCATTTATACGATTGACGAATTCACATGTTCTTTTGGCAGCATTGATCTATATAGATTATCAAAAACATGCTTTCCATCGGTTTCACTTTTCATAAACCAAAGTTAAGTTTTTACCCTTGCTTCCAGCTTTGCAAATTGTTAGGAATTGTGAACTGTAGTGCAAAGAAAAAAGACACCGAATAAATGAAAAATATACAAACGTAAGGAAAAAAGAGATAGAGGTGTGTGTTGTATCAGTTATGTCACCAAGATTTTCAAGTTTCATTTTCATAAGATGATATGGATATCATCAGCGATAAAAAAATGGTGGATAGAAGTAATAATGGGCATCCAGATGGAAGTAGTGTGGGCCAAAGTGTGAAAGATAAAACTTTGGAAGAATGTTTAAAGATTCGTATCGCGCCCAGTGTGGAATTCAAGAAGAAACAAGTAGCTGGAGAGTTTTTGACATTTTCTTTTAATTTTTTCGAGAATGTATTATACTTTTGCCAGTTTTCTGGATGGTTTTAGTTATTGTTGTATAAACCGATGGACGCTGTTTAGATTGAGAAGATTGAGTTTGGTATCACTGCAGCTTGTAGGCAAGAGAAGTGTGGGGTGAGGGATCTCGTGAGGCACGAAGAAAACATAAAAACCGGACTCATAAGTATCATTTGATGCTGTTTCAATGTCCAAAATGTTGAAATTGTTTTTGTTTCAATGTATTTTGATTCCGCGCACATAAACCGTCGGACTCTCACATAATCCCATTTCACATTTCGAAATGAGGTAATTTCAACCAAATTTGCACGAAATTAGGTTGGAAACTGCGTGCCAACCTTATGAACACACCCAATTGGAATCCATTCAATGTGAAATTCATTGAAAACAAAAAAAAAAAGCCAGATCAAAGTCAAAATGAAATGAGCTGTCAAACGAAATTAGCAAATTTGATATATGAAAACACTTTTTCCGTAATTTGCGAAATTACCTCATTTCGGCTCTAATGAAAACGTAGTATAAAGATAAATTTCACATTACAAGTTGAAAGTGTCAGGGAATTTTGGGACTGCATAATTAAACAAAATACATATTCAACAATATTTTCAGTCAATAGGCGTGTTTTGTTGAAATCCTTAGGCTAGGCGCGCACATGCAATTTTCAGTTTCGCAACAGTTTCGTTGCTCAAGTGACTAACATGGACTTGTATGAGAGTGCGCGCACATGCAAAACTATTCGCTCGTCGATTCGAGCAACTTAAGGCCAGGCGCGCACATGCAACTAAACAGTTTGGTTGCGATTTTGAGCACTATGGGATTATATGAGAGTCCGCGCACATAAACCGGCGGACTTTCATATAATCCCGAGTGCTCAAAATCGAAACCAAACTGTTTAGTTGCATGTGCGCGCCTGGCCTAAAAGTTTTTTTTTTGACACAAATCAAATGATTGCCCCAAATCAGTTCCTCAGTTTGTGTCACACCGAATTATATGTAACTGCGCGCACATTAAACCAAATAGTTGAACTTTTTTCTTTGAGTGCAAGAGAGAAAATCGTTGTAGTCAGTAGCCGTGTTTTGTTTGCAAGTCCATATGGATTTGTCGAAAAAAACGACATCGGGACTAATAGTTTTACACGTAAATACAACAACAACTTAAATCCATATAGACTTAGCTAAGTCCAGATAATTATCGGGACTTACGTACTGTAAGTAAGAAGTTCCTAAGTCCCGATGTCGTTTTTTTCGACAAATCCATATGGACTTGCAAAAAAACACGCCTAATATTTTCCTTTCACCAAAAATTCAGAGGGAAGAGAAAAGCCTTACATCCCAATTATATTGGTTTTCTCTTTCATCTGTTGATTGCGCAGATTGAACTGTTGCTCGAACTGAAAAAAATACCTGTGTCCTGCGTGATTAAACGTAGATGCGCGCACATATGCAACCAAATAGTTTCTCGGCGATGTGTTTTTGTACAGAACATGGGTCCTGTGCCTACGTTCTGTAACTCTCGTATGCATAAAATGAGTCGAGAAACGATGAGAAATGGAACAAAACTCATACGATTTGTTTCAATTTTCATCGTTTTCAGACTTTTTAGAAAAAAATCAGTTCGCCAATAGTTTTGAACTCAGATATTTTCTCAGCAAACTGAACAAACCTAGAGATTTGTCAATCCGTATAATGCCACGAACGTACCTTTTCTGTCATCTGTCAGGCGACACCCCTTTTGACCACAGAAAACAACCTGTTTGGAAGAAAGAACCCAACAATCAAAAATCCGAAAATCAACTTGAAAAGGTATGACGGCAGCGGCAACTACTCTCTGCAAATATTTGGTCCAACACAGCAGACGTAGCAGTAGCAGTAGCAGTTCAGCAGATTTTCTAGCTAGTCCCTTTCAGTTTTATTTAAAGTGTTATTACTCCAAAATGTCTATCACTCGCCCTAAGGCTTATGTTACCCGTCCCGATTACGCTCCAGTTGGAATAAACCTCCTTAAATCAGAGTAAATCTACTAAAATAACACCTTTAATATCAATAAAATAAGTTCTTTAACAGTTGTGATATCTCAATGTGGAGTGAAACAACTCCAGTGCCACGACAAGAACTCCTTACAAACATTGTTGGCAAAAATGCTCTATTCTGTGCATTGACTGATAAAATTGACAAGGAAATTCTCGATGCTGCGGGACCGGATCTAAAGGTTATAGCAACTATTTCCGTCGGCTTCGAACACATAGATGTGGCAGAATGCAAGAAGCGAGGGATTCGTGTAGGCTACACACCCGACGTTTTAACCGATGCAACTGCTGAACTGACTGTCGCTTTGCTTTTGGCCACATGTCGTCGTCTTTTTGAGGCCAATAAGGAAGTCTATAACGGTGGATGGAAGTCATGGGCACCCAGCTGGATGTGTGGGCCAAGTGTGAAAGATAAAACTTTGGGATTGTTTGGCTATGGTAGAATTGGTAATGAGATAGCCAAGCGACTGATTCCATTCAAACCTAACCGTTTGATTTATACAAACCGTTCAAAAAAGGCGGAGGCTGAAGCTCTTGGCTTCACTAAGGTTGAATTTGATGTTTTACTAAAGGAAGCTGATTTCATTGTAGTTTGTTGTGCCTTAACTCCTGATACTGCAGGAGTTTTCAACAAGGAAGCTTTTTCTAAGATGAAATCGAATGCTATCTTTATCAATACATCTCGAGGTGCGGTTGTTGATCAAGCCGCCCTGATCGAGGCCTTGCAGGAGAAGAAGATTCTAGCTGCCGGACTAGATGTGACTACCCCAGAACCATTATCTTTGGACGATCCTCTCCTGAAGCTTGACAATGTTGTTATATTGCCTCACATTGGAAGTGCAGACATTAACACTAGAATCGAAATGTCAAGGATAACTGCCTGCAACATCATTAGCGCTTTAAAAGGTGAAAAAATGCTAGCAGAAGTTTAAGGAAAAATATTTTCTGTTTACGAAATAAAAATAAAACTTCGTTGTAATTAGAAAATATTGAATTCGTTTTCTAAATTTCACCGGAAATTCTTTAGAGCGAATCGATCTATAACTTAATATTTGAGATTACAATAGCTACCTTTCCAAAATAAAGAAGTTTCACTTCAACAAGAAAAACAACTGGGTTGTTAGAATCTCTATACTCTATACCCTAGAACACTCATATGAGGTGCGGACGCATCCCACTGCGAAAATCATACTTTAATCTATCTATATTTATAAAGTGAAACTCTTGCTTTGTTTGTTCGGGCTAATCTCAGAAACCACATCTGAGGGTGAAATAGGGTAAATTGAAAAAAATGTATCGGATTGAAAAAACTCTAACTGGGTGTAAAAGGTTATTCTTAGCAAATGGCTTAAAGGATATATTTTTTTGTTGGATGAAATGGGTTAAAATAAAAAAAATCCAATCTAAGATTTCTTTTTGTGTTTGAAAGGTTATGTTTAGTAGATGGCTCAAAAATTCGGTATCTATTGGGTGAGGTGGAGTAGAAACAGAAATTCAAAAATTCTTTATGGTGGAGATTTTTTTGAGGCCATAAAAGATAATTAAATTAACATACGGCCCTATTCTGCTAAACGCTCGCGTGAATATTTGCATTCTGCTATCGGCGAGAAGGAAATTATTGTTCCGTAATGCGTATATATTGCGATAAAAATATAATTAATACAATAAGATCCTTTTTACAATTTCAAAAATTAGTACTGGTAAAGATTTGCATTAAAAAGACATAAGTTTTAAATAAATAATTTGAGGCAAATTGAATGAAACATTCACGTGAATCGAAAGAATCGATCGAATTGGATAGCAGAATAGGGGTGTTAGGTTTGTCTACCCGATTCGATCGAAACTTTCGATTCACGTGAATGTTTCATTCAATTTTCCTAAAATTATTTATTTAAATTATTTATGTCTTTCCAATGCAAATCTTAACCAGTACTTGTTTTTTGAATTTCTAAAGAGGATCTAATTGTCTTGATTATATTTTTATCGCAATTTATACGCATTATGGAACAATCATTTCTTTTCCGCGGATCGCAGAATGCAAACGTTTAACAGAATAAGGCTGATTCATTTGCCTTCTCTAAACGAGTACACTACTTTAGTGTATTCTATCCGTGAATATCAACTTCTAAGAAACGAACGCTGCACACCAAACGAATCGAATACATGTCTGATTCACGTGGACGTGAGCGTGAAGAGAACTCGTTGTAGTTGTCAAACCAATTTCAAACAATGAAAGCATACCTAGCATCGATTAAATCAGTAGAGAATAGATGAAAATTGAAACAAATCGTATGAGTTTTGTTCTATTTTTCATCGTTTCTCGACCAATTTTAACCATGCAAGAGTTGCAGAACGTAGGCACTGGCTATACACAATAAGGCGTTTCTCGCCGTCACGTCACGTAGTTTCAAGACATTCGTTGCAGATGTTTAATAATAGCCGTGTTTTTCATATCTACGGATCTGGATCATTTTTTAACACGTAATACAACAACAACTTATGTGGCTTTCGTTTCAACCAATTCAGATTTGGGCGTCAGATCTTAAATCTTACTGGCAAAACGAACACAAAACGTGATTTTATTTTGTTTTATGATTGTATGAGTGCAACACAACACTGCTAAGTCACTTTTCTTTGATGTGTGTGCAAGTGCGTGTGAAAATCTGTGTAAATCTTGCTAAAAATCGAGATCTGCAAAATCGACTTCAGATCGACAAAAATTCGATTTTTTTGGTCGAAAGGGAAAACTTGCCACAAATCAAAAAAATCAAACAAAAATCGATTTTTGCGTCGAAACGAAAACCACATTAAAGATCCGAAATTTAGTTCCCACTCTTGCGGGTAGATGGCTTCTCATGGTAAGGTTTTGTGAATAGTTGTGTAAAGAAAAAAGACAAAGTTTAAAGAAATAAACCAACATAAGGAAAATAGAGATAGGTATACAACACAGTTGCCACTAAGATCCGTATCGTTTTATTTTCATGGGATGATCCTGATCCAGATCCGTAGATAATATAACAGGGCTAATAATAATCCTTATCCCGTAAGGGCGTTTTACGAAAACGACACAGCTGTAGAAGCGATAATTAGCGTTTAAGTAAAACTAAAACTTTACCGTACTTTTTCCTATCCGTACCTTTTACTAAAACTCCAATTGCCACTTCTCGAGCCGTGTCGTTTTATTAAAACGCCTTACGGAATAGCGGTGAATATCTAGAAAATCAAAACTTTTTTATATATTTTACCGTTGCTTTACATGCCTTCTTTCAAAATCAAGAACAACATTTTAAAGTATTGTAAAGCCCTATTTTCTGGGGGCTTATTACATAAAACGAATATCGTTTATAACGCCGCGTATTCGTTAAATTGCGATTTCGAGTATTGTAAAAAAAACGATACTTGTATCGGCTTTCGTTTTGAGTTTGTTGTCAAAATTGTATTTTGGTTTGGTTTTGAGTTGTTTTGAGTGAGCTAAGGAAAAATGTATAATGTAAGAAAAATAATAAATAGTGGGAAACACATTTTCGTTTTTCATAATCGCACTACACGCTGACTTTCGTTTTCCTAGGCTTCGTTTTTTCTGCCGTTCGTTTCGTAATACATAATAAGGGCCCTGGGTATTGTTCAAGCACCTCATTGCCGATGGGCGAACCACTCAGTTCCTTCTTACTTTATATTGCATACTCTCCAGGGGCCTTATCAGTCATCACGTAAAACGAAAACGGTGGGGTGGAACGATATCGTTAGATTTGTCTCTATAAATATGACAGAGATAACAAGACAGTTTTCGTTTTTTGTTTTAAATGGGATAAGAGAAAATTGTATATGAATGATCTTTCAAGAAGCCTGAATGTCTGAAAAAACTGCAAAATTTCCATTTTTTTAAATAATCCATCAAAACCAAGTGAGATAATGAAATGATAGTAAATATTCAGCCTTATTTTGAAATTCACTTTCATGCGAAAGTAAGTCGAATTCGAATAGTTTGTATTTTGAGTTTCGAACGAATCGAAAGTTCACTTTATCAAACGAAAGTTCATTTTTTGTTGAAAACTAAGCAAATTTTGACTTTCGAATCATTCGAAACAAATGTCATTTATTTGACGTTAAAAAATTTCTGGCGAATAGATTAAAAAAACATGTGAGCTCAAATATTTTTGTTGAAAAATAAAGAAAATAAAATACTTTTATGAATTATTTGTTGAGATTTTAATTAAAGGTCGCATTCCAATTGGACTAAACGGGAGCAGAAAGAAGTTCTCATCAATTTGATGGAAGAAAATCCGGAGATAGCCAAGGGATTTTCAATCTTGAATGGATTTGATGCATCCATTATCCTTCTCCATATCTGCTCTTCGCCGCCGTCTTCACTTCTTATAAATAAAATAATTGCCATCTGTTTTTCTTGAAAATTAAACAATAAACTCTTGCTCATGAACTAGCAAATAACAATGAGGTACAAGCATTTACAAATAACAAAAAAATACCGGCGAGGGATTTTACTTTTTTTGTTTTGATGAAAATTGAAAAGTGTGACCAGGTGTGTATAAAGTAAAGAGAGACTTTGAAGTTACATGTTTTTTTTGTTAGTCAATTTTAAACACAATTAAATTGACATGAAAGCTAAAAAAAATCTAGTATTTAACTATTCAAAAGTTTTAAATTTATTTTGTTACTTTTTCATGTCAATAAACTTACCATACTATTTTCTAAATGTTCCGAAATTTTAAAATTCCAGTTTTTATTGATGTTTTTTAAATAGTAAACTTTACCGGGCCTTCAACATTACTTATATTTACTTTATTTTTCTTAAATGAGAACGCATTATTTTGACCATCATTTTTATAAAAACAAAAATTCTTCGAAAAAAACAGCTTGGTCACACTAAATTAAATAGAAATGTCAGTAAATGTCAAAGCGCTGATGTTCATTTTAGGCATTCATTCGATAATGAATATTATTCGTTCGATTCTCAAAATATGCAAAGTTCATTCGAATGAATAGATCTATTCTATCGAAATAGCTATTCATTCGAATCTCAAAATAAGGCTGATTGTGGACTTTGTTCTACTAAAAGTTTTTTATTAAATGTCTTAGCTTTGTTTAAGAATCATATTATTCATTTGTACAATTTATTTCATCCCCTTGATTTTTATATACAAACACAAATACCGACATGTACCTGCAAATGTTTTAAAGTGTAATCTTTTTATGTTCGATAAATGTAAATCATCTTACAAATATGTTTGGAGAAACTGGAATAGGAGTTTGAACTATAAAGCTTACAACTTAATGAAATAATACTTAATTATTATTTTAAATTCTTTAACATTACTTACTATTCGTGCAAATAACCAATTCCACTCTTACTGCGATAGGTATAACTGGTCGTAGAGAATTGATTCTGTGATAGATTTATCGTCATTAGTAGAACATAACGATGGATTCTGTGATACGGCTTAATAAATTTTATTCCTTTGTACGAAAACTAATGTGCGATGTTGTAAATTAAATAAACGTGACACATCAATTCTCGGCACACATCAATTAGACATTATTTGGAAAGCAGTTCGTTTCTTAAAATGAAAATTCTGTTTAATCTTCGACGCCGCATCGCACTACCCTCTTTAGCTCAATTTCAGTTTCACGATTCCTGCTGAAGCTCTCTTATAATTTTATTACAACTATGTACATACAAATATCTTTTTGTTCAAAACAAGAATATTTATTAATTAAAAAGTTGTAAAACAACCTTGCTTAATGTAAATATGTGTATATTACAAACAAAAGGAAAATCTTAAAAATGAAAATATGGAAAAAAGAATGAAACATAAAAAAAATAATTACAAAAAACGGTAAAACAAAAAATATAGAAATTCAAGTTCTGGCACCGCCAGCTAGTTTTATGTTATAAACTCATCGCAGAGGAGTTTATTCGGTTTGCGTCTTGTTCTCTTTGATGGTGTATCTTGGTCATTGTTTGTTAGTATTTCTAAATTTCGTCGTTTTAGAGCTGGCTTTGTGTCCTTGTCTTGATTTTTGCCAAATCGTGTTTGTACATCTGATTGAAAACTTTGATCTTCCGATTCACTGGTATTATTTTTCACTGTAGCTTTGCGACCACGTGTTGTTTTTTTTGTGACCGGAGATGGTTTGGTTATGACTGGAGAGTTATTTAAAGGCTCTGCTGTGGCCGCTTTTCTGCCTCGTTTTGGCTTTTGATCAACTTTTACTTCACCTTCGTCGTTTTGGCTTATTTCTATCTTAATATTGGAATTTAGTTCGGGTTCAGTTGTTTTTTCCTGGGTGATTTCTTTCTCAGGATTCGATTTTGTGGCAGGTTTTCGGCCCCGATTTGACTTTGGCTTGTTTGTAGATGCAGTTTGTTCCTCCTCGGTGTGCGAGGTAATCTCCAGTGTTGAATTATTTTTCAATAACGGAGCTTTTCCTTGTCCATGGGTGGGTTTGTTCTGTGTTCTTACTTCAATTTGTGTTCCCTGCTCTTCTGAAACTGACTGCAAAGGGCTTCTCGCTCTACGAGTTGCTTTTCTTGTAATTATTTCCTCACGTTTATCTTCATCGGATAGCAACTCGCATGACGAATCATTTTGAAGGTCTTGTATTAAAGTCACAGTTGCTTTGTCCTTTGCTTTGCCTTGACGACCAACTCTTCGAGCAGGAGGTGATACTTTATGATCATCATTTTTAACAATTGCTCTTCGACCACGTTTTTGGGCTGGAATTGAATCTTCTTGGGTTGACTCCAGATTTTCCATCTTCACAGTTGTTGGTTTTTCATGTGTTTTCGATACTGAAGAGTTGTGTACATCAGTATCAGAGCCATCGAATTTATTGTCAACAACTTCCGTTTTTACTTGTTGAACCAAATTGCTAACTACAAACTCGGTAAGTTTCACTGGGGCTCTTCGAGGTCGTTTTTTTGAAGGAATATTTTCTTGAATATCAGCACTATACAAAGCTTCGGTTTCTTTTTTTGACTGGTCTTCATTTCCCGTTATTTCTTCTTGTACAGCAGATCTTTTTTGTGTTATTTTTTCTACTGGAGGTGAAAAGGGTTCGGATTTTACATCAATTGGGTCTGTGTGCGAAGCTGTTTTGTCTTGATCTGTGACTAATTCAATTATAAGTTTGTCACTTTTTGAACTATCAACAACTTCAACTTTCTGATTCGCTTTACGTCCTCTGAATTTTGGAAGCTCAACGTTAGATGTTGTAACATTCTCAACTTTAGTCCGCGCTCCCCTTGTTCTTCCACCTCTTCTAATTGGGGAGGAGGTCTCAACCAATTCTTCTGATTTAGATGTAAGCAGCAACTTACTTACAACAGTTTTAGACGGACTTGGTGATATCTTTGCATTTTCTTGTTCTTCATGAACTTCAATCGTTATTTTCGCCAATTCAGGTGACTTTTGAGCTTTTGCAGCAATATTTCTTCGTACACCTCTTCTTACTGGTGTTGAAGTTTCAATGTTAGATCTAGTAGTTATTAAATCAAGTGCCTCTTTATGTCCACTAGTTTCTGACGACACTAAATTCATTTGAACTTCTTCGGTTTCATCTCCTTCATTTTTACGGTCGGCCGGGGCGTCTAATTTGTCTGCATTTAAAATAGACATTTCTATAGCTTGCCTTCGTCCGCCTCTTCGGATTGGAGTTGCAGTTGCCGGTGTAGATACTGCTGCTTTGCGTCCACGTTTTTTAACTGGTGTCATTGTCTGTGCGACAGCAGAAGCAAGTTTACTGTTTTCTTCCTGGTTTATTGAATCAAGTTGGCAGCCCTGTGCATTAACTTTAATAACGTCTTCTAGATGATTTTCAGTTCCTCGCAACGTTTGTGTCTCAGACATCTGTTCGTTAGGTCGTTTCCGACCACTTTTACTGGCTGGCACTACATTCACCGCTCCCCTACGTCCACGCGTTCTTGATGGTATATTGTTCTCGTCATCAGCTAGAGCTTCGTTTGGATTTTGAATTTCTTTAGTTTTAAAAACATCAGGAGATAGAGGTCCGCTAATGGTTTCATCGTCGTAAAGAATATTTTCTGGAGATTTAGTTTCATTTTTACAGTCAGTTGTATGAACTGTTTTTGGTTTTACAATTACCGTTGCCGGTTCAATTTTCTTGCGCCCACGTTTTTTTAAAGGCACTGGAGTCATTAGCTCTTCGGTATGAGCCGCATGTCCACCATTTTTATTTTCTGAATCAAGTTCACAGTCCTGGATACCCAGTTTAACTCCTGCTTCCTCATTTTCACCAGTTTCTTCTAATGGTTGCGTCTCAGAAATCTGTTCTGCGCCTCTTTTCCTAGTTCTTTTAAGGGCTGGCACTTCATTCTCTAATTTCATAGCTGCTCTTCGTCCACGTGTTTTTGATGGAATATTGTTTTCGACATCAACTGGAGCTTCATTTTGGTTTTCAATTTTTTGAGATTCAATAACTTCAGAAAATTGAGCCTCGACAACTTTTGCAATGTTTTCATCATTCTTGGAGTTTTCTTCTCCAGATGGGGTTTCGTGAGTTTCATGTGTACAAGCGGACCCAGGAACTGTTTTTTTAGTAGTCTTTGAACGTCCAACTCGTCTATTGGATGTTACTTGCGGTGTAATCTTTTGGATAGCAGCCGGAGTTTCATTTTTAATTTCTGGAGATGCAAATATCTTTGTACTATCAGAGATTACAACTTTTATAATTCTTTCATCATCCGGAGTGTCGTTTTCTTCAGTTGCACCTTCGTCTGTATATTGATTTCGAAGGTCTGTTTTTTTAGCAGCCTTAGGACGTCCAACTCGCCGTTTAGGTGTTCCGCTTTCATGGTCAAGATAAACTTTTGGTGCAACTCTACGACCGCGTGTCTTCGAAAGCACTGGGCTAGTTAGAACCGATTTTGGTTCTTGAGCTGGGGCTGGGGGAAATTCAAAATTTCGTATCGACCCTTCGGTTGTAGAATCTTGTTTCTTTAGCGAATTCTTCTCATCACAAACTGTTGGAGATTCCGTTTGGATACCTTCGGAAATTACACTTTCCGAGACGGTTTTCTGATCGTATGACTTTGAAGCAACTGGAGGGAATTGTACAGATTCCTTATCACCGGACGCGTTTACTGTACAAATTATTTGCTTATCTGGAACAATTTTTTCAGAAGATGTTTGTGCTTGAACACTTGTTACATTTTCTGAAACAATTTCATGTTTTAAAATTGGTTTTCTTCCGCGTGTTCTCGTCGATGGTAATGAGGAAGAAGTATTATTCTTTTTATCATTCACTTTTTCATATGTGATATTTTCTTGACTTTGTATTGAATTTTCATTCTCCGTGGCCTCTGTATTTTGTTCGATTTTTTCTTTTAATTCTAGACCTTTGGTTTTTATGTTTTCCGGACCGATTTGTTCCAACGACGATGATGCTTTGCTGGAAGTTTTCGGAGATATTTTCTGTTTGTTGGGCAGTTGTCTTCGTCGAGTCTTTGTTTCCATCGGTGTTGATGGAACAGTATCTTCGTCATCAGCTTCCGTAACCAAGACATCATTTCCAGGTTTACTATCGTCTTTAAGAATATTGCTTTTGGATGGTAGAAAATTGTTTTTGAAAGCTGCTTCATTCTTATCGACAGTTTGCACATCAGTATCTTGTTGAACACTGCCTTTGCGAGTTTTTCTCAAACCTGGGACTAGAACATTAGAAGACTCTTTAGTTTTTGATGGCCTTCGTCCGCGCGATGTCAATGGTTGTGGAGTTGAAGGTATTGATTCGCAAGCATCTCTGGTTATATCAATTTTTTCTTCCTTAGAGTTACCATCTTCATTTATTTGAATGTAGTTTACAGAATCTACTTGGTTGGCACTTTCTCTGTCCGTTGCGAAAGTTTGAGTTTCGCTAGATTCTATGAGCACCACATTTAACTGCGCTTTGCGTCCTCGAATGCGGTGTCGTGAAGTGATCGGGCTTAAACTTATTATTTCATCAGGCTCAGCTGGAAGACTTATCAATGATTTTGCTTCCATGTCTTGATTTGTTATTTTTGATTCAGAGTTAATTCGTTCTTCGTCAATTGGCTCTAAAATGTGGTGGAGTTCTGGTTCTACCAAAGCCATTTCGGAAGATTTAAAAGCGATTTTTTGTATTCTCTTTTTGTGGGTATTTTTTGACGTGTGACTTGCTTCGTCTTCAGTAGAGTCAACATCAGTAGAGTCTATCCGTAAAGCAGAAGTTTTTATGAGTTCTTCTTCGTTGTTGGATTCCTTAAGCTCTTTGCGGGGGCGACGGGTAGGTTTTGTATCATCTATTAACGAATCGATTGAATTTTGACGTGTCCTTCGCATTTGCAGTAAATTCTCCTGCGATTTACTTTGAGGGGTCATGCTCGCCTCCTCTGTAGCTGAAGATTTAAAATCACCTAAGCATTCAACAGCTTTTTTACGGGTTCTTCGAAGAGCTGGGGTTTTGCCGGTTTCTGCTTGCCCTGTTGTAATGGGATTTTTTATTGATTGCTCATCTTCGTCTATTGTATTTCGACGTCTTCTTAAAGACCGTACTGATGTGGATTTTTCACTTTGAGGTTTTGATTTGAAGGAATCTTCTGCAGCGACGGTTTCGTATGAGTGAATGGTTTCTGTCGTGCGATCATTGTCAACTTTTTGAATTTTTTGTTCTTCATTGTTTGCATTTTTAACTTCCATGTCTTCTTTTACGATAGTTTGTTGCTGTATTGATTCGTCTTCTTGATATGTGTAAGTTTTGTTAGGATTTTTGGCAGCCGTAACATTGTCGATTTTATTTTCTGAAAAAGTTTCTGTTTTATTTTCATTGTCTGTTATCTGGTTTTCTTCGTTCTGTTCTTTATTTCTTTCCAGATCGCTACATTCCAGCTTTGCACATCGACCAGTTTCAGTTTCGTTGCTTAATTCTTGTGGTTGATGACTACGATTCACATTCATGTTCTTTGTTGAAGAAGGCCATACAGAAATATCTATAGACGCCGTGCAAGTATTACTGGTTTTAGATAGTTGCAGCTCTCGTTCAGCCTTTGCTGCTTGCAGATCAAGCATAACTGCTGGCACCAGCGCGCTGCCAACAGTCCTCCTCTGATCTTTTATGGTCATCTTTTTGGGATCTGGCGTTTTAACAACTCGCTGCTCCGAAAATTCTGGTTCTTCTTCAAAGTTCTCAAAGGCCAGTTCCAGCTCTCGTTCAGCTTTTGCCGCTTGCAGATCAAATTTGACTTTTGGCACCAGCGCGCTGTCAAGAGATCTCCTATGATCTTTTATGGTCACCTTCTTGAGTTCTGGCGTTTTAACAAGTCGCTGCTCCGAAAATATAGGTTCTTCTTTAAAGTTCTCAAAGGCCAGTTCCAGCTCTCGGTCAGCTTTTGCCGCTTGCAGATCTAGTTTCACTGCTGGGACCAGTGCGCTGCCGAGAGTCCTCCTATGATCTCTTATAGGCACCTTCTTGGGTTCAGGCGTTTTAACAACTCGCTGCTCCGAGAATTCTGGTTCTTCTTCAAAGTTCTCAAAGGCCAGTTCCAGCTCTCGTTCAGCCTTTGCTGCTTTTAGATCAAATTTGACTTCTGGCACCAGTGCGCTGCCAAGAGTCCTCCTATGATCTTTAATGGTCACCTTCTTGGGTTCTGGCGTTTTAGCAACTCGCTGCTCCGAAAATTCTGGTTCTTCTTCAAAGTTCTCAAAGGCCAGTTTCATCTCTCGTTCAGATTTTGCCGCTTGCAGATCTAGTTTCACTGCTGGGACCAGTGAGCTGCCGAGAGTCCTCCTATGATCTCTTATAGGCACCTTCTTGGGTTCTGGCGTTTTAACAACACGCTGCTCCGAGAATTCTGGTTCTTCTTCAAAGTTTTCAAAGGCCAGTTCCAGCTCTCGTTCAGCCTTTGCTGCTTTTAGATCAAATTTGACTTCTGGCACCAGCGCGCTGCCAAGTGTCCTCCTATTATCTTTTATGGTCATCTTTTTTGGTTCTGGCGTTTTAACAACACGCTGCTCCGAGAATTCTGGGTCTTCTTCAAAGTTCTCAAAGGCCAGTTCCAGCTCTCGTTCAGCCTTTGCTGCTTTTAGATCAAATTTGACTTCTGGCACCAGCGCGCTGCCAAGGGTCCTCCTATGATCTTTTATGGTCATCTTTTTGGGATCTGGCGTTTTAACACCTCGCTGCTCCGAGAATTCTGGTTCATCTTCAAAGTTCTCAAAGGCCAGTTCCAGCTCTCGTTCAACCTTTGCTGCCTGCAAATCAAATTTGACTTCTGGCACCAGCGCGCTGCCAACAGTCCTCCTGTGATCTTTTATGGTCACCTTCTTGGGTTCTGGCGTTTTAACAACTCGCTGCTCCGAGAATTCTGGTTCTTCTTCAAAGTTCTCAAAGGCCAGTTCCAGCTCTCGTTCAGCCTTTGCTGCTTTTAGATCAAATTTGACTTCTGGCACCAGCGCGCTGCCAAGAGTCCTCCTATGATCTTTAATGGTCACCTTCTTGGGTTCTGGCGTTTTAGCAACTCGCTGCTCCGAAAATTCTGGTTCTTCTTCAAAGTTCTCAAAGGCCAGTTCCATCTCTCGTTCAGATTTTGCCGCTTGCAGATCTAGTTTCACTGCTGGGACCAGTGAGCTGCCGAGAGTCCTCCTATGATCTCTTATAGGCACCTTCTTGGGTTCTGGCGTTTTAACAACACGCTGCTCCGAGAATTCTGGTTCTTCTTCAAAGTTTTCAAAGGCCAGTTCCAGCTCTCGTTCAGCCTTTGCTGCTTTTAGATCAAATTTGACTTCTGGCACCAGCGCGCTGCCAAGTGTCCTCCTATTATCTTTTATGGTCATCTTTTTTGGTTCTGGCGTTTTAACAACACGCTGCTCCGAGAATTCTGGGTCTTCTTCAAAGTTCTCAAAGGCCAGTTCCAGCTCTCGTTCAGCCTTTGCTGCTTTTAGATCAAATTTGACTTCTGGCACCAGCGCGCTGCCAAGGGTCCTCCTATGATCTTTTATGGTCATCTTTTTGGGATCTGGCGTTTTAACACCTCGCTGCTCCGAGAATTCTGGTTCATCTTCAAAGTTCTCAAAGGCCAGTTCCAGCTCTCGTTCAACCTTTGCTGCTTGCAAATCAAATTTGACTTCTGGCACCAGCGCGCTGCCAAGAGTCCTCCTATGATCTTTAATGGTCACCTTCTTGGGTTCTGGCGTTTTAACAACCCGCTGCTCCGAAAATTCTGGTTCTTCTTCAAAGTTCTCAAAGGCCAGTTCCAGCTCTCGTTCAGCTTTTGCCGCTTGCAGATCTAGTTTCACTGCTGGGACCAGTGCGCTGCCGAGAGTCCTCCTATGATCTCTTATAGGCACCTTCTTGGGTTCTGGCGTTTTAACAACACGCTGCTCCGAGAATTCTGGTTCTTCTTCAAAGTTCTCAAAGGCCAGTTCCAGCACTCGTTCAGCCTTTGCTGCTTTTAGATCAAATTTGACTTCTGGCACCAGCGCGCTGCCAAGAGTCCTCCTATGATCTTTCATGGTCACCTTCTTGGGTTCTGGCGTTTTAACAACTCGCTGCTCCGAAAATTCTGGTTCTTCTTCAAAGTTCTCAAAAGCCAGTTCCAGCTCTCGTTCAACCTTTGCTGCTTGCAAATCAAATTTGACTTCTGGCACCAGCGCGCTGCCAACAGTCCTCCTATGATCTTTAATGGTCACCTTCTTGGGTTCTGGCGTTTTAACAACTCGCTGCTCCGAAAATTCTGGTTCTTCTTCAAAGTTCTCAAAGGCCAGTTCCAGCTCTCGTTCAACCTTTGCTGCTTGCAAATCAAATTTGACTTCTGGCACCAGCGCGCTGCCAAGAGTCCTCCTATGATCTTTAATGGTCACCTTCTTGGGTTCTGGCGTTTTAACAACCCGCTGCTCCGAAAATTCTGGTTCTTCTTCAAAGTTCTCAAAGGCCAGTTCCAGCTCTCGTTCAGCTTTTGCCGCTTGCAGATCTAGTTTCACTGCTGGGACCAGTGCGCTGCCGAGAGTCCTCCTATGGTCTCTTATAGGCACCTTCTTGGGTTCTGGCGTTTTAACAACACGCTGCTCCGAGAATTCTGGTTCTTCTTCAAAGTTCTCAAAGGCCAGTTCCAGCTCTCGTTCAGCCTTTGCTGCTTTTAGATCAAATTTGACTTCTGGCACCAGCGCGCTGCCAAGAGTCCTCCTATGATCTTTTATGGTCACCTTCTTGGGTTCTGGCGTTTTAACAACTCGCTGCTCCGAAAATGCTGGTTCTTCTTCAAAGTTCTCAAAAGCCAGTTCCAGCTCTCGTTCAGCCTTTGCTGCTTTTAGATCAAATTTGACTTCTGGCACCAGCGCGCTGCCAAGTGTCCTCCTATTATCTTTTATGGTCATCTGTTTTGGTTCTGGCGTTTTAACAACTCGCTGCTCCGAGAATTCTGGTTCTTCTTCAAAGTTCTCAAAGGCCAGTTCCAGCTCTCGTTCAGCCTTTGCTGCTTTTAGATCAAATTTGACTTCTGGCACCAGCGCGCTGCCAAGAGTCCTCCTATGATCTTTTATGGTCATCTTTTTGGGTTCTGGAGTTTTAACAACTCGCTGCTCCGAAAATTCTGGTTCTTCTTCAAAGTTTTCAAAGGCCAGTTCCAGCTCCCGTTCAGCCTTTGCTGCTTGTAGATCGAGTTTCACTTCTGGCACAAGTGCGCTACCGAGGGTCCTCCTATGATCTTTCATGGTCATCTTTATGGGTTCTGGTGTCTTGACTTCCCTCTGCTCCGAAAATTCCGGTTGTTCTTCGAAATGTTCAAAAGCCAGTTCCAGCTCCCGTTCAGCCTTTGCTGCTTGTAGATCCAGTTTCACTTCTGGCACAAGTGCGCTACCAAGAGTCCTCCTATGATCTTTCATGGTCACCTTCTTGGGTTCTGGCGTTTTAACAACCCGCAGCTCTGGAAATTCTGGTTCCTCTTCAAAGTTCTCAAAAGCCAGTTCCAACTCTTGTTCAACTTGGCAGCTTAACGACTCCTCATCTTGTTCTGGTGCATCTTGTTGCTCGGAAAAATTTGTAGATAAAGTTTTCTCAGGCTCTGAATTTTTAACTATATTGTTCTCTAAAAACTCTGAAACCTCTTTGCTGTGTTCGAATTCTAGTTCCATAAACCGATCGGTCTTTTCGTTCTCCAAAGCAAGTTCCACTTCTGATAATAAAGTCTCCCCCAATAACGTTTCTGTGTTAGCATTTTGCAGGTCAAGTTGAAACTCATAACCCATTTCATTTTTCTCATTTTCAAGGTCAATGGTTTGACTAATAGATTCACCAAGCTCTTTACCACTAAATTGCTTTTTGTGTTCGGTTAGCACTGCTTTAATCGCCTTAAGATCAAATGTTGGATCTGATGATACCTGATTTCCCATTGTTCTTCTCTTGGCAAAAATTGAAGTAGATGGCTTCTTTGCTTCTGGCGTTGAAGCAAGTCTCTTCTCATCTAGAGTCTTGCGCTGTTTTTCGAAATGTTTAAAAGCTTCCTCTATTTCCCTGCGTGCTTTGTCTTCCTGTGATGTGTTCAGTTGTTTTTGATTATTAGTAACGGTTGTTTCGTCGTAGTCATCAGACAGTTTCATTGTTTTTTCAATTTCTTTAAGGGAAGAATCATCCGAAACAGCCAACGTTTCTGAGAAAATCGATTCTGAAGTATGATCTAACAAACCTATCCCACTTATATTTGGGGATAATGATCTAGGAATAGTTGTTTCCAGTGGGTCTTTCAGAACAGGATTTGATTTGCTCTCTTTTTCTTCCTTTATTGTCATCTCCAATTCTTCTGTTGGTGTTGTTAATACTTTTGCTATTTTTTTTGCATTCGAGCTTCCAGCAACTGAATGAACCATTAAAGGATCACGAGAAATATCGTCTAACGTTGCTGTGAGGTATGACATTTCATCTTCACCTTGATGATCTTCCAATATATCATTGACACTATCTATCCATTCCTCAATGTCTGTTTTCGGAATGGTCGGGTCATGCACGATTTTTAGTGGAGACAGCTCTTGTTTCTTTGGTGGTGTCTTTCGTGCATAGATTTTTTTAACAATTGGTCGTCCTGCAAGCATATCAAAGGCTTCTTCTGGGGATAGTGCTTGAATAGGAGCAGCTGAAGCTGGAGTAGCAGAATCAATTCGTCCAGTTATAAATTCACTTTGAGGAGTTTGGAAGAGATCATCTAGATTTGCACTAAAATCAAATTCAGCCGAATGAATTAACTCCACCGAATCTGAGGTGGTTTTTTGAAGGCTTATGCTTTTCGGCGAGCTGAGAATCATTATGTTTTTGGCTTTAGGAGTCTTAAAAATGTCATCCGCACCATCGAAGTCATAATCTGTGTCTTCGTGTAAGCTTCGACTTGCACTTTCATTTATTTTTGAAATATTTTTCGAAGTATGAGATGACTGTGGCTCTGTATTTTTACTGGAAATTAAATCCTGATTAAACTCTGTGTCTAGTTGTCTCTGATTGTCAGATATAATTCCTATCTGAGAAACTTTAGACAATGAATGGGTAAGTTCAGTGTCTGTTTCAAGTGATGCTTGATCTTTGGATTTAGCTGCTGAATGCAAGACAGCGAAACCAGTTGGCTTTTCTTGAGAAGAAGTAATCTCGACTGAATCGGTTTTTGAAGATGAATGGCACCCAGACACATGTGTCAGCGTGTCTGATAGTCTTTGGGTGGAAAATTGTTCCGAAGACAAAGAACCGTCCGGTTGCAAAAGACATTTTGAAACGTTTGGTCCCTCTTGGCATTTCTCTTTTGCAGGTGAAAAAGTGGCATCTTTGCGATAAGAACTCGCCCCCTGATCGGATTCAATATCATTCATATTGCCGTCTTCAATGGTAAATGTATGATTAAGCAATGGATCAACTTCAGATTTTTCAACTTTATCGGCATTAGCGTGTTCTTCTTTTTCAACGTGTTGTAAAAATGAAACTGATTTTCTTGGCTTGTTTTGGCTTTTTATACATGAAATTGACTTACTTTTCTGAGTCAAGCTTGTTGTAGTGGGTGTCATCGAAAGAGCTTGCTTAAGCATAAGAGAATTTCTGCTCTCTTTTTTACCACTTGACTGAGAGCTAATTATCAAAGAACGCCTGGATGAACTAGATGAAACAATTTCAGCTCTTTCACGAAATGGAGTAGAAGTTACCAAAGATCTTCGTGGTTTTCCTGCAGAAAGACTCTCTGTAGAAGACGGAAACCTTCCAAGAGATTTTCTTTGCGGTGTACTTTGACTTTGAAATCGAACAGCGGTTTGACTTTTCGAAACAATCGGCGTAAGTGTTTCTTTAGATCCAGTCAAATTAAGAAATTTCTTCTTCTTCTCGACGGCGACTTTTTTGGCACTACTAAGTATAGCTCGTTTCATAAGTGACTGAGGAGTTCGTGCTCGAGGTGGGGTCTTTGCTATTGGTGATGGTGAGCCAATGCAATCGTCCGAAAGAATGATTACACTTTCATCGTCGGTAGAACGAACGCTGTACACAGTACTTGAGCTTCCAGGGGTTGATAATTCCATTATTTTTTTAGTTTTCTGTGGTGTTTGCGGTGATGTTCCTTTGGGAAGGTTCTTTTTAAGGGTCGATTTAAGAAGAGTTCGGCTTGGGGACGATGCCGGTGCTATTAGTTTTTTTGGAGTTATGAGATCAATCAGATGCATAGATGGACGATAGTTTTGAATTGTTTGTGGCGAAACGATATGATGAAACGGCCCTAGACTTAGATCTCCTTTTTGAACTTTACTTGGTATTAAAGGTGATTGCACAACGGCGAATGATTTCTCTTGGCGTATACCAGTTTCGCGGGGTGAGTATGAGGTGATCACAGTTTCAGACAGTTTGCAACAGCTTAGTGGTTGATCTCTCCGATTGAAAGATTTTTGATCTATTTTGGGTGTATTTAAATCGATGAAATCTGATATATTCTCTGGGGGTGGTGGTGATGATGACTGTCTTTTGTTTGGAACTACATCAGCATCTATTATTCGTTTGTGAATGTTCAAAGGTTTATTCTCGTCGGTAGTGGTTTCAACGTCTTTTGGACTTTCTCCGGCTTTGATGCAATAAGCGAAACTTGAAAAAAGAACATAAAACAATCGGGTTATATTTAATTATTTATAAAATATTTTTTAAGACAATTATGTAAAGTGGAAACGAGTAGAGCAGGGAAGTGGATCGTTGATGACATTTGTTGATCGTTAACCTTAATTCGTTGTAACTGTTTTGAACCCAATGCGCTGTACACCATCTGTTTTATTATATAAATCTTAGTTTATGAGAAAAAAAATTTAAAAATCGTAGGAGCGGTTTTAAAAATACATAATAAATTTTTCGAAATATCGAATTTTCAAGAAATAGTTTTGAAATATTTTTTTAAAAGTTTTGATATGCAATTTTATTTGAACTTATTACAAGCTTTTGTATAAAAAAATTAGTTTTAATCGGATAGTCGCAAATCAAAAAAAAAACCGTTATATGATAGGTACTGTTAGTAATACATATGACAATGTAAAATTTAATAATTTTAAATGCTAGACCTTACTAATTTCGAAACACAAAAAAAAATGTATCAAAATTTTAGAGTCGTTTTTGAGCAAAAAAAGATTTTCCTTAGCGGTTTTTAAACATTTGTAAACCATTATTTTTGGTTTTAAGAATAATGTTTGTCTAAAATTGTATAGATAATGGCTTTTTGCCAAGTTTTATAAAAATCGACCAAGTCGTTTTGGAAATTCAGTTTTCAAAAAAAAAATTTCAAACTTTTTTTGAAAATCCAAAAAAAATATTTTTTTGAAAATTCTGTTACGCAATATTATTTTAAATGAATTAATCATTCTTCATTAAAAAAATTGATCCAAATCAGTTGAACCATTTTCGAGAAAAGCGAAAATCAAAAAAATTGTTCTTTGGCTGGTGCCATTAATAACCATTTTTTTTAAATCGTTTTGTCTACTAAACGACAGCTTTGTAACTATGTATATATATTTTTTGATTTTTTTTTTAATTTGTGGAGAAAAATAAGATATTGTATGACAGGAACTGTTATATTTGGTCCTAAAAAAAATGAAAAAAACGTGTGGGGGGGGGGGAGGAATATAGACCAATCCGCTTAGGCTGTAGTCGAACAGACAGACAGACGGAAATCTCTGCGAGACCCACTTTTTTAGTCTTCCCTATCATAGTAATGTCAAGTTTGATCAAAAACTTGAGTTCGTTTTTTCGCACGAATCCATAACTTGCCATATACTTATGTATGTGTACATACATATGTAGTACCTATAAATACCGCAAGTAAAAATAAAAAATAAACAAAAAACAGAGACGAATAAAACTCAAACGACATTTTCCCGCTAAAAATAAGTGAAGACTTCTTGAAATAACCTGCTAGAACTATAAATTTCGCTCATCGAACAGAGTACTGTACAGGGTGGGCCAAATACAAGTTTCTTTTTAAAAATGCAATAAAATGAACAAAATTAAATTTTGTCCTTGTATTATGGCTTTATTAGTAAGAGCAAACATTCCCATTAATTATGGAACACAACGTCGTTGAAGTGGCTACCTCGGCTGGCTTCGCAGTAGCGCATTCTGTCACTCCAATTTTCCAAGACCTTGTTGATGGTTTCGGGCTGAAGCTCACGGATTGCTTGGATGATATTGGCATTAAGTGCTATAATAGTTTCCGGATTGTTGGCATAAAATCGGTCCTTCACGGTTCCCCACAAAAAAAAAAAAGTCCAAAGGGGTCAAATCGCAGCTCCTAGGCGGCCAATTGAGCCAAGACGGCTGATAACATAATTTGGGAATTTGGTGCGCAAAAGTTCGATTGTGGCATGGCGGGCCATACTCGTCGTCCAAATCCATGTCTTCAATTTTGGTTGCTCCCAGCCTGATTTTCGAAGAAAAATGGACCAATGATGCCACCACTCCACAATCCGCACCAAACTGTCACTCTCTGTGGATGCATTGGCTTCTCGACAATAACGTGCGGGTTTTCCGAGCTCTAGATGCGGCAGTTTTGTTTGTTAACGTAGCCACCGAGATGAAAATGCGCCTCGTCAGAAAAGGTGATTTTTCGCCTTTTCAAAGAAAAAACGCAATGTTTGGGCTACACAGCACTCACTTTGGAAATAAGTTTTCAATATTTCCCAACGTTGTTCAAGCGTACAGCGATTCATTTTGTTCCGTGGAGGTATGGTACGGACTTTCTGTCAAGATTTCGAGCTGTCAGTGTCAAAATAACCTATGATTGAAAAAGAAACCACTAGATGGCCCACCCGTTATAAATAGTCCAACCACATTTTGAATATCGGGCTACAATCTTCTATATGTACAATGTGGATCGTAAGCAAATACTTCAAGTTCTTCAAAATAAAGCAATGCTAACAATTTTAAAGTGCGACAGATAAACAGATACACATTCTTTATTAACTTCCAAATTTCTGCAGTATGTTCCAAGCGGAGTTCCTGGCAGTTTGTGAAGCTGCGCAACATCTTCCTACATGTGCAGTAGTTTATAGAAATATTGATATATTCATAGACAGCCAGGCGGCGTTTAGAGATGGGTCCCAGGACACCTTTTTATACATGGGAACGAAATGACAGATTCATTGGGTCATCTCTTGTATTTTAATTACTTGTTAATAAATATTAATAAATGATAATACATTCTTATGGCATTTTCCATTGGTAAAATTAATCAATTTATTTTCATTTGGATCTGTGCAAGTGCCGATTTTGGCAATTTTTACCTTTCCATATACTAACACCAACATAATTTTCAGCAGTCAGTTTTCAAAGCGTTTTTTGATTTGGTTACCACCCAAGGTAAGGAATCTTTATACAATGGATGAAGCTTTTTTTGAAATATTGACACAGAATCGTATTCCATTCGCCACGCAAAAAAAAAAAACAATTTTTAAATTGATCTCTGAATTTGCCAATAGAAACCCCCATTACGTGACTACTTTTGAGTCGTGGCTTTTCTCCGAATTTCCTTTTACTTTTTGCATCGAAACTAACAGACAGAAGAGCAACGATTAAATTAACCGTATTCCGTACTATCTAATCTGGGGCCGAATCGCGTCCCCCGTGAATGAGTAGCTCGTTCACGGAATGTGGTAGTTTGGGATCGCGACTTACGCGAACGTATGTCCGTAAACGTAAAGAAAACATAATTTGGCATTGTGTCTTACGTGAACGAGTGCGCGACCGTGTACGTTCACTCGATTTGTCACCTGTCATGTCTGGAGTTAACGGAATTGTATTTTAGTTGAATTTATTTTTGAAAAATGTGAGTAAAATTTCAATTTTGAATAAAATAATATATTTTAGCATTTGACAAATAAATTTATGTAACAATAATTAGTGTAGGACAAATTTCAGCAAAATAAATCTAACCCAAAAGTCAGGGAGCATCCTAATTTGGCCAAAAATCTTCTGCCAAACACATATCAGGGTAAAGCCACTGCCATTAAAATGTGGGAGGGATTACGTAGGAAACTGAATGCAGCTGGGCCACTACTGAACTGGAAGCAGCGGTTGAAGGTCACGCAGGTGTGGAAACGTTTGGAAATTCCACAGATTAACGATGTTCCAAATAAAACGTCAACCCCAGAGGACCCGCAAGTCAAATTTATTTCAACCCCGGAGAACCTACATATCTGCAAAATTTTCTGCTGAAGATTCACTACGTTGTTTGTTTGAAGATGATAATTTAACCAGAGATTGTGATCAAAATAAAGAAAATGAACAATCGACATCAGTGAAGGTTGCAAAAAATAAACAAAAATCGAGATTTGACCCCAAGTTAAAACTTCTTGAAGCAAACTTGCAGGAGATCGGAATATAATAAAAGTATCGCATCTTAATTGGACCGACTAATTCAAGTAAAAGAAAGATTTCTCGCGAAATCGAATTACAATTGTGCTTCAGCAAATCGAATTGGAGATGAAAACTATTAAACTAGAGCAGTTGAAAAAATTCATAAACGGTGTGAACATTTATATATACTTTCATCCGAACTAAAAAAAAATAATTCCACGTCCATTTTTATTTATTTTTCTTCATTCTATTTTAAATCAAAACAATCAAAATGACAATATGGGTACGTTCAGAACTTGATTTGTTACAATTTTGAACACTAATCTACAACGCTCATTTTTTTATTGTATAGATTACGTTCCGTCAGCCAACGTAGGTCGCGATCCCAATACGTTCACTCGATTGACGGGTGACGTAATTTTCATTTGCTCGATCGCTCATCCGTTAACGGAGGACGCGATTTGGCCCCAGAATGACAAGCTCGGCACTATAATTGGCTTCTTCTTTTACTCTCAGAATGACAGTTTGCTGAACTGTGAATTTCTGTTCTCAGAAACATCACAGATAGGGGAAATTTTTAAGTCTCTCTCGAGGATTATTTTTTCTGTGTAAAACAATGTTTTTTTGAGTACGCCTACACGAAATTGTATGGCAGATATTGTTATGTATATTTCCGGGGAATGTAAAAAGCTAGGAACCAATTAAAAACTCAGGCTGAAATAAATTGGATGGAAATTAAATTATACCAAATCGAAACTAAATATTGACTACAAAATTTTAAAACTAAATTTTAAAATCATACAAAACAAAGTACATATTGCGGGCGGGTAACACTAGTATCAATAAATAAAATAAAAAAAATACGATAAATCTAAAGGGAAAGCAAGCTAAAAAATTGAAACTTAATTAAATATAGGTAATTACCTTTCTCATTGCAACTGTTGAAAAAGTGGATGCCAACCGATAGCTTCATTCACAACAATAACGAGCTTAATATGCTTATGATTTAATATCAATAAATACAAATACATTTTAACGAAAATAACAAAGCAGCTGCAGAGCGCTGGTCCGGAAGCCTTTTTTCGGTTGATTCGATTGGAAAATGCACTTTTCCGGTTGGATTTGGGGCTAAGTATACCTATTTTTATGAATAGCCTATCAAATAAAATCTAAGACTGCCCTACTTAAAAAAGCCTTAAGGAAGCTTAAGAACTAACCTATATTAGCAAAACGCGTGGAGCCTGATTTAAAGACTCTACCTACATCCCTGAACTTTAAGATTTTCCGGTAACTGGAATCAGCGTAGCCAATAGTTGAATATAGTAAAATATTTGTAGCTATTTTTGCAATTGGCACTTTCGCTTGAATTTTCCATCACCAAAGACTTACTACCTAGGGTTTTCGATTGAACTGAATGTATGGCACTATTCTCGAGGTCGAAAATAGAAGACAGTGGAAAACAACGTTCCAATCAAAACATTTCTTTACAAGCGAAAAAAAAATCTATTAAAAAAGAGAAGCGCTTTCACTGGGTTGGATCACATTAGCCGTTTTTTATTATCAGAGATGATCCATATAGATCATCAAAATAAATGCATTACAACAACAACACGAGATCCTGCTCTCTATCGGGATCACGTTTCATGAACCAAAAGTTTAATTTGCTATTTCTTCTCGGCTTTGCAAATGGTTAGGAATTGTGAAGTGTAGTGTAAAGAAAACCAATAAATGAAAAATAAATAGACGTAAAGAATAAAGAGATAGGTATACATCACAGTTGTCACTAAGATCCGTACTGTTTTATTTTCATGAGATGATCTATATGGATCATCGGCGATAATAAAATACGGCTATTATATCTGAAACAAATCTATCAGAAAATACATGCATTCTGATCTCACTCTACGGTAAATTTACGAAATTTTTCGTAATTCAAAGTTAAACCGAAGACATTTTGTCAAACATTATTTCGACATACGGAAGAGTCATTAAAACTAAAATTTATTAGTTTTGCATCCAACAAAAGATCATATTCACCATGTAGTTTAACATACTACGAGAGTATGATTTGTTGGAGAACTGGACGATCTAGCGCAGGTCTCAATGGCAAACATGAGAAAATATATAGAGCACAAACTGGTTCGCAAATGAACCGGTCTATGCCAGTTATTAGTTTAGGAGCATCTCTGCTTTTTATATTAAGGGGATCACAATGGACCAATAAGCCCCATACCAATTATAACAGTTTTGGTCTATAAAATTACTATTTATGCTGCCCCTCCGCCGGTGGGCATACTTCAGGCACCCAGTATTTTTTTTTTCAATTCGCGCGAAGCGCGTTAACGCACGCCCACTTTTAATGGCGAAAAACTGTTATAACTGTTATAAATTTGGCAAATTTTTTCTAGTCTCGTGCAAAAAATATACCCCCCGAAAGGTCGTAGTAACCTCATAAAAGGTCTGCTGATTTCAGTAATTGGTCAGCAAACACATTCCATTATTTTAGTACTTAAATGTCTTAACAAATTTGAAAAGTCCCCAACTCTCCGGATTTATGTTGCGGATTACATAATTACAATTAATGATTGTGTACATAATAGGTTTGTTCAACGAGGCTGTTCGGAACAATTTCGAACAGAAAATTACAACTTTTTGCTGTTCAATGAGGAATTTTCTGTTCTAAACTGATCTGGTTTGCTGTTCAATGAGTCTGTCTAGAACAGTTTGGAACAGGATTTTCTGCAATAGCTTTTTAAGTAGAACAACTTCGAACAGATTTCCTGTTCTAACGTTTTTTCACGAATCTGTGCGGTTCCGTTCTGTTCTAATCTAACTATTTTGTCACTAAACAAAACTAATAGTAGGTTGTTTCTAAGTTTGTATTATTAATCCTAAAGGCGAACAAAGTACATTAAGGATGTAATCAAAATGCAGCGTCATTGTACCTCTTTGGAAACATTTGCCAGGTTTTCATCCACAATCTCACTTCAATTTTCACATTTCAAATTTATTTAATCTTTCTTACCTGTGAATTGTTAGTCGGTTCTGCAATGGTTTACGCCACTAAAACAAAAAAAAAAAACAAAAATTTTTTACAAGTTCTAACAATTTTTTTTGTTCTCAATGTTTACCTTTCGAGCTGGTTCTGAGTTAGGAGGTTGTTGAGGTTTTTTGGTTTCTTTAGATGGTGTTATAAAATCATTTGTATCTTCCATCTGGAATCCCCTATGTTCTGGGTTACCATCGAATTGCCAAAGATATTTCTTATCCAAAATACAAATTTCTGTGTTATGAAGTAGTGGACGCATTTTTACCAATGTTTTGCCATCTAGCAAAATAGGGTGGTCACTGCATCGGTTTTCAATAGTTACCTAGCGATGCAAAAACAATATAGAACAAAACAATAATCTTCATATTATAATGGGTATACCCTTCCAAAAGCATCGCAGTTAATAACACACTGGAGTCCAATGGCGTCGGGATGCTCAAGAACAACATCACAGTCCATATAGTAACCAAATTTAAAAGTTCTGCCATTGGCAGTAATCGTTTCAAATTGTCCATCATCATTGGCATTTAGGCAAATTAATTTTCCGCCTTCTAAGGACATCTCTATGCAATCTTTGTATTGAGGTTTCACAGTTCAAATTAAATAAAATCAAGATAGTAAATTTGTGTTATCAATAAATTTCATATTCATTTAATGTTTTAATCATTCTTTTCTTTAAAAACAATTAATAAAACCAAATAATTTGTAAAACGACGCTTCTATTTTTGTTCTGTTGGCTGGCGTTGGAATTAAATTTTTAAATGAATTCCGCCAGTTTTCACTGAAAGTGTTTTGTCAGCAAATCAGCAGAAGGAACTGTAGTAGAGTACAACACCCAAATAGTGATGCCAATTCTATTTTTAATCGAGGTCTACACTTATGTTGAATTTCTTACAACCTTTTCAAATAAATTATTTATATTGGTTGGAAGGAATTTGTGAAAAAATCGACTTTTTTTATGAGATGGTGTGTGTGCTATTTGACGGGAATCTTAATACAAAAGTTGTGCACCTACAAGTTCACAACAATTATTTTTAAGTGCAATTAATTTATCGTGTCCCTTTGATTAGATTAAAAACAAATTTATTTTAGTAAATAAATAGTTGCAAAACAACAAACAATTGTTTTTTTTATCTAAAGTAACAAAAAATTACAATTTAATAATGAAAAGAAGAAGGAATTCGGAATTCTTAAAACCCGACAAGGAACATACCGGTAACGGTGTTTGCCTGATAGAATTTATCGTCTTTAAAGATATGGAATCGAAGCTCTGCTATTTCTAATTAATTAAAAACCAATTATCAGGGATTTCCTCCGTTGCATGAATACCCTTAAGCCAGGCGCACACATGCAACTAAATAGTTTGGTTTCGATTTTGAGCACTATGGAATTATATGAGAGCCCGCGCACGTAAACCGGCGCGCATTCCCATATAAGCCCATTGTGCTCATAATGGAAACCAAATAACTGTTTATAGATGCATGTGCGCTACTGGCCTTATTATTATTCACTGAAATTGTGGAATTAAACACTTTAGTATTTGTTTACTTTTTACGCTACCAAAATTAACTTTCAACTTGATAAGAAATGTCAAATCTTCTTAGTGTGTGTGCAAATACCTGTAAATCTTCCTAAAAATTAAAGATTTCATTTGTCTAGAAAAATCGATTTTCTTTTTTAAACAAAACGATTTTTTTTTTTAAACAGAGTCGATTTTTTGGTTGTAAGGAATTCGACATCGGGACTTAGGAACTTCTTATTTACAGTACGTAAGCCCCGATAATTATCTGGACTTATGTATAGCTAAGTCCATATGGATTTAAGTTGCGTTGTTGTATTTACGTGTAAAACTATTAGTTCCGATGTTGTTTTTTCGACAAATCCATATGGACTTGCAAAAAATACACGGCTAATATGGAGTGCTCGTTTCTATCCCTAATACATTGTAGAGCCTGGGCCCATGATAGGGGACCGAAAGTGAAATAGTACTTTCGGTTTAGATAAAGTCTTAAAAGATCGTACAGCTGCTATCAATTGTAAATCATAATTTGCATATTTTCTCTCTAAATTGTTCTAATTTGAAGTAATTCTTGAAATTGAAAGTGTTTGTTTATTATTTTAAAGATTTAAATATCTTCTTTTTTAGTTTTTTTCTCATTTGTGCAGAAAATTCAATGACCGAAACTTAAACAGCGACCTCTATGAAAGCTCTGCATTGGAATAAAAACAAGCGCTCCATATTTATATGTATATCCCCTAACCGTCATATTATTCATTAGATACATCCAGATTAAAACTTAAACCCAGATGTATTTCCATTGAATTTGTATGCTTTACATCTGGACTTAAATTTTTATCTGGATGAATCGAGTGAATAATATGGGCGTAAGGCGGGTCTACAGCCTGACTTCACAAGACGGTGTTTAGATTGGAAGATTGAATCCGGTATCATAGCAGTTTGTTGGCAAGAGAAGTGTGGGGTGAGGGATCTTTTGAGGCTCCGTAGAAAACATAAAAACCGGACTCATGAGTGTCGTTTCTTGTTTAAGCCTAGTACGCAGATCGAGCTAAGCTAAATTTTATCTCTACTATTTTTATCTCTACCAACGTTTGCTAAATGCTTCGATAAAAAATAAAGCGAACAGAGATTATCCACTCCACATCAAGACGAGAATACTCGGCAGCCATTTCAATTTGCCTACATACTTAAAATATCAGTTTGCAGATACAAAATCAGAATGAATGTATAACAACATCACATTCACAGCAGGGTTCTTCACACTCTCGTTGAATTCTTGTTGCGATTCACATCTATTCGTCGACACGAGACGAAATTACAAAAACAGTAGATTTTGCAGGGTGAAACTTAAAAAACATTCTCATCTCTATATTGAGTATCGTTGGCCTTGATTCACAAATGCATTATTTCGCGCGCTAAATTAATTGGATACTTTTTGATAAAGTACTACATGAGAGTTGGAATTTAGCTCGTGAGCTGAGTACTGCTCGGCTAAGAATCCGCGCTAAAATTTATCTTTGGAGGAAATTTGTATGGACGATATGCGTATTAGGCTTTAACTGGGGAAATGTTGAAAAAATAAATAAATACAACTTAACAGTTTGGTTTCGATTTTGAGCACTATATGGGATTATATAAGAGTTCGCGCACAGAAACATGCCCACACTCCCATATAAGCCCATTATGCTCAAATTGGAAACCAAACTGTTTAGCTGCATGTGCGCGCCTGGTCTGAGAATCAAAAATTTGTGTTTTTAGCTGGAGCTGCGTACAACTCGGCTAAAATGCTTGGCTAAATTTTGTATGAAAACTAAAATGAACGAGGCATGAACGATGGGTGGATTATGAATACCTATGTCTATAAAAAAAATGGAGGCCCAAAAATCCATGCCCACTCGTGCAGTGACATGTCGACGAAAACTACTTTTTGAACACGACATAGCCCATATGTTCAAAGCTTGGGCATGAGATTTGACGTTTCACGTGTGTGAGAGTTTTTCTGGTTCTCGCTCAATGGGGTGGTAAACGTTGAAGGAAAAAGTTAGACTTATATAGTGGTGAAATTAATTTCTGTATGTTTTCCTGTATGTGAACCGACAAAACATAATTTTCTAAGCGAAAAAAAATCGCTGGTTGGATTGTGGTTGTGATGTTTTTACTTGCGATATGTGCATAGATATTATATGGAATCTATACCTTCTCCAGGAAAGTATTCAAATATGTAAACAAATAAAATTTCTCTGCATTAGGCCCATTTAAATAATGAGGATACTTATTTAGTGTTTAAGGTTTTATTTTACTCTAACATTTAGTTAAAGTAAATACTGATTTTTTTTTGTTTATTTATTTTGCCTAACATTAATATTAAGACTTCCTTCTCATATATTAATTGTGTTGTATTTTTTCTATTGAGTTATTATTTAAAATAAAGAAAATAATAATTAAAAACCAGGGGCCTATTTCACCAAACACTTTTCACTTTTCACCTTGCAACTTTGCAAAAAAATAATTTCCTGCAAAGTAAAAGTGCGAAGTGTTTCACAAAATTTGCAAAGTGAAAAGACTGCACTTTTCAATTTATCAGAAAAAGTGTTTCACCAATTTAAAATAGAACTTTGCATTTGAATTCGCAATTTACAAAGTTGTAAAGCAAATCGCGTTTAAAAATAAAAATTGGTTTTTTGTTTCATACGATACGTTGATTGAAAGGTGGCACTCCCTAGATCACGAATATGCAATTTTTAATTCCCTAAGATACCTAGTTCAGTCAAAAATCACGTTTGAAGATGTCAACTTTGGGGGGTCTACGACGCTTAGTTTAGCCGCAAATCGCGTTTAAAAATAAACATTGGCTATTTCAAAAGAATTTTGTGTCCAGCAAATGGTGTTTGGGAGAAATTCATCTCCTATGATTACATTCGATACTCGATGAACTACTCTACAGACGGTAGCTTTGTTTATTTCGCGCATAGATACAACACCGTGATATTGGGTGTTCCATTCTCAGCCCAATGTAAATATTAATATGTATTATTGCATATACAAATTTACAAAACTTATTCTATTTATATGCAGGGCGATTCACATAAGGTGTGACAAAAAGCTAGTGTGTATAGGTTGGGTCGAGACAAGAAAAAAATCGTATGGGAGGGGGTGTCTATTCCCCCTTTAGCCAGGAGGGGCAATTTTCTGAAAAAAATGACTAAACAGGAAAAAAATTATTAAAAAGTTCGGTTTGTGAAGCCAGAAATCTCTTATTTTATTTCATTTTTAAGTAAAGCTGTTAAAGGGAACAGTTTTTGAAAAATATTCACTTTAAATTAAAAATTTTGAAAAAAGTGCTACAAATTTTTTTCAAACTTTAAGACAGCCTTTTAGTAAGCAATAAACCATTCCAAAAAATGATTATTAATGGTACCTCGCAAAGTACATTTTTTAGTTTCGCATTTCTCGAAACGATTCAACTGGTTTTAATAATTTTTTTATAAGGAATTATTACTACATTTTAAATAGTTTTCAAACGAAAATAAAAAAAAAAAGTTTAGAATTCTTTTTTGAAAACCCAATAGGTATATACTTCAAAAAGGACTTAGTCGATATTTATTAAACTTGGCAAAAAGCGATTTATTTTTTCGAATATTCAATTTTTACCTCCAAATTTATAAATACTTAAAATTGACGTACCAAATTATTTTCTTAAAAATGTTTAGGTAAGAAAATGTATACATACAAAATTAATTATTTTTAAAACCACTTCTATAATTTTAATATTTTTTCTTTCATTAATTACGATTAACTAAAGATATTAAATGGTATACATAGCCTTGGGTTCAAACAAGGTTTCAGAAGTATATTTTAATCAATTTATTTCTAATTTTGTTAAAAAAAATGATATTATTTCCAACCAGTGTGATCGCCCATAAGAACAAGTTCGGGCGACCAAGTTATGTATTTTACTTTCTCAGAATTGTTTGGGCAATTTGAAGAATGATTTGTATGCTTTTTTAGAATTTACTCTAACTAAATACCTACAACAAGTTACATATATATAGGGTGTTCAGCGAGAATTTTTCAACTTTAAATTGCGATTATCGAAATATTAGCGGGTTGAGGTAAGCAGGAGGGGTATCATTCAAAGCGCAGGATTTGCGGAATTGTTAGTCGCAATTAGAACTTGAAAAATTCCCGCTGGACACCCTATATATTCATATAGGTATCTATATTTTTATTTTCGCTATTTGTAAGTCGTCAATTTCAACAAAAAAAAAAATCAATTCATAACTCCCTATACATAACCAAAGCTCAAAATTTTTAATTCCCGTTGAACTATCAATAAATCCTTATACAATGCTCCCGTTCTTGTATTTTCATTTTATTATATTCTACACAAAATACTTGTAATTTGCGTACCTGCCTACCAAATTTGTTTTCCTAAAAAAATTATATAAAAATATTTTTTTTTTAAATAAACTTCCAAAAAATACCACTTCCACTTCTTGAACCTAGAATGTCTCCAAAGAGAAATTGCACTTTGGGAAGTTGCGGTGGCGCCCTGGTAGCTCCTCATCATGATAGTACTATAGAAATATTTATATACAATGATCCTTATAAGGTTGGGTTAGCACTTGATAACTCGTTGCTCCTTTTATTATACTTTTTGAACATACCCATTGAAACTCGTAAATAACCGACATTTTGGTGGTGAATGTACGCTTACTGCATGTGTGTGCAAATAAAGCGTGGTGGATGTACGCTTATTGCATATGTGTGCGTGTTTCTCCTGAATTTCCCCTAGAGCTTGTAGGCAAACTCGGATGACAGCCGAGATTGGTATCTTATATAGAGTGTTCTGGCAAAAACACTCTATATGAAGATGCCAATCATTCGTACGTATCACCCTCCAAAACCCATTTGTTTACATTGTTGTTTTTGTAATTTCATTTTGTGTCCATGAATAGATGTGAATTGCAACAACAATTTAACGGGGTGGGATTGTTCTGTTTTGCCAGAACAACCATTTTGTATGTGCAAATAACGCAGCCATCTTTAAAAAAATTTCAACTCACCAGCTTTTCACCATGAAAATGGCGGATGTTAGGTGGGATATCGGGATGTGTTGAAAAAAACACCAATTTAATGGTGCTAAGTCTGCTATTACACTACGAATTTCGCGTGATGAAACTTCTTTAAATTTTTCTTTGAAAATTCATCCTGTGAGTAGTTCGCTGTTACACAATGATTTTTAAATCTTTGGCATTTCACAGCAAAGTCTGTAATAAAATAAAAAACGTGATAAGTTAGAATTTATACATTGAAATTTCGGTTATCGATAGTTTTCTATTGGTTTCGCATATACATAGCATAAAGGCTCTCCCAAACCAACGCGAAACATTCGCGCGAATATGGGACGACTGAATAATGTTCGAAGATTCAAATCGCGCCAGTGTGGGTGCTTCCATTAATCCCCATGTAAATAAATTAAGACAGGCGAAAGTTTCGTCGTCGTTCCGAAGTATTCGCGTTGGTTTGGGAGAGCCTTAGGCCAGGTGCGCACATGCAACTAAACAGTTTGGTTGCGATTTTGAGTACTGGGATTATATGAGAGTCCGCGCACATAAACCGGCGGACTCTCATATAATCCCGAGTGCTCGAAATCGAAACCAAACTGTTTAGTTGCATGTGCGCGCCTGGTCTAATGCTCTTAAAAGCCGTATTTTTTTTTTGCAAGCCCGGAGGGATTTGGTTAAAAAGAAATGATATTGGGGATTATCTATCGACGCCATCACAGAAAAAAATGGAGTTTCCATAAAAACTATTGATTAGAAGTACATATGCAATTCACGCCGTTAAAACAGTTTAGCCCCGAAAATTATGTGCTCTTAGCTATGCCTGGAGGGAATTAGTTGTTGTTGCATTTTACATGTAAATTCCTTAGCGCGGACGCGACATAGTTTTTTTTTGATCAATTTCCTCCAGGCTTGCAAAAAGGACGAGACTAGAGACATGCCAATTTATAACAGTTATAATAATTTTTGGCCATTAAAAGCGGGCGTACGTTTACGCGCTTCCCACTACTTAAAAAAAACTCGTAAATAACCGACATTTTGGTGGTGAATGTACGCTTACTGCATGTGTGTGCAAATAAAGAGTGTGGGATGTACGCTTACTGCGTTTCTAATGAATTTCCCCTATGTGAGCTTGTAGGTAAACTCGGATGACAGCCGAGATTGGTATCTTCATTTCATATAGAGCGTTTTTGGTTTTTGGTCATATGGCTAATCTGTGCCAGTGAAGGGAAATCCCCGATTTTTGCTCATTAAACGCGTCTGGATTTGAAATTGAAAGCTAAAAGGAGATAGGAGAAAGAAACATAATACATAACAAACTGATGTGGTTTATTTATGCAACTCAACATTTTATTAATTTTGTGTCGATGTAGAATACCTCTATTGCTTTCGGTTTTGTATTAAGTTTTTAATTTTATTATTTTTATTAACAAAACAAAATGGGAATTGCATATCTTCTTGGATTGTCAGTACCACTTATTGGTGCTATTGGATTGGCAGTACTTATAATGAAAGTAATGCAACAAAATGAACCCTTGTCACAACACGAACACACAAGAAATCGGAGAAGGGAATATTGCAATTACAACCGCACAAAACAAATAGTGTAAGTATCAGAACTACCTATAAAAACTAAAACAATTTTGTGAAAACTTACATAAATTTATGTTTTCTAAAGTAATTCGGATTTTTGCTCAATTTGCTTGGAACTACTTAATGGAGCCGGTCATCAGGTACTCAAAAATTGTGGACACACTTTCCATTCCAAATGCATAGAGCAATTATTATTGCGAGAAATTACAATTTGTCCAAACTGCAGAGCTACAATGCTATAAAAAGCATTATAAAAATCATAGCTGCCTTCAATCGATTCTCAAAACTAGAGAAAATTAGTCTGCTCGCCTTCTAATTAAATTTTTTGTATTTAATTTATATATTAACTTAGATCTTGTTCTGTGTTGTGGTTTATTTTTGCACTTTTGATAAGATAAATAAATTACTTGATAATAATTTAAATAAATTAAAATTATTGAGTAGGTATACTTTATACTAAGCATGAAAAATATTTGCACCACGGATCGCTTTCTAATGGTGCTGGTAGGTTTTGTATTTTTTTTAAATTCGACTATGAAAAGCTATTGTTATTGAATTATTCTAAAGAATATGCATTTTTTTGTTCAAATGGCACCTTACAACCAGGTTCTACATTTCACTTTCATTCGAAATGAAATTGACATCAATTGAAATCATGTGGCTTAGGCTTTCGTTTCAACCAATTCAGATTTGGGTTTCAGGTCTTAAATCCTACTGGCAAAACTAACACAAAACGTGATTTTATTTTGTTTTATGATTGTATGAGTGCCTTTTTTAAAACAACACTGGTAAAAGTCACTTTTCTTTGATGTGCGTGCAAGTGCGTGTGAAAATCTGTGTAAATCTTGCTAAAAACCGAGATTTGCAAAATCGACTTCAGATCTACAAAAATTCGATTTTTTTGGTCGAAAGGAAAGGAAAAACTTGTAAAAAATCAAAAGAAAATCGAATTTTTTGGTCGAAACGAAAACCACATCAGATTGATTTCATTTCGAGCGAAAGTGAAATGTAGAACCTGGCTGTTAGTGTTCTCTCCTTTTCTTGAGCGTGCTAAGTTTGTGATTGTGAAATTCTTTTTCAGTAGCTCTTTGTAGGCGCTGTTTTATGTGGCTTTCGTTTCGACCAATTCAGATTTGGGTGTCAGATCTTAAATTTTACTGGCAAAACGAACACAAAACGTTATTTTATTTTGTTTTATGATTGTATGAGTGCAACACAACACTGGTAAAAGTCACTTTTTTTTGGTGTGTGTGCGAGTGCGTGTGAAAATCTGTGTAGCGGGATATACATTGTGTATTAGTAAATTCGAAACACGTATACATTGTGTGTATGCTTGAAGCAAAATCAAAAAGTTTTGATTTTTGTTCAATCAGATAGCCAGAATTGAAATAATGTATATTTGAGAATGATTGCTTGATCAAGCATAGGCTCATTTTCGCATAGAAATTTAATTAAAAATAAATGATTGAAGACTCATGCATGAAGTGTGTATATGTAACGTCAAACAAAGTTATTAATACACTCTCACATGCATGACAAGCATTTGAACAATGTATATCCCGCTTAAATCTTGCTAAAAATCGAGATCTGCAAAATCGACTTTAGATCGACAAAAATTCGATTTTTTTGGTCGAAAGGAAAGGAAAAACTTGTCACAAATCAAAAAAATCAAAGAAAAATCGATTTTTTTTGGTCGAAACGAAAACCACATTAGCTCATGTCTGATTTTACAGATAATTAGTTTTATCCTTCCGCTGAACGAATATGGTTGTGTATACGCTTCGCTAATTGGGCCTGCGATCGACTTGGAGAAGATGCCCATTTTGCCAAAAAAAATCATCTTTTTAGATGAAGCTCATTTTGATCTTGGCGGGTAGTAAACAAGCAAAATTGTCGCATTTGGGGCACAGAAATCCCGCACTCATACATTGAAGAGCCGATACACCCAAAACGAGTCACTGTTTGGTGCGGATTTTGGTCCAGAGGCATAATTGGGCCATTTTTCGAAAATGTGAAGGAGTGGCCGTTACAGTCAATGGCGATCGTAATCGGGCCATGTTGAACGAATTTTTGTTCACAAAAATTGAAAAGGAGGATATTGGCAACATTAACAGGACGGCGCTACGTGCCACACAGCCGAAGCTACACTCGATGTTTTGCGCCATTTTCAAAAAAAAAAATAAGTTATTTGGCGGACCCTTTACATCCATATTTTTAAATTTAATTTTTGTTTAATGTTTTCAAAAACAAAATATAGAAAAAACACGTTTTTTACATAACTAAGGTATAAAATATATTTGCTTGCATTTCAATTTCTTCATTTGTATTCTTGTTTTACTCAGCCATACAGATTTATAATTTTCTTTTTGTTTTCTTAAAATTTAAAATATTATGTTTTAAAAACAGTAATAAATACATAATGGAAAACAATTCAGATAAAAGAGTTGAAAACTGGCAAAGCATTCAGCCTCCAGTTCTCACGCCATCGAAGTGATTGAAACTCTTGTAAATTTCGCCTAAAAGTTTCCTTCGATTCCAACAAACTTGGGTTGCTGGGGAAATTTTCAAACCAAAATTTCAATTGATCCGCCAGTTCACGGTGATTATCAAAGACAAATCCATTCTGGCCATGTATCACTAATTCGTTCAAACTAAAAATATTTTTTAAACACATATATGTATGTTGGTTTATGACGAAATTATAAATTATTTCTAAACCTTACCATTTAAAATTTATCGCACAAACAGGCAAACCACATCCAAACATATCGACAACTTTCATTGGCAGATCTAAGCCCGATGAGCTCCAATGCAAGCAAACACCCAAATCCGCCGAGGCTACAGCTGTTGGATAGTCTTCAGTTTCCAGCCACGGTGTTATTATGGAAACTTTTTGCCATTTTAATTCGTTTATTTTATCTTTGTACTGCTGTTTTTGTGGTCCCTTGCCGGTAATGATGCATAACAACTCTGGATACAAACTGGGATTATCTGTGGCTGTGACTTCGTATTCTGTTAATTTATAAATTAGTTAAAAGATTTGTATTTAAAGCCTATTTTACAGTTTCCGTATCATGTTCTATAATGTAAATGTGTGTACAAGGCACCAATATTTAATTGTATTATTTGCCTATGAAATTGTATTCGCATACAAAAAAACAAACGATAATTATTTTGTACTCGAAAAAATAGTGCGGTTTCCATTTCTAGTCCCTGAGTAAAGTTTATTTGATCAGGGTTAGTTAACATTTTTGAATTTAGATATTATGCAATAAAGTACATAGACTAGGTAGAAAATTGCTTTGAAAATTTTATTTTTTTTTTTAAAACGAGAACTGTAAACTAGGCCTTAACCATTAAAATAAATCTCTTGCCTTCCAATGCCTTGAGTAGTATTCCAAAATCTTCATCTGGTGTCCAACTGGTACTCGATATTAAAATTGCTGTACGATTATTTTTGTAGAGGACTGTGCCATTATTGAGCTTCTGCGTGAGTGCGGTAGATTCAATTACTCCGTTTGCCTTAAAATCCAAACAATTTTTTGGTAGAAACTGTGGATAATCTTTAGACAGTTTCATAAACAATTCGTGTTTTTGACTTAGTTCAATAGGATGGAATTGCGATGGCGGACGGTCGTAAAGAACAACTGCATGGCTTTAGAAAGAATTTAATGTCAATAAAGAGAAAATGTGAGTATATAAATACATAAATATGTATAGTCTGTGGTCAACAATTACGATCATATTTATTTCGAATTAAACTTAGTCTTAGGCGCTAGTTATAGCTTTCATTGAAAACGCATCATGGAACATTTTAATTTTTAGTTTTGAGGCACTTAAGCAAAACCAGTGTATATTTCGATGCCAATCGGCCTTAGCGAGGTATCCGTCGGAGCAGATAATTCTCAGATTTCAAACGAATCGGAGGATTTTTGCTGTTCGGAAGAATACCTCGAAGCAAAAATCCTCTGATTCGTATGAAATCTGAGAATTTGCCGCTCCGACGGATACCTTGCTAATGCTGAATATGGAATTGGTGACTTAATTTTAATTTTTACAAAGACCAAATTTCGTTTTGGCCCAAACGTCCACATAAAATTATTTTTTTATTTTAATAATTGAACTACTATGGCGAAGTTTGGCTTCGAATTAATTAATTTTCACTAAAATAATAAAAAAAGCCAAGCAATCAGTTTTATTTTTGCAATAAAATAATTACTTCTTATATGTATTTGACCAATTTTTTTTCGAATTTTTGATGATTATATTTTATAAGGATCTTTTGGTCTATTTGATTTTTGAATGCGAAAAAAGACATTATTTCATTCTTCACCCAACGTTTTGTAAGAATTCCTTACCTTTTCAGGGGTTTTATATTTTATTTTTTATTTTTTTATTAAATCACTTCACACCTATTAATTAATTAAGCTCCCAATATTGCTTTCTCTCAACGGCGGTACTGACGCAAATTGAAAATAAACAAATATAATAAATGACTTGATTAAAGCTTACGAATTCAACAAAAAAAAAGACAACAATGAACACAAAAGAAGACATCGATTGCATAAAACAAAGCTATGCTGCAGCACTTTAATCAAGTAATTGAATATTATTTCAACTCGTAAGTTTAATTTTGGCATCACAATAACCACTGATAGTTCGGATGAAAGTGAAAATGATTTTAGTGAACAAATTGTTCGTAAACACCTAGGGGATAAAACCAATCCGTTTTCTTTACCAGCAAAGGCGTAAGGATAACATAACAAAGCTAGCTCTCCATTTGTATTGATTTTATTTTCACTTACTGATTTATAAAAAGATTTCGTTTGAAAAAGAGTTACCTATGTATTCCAATATGTTTTTTCTTCAAAAGTAAGTTTCAAAGCTCAAAACATTCATCCAGGTGCAAGGAATACTTTTCTGGAAAGTTTCAATTATCTGGGAGTAACTTTAATTTAACTAATAAATATTTAAGTAAATAAAATTTTTTTCTTTTAAGTTGTCCAAAAAAATTAATTTAAAAAGCATTCATAAATCTTTTAGCTTTTGCCTCTGAATAAAACATTACAGATGTTTTTAAAATATTACCTTTAATTAGGTCCTGTTTCACAATGTCTGAGTAAAGTTCTGATTAATATTAATATTGGTACATTTATTTTACCAATTTAGGTATACCTATGTATTGTGAAAACTGGATAGATTCTATTCAATAACTACGATTTTTTAGCTTTTAAGAAAATATTCAACACTTACAACCATTAATCACATGCTACAATTCTCGGTGAATGATTTCATATGCCACCCCGCATTTTACGGTAGAAGAAAAGATAAAGATCGCAAACCCAAGGCTAAAAGACTGGCCTTCATAACACGCATCTAAAAGGTCACTACTTGTTTAACCTCCTTAAATAAATATGAATTTTGTTTATGAAAATGTCTTACCTGATTTTCCAGTTCAATTTGAGATCTTCCTGCATTGCTTTTGTGACACAAAAATGGGCATTTGCCTTGGCTCCAAATCGATGTTCCACCCACTTGGCCAATTTAACAATCAAACTCTGTTCACCAGCGGTGAGTGCTAGAATACTATATGTAAAATTGTGCCAATCGATTATTAATTTAGTGCGTGTAACTGTACAGTACAGGTAGCACACAACCAATGTTGGTATCGCAGGTGGATTCTGGACTAGAAGAAAATTAGGTCTTCGTATTGAGACAAGGGCAATGAGCAAACTCAGCGTTTGCCAAATTGTCTTGAATATATATTTGAGTTTTGGTGTTAGATTAGTATCGGGTACAGATGTTAACTCGTTGATTTTACACTTTGGTCCTGCCAGGAGTAATGCATCAATAGGTCTTGTTTCGACATAGCCAATTATGTCTACGTTGAAGCCTTCGTCTAAGAGACTATTGGCATGGTATTCCATGCGGGGACTGCGGCCAATGTCGCCAAGGACAATTATACAAGCGTTTCGACGCCGCAGATGTGGTTGTCTTTCGACCATATCAGTTTGAAGGGTTATTTTATGATTTCTTTATCGGGAGGTTAATTTGTGAAAATCTAATGTATAATGGATATGTGTATAGGCTTTTATTCCTTGATTCATATACTCTACTTTACTTGGTTTTACGTTTCAACTTTCGATTCGAATTTGGTCTTTGAAGAGACTTTTATGTTTTGGAAATTCATACGTCAACAATAACTGTCATTCCAATTTTGACGTTTTCTATTTTATTTTTTGATGTGTTCAGCTTTCTGCTCAAACGTGTCCGTCATTTTCCTTCAAGCAAATACAGAGACCCACACCCAACTGGCGGTCTTTCTGAGATCATTGCAAAACGTAGTGTCTCACGCACACCTACAAAAATTCTTTGTGTCCACAGGCAAAAGACCACTCACATAGAGGTTATAGGTAACAATTTAATGATATTAGCCGTTTTTTATTATCAGAGATGATCCATATAAATCATCAAAATACAAGCATTACAACAACACGAGATCCTGCTCTCTATCGGGATCACGTTTCATGAACCAAAGTTTAGTTTTTGCTATTGCTTCTCAGCTTTGCAAATGGTTAGGAATTGTGAACTGTATAGTGTAGAGCAAAAACACTCTATATGAAGATACCAATCTTTCGTTCGTATCACCCTCCAAAACCCATTTGTTTACATTGTTGTTTTTGTAATTTCGTTTTGTGTCCATGAATAGATGTGAATTGCAACAACAATTTAACGGGGTGGGATTGTTCTGTTTTCCCAGAGCAACCATTTTGTATGTGCAAATAACGCAGCCATCTTTAAAAAAATTTCAACTCACCAGCTTTTCAACATGAAAATGGCGGATGTTAGGTGGGATATCGGGATGTGTTGAAAAAAACACCGATTTAATGGTGCTAAGTCTGCTATTACACTACGAAAATTAAGTAGTTCGCTGTTACACAATGATTTTTAAATCTTTGGCATTTAACAGAAAAGTCTGTAATAAAATAAATAACGTGATAAGTTAGAATTTATACATTGAAATTTCGGTCATCGATAGTTTTCTATTGGTTTCGCATATACATAGCATAAAGGCTGTCCCAAACCGAAGCGAAACTTTCGCGCGAATATGCGACGACTGAATATAGTTCGAAGATTCGCATCGCGCCAATGTGGGTGCTCCCATAAAGGCTCTCCCAAACCAACGCGAATATTTCAAAGCGACGACGAAACTTTCGCCTGTCTTAATTTATTTACATGGAGATTAATGGGAGCACCCACACTGGCGCGATGCGAATCTTCGAACATTATTCAGTCGTCGCATATTCGCGCGAATGTTTCGCGTTGGTTTGGGGCAGCCTTTAATCTCCATGTATATAAATTAAGACAGGCGAAAGTTTCGTCGTCGTTCTGAAGTATTCGCTTTGGTTTTGGAGAGCCTTAATGCTCTTAAAAGCAGTGTTTTTTTTGCAAGCCCGGAGGGATTTGGTTAAAAAGAAATGATATTGGGGATTATCTATCGACGCCATCACAGAAAAAAATGGAGTTTCCATAAAAACTATTGATTAGAAGTACATATGCAATTAACGCCGTTAAAACAGTTTAGCCCCGAAAATTATGTGCTCTTAGCTATGCCTGGAGGGGATTAGTTGTTGTTGCATTTAACATGTAAATTCCTTAGCCCCGACGCGACATAGTTTTTTTCGATCAATTTCCTCCAGGCTTGCAACGAGACATGCCAATTTATAACAGTTATAACAATTTTTGGCCATTAAAAGCGGGCGTACGTTTACGCGCTTCGCACTACTTAAAAAAAAAACTTTAGGTGATTGAATTATGCCCACCAGCGGAGGACCCTGGACCTGCGGGGCCGCATAAACAGTAATTTTATAAACAAAAACTGTTATAATTGGCATGTCTAGTCACTTCCTGCAAAAAAACACGTCTAAAGTTGTCTTACAACAGTTGCGTTGATTCTCTGGTTTCTCATTCGTTTTTTTTTTGTCATGTTCAGAGTCTGTTTCAGTAATTCGAGAGCGAAATACAATACCAAACAATCGTAGAAACAAAACAAATAATGACAAAAGACAATCGAATATACTTAAATTGATTATAAATTTTCACTTTCAATTTGTTTCCACAAACTTATGCTTATAAGGTTGGGTTAGCACTTGATAACTCGTTGCTGAATTTATTATACTTTTTGAACATACCCATTGAAACTCGTAAATAACCGACATTTTGGTGGTGAATGTACTTTTACTGCATGTGTGTGCAAATAAAGCGTGGTGGATGTACGCTTACTGCATATGTGTGCGTGTTTCTCCTGAATTTCCCCTATATGAGCTTGTAGGCAAACTCGGATGACAGCCGAGATTGGTATCTTCATATAGAGTGTTTTTGGTGTAGAGCAAAAACACTCTATAGGTTTGTTCAGTGACAAAATAGTTAGATTAGAACAGAACAGAATAGAACAGAACAGCACAGATTCGTAGTAAACGTCAGAACAAGTTAGAACAGGAAATCTGTTCTAAGTTGTTCTACCTAAAAAGCTAGTACAGAAAATCCTGTTCGAAACTGTTCCAAAGTGTTCTAGACAGCCTCACTGAACAGCAAACCAGAACAGTTTAGAACAGAAAATTCCTCACTGAACAGCAAAAAGTTGTACTTTTCTGTTCGAAACTGTTCTAAACTGTTCCGAACAGCCTCGCTGAACAAACCTTATATGAAGATGCCAATCTTTCGTACGTATCACCATCCAAAACCCATTTGTTTACATTGTTGTTTTTGTAATTTCGTCTTGTGTCCATGAATAGATGTGAATTGCAACAACAATTTAACGGGGTGGGATTGTTCTGTTTTCCCAGAACAACCATTTTTTATGTGCAAATAACGCAGCCATCTTTAAAAAAATTTCAACTCACCAGCTTTTCACCATGAAAATGGCGGATGTTAGGTGGGATATCGGGATATGTTGAAAAAAACACCAATTTAATGGTGCTAAAGGCTTAACTACATAAGCCAAAAAGTACTTTTGTACAAAAGTAAAAATATTTTTTTTCCCGCTAGCGCAGTTTTTTTGTGAAAAAGAATATACAAATTGTTTTTTAACCCAAAATTTAATCTTTCTGCATCTTTTTTAAAAGTTTTCCAGTCAGAAAAACTAGTCCAAAATGAGTTTGAAAATTTTCACTTTTGTACTTTTTCACTTTTTGGGCTTATGTAGTTAAGCCTTAAGTCTGCTAAATTTTTCTTTGAAAATTCAGCCTGTGAGTAGTTCGCTGTTATACAATGATTTTAAAATCTTTGGCATTTCACAGAAAAGTCTGTAATAAAATAAATAACGTGATAAGTTAGAATTTATATATTGAAATTTCGGTCATCGATAGTTTTCTATTGGTTTCGCATATACATAGCATAAAGGCTGCCCCAAACCAACGCGAAACATTCGGCGCGACAACGAAACTTCCGCCTGTCTTAATTTATTTACATGGAGGTTAATGGGAGCACCCACACTGGCGCGATGCGAATCTTCGAACATTATTCAGTCGTCACATATTCGCGCGAATGTTTCGCGTTGGTTTGGGACAGCCTTTATGCTATGTATATGCGAAACCTTAAAGGCTGTCCCAAACCAACGCGAAACATTCGCGCGAATATGCGACGACTGAATAATGTTCGAAGATTCGCATCGCGCCAGTGTGGGTGCTCCCATTTATCTCCATGGAAATAAATTAAGACAGGCGAAAGTTTCGTCGTCGTTCTGAAGTATTTGCTTTGGTTTTGGATAGCCTTAATGCTCTTAAAAGTCTTGTTTTTTTTGCAAGCCCGGAGGGATTTGGTTAAAAAGAAATGATATTGGGGATTATCTATCGACGCCATCACAGAAAAAAAATGGAGTTTCCATAAAAACTATTGATTAGAAGTACATTATGCAATTCACTCCGTTAAAACAGTTTAGCCCCGAAAATTATGTGCTCTTAGCTATGCCTGGAGGGGATTAGTTGTTGTTGCATTTAACATGTTGTTGCGAGGCAAGAGGAAGGGAGGAATGTCGGTAAGGCAGCATGAAAGGAAAAGGAATAGGTAGGAAATTCGGAAAGGAAGAGGATGGATTATGGAAAGGAATGTCAAGTTTCGGGAACGCGGCCTGCTGGCTATGCGCGGCATTAGCTCGTCGGAATGGGGGGGGGATCTTGCCCCCGAAACTCGACCTCACCTGCAAACAAAACACAAATCAGGCCACAGAAAATTATCATAAAAAGGACCACGGACGGACAATCACCACTTCTAGGGTACTGCAGGTGTTGTTGCAGAAATGCCAACCCACCCAACCATGATATCCGTTGGCAATTTTCGATATCCCCAATAAAGGCGATTACCATGTTCCAGTCACACCATCTTCACCGAAAGGAATTGGCTACCTTCCGCACCCCTGAAAATTCCGTCTTCAACAAATCATGTTCCGTTCAAAACGAAACAAGAAAACACCAAAAATTTCATCCACAAAAGCGTTTAGTGAAGTTTATTGAAAGAGGTCGAAAAGTAACAGGTAAGTAGGTATTGTATATGAAAGACATTAGGCAAAAAGTTGTACTTCATATTCAAATAAATACGATTAAAATCATTAAATTTGTTAATCAATCTTTATAGATATATCTATAGTAATGGAGAATATCGCAAACAAAAACTGAAGAAAACAAAAAAAAGGAACAAATAAAAACGTGATTACTCTGCGTTTCCCAAAGAAAAAGGTAATTGTACCCTTTTTGGTACCCAATTGATGCACTACGTTGAAATTAGCGGTGGTAAAAATTCCCTACCTCAATAGAGCTCTTTGGAGGAGGACTGATTCCGTAAAAATCTTCACGTGGGAGGAACGCGATCAAAGAAAATCTAAGGAAACACTAGCTATCACTTACAAAAAGGTATTTAGATGAAAATTATATATTTAAATTGAACAGTAAACAGATTGAGGATTATCCCGAAAAGAATTAACTCGTACAAAATAAACTTCAACGCCACTTAAATTATAACAAAATTATTGTAGTTTATGTAAAAGTGCAATTACACAAATTATGAATCTGTATAATACTTAGGTAGGTACCAGAAATCCTTTTCCGGTAGAATGGAGTATAATAACTCGTATTTAATGTAGTTTTGACTGTGCTGTCCAATCTCTTTTCTTGTTGCACAAATAATATTGTTACTTTTGATATGTACCTTGCTTTTCCTTTTATTTCTCTTTTCAGACTCACTGTGGGGTGCTTTTCTCACTTTGATGGGATCTACTCGACGCCGTCAAGATCTGGTACTGAAGTGTACCGGTGCAGTTTTAACAGGACACCCGCTGGGTAGGATGAAAAGACACTGTCCAAATCAGCGTCTTGTATAGCAGCAACTAAGTATTGTCTAAAAAAACAAATCTCGTACACCCGAATTGGGAGTGGTCCGAGAATAGTAGGTATCAACCAAGAGGAAGTTGTGCTCCACTTAACAAAATTGTGTTCCCACAAAAAAAATGTCGTGGCGGCCAGTCCTTCACTGGTTAGCTGGAACCGCCAGAAATCAAATTGGAGTAGTTTGGTAACCTATGAAAATTTCATATACTTTAGCACCATTTCAATAAAAAAAACGTTATCTTTTGAAACTCACCCTCTGTGTTATCTTTTTATTTTTTTATCCTTAGCAATCAGGGTTTTTTTAAAGGGCAAATGGTATACAAAAAAATCCTACTGATCACTTGAACACGTAAGTAACATATTATTCTAATTTGATAAATGGAGAACAAAAAAAAATTTGGAATTATTGTAATGGTAAGTAAAACATCAAACGAATTCACCACGTACTTTATGCACAGCAAAAATAGGTTTCTTTTTTTTTTTTGTATTTTTATAATGGTTTGTATATTATGAACGTATCAAAATCTATAAATCAGAGCTTAAAGAAGGTTCCGCTCTTGTTCGATAGTCAGAGGATAGTAGCTAGACATTTGGTCACCAGATCTATTTGCCGTAGGAGAATCATCCCACTTTGGTACAGCTATTCCTCCTCCCACATTATTCGGGTCATACGATCCAACCCATTCGCAAGTTGTTATTGTTATTTCTTTTTTCTTTTGTAAAAAAAAATCAATGTAGTTGTTCCTAAGATTTTTCCTTCATCCCTCATTTGACACTTTGGAAGCACTCCTCTATCATTTCAAATAGGGCTTCCTTCTTTGACCACTAGGTGGCGTTAAAGTCACAACCAAGACTTAAGGCTCGGTTCTCACATTGGGCGTCCACAACAAAATTCGTGCTTTTGTAGGATATATTCCCAATAAAGCACGAAGACAGAGGTCGCCCGTGATGTGTTATTATGCTCAAACGTCCAAAAATCATATTGATTCCGGATTGAATAGTGACGGCTGGCCGAAATTCCCTATTTCGTTCACATAAAAAAACCTTCTCGCTTCCTTTGCAAAAGTTTCGAAAAAACAAGAAAATTTTTTTAGCAAATAATGCGCGCACTAGCATCGCTTCCCTTGTGTGCGTGGCCTAAAAATATCCCTACAATTTCCCAACATACAATTTTTTCTTGCACCTGGAACGCGATCATCAATTGTCAGATGGATTGGGTAATTTTCGTTCATACATTTTCATTTTACTTTTCAGCTCGGTGCCGCATGCAGTGTTTGGGATTCTTCTTTGTTTGGGTAAGTACCTATTAACAAAAAAAACTGTACTACTTCATAAAGTATTTTAGATTCTGAGACTTTCCTTCTTTATTTTAAGTTTTTGTTTTTAACTGATGTTTATATTTTGTTTTTCTTTCAGATTTCCTTCTCCAGACGCAACCCGACTCTCGGATCAAACCTCCCTTTTCAAATCGAAGAGGCAAGAGTTGTCTTTGGCACTACCTACTCAAAATTGCTAATGGTCGGTCTACTTTTATTGTCTTTTTAGAATTTTGGAGTGCACTCATGCTGCCACAACTACCCGGAGATACAGACATTATAGCGCCTCCCCGCCACCGATTCAAAATTTCCATTCCTGCAGGATTTAAGCAAAACGACAAAAAAGGACGCTGGGTCTTGGGTCCTTATATAAACGTGGGGAGATTACCCACGCTACCCAAGCCGGGCATTATTAACGGAAGTGCCGTTATGGTAAGCAAAGCGTACTAGCACCGTACTTATGCACAGTTATTTCACTTGCATCAACTAACATTTTTTTTTTCAGGTTTCAATGCTGACGATACTCCGTCGCACCCCAACGCATCCAACAACCTTGCTGAACTCCTTCCCCGTTTAAAGCAACGCGAAAACAACCAGGGGCCCACGAAAACCTTTTAACTGTATCATCTGGTAAGTATTTACTTCATTCGAAATCCTAAACTTTTCATTTATTTAGTGTATCTAATTTTGTCCTTTTTATTTTTTTTGGTTTTCTATATTAGGCTGGATGATGTCGAGATTCAGAAAGGTCATTGACCTTCGAGTCGATGATGCCGCAGCACCAACAGTGGATTAATTTGAAATCTTCAGGCCAACAAGGTCAACGACAAGCCACAGCAACAAATCTAACGCGCTTGGTTACACCAAAGTGAAAAATTTTTTTCAAAGGGATATGATGCAGAAATTTCCAGAGGTCATTGACTTCAACAGCTGATGATTTATACTGAATGCTGATTAGTAGTTTGTTTTTGGTGAGTGTGTCGAGACCTAACTATCTTTACTAACAGTGTCTGAATTACAAGTAGCTAAGTATACACTTAGGAATAAATAAGTGTAAAAATAGATAAATAACAATAAATAAACAAACAAAAGCTAAGGAAATTAATACGCTATATCGCAAATGGAATTTTATTTTTCTTCCTTTGGTTATTGTAAAATATCACCGTTCGATTATCACAGTTTACAAACATATTTAATAATACATATATAGTATTTCGCTAATTTCGGATTTCGCTAATTTCGCAAATAATTACCCCGTACCTTAAAGGTGCAAATATACAAAGGGCCATGGGAATATTTGCTTATAAGATTATTAATCTTTGCTTTTGAGTTTTTTTTTTTTTTTGGTTTTCAAGCTTTAGAGATTTGCGTAGGTACCAAACAAAATATTTTATAGGACGCCTCAGACTACACATATGTGAAAATAAATTAACATTAATTACGCCAACAGTTTTTCTTTTGCATGAAATTAAATTGTTTCGTTTTTTTTTTTTTTTTTTTTAAATCAGGTACGTTGTGAACATATAGTGAATTACTTTGAACTTTAAACGCGTTATTAAGCTAGGATTTACGACTATCACGTACTTTATGACGGGTTTTGAAATTAAAGGAAAATATTTTTGAAAGTTTTAACTGTGATATGGGAAAGAAAATATAGTTTTTTTTTGTTAATGGGATTATTTCTGAATCTATTAGGTACGTTTTGGTGCTATTAAATAATAAAGATACTTTTTTTTTTCTTTTTTTTTTTTGGTTTGATGTTGAAAGTGATTTTCAGCATTGAGTTCGTGCGTTTTGTGAAAAAATATCTGTGCTTCCGTAACGGTTCCAATACGAAGACTTAGTCGGTTATTGTTTTAAATCTTTTGCATGGAATATACCGATGTTCTTGCCATTCAGATTTTCAAGTTCGTACATGTTACTACCTATCGCTTTAATTATTCGGCATTTTATATACTTGTGGCATAGCTTCGCTGACAAGTTTCTTGAGGCGTCACTCAAAATAAAATTTCTACGAAATACCTCTTGTCCGGGCAGGTATCTAACTTTACTTGTACGTGTGTTATAGTTTTTTGCTGAACGTTCATTCGATTTTAAAATGTTTTCGCGAACTTTCTTACGTATGCACTCCAATCGATCGCGGCGGGGAAGTATTGTCAACTCGCTGTCGTCAACAGCGTTCAACTTTTGTGCCAGTTCATAGCTGCTACCGTGCATGATCATATTCGTACCGAACAACGCAAAGTATGGTGATACGCCAGTAGAGCTATGAACTGCACTTCTCAGGGCACATGCTATGTCGCTGAGATAGTAATCCCAATCGCGTTGATCGGTTTTAAGGTACGCACGGATTGCTGCCAACAATGTGCGGTTGACCCTCTCCGATGCGTTCGATTGGGGTGCATAGTTCGCTGTTCTCATATGGGTGATTCCATACTTTTGTAGGAAGTTTTGAAACTCCTTCGCAATAAATTGTTTCCCATTATCTGAATGGATAATGCGAGGAACACCGAACATGTTAAAAACCTCATGGTGTAAGAACTTGATAACGTTGGCAGTGTTCGCGTTTTTCAAACCTTTCAGGAACACGAATTTTGACATATGGTCCAAGACAACCAATACGTATGCATTCCCTGCTTTTGATCTGGGATACGGACCCAAAAAGTCTATGTATAATTTTTCGAATGGACGGTCAGAACAGTACGAGTTTACGATAGGGGGACGAGAAACTTGGCTTGAAGCCTTACACTCTTTACAAATACCACAATTAGACACAAATTCTCGCACTTGCACGGTCATATTTGGCCAGTGAAAATATTGCCTAATTCGGGATAAGGTTTTGGATATTCCACCGTGAGCTACTTTGGGGGGATTGTGAGCTTTTCTGATAAGTTCTTTTGTCAATCCAGACGGAACCCAAAGAAGCCATGAATGCTCTAGCATTAATTCTTCTCCTATTCTTCTAAACGCGCGTTTATATACAAAACCGTCTTTGACTTTTAGATCCGGGAGTTCATCGGTATTATTTTTAATAGTATCAATCAGGCTTAGATATTCTTCAGAATGAAATTCTACGGAGTTCAAGTCGATAAGGGGTGCCACATCCCCTATGTCCAGAGAATCTACGTGTACCCGAGAAAGAGTATCGGGGACTACGTTCAGACTACCCTTTCGGTGCTGTATGTCGAAGACATACGACTGTAGGAGTAAACTCCAGCGAGCTAATTTACCGCTAAGATCTTTCATACTCATTAGCCAGCGTAGGCTAGAGTGATCCGTAATAACCGTGAAGTCCATGCCCTCGACATACGGCCTGAACTTTTTCACAGCCATTACCGCAGCCATGCACTCCTTCTCGGTTACACTGTAGTTTCTCTGGCTTTTATTGAACTTTTGAGAGAAATAAGAGATGGGGACTTCTTCGTCTTCCTGATTTTTTTGAAAAAGTACAGCGCCGATCCCCGCATCCGATGCATCGCACTGGATGTAGAACCTCTTCGAAAAGTCAGGATGAGAAAGAACCGGTGCCGTGGTTAACGTCTTCTTCAAATTCTCGAACGCTCTCAATGCCTCTTCCGTCATTCTAAATTTTTCGTTTCGCTTTTTCAGCAGGTCCGTCAGGGGTGCAGTCAGGCTCGAGAAATCTTTTATGAATTTCCGATACCACCCCGCTAAACCGAGTAGCCTCCTAACTTGTCTTGGAGTTTTTGGAACTGGAAATTCTACGATAGCCTCGACCTTAGCAGGGTCGGTTTTGAGCTTCCCACCACCAACAATGAACCCCAAATACTTCAGTTCTTTGAAGCAGAACTTGGATTTGTTCATGTTGATGGTGAGATTTGCTTGGCGTAGACACTCCGCCACTTCGTCTACCAAGGCGATATGTGTGTCAAAGTCTGGTGCCATGATAAGCAAGTCGTCTAGATACACGAACACCCGGTCCCTAAGTCGTGCAGGAATCACCTTGTCCATTAACTGGCACAACCTTTGGGCTGCATTGCACAACCCAAAGGGCATAACAGTAAATTGGTACAAGGGTCTTCCCGGTACCGCAAAGGCAGTCTTTTCCCTACTCTGTTTCTCCAGCGGTATTTGCCAGAATGCTTCCTTAAGATCTATACTACTAATGTAGTAGGTGTCGGGTAGTCGGCTGAGGAGCCCCTCGATATGTGGGAGAGGATTAGCGTTTTTCTTCGTCAGTGAGTTCACTTTACGAGAATCCAGACAAAGTCGGTTCTTGCCTGGTTTTCGCAGGAGGACCACTGGCGAACACCACGGACTCTCGCTCTCCTCAATGACGCCGAGGCTCAACATCCGGTCAAGCTCTTCATACAAAATGGCTTGTACCGCTGGGGAAACAGGGTAGTGACGCTGTTTCACAGGGGCCGCATCCCCTGTATCTATGACATGCTCCATGAGCATCGTTTTACCGAGACCGTCTCGGTCAAAACAGAGAAATTTCCGCCTGACTGCATCCAGTCTGGCCTGCTGATCGAGGTTCAGCTGATGAGCGTTCGAGAGATCTGCTTCATCAGTTAACGAAATAGAACTAATGAGGTTCGGAGCTAGCTGGAATAATTTCCAAAAATCTACTCCTAGGTAGATTTCTTGATCTAAGTTTGGAACAAGAAAGAAGGTTAGCTCTTTTCCCTTACCCTGGTATTCTACTTTTACTTGAACCTTCCCTACTATTGACTGACTCTTTCCGTCGGCGGTTTTGACTCCCGACCTAAAAGTTGTTACTGGGAGATTTAGTTCTTCTACTAGTTGCACACAGTTTTTTCCTAGGATGCTGACGCTCGCACCGCTATCTAGCAATCCTAGAACTTCCTTATTTTCTATCTTAACTCGAGCGTAAGGCCTGGGATCAGTTGACAAATCTATTATTGTGGAGGAAATTCTGCTTTTAACATCCTTTCTAATCTTGAATCTCTCCCTTGCTTTAAGCACTTTTTTAGAAGGTAACTGTACACTGTTATTAAAAATCCTATCTCTAGCCAGATAGTACTCCTTAATTCTAACATGAAGTGGTTTAATATTATAATTTGTGTTCATGATGTGTTTAGCTTTATTTATTTCACCTTCCTCTCTTTTTAAAATTGTGATTTTCTCTTCACTCCCCATCTTACACGGACTTTCAATTATCTTTTTTTGAATTTTTTGGACTTCGGATTTTGGAATTACTGAGGGTTTTGTGTTGGGATCGAACGCGAATCCCCCGAACCCTTCGCGTTCAACGATCAGTTTCCCGAATTACAACGCTTACAATGCGGGGTTTTTACTCCCTCCTGTCCACACTTGTAGCAAAACAAGTTCTGGACTTCAGACTCACACTCAAAGTAGGTATGGCCCTGCGTCTTGCAGTTCCAACAAACCAAACTTGTAACGTCAGCATATTTCCTAGCAGGAATTTTCGGACGAGCCCCACCAAACTGGTAAGCCGCCAGCTGTTCGTCAAAAGGTTGATACGTTTCCTCGTATTCCAGCTCGTTGGCTATATATTTGACTGGTTGCCTTACATTGGACTTCAGAAACTCCCGTTCTCTTCTTGGAAACGCTGTTTCCACATCCTTGCAGGCGTTCCTCAGCTGATCCAAGGAAAAGATTGGCATAGGATACACCAAGCTCACAAATCGCTCGTTCAAGTTCTTTTTGAGGATCTTTACCAACTCCACTTCCGGAATCGGTATTCTTAATTGAGATTTAATTTTGTTGATGGCCACAAAGAAGTCATCGATCTTTTCGGAGAAACCTTGTTTACGATCAGTTATCTCACGAATTATTTCGTAGTCTGATCGAGGGTTTTTGAATTGACGCATCAGAGCATCTCTCAGCGTAGACCAGTTGGGCTGGTAATTGTCTCGCTGAAACTGCCAGAACCAGTCGTGGGCGTTTCCGGCCAGCAAGAGATGGAAATCTCGCAGAATTTCCGCCCACGGACAATCATATTGGCTCTGTAGTGTCTCAACCCGAAAAATAAAGTCTTCGACCGTCAGAGTGGCCGGAGGGCCTTCGAATTTAAGACCCCACTTATTGATTTTGATCGGAGCCTTAAATCCGGATGTTACTAATTGGGGTACAAAAGGTAGTGGATAGGCGTATGGAGTTTGTGGATTTGATATATTTCTGGCCGGACCTTGAGGACCATCACGGAATTCGTTGGGTTGGTACATCCTATCATGACTTCTCCTAAACGCTTCTTGTGGTCTCCTACGTTGCTGTGCCGGAGGAACGAAAGCACTCCTACGTGGATCAGGCTGAGGACGCTGCGGCGGTGGTGGTTGAACTGGCGGTGGAAACCTGTAAGAAGGCACTGGCGGTTTTGGTACCTGGTCATCATTTGGCGGAGTAGGTCTTCCTAGATTTAATTCTCTGAGGAATCCTTCCAGTTGATGCTGAATCTCATCTTTCAGAGAATTGGTGACTGCAGATTGAATTGAGTCTTTGCAGGATGAAAAAGCATCTACTACGGCTGAATTAATGTACGCTTTCAAGTCTTCCGAGAAAACCTTTCCCGTTCTATTATTGGCTGGTGGTATTTGGGACAAGCTCTCCAAAATATCTCTAGAACCACCCAGATTAGGTACGCCAGCACTAGCGGATCTAGGAACGGATCCCCTCCCTGTTCTTGGCAATACCGTTTCATTCAGCGAGCCGAAACTTATACGGGGAGGTGGAAAAGCTTCTGCTCCCACTCCACTCAGCTGGCTATAAGTAGGGGTAGGCACGGATTCTAAAGAGCCGTGGACTTGACGATTATCGATGGGAATACCTGAACTAGCGGGTAAATTGGACGTTGATCGAAATGGTCTGCCTTCAAAAGTGAGAGGAGAATGCATTAAGCGATGCCTCTCGCTATCGCTTAATTGTCGGCTAGCTGACCTAGTCAGTCGGGCATTATCCTCTATTTCAGCTCCCCTGATAATCCTGTTAATTCGATCGTCTTCGTCTTTATCGGTTGGATTGATTTTTTCAAATATATATTTATACGAGAGACACGACTAAAAAAACTCTTAATTAAAAAAAATCGATAGAACCAAAAAAAAACGATTACTAAAGAACAACGGATGAGTTTTCTTACGAAACGTTTTCTTTTTCCCTTGACGTAATGCCAAAAGTAGGACAATTAATAAAGTTTGAATTAAGTTTGAATAAGAACCAGGTATAAGAAAGGTAACTGAAGAAAATTTACTATAGTAAGCCAAAAAAAAATTAACTAAACTAAGAAAAAAAAAGAAAATTATATATTTTTTGTCTTTACAAAAAAAAATATTAACCTTTTTTTTCAATTAAGAAAACTGGGTTTGAAAAATTCTATTTTTTTTCAAAAATTGTAACTTTGAATACGATTTTTCGGTTTTTGTATGTATGTATGTATTCGGGGTGTTTCAGGTAGCGTTTTCGATGGTTTCTGGCCGATATGGTATGACCTTACTAATGGTATCTTTCAGGAATAAGACTGCAGACGGACAAAAAAAAATCCGTTGAAGTGGCGAGGTGGGAAAGGATTGACAAAAGTAGAGAAAATGACTAAACGATATGGTTTTCCTCAGCGTTCCCGCGATTCTAGTCTGTCCTTTAGGACTTTGCTGGAAGACTTGAAACGTGAGGGGAAACCTAGTACAAAAATGTGTAGAAAACTCAAAACAGAAAATGGCGACGGTGCATCGATGTTCGGCGCCTCGCCAAACATGGTCACCGCGTCCTAATCGAAAAGTGAATTGACTGGACATAAGCGGAGGGAAATTGAAAATCAAGATAGGAAAATAAAAAAAAAATAAGGAAATGGATAAGGAAAAACTAGACAACAGACGTTATCTGTTGCTACTGCAAGTTCCCAAACATTCGTCGCGATACACCTGGTATGTAAGAGACTTTCCAGGTGCAGACTAACGAAGTTGGAGAACCTCACAGCAACAGCAGACAAAACGTCAAAACGAACACTAACCGCAGTCGCTATGAATTTTCAAGAAATCGTCGCAATTCACCTAAGTTCGTCTAAGACCTTCTTGGTGAAGACTTACGGTCCTTGAAAACCCATAGCAAGTTTGGTTGGGGACTTTCACAAAAACGTAGACAACAAAAATCTTCGCTAAAAAGCTCAGACGTTGGGCGCCATTTGTTGCGAGGCAAGAGGAAGGGAGGAATGTCGGTAAGGCAGCATGAAAGGAAAAGGAATAGGTAGGAAATTCGGAAAGGAAGAGGATGGATTATGGAAAGGAATGTCAAGTTTCGGGAACGCGGCCTGCTGGCTATGCGCGGCATTAGCTCGTCGGAATGGGGGGGGATCTTGCCCCCGAAACTCGACCTCACCTGCAAACAAAACACAAATCAGGCCACAGAAAATTATCATAAAAAGGACCACGGACGGACAATCACCACTTCTAGGGTACTGCAGGTGTTGTTGCAGAAATGCCAACCCACCCAACCATGATATCCGTTGGCAATTTTCGATATCCCCAATAAAGGCGATTACCATGTTCCAGTCACACCATCTTCACCGAAAGGAATTGGCTACCTTCCGCACCCCTGAAAATTCCGTCTTCAACAAATCATGTTCCGTTCAAAACGAAACAAGAAAACACCAAAAATTTCATCCACAAAAGCGTTTAGTGAAGTTTATTGAAAGAGGTCGAAAAGTAACAGGTAAGTAGGTATTGTATATGAAAGACATTAGGCAAAAAGTTGTACTTCATATTCAAATAAATACGATTAAAATCATTAAATTTGTTAATCAATCTTTATAGATATATCTATAGTAATGGAGAATATCGCAAACAAAAACTGAAGAAAACAAAAAAAAGGAACAAATAAAAACGTGATTACTCTGCGTTTCCCAAAGAAAAAGGTAATTGTACCCTTTTTGGTACCCAATTGATGCACTACGTTGAAATTAGCGGTGGTAAAAATTCCCTACCTCAATAGAGCTCTTTGGAGGAGGACTGATTCCGTAAAAATCTTCACGTGGGAGGAACGCGATCAAAGAAAATCTAAGGAAACACTAGCTATCACTTACAAAAAGGTATTTAGATGAAAATTATATATTTAAATTGAACAGTAAACAGATTGAGGATTATCCCGAAAAGAATTAACTCGTACAAAATAAACTTCAACGCCACTTAAATTATAACAAAATTATTGTAGTTTATGTAAAAGTGCAATTACACAAATTATGAATCTGTATAATACTTAGGTAGGTACCAGAAATCCTTTTCCGGTAGAATGGAGTATAATAACTCGTATTTAATGTAGTTTTGACTGTGCTGTCCAATCTCTTTTCTTGTTGCACAAATAATATTGTTACTTTTGATATGTACCTTGCTTTTCCTTTTATTTCTCTTTTCAGACTCACTGTGGGGTGCTTTTCTCACTTTGATGGGATCTACTCGACGCCGTCAAGATCTGGTACTGAAGTGTACCGGTGCAGTTTTAACAGGACACCCGCTGGGTAGGATGAAAAGACACTGTCCAAATCAGCGTCTTGTATAGCAGCAACTAAGTATTGTCTAAAAAAACAAATCTCGTACACCCGAATTGGGAGTGGTCCGAGAATAGTAGGTATCAACCAAGAGGAAGTTGTGCTCCACTTAACAAAATTGTGTTCCCACAAAAAAAATGTCGTGGCGGCCAGTCCTTCACTGGTTAGCTGGAACCGCCAGAAATCAAATTGGAGTAGTTTGGTAACCTATGAAAATTTCATATACTTTAGCACCATTTCAATAAAAAAAACGTTATCTTTTGAAACTCACCCTCTGTGTTATCTTTTTATTTTTTTATCCTTAGCAATCAGGGTTTTTTTAAAGGGCAAATGGTATACAAAAAAATCCTACTGATCACTTGAACACGTAAGTAACATATTATTCTAATTTGATAAATGGAGAACAAAAAAAAATTTGGAATTATTGTAATGGTAAGTAAAACATCAAACGAATTCACCACGTACTTTATGCACAGCAAAAATAGGTTTCTTTTTTTTTTTTGTATTTTTATAATGGTTTGTATATTATGAACGTATCAAAATCTATAAATCAGAGCTTAAAGAAGGTTCCGCTCTTGTTCGATAGTCAGAGGATAGTAGCTAGACATTTGGTCACCAGATCTATTTGCCGTAGGAGAATCATCCCACTTTGGTACAGCTATTCCTCCTCCCACATTATTCGGGTCATACGATCCAACCCATTCGCAAGTTGTTATTGTTATTTCTTTTTTCTTTTGTAAAAAAAAATCAATGTAGTTGTTCCTAAGATTTTTCCTTCATCCCTCATTTGACACTTTGGAAGCACTCCTCTATCATTTCAAATAGGGCTTCCTTCTTTGACCACTAGGTGGCGTTAAAGTCACAACCAAGACTTAAGGCTCGGTTCTCACATTGGGCGTCCACAACAATGTAAATTCCTTAGCCCCGACGCGACATAGTTTTTTTCGATCAATTTCCTCCAGGCTTGCAACGAGACTAAAGACATGCCAATTTATAACAGTAAAAACAATTTTTGGTCATTAAAAGCGGGCGTACGTTTACGCGCTTCGCACTACTTAAAAAAAAAACTTTAGGTGCTTGAATTATGGCCACCGGTGGAGGACCCTGGCCCTGCGGGGCCGCATAAACAGTAATTTTATAAACAAAAACTGTTATACTTGGCATGTCTAGTCACTTCCTGCAAAAAAACACGGTTAAAGTTGTCTTACAACAGTTGCGTTGATTCTCTGATTTCTCATTCGTTTTTTTTTTTGTCATGTTCACAGTCTGTTTCAATAATTCGAGAGCGAAATACAATACCAAACAATCGTAGAAACAAAACAAATAATGACAAAAGACAATCGAATATACTTAAATTGGTTATAAATTTTCACGTTCAATTTGTTTCCACAAACTTATCCTTATAAGGTTGGGTTAGCACTTGATAACTCGTTGCTCCTTTTATTATACTTTTTGAACATACCCATTGAAACTCGTAAATAACCGACATTTTGGTGGTGAATGTACGCTCACTGCATGTGTGTGCAAATAAAGCGTGGTGGATGTACGCTTACTGCATATGTGTGCGTGTTTCTCCTGAATTTCCCCTATATGAGCTTGTAGGCAAACTTGGATGACAGCCGAGATTGGTATCTTCATATAGTGTTTTTGATATAGTGTTTTTGGTGTAGAGAAAAAGAAAACCAATAAATGAAAAATAAATAAACGTGAGGAAAAAAGAGAGGTATAAAACACAGTAGAGGTCTTCCAAGATTTGTCTTTGTCTTTTCTCTTTCTAATTTGACATCTAAAAACAACAACAAAAAAAGACCCTGGTTGGAAAATATTTACATGCTCTTGGCAGTGTTAAAAATCCGGTCATTTGATTATTTATTGTATTTGGAACTGAAAACTTAAATTTGCGATCAAATTACCTATTAATTAGTGTTTAAACATTTTAGTGAACATTTTTTCAAGTGTTTGATACAAAAAACTATTTTTCACTATTATTAAACATGCGACTTTTTTTGGCTCGGCTTCGTGACTTCGGCATTTGGTTTTGTTTTCCAACCAGGGAGTGCTCAGATTTTTTTTTTTTTTTTTTTTTTAATTTCACACTGACACTTCTGACATTTGGTGGCAAAGATCCGTTGTCACTAAGATCCGTATAGAGCTATTCCAAGATTTGTCTTTTCTCTTTCTAATTTGACGTCTTAAAACAAAAAAAGTCCCTCGTTGGAAAATATTTACATGCTCTTGGCAGTGTTAAAAATCCGGTCATTTGATTATTTTTTGTATTTGGAAGTGTATTAAATTTGCGATCGAATTATCTATTGATTAGAGTCTATACACTTTAGTGAACATTTTTTCAAGTATTTGACAAAAAAAAACTAATTTTAGTACATATTAATCACTTTTATTGAACACACGACTTTTTTGGATCACCTTCGTACCACAGATTAGCCACATGAAGATGAGAATCCCCGGCAGCCATTTTAATTTCCCAACAAGCTTGAACTGGCAGTCACAGATTAGCCACATGAAGATGAGAATCCCCGGCAGCCATTTTAATTTGCCTACAAGCTTGAACTGGCAGTTATCAGATAAAAAATGAGAATGTGTGTATAAAAATCTCACACATAGACAGTAGGGATCTTCACACACCTGGTTGAATTATTCATCGACGCGGGAAAAAATTACAAATCCAACAATATAAACAAATGGGTTTTGGAGGGTGAAACGTACGAAACATTCTCATCTTCATATGGCTTATCTATGCTTCGTACCTTTGATATTTGGTTTTGTTTTCCAACCAGGCAATGCTGTCAGATTGTTATTTTTTTTTTACACTGACACTTCTGGCCACAGATTAGCCACATGAAGATGAGAATCCCCGGCAGCCATTTTAATTTGCCTACAAGCTTGAGCTGTCAGATATCAGATAAAAAATGAGAATGTGTGTACAAAAACCTCACACATAGACAGTAGGGATATTCAGACACCGGTTAAATTGTTGTTGCAATTCACATCTATTCATCGACGCGGGAAGAAATTACAAATACAACAATGTAAACAAATGGGTTTTGGAGGGTGAAACCATTGACTTATTATATATGGACTGCCAGGAGCTAACTTCACGTTGACGCCACTTTAAGCTATGCGTTACAAGCAAAAACACTCTATATGAAGATACCAATCTCGGCTGTCATCCGAGTTTGCCTACAAGCTCATATAGGGGAAATTCAGGAGAAACACGCACACATATGCAGTAAGCGTACATCCACCACGCTTTATTTGCACACACATGGAGCAAACGTACATTCACCACCAAAATGTCGGTTATTTACGAGTTTCAATGGGTATGTTCAAAAAGTATAATAAAAGGAGCAACGAGTTATCAAGTGCTAACCCAACCTTATAAATAAGGATAAGTTTGTGGAAACAAATTGAACGTGAAAATTTATAATCAATTTAAGTATATTTGATTGTCTTTTGTCATTATTTGTTTTCTTTCTACGATTGTTTGGTATTGTATTTCGCTTTCGAATTATTGAAACAGACTGTGAACATGACAAAAAAAAAACGAATGAGAAATCAGCGAATAAACGCAACTGTTGTAAGACTTTAGGCGTGTATTTTTGCAGGAAGTGACTAGACATGCCAATTATAACAGATTTTGTTTATAAAATTACTGTTTATGCGGCCCCGCAGAGCCAGGGTCCTCCGCCGGTGGGCATAATTCAAGCACCTAAAGTTTTTTTTTAAGTAGTTCGAAGCGCGTAAACGTACGCCCGCTTTTAATGGCCAAAAATTGTTATAACTGTTATAAATTGGCATGTCTCTAGTCTCGTCCTTTTTGCAAACCTAGAGGAAATTGATCGAAAAAAAACTATGTCGCGTCGGGGCTAAGGAATTTACATGTTCAACGCAACAACAACTAATCCCCTCCAGGCACATAATTTTCGGAGGTAAACTGTTCTAACGGCATGAATTGCATATGTACTTCTAATCAATAGTTTTTTATGGAAACTCCATTGTTTTCTGTGATGGCGTCGATAGATAGTCCCCAATATCATTTCTTTTTAACCAAATCCCTCCGGGCTTGCAAAACAAACACGGCTTTTAAGAGCTCTCCAAAACCAAAGCGAATACTTCAGAACGACGACGAAACTTTCGCCTGTCTTAATTTATTTACATGGAGATTAATGGGAGTATCCACACTGGCGCGATGCGAATCTTCGAACATTATTCAGTAGTCGCATATTCGCGCGAATGTTTCGTGTTGGTTTGGGAAAGCCTTTACGCTATGTATATGCGAAACCAATAGAAAACTATCGATGACCGAAATTTCAATGTATAAATTCTAACTTATCACGTTATTTATTTTATTACAGACTTTTCTGTTAAATGCCAAAGATTTAAAAATCATTGTGTAACAGCGAACTACTTACAGGATGAATTTTCAAAGAAAAATTAAAAGAAGTTTCATCACGTGAAATTCGTAGTGTAATAGCAGACTTAGCACCATTAAATTGGTGTTTTTTTCAACACATCCCGATATCCCACCTAACATCCGCCATTTTCATGTTGAAAAGCTGGTGAGTTGAAATTTTTTTAAAGATGGCTGCGTTATTTGCACATACAAAATGGTTGTTCTGGGAAAACAGAACAATCCCACCCCGTTAAATTGTTGTTGCAATTCACATCTATTCATGGACACAAAACGAAATTACAAAAACAACAATGTAAACAAATGGGTTTTGGAGGGTGATACGTACGAAGGATTGGTATCTTCATATAGAGTGTTTTTGGTTACAAGCGCCGAGTTCAGTCCTATGGGAAAATACAGATACTACTGTTTGACATTTGTATCGAGGATTTTTTTGAAGGATTTTTTTCCATCTGATTTCATTTTTCATTGGGTACGTTCAGCAGACACAAGGGACTACATTTATGTAGTCAAGTCATTGACCTATTATATATGGACTGCTAGGAGCCAACTTCACGCGGATTCAATCGAAAACTTATCGCCACGAGCGCCAGTTGGAGCAACACGGAAAATAAGGTATAACTTTTGACACTTCAATTTTGTTTATATCTTGTCAATGGTTTTGTTGTTTATTTTGTTTTGTGAAAAACTTATTTATTTTTTTGGGATAGTTTTAACTTAATAAAAATGGTCAGAAAAAGGCAAATTCCAGCCAGGAAATACCACGGTATTCGTGATCCCATTTAACAGAAATCAGTTGGCGAAGTAACTTTTTTATTTAATTTTCTACTAACAACTAACATCAATTTCAAATTATTTTCCAAAATAGACTAAAAATATAAAAAATAATCCGCTAGCGAAGGGAGGTGAAGAGAAAATTTCCAAAAAATTTGCAGAATTTGTTAAGTTAGCCAATGCTGTACAGAGCGGTAAGAAGATTAAAAGAATACACGCAGGCATAGAAGATAAACCAAAAGAGAATCCAAAGCAAGGCCAAGTCGAAGACAACTAATGTAAATACAGGAAATAAAATAAGACCTATTCGGCAAATGGCAAACGAAAGTGATGAGGATTATATTCGTAGAGTGAACAGAATGACAACCCAGTCTCTTAAAGAGACCGAGTACCAAGCAAAGTACGATCCAGAAAATCCCTAGAAAAGGCTGGAGTGGTTAAAATGGACCCAAAAGAATCCAAAGAACTTATCAAACAAGCGATAAGGGAGGGCAATGAAGAGGTATCTAATCTATCAAGGCAACTAATGGATTTTTATAAAATAAATTTCTTACAGTCAAAAAAAAAGAGGGAATGGAAGAGTTCAAACGGGATGTTTTGAAGTACCCTAACCCACAGACGCCGCAACAACACGCCTTCAACGAAGCTATAGATAATGTCCCCAACTTCAAAGAGAATGCGTACATGCGTCTTTTTGCCTGCTGGCGGATCCTCCAACGCAAGTACTATCTGGAAGCCCGTTTAATCGAAGCGATGGCGATTGCCTGCTGCGCTCTGCATAATCTGTTAGAAGAAAACGAAGATGGAAATCTTGAGGAATGGGGCGACTCCGTGGACACGTCCAAACGCAACCCCACGTACGACACCGACAGGAGGAAAAACTCCAAATAAGCCTTAAGGACAAGAGATTACCTGACCCAAACAATTTACAATTCAAGCGACACTCAAAAATAAACAATAAATAAAAGACTTATTTTTGTTAAGTCAATAAAAAACGGGTTTTTGTATTTCTTTTTACAAATTAAGCTTAGTACAATCGCTGTGGTAGTCCAATGCAAATAAATATCGATGTGTCAATGAAGCGCTCAACGCAATTCGTCAGACTAGATGTTTCTGTACTGCTGTCCCATACACTGACATACACTTTTGTCCCAACAGATTTCATTCGTGCACCTATGTGAAATAAAAAAAACCATGTAAGATGTTCTTTTACAATTTGTTATAAATGTTACATGGCTTGAGCTTTTTGATTTTCAGCCATAATCATTTCTTTGACCTCTTGATTGCCAGCTCTTGGTATTTATGGAATCGAAATCCGACATTCTGTGTAAATGTATTTAAAATTTGCAAGAAATATATATAGAAATATATAGGAATTTTGACAAATAACGTCCGACTTCTTTCGTGGCAAGAACTAGCAGCTTATTCACCGCGTTGCGACGTTTGTCCAAAGGAGTTGCAATATCGAAGGACAACTCACACATCTGTTCGACCTTTGTCAAAGTTTTGGAATTTTTCTGTGCACATTTCTACATTATGACTTGCAGCCTGGACAGAGCGAGTTGAACTGCCTTACATAGGTATTCCCCGGATCAGCTTTAAACAACTTTGTGGCATCTCTGTAGGCTTTTTCGAACTTTTCCGAACCTTCATATGCCTGAAAACGACGAAACAGAACTTTGGGGTCGTTTGGCTGTCGTAGTAGTACAGAGTGCAGTCGTCGATGGCTTTGGTGAATTAGTTTTTTTTTTTTTTTCAAATAAGCAGCAGCTCGATTCTTGTAAAAGATTGCCAGATCCTTGTGCATCCCGCGAGTATTCGCGAACAAATCTTTTCCTAACAATGTCGGCCATTGTTCTGGAGTGCGGATTTTATTTGAAGTGATGGCTTTCTATGCATGTATAAAATGACAAAAGTAAACAATATGTAACTAAGGTAATGTGATGAAATATGTAACTCATTTTACGATTGAAAACTTAAAGGAAACTAAAAAAAATCGAGCAAACGTCAAACTGTGACCTTGAACTAAAACAAATAGCATTGTGTTTCATAAGCAATAATAACAGATGTCCCTAGATTCTATGGCAAATAATACTTGGTGAGCCCAAGTCCCAAGAGATGGCATTGTGAATTATTACTTTTGTTTGCTACTTTGCTCCAAGTAGCATCAGTGTCGCTAAAAAGTGGTTGAATCTCTTTTACTGAGAAATTTGTATGGGAATGAGGCTCGACTAGCAGTCCATATTTAGTATGTCAATGAGTTAAGTGCTTTCATTGAACGCAAATTTTTACAAAGAAAACTAGTTATTTTTTGAGATGTCATTAATACCTAAATTGAAACTTTACTTCCAACCTTTACCTTCGATAGTGCAGATAGTATTTATAATAATATTTTTATCTGAAAAACACCTCACACAAATGAATTACGAATTGTATATTATAATTTCTTCAATACATGCATTCTGTCTTTCGGACATCCTTCACGTTGTGTGACGCTGAACGTGACTGAGATTTTTCACTTCTTGTCTAGGAGCAAATAAAATTTTCTTTCACTTAAATCGATAACCATTACCGCTGTTTGTTGATTTCATTGGTTGCTATTGTTAATTAGTTTCGCAATGATTCAACTTTGTTTTCATACTTTTTTTAATTAATAACAACAAACTAATAAACAAACATCAGCGAGAAGAATTCTGAAACTGAATTGCAAAATAAAAACAAACAATAAATGTCAAACCAGTGCTAAGGGTTATTTGAAAAAAAAATCCCTTAACCAAATCCGAAAATTTCCTTTTTTTTACAAACAATTTCTCGCTTAATTTTCAAAACTGTTAATTTATACAAATTTTAGTCAAGTCGAAGTTCATAAAATAAAATAAAATTAGTAGAAACTGGCAGATTTGAAAAGTAAATGAGTAGAGGTAGTATTTTGCTTTACACTTTTTGCTAAGAATATTGAATATATTTAGTAGGCTTGTTTTTTGCAAGTCCATATGGATTTGTAGAAAAAACGACATCGGGATTTCTTACTTAAGGCTTAACTACATAAGCCAAAAAGTACTTTTGTACAAAAGTAAAAATATTTTTTTTCCCGCTATTGTTTTGTGAAAAAGAATATACAAATATTTTTTTAGACCAAAATTTAATCTTTCTGCATCATTTTTATAAGTTTTCCAGTCAGAAAAACTATTCCAAAATGAGTTTCAAAATTTTCACTTATGTACTTTTTCATTTTTTGGGCTTATGTAGTTAAGCCTTTACAGTACGTGAGTCCCGATAATTATCTGGACTTAGCTAAGTCCATATAGATTTAAGTTGTTGTTGTATTTACGTGCAAAACAATTAGTTCCGATGTTGTTTTTTTCGACAAATCCACATGGACTTGCAAAAAAAAAACGCCAAGTAGTTTTAAGTACATAGTTAAGATAAATTTCGGTTAAGATACATTTTACTGATAAATTAAAAGTAAGGTTCGTTCCTTTACTCCAAATTTTTGGGCATTTTTGTACAATTGGTTGCAGGTTTAGACAATAGATTCCATTGTCTTAAGGTAGGTAAAAAGTTAGAAAACTTCAGACTTTAAAAATGTTTTTTATAACTTGGACGGCCGTCTAAAATAAGACGGCGTTTATAAAGACGATTGTACGAATTTTTCCTTGAAATAATGTTTTAAAAATATCTTCCTTCACTACATCTCTTGAAATGGAGAAAATAAATTTCATTGAAAAATCTTTTATTTCGAATATGACTCTAAAATCAAAGGTTTTATAAAATAAATCAAAAAAGGATTTTTTTCAGTGCTCCCCCAACACTACGCCGATTGGTGACTTCCTATGGCCATAGATGGCCTTACCTTCTATGAATGAAATTTCACTCTAAGGCGAAGTATGTAACAGATGGCGCTAAAAATAGTATTTATTATTGTCGGTAGGCCCGAACTTGTCGCTGATTTCGCTTTGAGAACTGGAACCATCATCTCCGCAGGTTATGTATGGAATTGACAACCAACTAGCAGTCCATATATAATAAGTCAATGGGTGAAACGTACGAAACATTCTCATCTTCATATGGCTAATCTGTGCTTCTGGCATTTGGTGGCAGAGGTCCATTGTTTTATTTTCATGAGATGGTCTATAGAGGTCTTCCAAGATTTCTCTTTGTCTTTTCTCTTTCTAATTTCACATCTAAAAACAACAACAAAAAAAGTCCCTGGTTGGAAAATATTTACATGCTCTTGGCAGTGTTAAGAATCCGGTCATTTGATTATTTTTTGTATTTGGAACTGAAAACTTAAATTTGCGATCGAATTACCTAATAATTAGTGTTCAAACATTTTGAATACACAAAAAATAATTTTATTACATATTAATCACTATTATTAAACAGCCGACTTTTTTGGCTCGCCTTCGTGCCTTCGGCATTTGGTTTTGTTTTCCAACCAGGGAGTGCTGTCAAATTGTTTTTTTTTTTTTTTTTTTTTAATTTCACACTGACGCTTCTGACATTTGGTGGCATAGATCCATATGGATTATCGGCGATAGTAAAATAGTCCCCTTTCACACGAGGAAACAAGTTGCTGGAGATTTTATTGACGTTTTCTTTTAATTTCCTTAAAAATCTCCTGTACCTTTCACACGAAGAAAAAAAATCGTGGAAACTTTCTGTAGTTTCCTTTCAAAATAGCTTGGTTGAACACACTCTACTGTGTGTGTGAAGAGGAATGTCAAAAAAATCTCCTCGAATCCTTGACCGGGGAGATTTCATTTTCCCCTCTTACTTCTTGTCCTTCTCACCCACAAACTGAATGTTGCTAGCAACTCAGTTTCCTCGTGTGAGAGGGGACATACGGCTGTTGGTACACAAATTGTAATTTTTTAGCTGGTTTGGTTTTGGCAACACTGGTTTTGACAGCTGACGTGTGTTTAGTACCTTGTGTCACTGTCAAACAGCTTCAGCAGAGATTATGTATTATAAAGATTGGAAACCTTCGTACGTTTCACCCTCCAAAACCCATTTGTTTACATTGTTGTTTTTGTAATTTCGTTTCGTGTCGATGAATAGATGTGAATTGCAACAACAATTTAACAGGGTGGGTTTGTTCTGTTTTGACAGCTCGACCATTTTGTATGTGTAAAAAACACAGCCATCTATAAACAAATTTTTACTCATCAGCTTTTCACCACGAAAATGGCGGATTTTAGGTGGAATATCGGGATGTGTTCGGAAAATACAGATTCAATGGTGCAAACAGAATATTTTAGGGTGCACCCATATTGTTCATAAATCTATAGCTGGCAATTCACGAGTGAGCTCTATGTTTATATTTTTTATAGAAATCGGCACTTGCAGCTACCTTGGCAATTTCGTCAAATAGAAATAAATAGTTATTATCGAAAGTGATAAAAATATGATTCAAAGCTGTGTAATACAGATGATTAAATAAGGACACAGATCTTACTAAATTTACATTATATGTTGTGGCGAAGATTGTGCTGAATTAGATTAGGGGTATTCATGCAATGCCGTATTTGCCTAGTAAACCTCGTAAACTGCATAAGTTTATCACCGCGTAAATTAAATGTCAAAATTTGTATGGAAAATTATATACGCAGGGCTGATAAGTTTGCGCGATGATTTTGCCTCGTAAACCACGTAAACTGCATAAGTTTATCACCTCGTAAATCAAATGTCAAAATTTGTATGGAAAATTATATACGCGAGCAACGTAATAAGGATATACACAGATTGCTTTATAGGTGCGTTCATGCAAAGTGAAGCATACATTTACGCAAATACGAAGTTAGCAAATATATCTCATTGCATGAATACCCCTAATATTTTGATTTTATATTAAAAATTCTAGAAACGCTTGTTTTGCTATAACAATTAAAGCCCACACGTGTGGTGTATTGTGGAGTTATGTGTCAACGTTGACAGATTAGTGAATAATTAGGTTAGAGCCTGGAAATATTCCATAAGAATATTGAATTCATCCGGTGTAAACGGGGAATGAAATTCTGGTGGAAAACTAAAGTGCCATCTGTGCGTTGAAAGGGGTAAGGGGGAACAGAGTTAAAAAGTAGTAGATGAGGTTTGGCGAAATGTCAAAGAAGAGTGGTAGATACAGAATGCAGATACAATTTAATGAGAGAAACAAACAAAACAGATCGGATGATGCAAACGGTATAAGATAAGGAAATAGTAATAATAAGGGTATTCATGCAACGTTGGAAACTTTCCGACGTTGTAAAATCGTAAAGTTTCCGACGCACGTTTCATGAATGCCCCTTAAAAAAATTCGGCGTAAATGATGTGGTAAAAAAATCAGCTGATTCAGCCAATGTCATAATCCCATTGAAAAAAAGTTTAAAACGTTTACCATTTTCGTTTACTATGTTTACAACACAAATTCTTGTCGGAAAGCTTACGATTTGTTGGAAAGGATTTTCCATACAAATTTTGACAGTTCGCTTACGACATCGTAAACTTTCCGACGTTTACGATGGTTTTCCGACGTTGCATGAATACCCTTAATATAAAATCACTTCGAGGAGTTATCCGATGAAAGGCATATTTATGTATATGCTAATTCAGTATTCAGCATTTCTTAATGAAATAGAGCAGCAAAGAACACTCCTAAAGCATCACTTTCAACAGCAAATGGAAAGAAGATTTTTTGCAATATTCTGTTCTCTTACTATCCGATTAAATTGAACTACTGCGTAAATTAAGTATTGATTTATTGTCAATTTGCATTTTGTATATTATTTTACTACCCTTTTCATATAATTGTTCAAAATCTTCCATGCAACTTTAAAACCAAATGATTTTAGGTGTCGTGAACACTTGATAGTTCGTTTCGCCATTTTTATAAGTTTTTGAACGTGCCCATTGAAACTCATCAAGTTTGCAAAATATCGTGGTGGAAATCAGTAAGTTGCACTAGTATGAGTTAAAACACGCATACTAATGCAACTTACTTACTTCACCACGGGCAGCCATATTGTTTAGCAGAGATTATGTATTATAAAGATTGGAAACCTTCGTACGTTTCACCCTCCAAAACCCATTTGCTTACATTGTTGTTTTTGTAATTTCGTTTCGTGTCGATGAATAGATGTGAATTGCAACAACAATTTAACAGGGTGGGTTTGGTCTGTTTTGACAGCTCGACCATTTTGTATGTGTAAAAAACACAGCCATCTTAAAAAAAAATTTAACTCATCAGCTTTTCACCACGAAAATGGCGGATTTTAGGTGGGATATCGGGATGTGTTCGGAAAATACAGATTCAATGGTACAAACAGAATATTTTAGGATGCACCCATATTGTTCATAAATCTATAGCTGGCCATTCACGAGTGAGCTCTATGTTAATATTTTTTATAGAAATCGACACTTGCAGCTACCTTGGTAATTTCGTCAAAAAGAAAAAATTAGTTATTATCGAAAGTGATAAAAATATGATACAATGCTGCATAATACAGATGATTAAATAACGACACAGATCTTGTGGCGAAGATTGTGCTGAATTAGAATATTTTGAGCTTATTTTAAAAATGCTAGAAACGCTTTTTTTGTTATAACAATTAAAGCCCAAACCACACTTCTCTCGTGTGCTGTGTTGTGGAGTTATGTGTCAACGTTGACAGATTAGAGAATAGTTAGGTTACAGCCCGGAAATATTCCATAAGAATATTGAATTCATCCGGTGTAAGCGGGGAATGAAATTCTGGTGGAAAACTATAGTGCCATCTGTGCGTTCAAAGGGGTAAGGGGAAACAGAGTTAAAAAGTAGTAGATGAGCTTTGGCGAAATGTCAAAGAAAGAGTGGAAGATACAGAATGCAGATACAATTTAATAAGAGAAACAAACAAAACAGATCGGATGATGCAAACGGTGCGTGTAAGATAAGGAAATAGTAATAATAAGGGTGTTCATGCAACGTTGGAAACTTTCAGACCTAAATGATGTGGTAAAAAAATCAGCTGATTCAACCAATGTCATAATCCCATTGAAAAAAAGCTTACCACGTTTACCATTTTCGTTTACGACGTTTACAACACAAATTCTTGTCGGAAATGGAAAGGATTTTCCATACAAATTTTGACAATTCGTTTACTACATCGTAAACTTTCCGACGTTCACGATGTTTACGATGGTTTTCCGACGTTGCAGGAATACCCTTAATATAAAATCACTTCGAGGAGTTATCCGAAGAAAGGCATATTTATGTATATGCTTATTCAGTGTTCAGCATTTCTAAATGAAAAAGAGCAGCAAATAACACTCCTAAAGCATCACTTTCAACAGCAAATGGAAAGAAGATTTTTAGCAATATTGTGTTTTCTTACTATCCGATTAAATTGAACTACTGCGTAAATTAAGTATTGATTTACTGTCAATTTGCATTTTGTTTATTATTTTACTACCCTTTTCATATAATTGTTCAAAATATTCCATGCCACTTTAAGGCTCTCCCAAACCAACGCGAAATATTCGGCGCGACAACGAAACTTCCGCCTGTCTTAATTTATTTACATGGAGATTAATGGGAGCACCCACACTGGCGCGATGCGAATCTTCGAACATTTTTCAGTCGTCGCATATTCGCGCGAATGTTTCGCGTTGGTTTGGGTCAGCCTTTAAAACCAAATGATTTTAGGTGTCGTGAACACTTGATAGTTCGTTTCGAGATTTTTATAAGTTTTTGAACGTGCCCATTGTAACTCATCAAGTTTTCAAAATATCGTGGTGGAAATCAGTAAGTTGCACTAGTATGAGTTAAAACACGCATACTAATGCAACTTACTTACTTCACCACGGGCAGCCATATTGTTTAGCTTGTAGGCAAACCCGAATGACAGCCGAGGTTTCCAATCTTTATAATTCATAATCTCTGTTGTTTAGTTTGTAGGCAAACCCGAATGACAGCCGAGGTTTCCAATCTTTATAACACAGATTAGCTATATGAAGATGAGAATGTTTCGTACGTTTCACCCTCCAAAACCCATTTGTTTACATTGTTGTATTTGTAATTTTTTCCCGCGTCGATGAATAGATGTGAAGTGCAACAACAATTTAACCAGGCGTGTGAAGATCCCTATTGCCTATGTGTGAGATTTTTATACACGCATTCTCATTTTTTATCTGATAACTGCCAGCACAGATTAGCTATATGAATTGAATTGAATTGATTTTATTGAGTCTTAATACAAGTGAATTACAAAAGTTAATACAATTTTCGATTACTTTACTTGAAATATTGCGGCTATAAAGTATTGCCTGCTCTTTGCGATTACAAGATATTTATGTTTTATCTATCTATGCCACTTGGCTGACTGTGAATATGTTGCGACTGCTCTTGCTCAGGAGCTGTATATACGATTGTTTTATGACTGAGTGTCATGTGAAATATACATATGGTTCTTAAAACTAACTTAAAACTAGGAGATAGAGAAAGACGGGGTATACACAGTATACATAGTGTCAGTCTCTTTTGTACATCGAATATGCCTGGGCATAATATATTTAAATATTGTATCTTTCTATCTCATACAATGAGATTTTAGGTCGAAGCAATGAATGTTCCTTGTTTGTTTTTTTTAATATTAAACTCACAGAGGGTGTGTTTTATATGTACGTTAAATTTGAAAATTCATATTTGTAAGAGTATGAAAAATAAATTAATGAAATTAATTATACCATACAGTAATTACAGTAATTCGTTTAAGTTACAGAAATTTTTTAGTTGGCCAATGCTTTAATTTACGACAAATAATAGTGTATCTAAGATATGTTATTTTGTTTAGATGGCTGTAAATTAAATAGTCTGAAAATTAATGTAATGAAATGTTATATGATAATATAATAATGTGAAATAATATAATATATATATATAATAATAAAATTCTTAAAGGGGTACGTTCTGCCCGTTGTAATGTGTCATGATTATTGAAATGTTTAATGTAAACGAAATGTTAAACAAGTTTAATATTATTATAATTACATGAGTATGTTTAAATATTTATATTTTTTTTTCCTTCTGAAATTGCTTGATTTTAGATCTGATTAAGAGACCCGCGTGAACAGGGCAACAGACCAAAGGTTCTCATCAGTTGATGATTTTGTGTCTAGTACAGAGTGTATTAGCCACGATTATGACCAGGAGTGGCCTTAGTGTAATAGCTAGGGGGCGTAGCATCAGGAGTTGCTTCTAGTGCCAGGAGGGATACACCCGCTGGCAGCGGATAGATTTCACTTTCCCAGGATGAGATTGGTTGTGAAGTGATTTCATTAATAAGATAGTTATCGGAATGATTAAGTTTGAGGATGTATTTATTCATAAGGGTTAAGGTATAGCTTATTAGCGGAATGACATTTGTATCGTTATAGATATGCGAGTTAGAGTAACGTTTCGTTCTTGATTCAAAATTTTTGTTTGCGCAGAGTCGTAGGATTTTCCTTTCTAGTTTCTCAAGCTCCAAGGCAACAGTGGGAGAAATGGTAAACCAAACAGGGAAAGCATATGTCAGAATCGGCCTGATAAGTGTTTTATAGAAAAGTAATTTAGAGCGCTTGTTAAGCATTCTGTGTTTGAGGAAGGGCATGAGAATATTAGAGACCTTCCGAGATTTGCTGAGGACGGACCTAGCATGTTTATTAAACTTGAAGAGGTTGTTTAGGTTAACGCCTAAGTATTTTATGTCGTTTTTGGCTCTAATTATGCTACCATTAATTCGGAGAGCAAGTTGTTTGCTTTCACTGGGAACTCCGGGAGGACCTTTACCACTAGCATTACGGAAACAGGTAAGCTCGGTTTTGTGTGTATTAATTTGAATGCCCCATGTCTTATAATAGGTATCTATTGCCGTGATATGTTTTTCAAGGTGCCTTAGTGCTGTCAGGGGAGAGCTATGACTGGAGTAAACTATTGTATCATCTGCATACAGAAGTCCTGTAGAGACTAGATTGTTGCTGGAAAATTGATGAGGGAAATCATGGAGAAAGAAATTATACAAATGAGGACCAAGGATGGAGCCCTGGGGGACTCCGCTATCGCAGGCATTGAGGTTAGACTTGGTGCCATGAATTTGGATGAAAAATTGTCTATTACTGAGAAAACTATCAATGAGTGAAATTATATGTGTGGGGAAGTTGAGTGTGGCTATTTTAGATAGGAGACCAACCCTCCACACGCTGTCAAACGCCTTTTCCACATCTAGTGAGCAGGCGACTGTACAACATTTTTCCCTGAGATTAATGGAGATATCATTGTGTAGTTTGAGTAGGGCGTGGACAGTAGAGTGTCCTTTACGGAAGCCAAATTGATGATCCGGAATTGGATCAATTGGATTGTCGGTTGGTGAGTTAAGATTGTTTAATATAATTCTTTCAAGAATTTTGCCCAAATTGGAGAGTAGTGAGATTGGCCTAAAGTTATCTATTTCATAGATGTTAGGTTTTTTAGAAATAGGCATAACCCTTGCGACTTTCCAGGAAACCGGAAAGTACCCATTATTTATGCAATTGTTTATCAGAATGGTGAGATAACTTATAGCCAATGGTGGCAGTTTTTTTAGGTGGAAGTTCGACACACCGTCTGGCCCTGCAAATTTTTTTGGTCTCAGTTGGTTGATGATACTGGCGATTTCATTAATGTTAGTGAAAATGTGTGTAGCAATAGGATTTAGAGCTGTATTCTCATTATCGAAGTTGAAAATTCTTTCGGGTTTAGACGAGCGAATCAAGCTAGATGAAGCAGTGGCCGTTTCAGTGACAGTAGGATTGAATTTTGGTGTTTTACCACGATATGTGTCTTTGAAGTAGGCTTCAAAGGCGGAAACAATGTCAAGCTCATTAGTAATAGTTAGATTATTAACTACAAGTTTTTCACAAGAGAATTTTTTGTTCTTACCTATGAATCTAAAAATTTCTTTGAATGCCTGGGGGCCTGGTCTAATGTTTTCCATTTTGTCACTAAATTGCCTGTTAAGCCAGATTTTGACCTTATCTTGAATGATTTTACTGAGTAACGAGATTCTGCTTGCCAGTTCTTTGTATGGAGTACTGATCCGATTGAAAGTATTATGGTAAATGTGTTTAAGCCTCCTTTGCCATTGGTGCTTGGTTGTTGTCGTATTTTTTGTGGGAGTTTGCAGTCCTGGAGGAGTGGCTGGCTAAGGTATTATGAAGAACTTCATTGAAGGAGTGGATAAAAGAGTCAATTTCAGCATTTGTTAGACAGCGAGTGTATGGAGGGCGGAGAGTCGCTATACTAAACTCAAGGTCCTCCCAAAAGTGTTCCCAGTTGGTATTTTTGAAGGATAGTGATGAAGGGGGGCTATGTGGCAAAATATCAAACTCATCAAGGTGGATATTGAGCTTGACTGGGCAGTGCTCAGTAAAGGTTGGGAGTGTTTTGATGTCATAGTTGTGGTCTATAGTGTTTATTAAGTGTGTGGAGATCAGGAAGTGATCAAGGTAAGAAGAGCTTCTGATAAACGTCGGAGTGGGTGGCGTTATTTTGATAAGAGAGGGGTTGTGATCTTGAATCCAACCTTCAAGTATTTTCCCATTTTGGTTATACGTAATGTCACCCCAGTTGGGGCTTCTGGCATTTAGATCACCACCGATTATGGCTCCATCAAATGAGTTGGCGAGAGACTCGAGCCTAATTAACTCGCTTTCTAAAATGGCCGTGGCACAGTTAGTTGGAAAATAGATAGTACCAAAGAGAATATTTAGATAGGTATTGTTTAACCAAAATTTAATGCTTATGAAGAGGCTAGGAAGAAGCGAGGAATGCCAATTGATAATCTCATATTTGATGTTATTTTTGAGAATAATTGCTACGCCTTGGAGGGAATCGTTACGGAGGACAATATAATTATCCATAGTGACTCTATGACGACTATTCAAGTGTGTCTCTTGTAGAAACGCAATTGAGATTTTGCTAGCTTGGAGAATTTTATTAAGCTCTATTCTCCTAGCGTGGTTAATCAAGGATGAAATGTTAAACTGTAGAATTTTTAAAATCATTGTGAATCGCAGATGAGCAGTTGATTGACAAGTTCTAGGTATGCCAATCTTTTTTGTGCAACTGAGGAAATTATGCCAATATTGGCCATAAAAGTCTCAATTTTATTGATTAAGGCTGTCATTTCAAGGCCGAAGAGGTCCTTGGAGAGGTCAATAAATTGTGTGATGGCACTGGGGTCATTCCTTGTGGGCGAAGGGTGAGCTTTGCTGAAGTTGCTAGAGCTTGGGATTTGGTTACTCTTAGGTTGAGAGAAATGGCTGGCGAAGGAAACACCGGGAGCTAGAAGGCTACCATTTGAAATTAATTTCGAAACGTTATTGTTGTTGTTTCTTTTTGTTTTGGCTTCCTGAATCAGCCGCTTTCTTTTTTTTTTCATATTCTTTGAATGCCGGGCATCCTCGGAAATTAGCTGAGTGGTTGTCACCGCAGTTGACACAGATGGCCTTGCTTATCTCGTCTCTGATTGTGGGACAACAAGTAGGTTCATGCTGATTAGGGCATTTCACACACTTGTAGGCGTTTGCGCAGTTCTTTGCTAGGTGACCGAACTGTTGGCAACGTCTGCATTGGAGTGCACCATTATTACCCTTAGGTTTTTCCCAAGAGACACGCGTGTTAAAGATGTATTTTATTTTTATGATCTCAGTTGGGCTAGTTCCCGGTTGAAGACGCACAAGAAAGAGATTATAATTCAGCTTATCTTTTTTTGACCGTATGGTCTCGAATTTGGAAACTTTGTCAACGTTATTGACCCTCGTATTGAGTTCTTCGAGAATCTCCGTTTCGAGGTAATCTGACGTAAGTCCTCTGAGAATTAGGTTTGAGGTTTTATCCTCTTTCTTTGTAAAAGAATAAGCTTGGATTTGTGGGGAATTTCTGAGGAGTTCAAGCAACTCCCTATGTACGTCCCCGTTATCTACATAGAGTCTACAGCTACTACCTCGGTTCACTACCCTGTACGCAAAGTCTACAGAATTTACTCTAAAGTCAGCAATAAGCTTTCTAATATCTACATTATACATGACAATTGGGGGGCAAAACTTACCCCTGAGCAGTTTATTATTGCTTAAAATGTTGCTTTTATCCGTGTTGATTGTAGAGGTGTTGATTGAAGAGGTGTTGATGGGGGGTCCCACGATGATGTTTGCTTCGGCGTCTTTTTGAGTAGATGCTGAGGTTGCTGTGGTCCGAAAACCACTGGTGCTGGGTTGTGACTGCATGCGGTCACGGCTGGATGATGTTGCTGGATTCTTGGCAGTGATGATGATATTTTGAAGAATCGAGAATCTATTCTCGTCCTTCGGTAGCGAGATCTCCATGTCGGAGTCGGCGGTGGCGGGAGTGCGAGCGGTGTGGCGTCGGTCAGGATTAAGCCATTCATAATGATGGCTGGTGTCATCCGCATGGCTTGTATGCTGCGGTGAATTCGAGTCTACCTCGTTGTTTGCTGGTGGTGATTGCTTAGAGCTCATTGGCTTTTTTGGTGCTGATTGGCTGAGCACGAGTAGTTGCTGAGCAGCAGCCAGATTTTTCGGGCTGTGGCTGGTTGTTGTTAGAGGCGGAGGTTTAGATCCACCAGGATGTTTTATTTTGTTGGCAGAGGTTGCATGATCGTGTTTAAGCCTCATGGTGAGGCATCACACGTGATGTGGGTGCTGAGATCCCTTCCCTTGGGCAAGTGTGTGTTTTGGCGAAGTGATCTATCCAAAATCACCAAAAATAGCTTGCATCCACTTAAAACAAGTTATACGGATTATCGAAAACTATTTATTTTAATAAAATTAACTTTTATTTTTGAGAAAACTCGACAATTTATGCAAATTTTGCAATTTTATAAAAAGGTACTACTTCCTTGTGAAATTTTATGGCGGAATCTCCTGGCTGTCTTCGAACGAAATCTTAGCTATATGAAGATGAGAATGTTTCGTACGTTTCACCCTCCAAAACCCATTTGTTTACATTGTTGTATTTGTAATTTTTTCCCGCGTCGATGAATAGATGTGAAGTGCAACAACAATTTAACCAGGCGTGTGAAGATCCCTATTGCCTATGTGTGAGATTTTTATACACGCATTCTAATTTTTTATCTGATAACTGCCAGTTCAAGCTTGTTGGCAAATTAATATGGCTGCCGGGGATTCTCATCTTCATGTGGCTAATCTATGCTTTATAATTCATAATCTCTGAGCTTCAGTTTGGTTTGCAATTTAACCATGGATCGTCTTACAAATGAACAACGCTTGCAAATTATTGAATTTTACTATCAAAATTCGTGCTCGGTTCGAAATGTTCATCGCGCGCTGCTTCCATTTTATGATCGGCATACTCGACCTTCTGAGCAGTCTATTCGGAAGATTGTGACCAAATTTCGCACCAAATTTACTTTGTTGGACATTAAACCACCAACACGTTTACGTACTGTGCGTAGTGAAGAAAATATTGCGGCCGTATCAGCTAGTGGTACAGAAGACCGCGAAATGTCGATTCGGCGCCGTTCCCAGCAGTTAGGCCTTTGTTACAGCACTACGTGGAAAATTTTGCGGAAGGATTTGGGGGTAAAGCCTTTTAAGATACAGCTGGTGCAAGAACTAAAGCCAGCCGACCTACCACAACGCCGAATTTTTGGTGAATGGGCTCTTGGAAAGCTGGCCGAGGATCCGCTTTTTTATCGAAAAATTGTGTTCAGCGATGAGGCTCATTTTTGGTTGAATGGGTACGTAAATAAGCAAAATTGCCTCATTTGGAGTGAAGATCAGCCAGAAGCATTGCAACAGCTACCAATGCATCCCGAAAGAGCCACTGTTTGGTGCGGTTTATGGGCCGGCGGCATTATTGGGCCATATTTCTTCAAAGATGATGCGAATCGCAGCGTTACTGTCAATGGTGAACGCTACCGAGCGATGATAACAAACTTTTTTTTGCCCGAAATGGAAGTTCTTGACTTGCATGATATGTGGTTTCAACAAGACGGTGCCACATGCCACACAGCACGCGAAACAATGGCGCAATTGCGAGGCGAGTTTGGTGAACAGTTAATTTCACGTTTCGGGCCGGTCAATTGGCCGCCTAGATCGTGCGATTTGACACCATTAGATTATTTTTTGTGGGGGTATGTCAAGGCTAATGTCTATAGGGACAAGCCCGCTTCGATTGACGCACTGGAAGCCAACATCCATGCATTCATTCGTGAGATACCGGCCGATATGTGTGAAAGAGTATGCCAAAATTGGACTCAGCGGATGGGCTACCTGAGACGCAGCCGCGGTCAACATTTGCATGAAATTATCTTTAAACATTAAATTGCAAGGTTCAAACTATCGATTCAAATAAAAATTTCATTCATTTTTTCGAATTTTTTGTGTTTTTTTTAAAAAAAAGTTCTAAGCCTCTTAAAAAATCACCCATTACAAAGGTGGGAGCTTTTAAATAGTTCCCGCTTACATTCAAAATTCATTTTTCTTATAAATGTTCATCGTATTTATACGATTTATTGATTAATATTTTTCTTACGCCTGCAGTTGCTCCCTATTCAATTACACAGGCAACTAAGTTGCCTAGTGGGCGCTATACCATATAACCCAATGTAATTGAATCGGGAGTTTCTCTTCTTACTGCACACAAATATTTCACTTTCATATCCGCAATTTCCATATACTAGTGTGTCTTAAAACAATTGTTAAATTTCGCCAACTCCCCTGGAGTAAAATGTTGCGGATTGATATGAATATCTTAAAAAAAATAGATTTGGCCACAAAGCCCTCTCAGAGAACCAAGCAGCCCTTATAAGACCTTGATCATCCCGGTCCTGCTGAATGGGGCAAAATCCATATTATCAAGAACGGATAAAAATTTGCTTGGGTGCTTTGAAAGGAAGATTCTGATTTTTGGTCCACTCCAAAGGAGTGTGGAGAATATTCAACAACGTGCTTTACGGGCTCTACAGCGAAGTCGACATAGGCAAAAAGCTGAAAATACAGCGGTTTGGTATGGCTGACACATGTAGCGGCTATGGGGAAACCGACGCACAGTGGGGCAGAAATGCCTGATTAACGGCGATAATCATAAAGCTTTTTGTTGCCTAAGCCAAAATATACTTTTCGAAAGGTTTTTTGTATGCTGAATTCGAATCTGAAGTAAAAAAAAACTCCACCACTTCAAGTTTTTTGAGATAATCCCGTTATAAAATTTTAAATAGTTTTTTTTAAAGTGTGAGGAATTTGGAATAGCAGAATAAAAACTCATTTGTGAATTTTCCTTATTTTAAACTCAATTTTAAACATTCTTATATCATTTTTTAGTTCAATATTCTTGTATAAAGTTACAATTATTGAAACATTTCAACACCTACATTTTGATTGAAGACAAATAATTTAGATTTTTAAATATGTTTTAATATCTGGAAAAAAAAAACAAACAAAAATAAAAAAAAACATTTCGTTTACCTTGATTTGGTGTAGTTACCAAATTATTTGTGCAACAGTTACTATTCTAGTTGCTAATAAATGGATCCGAAGATATTAACATTCGGTTCATAATGTGTATTAATGTGTCTTGTCTAGATGTTTTTCGATTAAAATATTCTCTGTACATTTTAAAATCCTTGGTTCGGGCTTCTTACGCTTATACACTTAATTCTCCATTGGACAATATACTTTGAGAAATTATTTCATGTCCATGAAGAATTTTATGAACTGAGGTGCTCATATAATACAACTTCGCAGTCTCAAGACAATACATTTTAAATTTAGGAGCGTCAATTCTAAATCCACTTGATAAGCACTGCAAAATTATATGAAATTTTTTTATCAGATTTTCATCAATACCGGTTATTTCGCTCGATTTTTTTAGAGTTTTTAAAAAACGCCTGGCTACATTTCCCGTATTTATATTGCCCAATTAACTTTGTTAATAAAATTAGCTCCGGGGATAACTTTTAAAGAAAGTAATGTCATATGTGTTATCTACAATAAATGCCCTTTCAATCCATATATATTTTATTTTAATCCACTCAGGGTTTTTCGCCCATATTTTTTTCGGCATTCTCCTTTAAACTGTGTGAATTCTTTTCTTAGCTCTCACACATTATTTTCAGTACAGTTTGTTCTTGTCATTAAAAATGTCTCAATATATTCAATTTTTTGTCAATATAGTTCTAAATTTACTGTTTAAAAAAGATTTCGCAGAGTTCCTGCCTTTTGCAAGAGAAAAACTGCATGTTGAATAATGAAAATGGTTTAATATTTTGCATACTTTTGAACACAAAAAAATTAAAAAAAAAATATTTTAGGTAAACATTTTTTTACTTTTAACTTCAGTTTCGAATAAAAAATCTATTTAACCAAGAAAAACACTTTAAATCTAATTTTAATGTTTGCCTAGTCAAAAAGTACCGTAATTTAAAAAATGTTTTATTGTTTTTATAAGGAACTGATATTTTTATATTTTTTTTTGACAAATTAACTACATAATCGAGTTAAACTAATGCTATTTAAAAGAACATACCTGATTCAACAAACTATGAAAAATTTTTGTATTAACAATAAATTTTCAATATAATTTTTGTATCACAATATAGGCCACTTATTTCGGTTAGTTTAACACAGAACCAAATTTTAACTAAACTGTCAACTTTGATGCCGAACTTGAATCATGTGAGGCATAATATCGGTTAATCGAAACAGTTATTTTTATTGAAATTGTTTACATTTAGAAAAAATGACTTCTCGCCGCTTCTGCTTAGGCAAGATCCCACTGTGCGACGATCCGTCCACACGTTCAAGGCGCACGGCACACAACGTAAATTTTTATTGATCTGGACGCGGCTTTAGAATATACCTCTGATGGTGTGCCAACCCACCTAAGGTGGCGCGCACAGGTGCAGAGCGACTTGGTGTGCGTAACCGGAATCAGCAAGCTAGGGACTGGAAGGGCTTGTTGGTTGTTGAGGCAGTCCTAAAGTAAAGTTAACTAAGTTCCGTTTCCATTTAAAGCGAGATGTCATCTTTGAATTCATTACAAGCAATGCGAATCTGGATATGATTATGCTTCCCAATTTTACCTCCCCGTTGAAAAAAACGCAGGGTTGAAACAAATGTTTAATTGTTTTCGGAGAAAATTCGAAACGTTTTCTAAAATTAAAGTTTTACCCCTACAGCAACAAAAAAAAAAACATTTGTATTTTTGCCTCTATTTTTACAACTTTCACACACAGTTTAAAGTAGATGTGCAACCTCTTTTATTTCAAACAAAATTTCTGCACTGCAAAAATTATAATTTATCTATTTATAAGTTAAAATTTTTGTTTAAATACCAAAATGCAAATTACTATTTTTTTTTAAATTAACCTACACAAAAAAATTATACTGCCTATTTCCATGCTTGTTTTAGAATTTTTCGCGCTGATAGATGCTTTACCACTAGGGAACCAGTCGTCAGGGCAATAAGGACGATCGTGATTAAGAAGTAATCAAAATCTTCTTTCAGTAAATCAAAAGTTTTTGACGGTGAAACTCTTGTAACAAACAAATCTTTAAGAAAAAAAATCACTTGATAAGTTTTACATGGGAATGATTAAAAAAAACTGGGCACATACCTAATCCCGTTGCAACAACGAGACACGTACTTTCCAAACCACTTGGAGCTGTGAATATATTTCTTATTCTTGCGATAGTCTGATTGTAGTTGACTATATTTTCTGTAGGAAGTGGCAGTTCTGGAATATAAGGGATGGAACCTTCTTCGCGAGCTTGATTAGGCATAGTAACCGGTCTGCGAGGATCTAAAAGCACCCATGGCATCTCTACAATGGCACCACTTGATGTTCCAACTTAAAATAATATAATAAAACAATAATTTATCAAAATTGTAAATTAAAAGAAAAAGAGAATTCTTACGGAGAACATGCTTATTTGTGATTCCACGTTCGGTGATGGTCTCTTTGAGTGTTTCAACAGGAGTTGGAATGATGTAAGATTGTCTTTCGACCAATGGCAATGTTGGCGCATTCAAGGAACTCCAAACGGTACTGTTCGTTTGAGTTTTACTCTCATATAGTTCAATGGTAGCTTGAATTTTAGGTGAATAATGATTTTTATTTATTCGAATTGATCACTTTTTAAAAGAAGTATTTTCCTATTAACTTGAGCCATGTTTTGGTGAGAGTGAATAGCCAACTCAGAAAAACTTTTACACGAAAACAATAACAAATCACTTTTTGTTTTGTGTACAAACAATAACAAAAGCTTTTTTAATCAATTTCTATTGTAATTATTTATTAGCGTGTACAAATTTGCTGAGCTTCTTATTCACATTTAAAAAAAAAGGCTAATTTAACATTACTGGTAGTCACAATATGACTATGAGTTAGATAAATAATATAAATACTTTTCTGAATATCACTACTCACTTATTTCAGTTCGGCGAACCTTGTCATTGTAATAGGTGTAGGCCAACCAATTTTCTGAGTGAACAATATTAAATGGCCCACGTACTTTGCGGTGCGTCATTGAGAACACAACTTGTCCAGAGACAACATCAATTAAATGCACATTCATTATATCTTAAAAAAAAATAGAAGTAGCAATCACTCACTAATTTGGTGAAAATAAAAGCAAGACATACATTTATGAATATTATCTACTGCCTGTGTAACAACGGCAACCAAATTTGGATTCATATACTTGTACATAACGGATCGGTCATTTAGAACTCTGCCCTGTGAGTGGACACGTTCGATTGGATTCTTCGAGGCGACAGCAATTATTTGATGTTCAGCACTGTGACCACCCAATCTCGCATTCCAAATCGGTTGTGTTGTAAGATGCTGTTGGATGATGATATTTTATATTTTTTTCATAAAACTCTTGAACTGTAACTGTTTAAAACTTACATCTCCGATTAGTTTAACAAGGAATCCATTTAGTTCAGCTGAAGCTTTTTCTGCTGTGAAAATGTACATTCCATTAGCCTTAAATAGAAAACAAATATTACTTCTTACAAAACTTTGATTGATATAAAAAATCCATTACATACCATAACCTTTGCATTGGAAGGAACTACATGAACATTGTTATGCTTATCCATAAGCAATATTCCTTTGATAAAATCGTTTTCGTTCTCACGGAGCATGCTCATTTGTTTGATTTGGTAATTTAATGAAGTCAAACCGTCTTTACTGGGCTTACCAGTAATGGGATTAAAGCTAAAAACCACACCGTTTCCAGTTTCCTTAACAAACAGAAAAACCAATTAAATATAAACATACCAAATGTCTTTAAAAAAAAAAAAAACTTACCACATTTTTGGCCACAACAGCGCACATTGGTTGTAATGGAAAATGCTTCGATGTCCGCTGTACAATCAGTCGCATATTTTGTTCATTTTCGAAGTTCCCTAATTTGGGTAGATATTGCATCCAGTGTTTTTTGCTGCTTATATTATCAATGCCAAAAAGTTTTCCAGCTTTGGTTAGTACAACAAGCATTTTGTGCAATCCAAAGGAATCACGGACAAGCCCAGCTTTTTGAGTTTCAGTTTGTGACGCACCAAAACCCATTACATGAAGGAAAAGACTTTTGGCTAGAGCACTTTGCCCAGTAATACGACGAATGAAGGCCCCAGCAATGTCACCTGAAGAAAATATACCATTTCATTAGTGAAAAGATAACCAAGTTTTGTTTTTGATAAAGCCGACACTCTTTGCTGTTACACAAATTACGCACAAATTAATTTTGCGTTTAAAAGAAAAAAAAAAACAAAAAAAATAATAAACAAAACTTAAAAATAATAAAATACATTTATGTATTTGAATACAACAACAAACTGAGCAAATATCATTTTAAGACTTTATTTTACTTACTCTCAATTCCGATTTCCTCTTCAAACAATGGGTAAGCATATGGAGCGAATTTTTAAAATTTGAGTTTTATTAAAATTGTTGTTGTAGTTGTATAAAAAAATACTTTCATATCTTAATTAAAATCTTAAAACTACTTATGTCGCCGGCCGCCAATAGCATTAAAACTTACGAACTTAAAATCTGAATAAAAGTTAATACTACAAGTGCTAAGTAAATAGATTATGGTTTATTAATACAGGGTGTCCTCTGGAAAGGTATACTACTTTGTTTGTTTATAATTTTTGATTAAATGAAAGAGAATGGATCTTATATTGATAAATGTTTTATTTAATGTCGGCAATAATGTATGGAATACAATATCAGGTAAATGTCTGTTATGGGGTTTTCCATTAATAAATTCAGATTTCAATTTAATTGATTTTTTTGGTGGCGAATGGAACACTTTTTCAAATCGATTTATTTTTGTCGTTGTATTCGTTTCTGTATTAATATTTCAAAAAAACTTCATCCCTTGATGCACTTTTAGAAGAAAAAGGTGAGCTTTCTGAAGTTGCCGATTAATTTTAAACCGGTTCTATTTATTATGAGCGATTATTTCTTACATATATTTTGTACATAATTTCCACACCTAAAATAAATCAATCAATTCAAAAAACATATTTGCAAACTGACAGCTGTAAATTATAGGTCTGTTTCTTTACTCGCCCGCGGGATCCCGTGGTATCCCAAATCTACCCGAAACGTGTTTCTTTACTTTTTTCTGGCACGAAAATGCCAGAGCTTTTGAATTTTTTGTTATTTAATTCATTTCCCCTCCAGCAAGAATCTACCCGAACATTAGGTCTGTTTCTTTACTTTTGGGAAAAGTTTGGGAAAAAGTTCGGGAAAAAGTTTGGGCTGGAGCTTTTTGATGTTGTTGTTGTAATTTTTGACCAGAAATAAAAAGTAAAGAAACGCATTTGGGATGTTTCTGATTGTCACTTACCATTTTGGGCTCTTTCAAAGGAACCAGGAGAAATATTTATTGTTATATTTGTTGCCATTGCTTCATTTTATAAATTTATTTTTTTTTGTTTTAATTTTATTTATGCAGACACTACTTGACAAGTTAATTTTCAAATTTTCCGATCAGCTGATTTCTTGTTTGACAAGCAAGAAAGTGCAGTAGGTAAGCAAGCGTTTCTGGTTTGTTTGCATAAATTTTGCTTTTCAAATATCCCTACAAAAAGAAGTCCGGAGCAGTCAAATCAGGCGACCGTGGAGGCCAATCAACATCACCATTTCTTGAAATGAATTGTTGTGGAAAGAGGTCTCGCAGTAATTCCATTGTAATCCTGGCTGTATAAGATGTGGCACCGTCTTGTTAATACCACATGTTAATCAAGCCCAAAACATGCATTTGTGAGGTTAAAAAGTTTTCAATCATATCACGATATCGCTCCATATTAACAGTTACCGTTACGCCGTTTTCCATTTTCAAAGAAGTAACACTTCCTTGAGCAGCAGTAATGTTTTCAGCAGATCTTGCAGTACGTTGTGGTCCATGCTTCGGCCTATCACCTACAGACCCTCTTTCTTCGAAATCATTCATGACACGATAAATAGTGCGTTTTGTTGTTTCTCCCAAAAATTTCACGTAACTTTCTCATCGTCACAGTAATCGATGATTGATTTTGATAAAATGTTTTAACGATTAAAACACGTTGGTTTATCGAATATTTTTACATAATAAATTTGCCACGTGTCTACTTCACGACTGCCAAATATGAACTGTCAAGAATAATGTTTACCAAAATGGCTACTACAAAGTAGTATACCTTCCCGGCGGACACCCTGTATATGGCAACTCTCCTAAGTGCACAATCAACAACATCAAGGCTCCTTATCACCAAGCTGCACGCAGAAGTTTAAATGCTTTCCCAACCACCCCAATACGTAACATAATAGCGGAAGCTGGTATACCCCTAGGAGAAGAACGTATTCTTGAAACCAGAGCAAAACTGTACGTTAAACTAGCCTTTAGCAAAGGCTCATTTATGGATGAAGACGTGACAAGTCTCAATAAATCTATATGTCATAAGAGTATCCCTTCTGCCATTTCTCCTGCCATGACACTCGCCGATTTTTTGGATCTTCCTGTTATAAAATACGAGAAATATTACACAGTATGCCCACCGTTGTCTATTGAAAATTCTGGCTTTATAATGGACATGGCGAGCACGAAAAGGCCCACACCTCTTCCAACATCTATCGATCACTGTTCCAGGACATAACTGATAGACTAGGATCCTAAAGTTGGAAAATGATTTTCACAGACGCTTCAAAAACCCAGCACAGCATATCGTTTGCATCGACTTATGAAGATGGCTCCTTTCTGTCCATAGAATTCCTGGATAATACTGCCTCCATTTTCAGTGCAGTAATAATAACAAAACTACGTGAAAACTTTGTGATTTGTTTCGGCAGTCCCAACAACAACACCGTCATTGTAAGCTAAATAAGGTACCACCTTATTAAAACTTATGTAAGAACATGCCGGCAATGAACGAGCTGATAAAGCAGCAAGTTCTGCTCATCTTTCCCCAATCCACTCTGGGCTTACACTGACTAAACGTGACCTATTACGTGAAGTTAATCGAAAAGTTAAGGCACACAAATTAAATGACTGGCAGAATTACCAATACTTTTACAGATTTATCAACAGATGAATAGACTACAGATGGTCAGACTACGACTAGTGCACACACCAGCACCTTTTAAAAAAAGAAAGCCCTCCAACTTGAGCTGGCTGCCATGCAGTTCTTTATGTTAAACACATCCTAGGAATTGGGGCATGCAGATACTCAACATCAAACACCATCTTATCCAATACAAACTCGTCAGCCACAGAAGCCTCAGCAGCTAAGTCCCTTACCAATATTAACATGTAAATTTTAATTTATACTTAATAAAGTTTAATAATAATAATAATAATAATTATACAAATACTACAAACAACGAAGGTTCTAGAAATGGCATTTTTGTCCAACATATCTATGGAAAAGCAAGAATAGTACAAAAAATAATTCTCGAAAAAAATTTGTTTACTCATGATTAATGTAGGGAGGTAGTTTTAAAACAGCAGAGGCACATGCCATATGTTATTTGAATATAGTCTGATGCCACTCTTTAGTTAGTTCTTTTTGTATGCAGATTAAAATAATAATGAGTAATTTTAATTGCTCTAAAAACAAACCAAAGGAAAAGTAATTTCCAGCTTAATGATTAAGAATTTTAATCTTTTTGGAGATAGTTCACATTGTAGGATTTTTGTCAAAAAAATTCATGTGAGTTGTTAATAAAAATTGCGTATTGACAAGGCCCTCCCAAGTCAGGTCAGGTTCGTATGTGTTGTCACTGTATGATTGGCTGAAGAAGGAGGCAAAAAGGTTACGGATTATTTAAGGGTCTGCAGAAGGAAAAGGCATCAGATTTTTTCTTAATATTAATTGTGTTAAAATCGAACCAAAAGTAGAATTCGCAAAAAAGGGAAAACACACACGACAGTCAATACGGTTAAACAACGACTCACTTTATTTTTCACAAAATAATTTTTACAAGACAAATCGCATCGTCACCTCCTCGCGGTGCCCGCTGGATATCCAACTAACGACGAGCGTTGGATCCATTCGATCCACGAGCTGAGTCACCTGAGTTATCTTTTCAGGAACTAGGAGCAAAAGAACAGAAATATCGCTCTGAATGCACTAGCTCACAATTAAATCCAAGAGCGTCTGACACATATTGTGCGGCACACTGGTCACCGTCTGTACCCTGTGGGGCGGCTGAATATAAACTATGGATAGAAGTAACTGACCTATTTATGGTACGAAAACAAAGTTAAAAAAATTATGGCAATGAACAAAACGACTAGATTAAATACCCCAGGTGGCAATCCAGTTAAACTGGTAAATCCACTCTCTTTAGAGGTCGGTCCTATGGATTCTGGGGAGGACCAATTATTGCTTATAAATATTGAGAGACGGAGTTCAAAGATGCAAAGAACTCCCCCAAACAAATTTACTTCAGGGGTTACATCACCGACAACCCCAAACAATACTATTGATGTTAAACACATCAGCGAAAAAGGGACCAAGAAAAATGAAGAGATCGACATTACAGATCAACAGAGTTCCATCGAAAACAAAGAGATAGACCAATCAAAATCAAAGAACTACTTTGAAGAATGGCAAATGGAAATAGCGGCAAGAAAACAACTTGAAGTTCTAGTTCAAAGTCTTCAGCTGCAAGTGAAAAAACTCGAAGAGAAAGTTTCCTTACTTGACAAGAAAGATTCAGAGTCCACGCTTCAGTTAAGTCCAAAATATATTGAGCGTGAATATCAAACTGATGAAGAAGAGCTCTTGTTTGAAACTGAGAAAAAGAAAAATAAGCGTATCACAAAGAAACGTAAACCAAACGGGAGTCCTGAGATTTGTTTAAGAAATCAGAAAAGCTCTAAAACCGAAAATAATAAAGAATTGTTAACAGAAACTAATGAAACGAATAATGTGGTAGCTGTTGTTAAATCAAATTCTCACGCTAAAGGCAGCAAAAAAATTACACCACCACCAATTATGATCTCAGGATTTCCAATTTTTGGAGATCTTAAGAAAATAATAGAAAATTGTACTAAAAAAGCTTGCAAATACACATCGTACAACAAAGACAACTGGAAAGTCACAGTCGAAGAAGCCGACGAATATAGATCTGTCACTGAAGAACTGAGCAAACACCAAATTCAATGGCACTCATATGAGAACAAAGCTACAAGGCCAATAAAAGTAGTAGCCAGAGGTCTTCATTCCTCGTGCTCTCCCGAGGAAGTAGTGGAAGATCTTGTACAAAAAGGCTTCCAAGCCCTTGATGCAGTCAATCTATTTAAAAATGAGACAATTAAAAACTCCTCTGGAGAATCCACGTCAAGTAAAAGGTTATTACCTTTATTCATGCTAACTTTTGACAGTAAACAAAGTGTCGAGGAGATTTATAAAGTAAGATCAATCTTGGGCATAGCTGTTAAAATTGAACCACTCCGAAAATCTAAAGTTGTTCCGCAGTGCAAACGTTGCCAAGCTTTTGGTCATACCCAAAAATACTGCAACCGCGAGTTTGCTTGTGTAAAGTGCGAAGGAAAACATGCAACTAAAAATTGTCCGATGAGCAAAGATCAGAAAGCAAAATGTGTGAACTGCCAGGGTAATCACCCGGCAAGCTATAGAGGCTGCCCAGTTGCCAAAAAATTCCAAGAGTTCAGAAGCAAAAATACATCTGCTAGAGACAAACCCAGAAAAACAGTAAATACCGATTTAAATGCTGAAAACAATACTAAGAATGAACCGCCTAAAAAAGCTGTTCAAAGTAAAAGCGATGAAAATAAAGCCTATTCTCAGATTCTAAAAAATGTGCGGAAGAATGAAGAGACTTCCATAAAAGAAATGCTACAACTCATTCTCCAAAGAATTGATAAACAGGATTTGAATATCAAACAGTTAAGCGAAAAAGTCGCTTTTAAAAAAACAATGATGGACAGAACACTTAAAATCGCTACATGGAATGCAAACGGTCTTTTACAACACTTATCCGAATTAAAAATCTTTTTAGATCTAGAACATATAGATATTTGCCTGGTGTCCGAAACTCATTTCTCCAATGGGCAAAGTCTAGATAATGTAATAGAACACTATTCATGTTACCACGCTCCACATCCAGCTGACAAGGCAAGAGGTGGATCGGCGATTCTTATTAAAGAAAGCTTAAAACATTATGAAGAAACCAAGCTTACTAATGAAAATATGCAAGTAACAACTATTAGTATTGGTATGAAAAAGAAAGAGTTTAAGATAGCAGCTATATACTGCCCACCAAGGCGATCCCCGACAGAAGATGACTATACAGATCTATTAAATCTTCTTGGGCATAACTTTCTTGTTGGTGGAGACTTCAATGCGAAACACACCCATTGGGGTTCAAGACTTATATCAACAAAAGGCAAAAGACTTTTCCAAGCAGGCCGTAAATACAATTGCGAATTCTATTCCTCTAGGTCGCCAACTTACTGGCCTTCCGATACTAACAAAATACCAGACCTTATTGACTTTTTCGTAGCTAAAGGAATTAAACGAAATCACATTAGTGTCGAAGGTAATTATGACTTGTCATCAGATCATACTCCAGTGATTCTATCACTAAGTGAATCGGAAGTAATAGAAAAAAGTAATCCAAAGCTTGTAAATAAGAAAACAAACTGGAGTGATTTTAGAGAAAGGCTTTTAAGTTTTATAAATTTAAGATCTCCCATGGATACAATCGAGCAAATTGACCATGAAGTGGAACAATTTATTGCTGATGTGCAACAGGCCGCTGAAGAAAGTACTCCAACATTTTCTAATAGAAGACAAAATGAAATAAAATATCCTTTAGAGATAAGAGAGTTGATAATAGAGAAAAGAAGAGCTCGAAGAAAATGGCAAAATACTAGATTTCCAGATGATAAAACAACGTTTAACCGTATAAGCAACAATCTTAAAAAACAAATTTATAAATTCAAAAATGATTCACTCAGTACATTCCTAAAGAATTTAACGACTGATGCTTCAACCGATTTTTCGCTATGGAAAGCAGCCAAGCGCCTGAAAAGACCGCAGTTACAAAACTCGCCCTTGAAATCTCAAGATGGGAAATGGATCGGTAACCCAAAAGAAAAAGCTAACCTTTTCGCGGAGCATCTTGCGAATGTTTTTAAGCCATATCCAACAAACGCGGCTGAAAATAGCTTACAGTTTGTTGATAAGATAGATGAAAGTGAAATACCAATTGTAAGATTAAAAGAAATAAAAAGTATGTGTTTACATCAACTATCAAATAAAAAATCACCAGGTTACGATCTAATTACTGCCCAGGTTATGAAAGAAATGCCTTTGAAAGCCTTCATAAAACTCCAATATATAATAAATGCATGCCTTAAGCAACGGTATGTCCCACACCATTGGAAAATTGCTGAAGTTATTGTCATACCCAAGCAAGGTAAGCCACCTACAGAAGTGACGTCTTACAGACCAATATCGCTTATACCAATTATGGCAAAAGTTTTTGAAAAACTGCTTCTGAAGAGACTTAGCAAAATTATAGAAGAAAGAAGGTTAATCCCAAATCATCAGTTTGGCTTTAGAAATAAACATTCCACGATAGACCAAGTTCATAGAATAACGGATGTAATAGAAAAAGCATTAGAAGAAAAACAAGTATGTTCGGCTATTTTCTTAGATGTTGCTCAAGCCTTTGACAAGGTTTGGCATGAGGGACTTGAGTACAAACTGCAAAGGGATCTTCCCAGACAGTACTATGAAATATTAAAATCGTACATCTCAGACCGATTGTTTAGAGTAAGGTACGATCAAGAATATTCGGAACTGAAGAAAATAGAAGCCGGTGTACCACAAGGAAGTGTCCTAGGTCCTACCCTGTATTTACTATACACAAGGGATATCCCAGTTGGTAATCACACCATAATGGCTACTTTTGCAGATGATACCGCAATTTTGGTACCCGACAAATGTGTCTCTAAAGCAGCAGTAAAACTGCAAAATGCCGTCGACACAGTCAGAGATTGGACCGAAAAATGGCGTATCAAACTCAATGAAACAAAATCTTCACATATAAACTTTACAAATAAAAAGATAAACAATATTCCAATATTCATTAATAATCAAGCTGTACCTTACGCCAATACGGCCAAATACCTTGGAATGACATTGGATGCAAAGCTAAAGTGGAAAGAGCACATCAAAAAGAAAAGAGAAGAACTAAACTTGAAATATAGAAAAATGTACTGGTTACTTGGTAACAACTCTGATTTATCAACCCAAAACAAAATAATGCTGTATAATCAAGTACTAAAGCCTGTTTGGACCTATGGTATCCAATTATGGGGCTGTACAAAGAAAACAAATACCGAAATCATCCAAAAATTCCAAAACAAAGTCCTTCGTGGAATAGTTAATGCACCTTGGTACATAAGAAATAGCGATCTACATCGTGACTTACAAATAGAAACGGTTACAGAAGTTGTTAAAAAATACGCTGTATCGCATAATCAGAGACTGCAAAGTCATACCAATTCTGAAATGGTGTTCGTCTTGAATACAAGAAACCAAGTTCGGAGATTAAGAAGAACCAAGCCTCATGAGCTTTCGGTCTAAAAAAACATGGGAAAGTATTAAAAGTTTAAACTGCCCCCAAAGTGATTTTACAAAGTTAAGAAAGAAAAATCTGATGTCGATCTCTCAAGATTGGTCCTGATAAAGAGGTGGTTTTAGTGGTTAAGAGTCCCACACTACTTGGTGTCGAATACTGCCAAGTGTCTTTTGAAGATTTCCTCCCGTCAAAAAAAAAAAAAAAAAAAAAAAAAAAAAAAACAAGACAAAATAAAAAATAATGCTAGATTGCATTTTCACAACACAAATATAAAATGTTGAAAGCTTGCATTTACTTCAAGAGTGACAACAGACACTTTTTTATAATCAAATTTAATGGAACACGAGAAGCGTGAACTACAAAATTTTCGTCTGGTCACACACTTGATATAACAAAACTATGAAGAATTATTTGATTTCAAAAGAATGCTGAAGGTATTAAATTTATATTCTTTCAAAGGAATGCTGAAGGCATTAAATTTATACAAACTGAATTGATCTGCATTCTATCTAGATACTTATGGTAGAATGACTCACAGAAATTGGAGAAGCTAGAGGAAGATTGCTGGTAGAAGGAAATATCTAAAGCAGACCTAGATTTTAGATAAGTTTTCCCTTAGCCTTTTTCTGACATTACGAAGTGTTCGCAATTTCTTATTATACCAAGCAGAACAATATGAACAGTTTTTGCGAGGCACATATGGAACACACTGAATGAGACAGTCAAAGATGGCTGAGAAAAAGAAAGAAACAGCGATGTCGATGGGAGTTTTATTGTTTAAGAAAAGGCTAAAATCAATATTATTGATAAGACGGTAAAGTTGGACGAAGTCAGCTTTTCGGAAGTTGAAAGAAAGGGAGTTCTCAGAATCATAAGTTATAATTTCATGACCATATTTAAAGGTCAGAGCGAGAGGGGGATGGTAGAGATCAAGGGTAGAGAGAAGATGGGTACTTTTGGTAACGACCGAGTTAAAGGGGTCAGATGAGAAAATGAGGTCGAGTTGCCTACATAAATTGTTGGTGACGCCACTAATTGAAAAAGACCACAGTCAAAAAAACGGTCAATTATAAGAGATTCTTAGAAGGTACAAACGATGATTCATCCTCGGATGGAACCCAACATAGGTTGTGGAGGTTAAAGTCTCCAACAATTATGAAATCATCATCTGGTTTAGCTACGTCTATGAGAGAGTCCAGAGCATCAACAGCCAAATGATATACTTGGACGGATTGAGAAGGACGAATATAACAGCATAAAATATAAACACTCCCATTAGATATAGATATTTTAGCACTGGCAAATTCACAAGAAGGAGCGTTAGATATTTTAATAAGAGTTGGGTCCAGACGATGGTGTACGCCAATAGGAACATCGCGGCCGGAGGGGGCGTCGTAATAGTCCTGACCATCAGCACGAAAGACGAACAAATCGGAAGTGAATAATTCGCCGTCTAGGAAGCTAGGACAAAGGTTAGTTTCAGTAAGGGGAAAGATGTCATATGCTAGTTTCTGAGCGTTAAAAAACACGTTCATAGTTTTGGTTCGAAGAACTCTGACATTCTGGTAGTAACTTGGTGTAGATTCAATTTCTAGATTTGTGTTTGTAGTTGTTTGTAGTTTTTGAAATTGTTGCGAGTATTTTGAAGGTAAGATGTACGTTTGTAGCTGATGTGGGAGGCAAATGTACGAAGGTCGTTGGATACTGTGGTGGGTGAGATGTTAAAACTCACATGACACTGGGTGTAGATGCTTTTTAGGGCTCAGTTGGAGCGAAACAATAACGTTAGTTTTGATTTTGCCATCAATGCAAAAGGAATCTGATTTATCATGAAGATATGCTAAGTACAAACGAACGAGTTTATGATCAAGAAGTCTTGCCCTAATATTACGTCCATCGAGGTCAGTTATCGTTGGCGTAGGGTCAGCTTATTTAGACGTTAATTTCACATTGGGATGGACCATTAATAGGAGGGACAGTTGGTGAAGAATAAGTTTTGGATGAGAAAGTGGCTGGGGTGTGTGGGTGTGAATGAAGTTGGGGTATTTAACGCCGGAGGATGGAGCGCCGAATTTGTACGTGTTAGAGTTAGATAGGTCAAACGACACTCGTTTTGCTGGAGGTTTTGAGGAAAGTTAGAGATATTGTTGGTTTGTTTTGAAAAGATGAGATAATAGTAGTAAATTGTGAAAAGTGTCTTTTTTTAGTTCAGTTAGGATCTGCAAGATTAAAGTTAAACCCGAGTTAACTCATCAAATTTGCTGAATTCACTCTGGATTAACTGAACAGATGCTTTTGATGTTATATCCATCGAGTTTGTTTAGTCGTTCCGCATACATTCTACACTGAATAACTGATTCCATAATGTGTCAAAAAACAATTATTTGGATATTAGATAATATATACGATACCATTTCATCTCACTTTTCTAACTAAAACGTGGAATATGCCATCCACCTTTAAGGTGCTCTGGAAAAGATGCCCAAATTAAGTTAGTTGTGCCATTATTTTAATTCTTTGCAGTTATATAACCTCCTAACGCTTACTCTTAAAAAGAACAACTTTTTAAAGACATGTTTGTTTATGATCCCTTTAAATTGACATTTCCCTTTACAAAATTAAACACAACTTACCGGGTTTGTTTTTCATCTCACTCTCAATGGCTCCCTCTTCATCGGCCAATGGTAAGTCGATAAATTCAACTGCTACTATATTGGCTAACGATTCTTCACGAGCCCAACGAATTTTATCTAAAAACAGGCCAAACAAATGATAAAAAGAGCGAACAAAAAAAACACCCTTATTTTTTATACTTTGCTGGACTGACAGAATAGCCTCATCACTTGTGGATAAAATGAATGCACATCCTTTGCCATCATTACGACCAGAAACGCAGTCGAAGGACTGTAGGATTGGCTCTCCGTAATAACCAGGATAAGCAACAACGTTTTGCAGTTCCTTGATATTCTCGCAGGTCTTTGAATTGAAAGCACTGATGGTGAGGACCTAGAAAAAGAATCTATATAATCAACACAAATTTCTTTTTAGTCAGATTCTTACATGGTTTTCAAGTGTGGATTGCAATAGCACTCCTATTTGGTTGTAAGCAGCTTTAAGGTAACTACCTCCTTTGGCAAGTGAACATACTTTAACAGAATCATCAACACTGACCAATTGTCCTTCGATAATGACAATACCGTCTTCACCCTGAAAAATTATGGCTCTTTTAAATCAATTACTTTGAAAATTCGACAAATTGTACCTTAAGAGCATGCGGTGTTGATTTTGGCACACTTATAAGTTGTTTTTTCATTATGTTTGCATCAGTTGATACCAAGTTCAAACTTATCAACTGACTTCCTTCAAGGCAGAAGTAGTAGAAACCAGCTAGCATGCATTTCTCTTGATTAATCCATGGCGCTATGATTTTTGTGGTAGAAGCATCAGCCAACTGACCAGACGTGGCAAAGTATCTGGTAATTTCTAAGTGCGAACCCCATACTGGAATCACATGATACAGCATTGTATTGGAATAGAACCAAAAGGCTCCGTCGGCTTTATCTGGATTGACTGGCATCAATGACCATTCCCATTCGATATTTCCACTGGCGGCATTCCATCCGCGAACAATTGCGGGAGCTACACCCTGAACAGTAAGCAAATCAAAGTCATGGTTCGAGTTGCGTCTAGCGGCAGCTGTGCCAGTTGATTGTTCATTATAATTGTAACTAAATTTAATATCACCACGTGGACTTTTTTCGAGGATTTGTCGCCACTGAATATTGCCAGACTTGGGGCACAGCGATGCGAAAACATTTTCCGTTGTGGTTACAAGCAAACGACTATTAGGAGCGCCCAAATCAAGATAAGCTGAGATGAGGCTGCCAATGTGCTGATTTCTCCTAAAATTCAAGAGTATTTTTTATATTGGGATAAAATGTACGTCTGATTAAATTTTATCTTAATTGATAAATTAATAGGGGATGATTGAGGTTGACCGGGAAACTTACCAATCGAATTTTTTTATCTGATCTTCATACAGACCACTGGTTTGTTGAATGAAAAGTAATCCGAATAGGATTGTGGTGTAGTTTAAGATATTTTTTAAAGTCATTTCAATGTTTTATTGCAACACATGGGATATTTATTCAACTATTTCAAAAAATCATTCCCTATTTCGACTAGAGAAAAAAATCATGAATTTTATGACAAGAAAAAATGGTTTTTTCTTATGTCACTTTGACAGCTGGAGCACACCACCAAGCGGCAAATAGCGGAGTACACATTGATATTTCTCCACAGGGTATTCACTACAAATAGAGCCTTTTACAGAAGCCGTTTTTTTTATTATCAGAGATGATCCATATAACGGGTGATTTTTAAGCTGGTTTGGTTTTGGCAACACTGGTTTTGACAGCTGACGTGTGTTTAGTACCTTGTGTCACTGTCAAACAGCTTCAGTTTGGTTTGCAATTTAACCATGGATCGTCTTACAAATGAACAACGCTTGCAAATTATTGAATTTTACTATCAAAATTCGTGCTCGGTTCGAAATGTTCATCGCGCGCTGCTTGTGTTCAGCGATGAGGCTCATTTTTGGTTGAATGGGTACGTAAATAAGCAAAATTGCCGCATTTGGAGTGAAGATCAGCCAGAAGCATTGCAACAGCTACCAATGCATCCCGAAAAAGCCACTGTTTGGTGCGGTTTATGGGCGGCGGCATTATTGGGCCATATTTCTTCAAAGATGATGCGAATCGCAGCGTTACTGTCAATGGTGAACGCTACCGAGCGATGATAACAAACTTTTTTTTGCCCGAAATGGAAGTTCTTGACTTGCATGATATGTGGTTTCAACAAGACGGTGCCACATGCCACACAGCACGCGAAACAATGGCGCAATTGCGAGGCGAGTTTGGTGAACAGTTAATTTCACGTTTCGGGCCGGTCAATTGGCCGCTTAGATCGTGCGATTTGACACCATTAGATTATTTTTTGTAGGGGTATATCAAGGCTAATGTCTATAGGGACAAGCCCGCTTCGATTGACGCACTGGAAGCCAACATCCATGCATTCATTCGTGAGATACCGGCCGATATGTGTGAAAGAGTATGCCAAAATTGGACTCAGCGGATGGGCTACCTGAGACGCAGCCGCGGTCAACATTTGCATGAAATTATCTTTAAACATTAAATTGCAAGGTTCAAACTATCGATTCAAATAAATATTTCATTCATTTTTTCGAATTTTTTGTGTTTTTTTTTTAAAAAAAAGTTCTAAACCTCTTAAAAAATCACCCGTTAGATCATCAAAATACATGCATTACAACAACAACACGCGATCCTGCTTTCTATCGGGATCACGTTCCATGAACCAAAAGTTTACTTTTTGCTATTGCTTCTCAGCTTTGCGAATTGTTAGGAATTGTGAATTGTATAGTGTTAGGAAAAAAGAAAAGTAATAAATGAAAAATAAATAAACGTAAGGAAAAAAGAGACGGGTATACAACGCACAGTTGTCACGAAGATCAGTATTGTTTTATTTTCACTAGATGATCTATATGGAACATCGGCAATAATAAAATACGGCTAAAGAAATTTCGTTGCGTAAAAAAGAGAAGGAATCCACCCTAATTTCACTGATGGGCCAGTTTCATTTACTATTTTTGGATTAAGCACGGAACGTGTGAGTGAGATTTATATGGATTTTAAAGGTTGTGAGATAGGCAGTTCACAGTTCAATAAAACGACCTTCAGTAAAAAGACCAATGTAATCAGACACTTACCTCAATATTAGCCGTGTTTTATTATCTACGGATCTGGATCAGAATCATCCCATGAAAATAAAGCGATACGGATCTAAGTGCCAACTACTGTGCTGTATGTATACCTATCTCTATTTGCCTTACGTTGGTTTATTTTTCATGTAAAGCTAGGACCGCACTCGGCGGAACTGCACTTCAGCGGAACTAAACTTCACGACTTAAGGCTGACCCAAACCAACGCGAAACATTCGGCGCGACAACGAAACTTCCGCCTGTCTTAATTTATTTACATGGAGATTAATGGGAGCACCCACACTGGCGCGATGCGAATCTTCGAACATTATTCAGTCGTCGTATATTCGCGCGAATGTTTCGCGTTGGTTTGGGACAGCCTTTATTTGTGGGAAATTGTATGAGCTATATCGCACTAAGCGACAACTGCACTTCACGACGCGACACTATTCGACAAAGTTGGTAATCTGACCAACTGTGTCGCGACGTGAAGTTTCGTTCAGTTTCGTGCGAAAGTGCGCACGGTATCGCTGAAGTGCAGTTCCGCCTAGTGCGGTTCTACCTTAATTGTTGTCTTTTTTCTTCACACTTCATTTCACACTAGCTTACCATGAGAAGCCATCTACCCGCAAGAGTGGGAACTTATTTTCGGATCTTCAAAATAGATCCAAATAGAGAGCATCCCAAAGTTGTTGTTGTATTACGTATTAAAAAAAAGATCCTGATCCAGATCCATAGACATTAAAACACATTTAAAAGCAGGTTTAAAATAAAAGAATTAAAATATTTTCTTTATTAATTTATTACAAAAAAAAAAGTTTAGTTCTAATACAAAATTATCGCGTCCTCACTCGCACTCAACGTCTATATTCAAACCTTCTGATGCAACTCCCTCTCTCAATTGTCTGCATTACTAAAGGCTTAACTACATTCAACTCACTTTTGTACAAAAGTGAACCAAATGTTTTGTCTTTTTTTAACGCACTACTCAATTCTATCTGCTTTCTCAAATTTTACAAAAGTAAAAGTTAAAGCGCTCTTAACTTTTACTTTTGTACAAAAGTAGAACACCAATACCCATAAGCAATTAATTTTAGAAACGACTCATGGTTGTCACTGCGGATGGGGAAATTTTAAGGGAACAAACCATACCTAGACATATATCACGATTTTGTTTTGGTTTCGGTAAATCTTTTATAAATATAAATTACGACAACAAAATTAAATGCAAAGATGATGACGAATATAAAATGTAATTTATTAAAAAGAAAACAGATACAGAAAAATAATTCCCCAAATTTTTTGTTACAGTTCTTCAGCCGGCGGCCGAATTCTTCTTCATGGGAATCTTGATGCAGATGACTGGGCCGGGATTCTGGGGTATCGGTAGGTAGGAACAGTTCGTTCGGTTGTTTTATGTGAAGCCAGTGTTACGAATTGGATGTAACTCGCTGGAAATGCCTTTGGATTTATTAGGCAATTTTTTAAGTAAGACGGCCCAAGACCAGAGGAGGCACTGATCTCTATAATTCATAAGTTGTGTTCCTTTATGAGCTCAATTATCTACTGCAAGTACTTCTGGGTTCTGGCTGCAGCCAACTACTTCTATTTTACTGTCGAAGTAGTTCAGTTATGTAGTAACTCAATGTATCAACACAAGAAAAAGACAACACAAGAAAAGATCTCGCCGAATAGACCTAATATCAGTGATTTGAATCGAGAACTACCATGCTTAACAAAACGATTCGTCTCCTCAGCGCGTCCATTGTGTTCTAGGAATCGAAACAGGAAAAAGTACGAAAAGAAAACGTCAGAAATCAGAATATTTTGACGTTCATTTTCAACTTAAGTTTTCATCCCCCATTTCTCGTTCAGCAGGGCTTAGGGCAAACATTTTAGCCATATCTAAAGCAAAGCAATAAAATTAAATTTTATTGTAGAAAATAACTCCCACCTTAAGCCCAAATCCACACACCCAGTTCAATATATCCCTTCACGACGAAGCGACAAGCCGGCAAATCTTGAATTCATCCCAAAGAAAAATAATTTTTTTGGTGAAAATATGCATTACTAACAGAAAGAAGAACCTAGTATTTGTTTCTATTTTTAAAAGAAATTCTAATAAAAAGTTTTGTACACTAAGAAATAAATAAACACCGTCCACCTACTGAATGAATGTGCTCAGAGCATTCATAGAACTCATCAAAATGCTTTACAATCTTCTTTGGTATTCGGCCAACTTGGTCACATTTCTGTTTAATCTATTTTGGCTCATCTGCACATTAGCTTCAGCTGGAATACCATGGTTCACATTGATTCTGGTCACAGTATGTATTGCTTCAAAATTCATCAAATTAAAGAGTCCCAATGAGAAGATGCTCACCAGTTTACTGGGCGGTGATTCAGTGGATGACTTGTCATATTGGCCTATTGCTAATCGTGGGGGTGCTTATGATGCGCCTGAAAATTCAATGGCAGCGCTTAGAAAGGTAAAATGGTTGATAATCATTCCATTAATTGTTTTTTTTTATTGATTTTTCGCACTGAAGTGTTCGTTGAAGGGATTTAGGAACGTCCTTCTCGATGCAGGACTTACATCTTGTGGTGAAGTTGTATTGCTGCACAAGACGACTTTGGAAAAGGCTGGGCTGAGTGGGAGTGTACACAAACATACATTGGATGCGTTGCAGGAAATCAATTTTTCGGAGCTACATCCTTTGGGGTAAGCCAAACACAAGGAAAGTGAATGGAGTAACTAGAGATTGCTTATATTTTCTTAACTTTCAGCCCCCAATTCGAGCCTGAAACTGCTGTTACATTGACAAGTTTGATGGAAATGTTAGAAAAGAGCAATTTAACAATATTTCTGTTCATATCAGACACAAGTGCTAAAATGCTAGAGAAGCTTAAAAGTGTGATGAAAACAAATGAGCAATTCACAAGGCGCACAATACTTATTAGTCGATCCCCAATCGCTATCTACCAGGTAAGCCAAGCTATTTGTCAAAACAAAGTGAACGCCATAACTTCTTTACTAGTTATTTATCCAATTAGGTTTTGTTCTTTAACTTAACCTCTCAACGTATCTAAGTAAAAATAAATTGTAGGCGCGACAGTATGTATACAATCATGGCTTAAAGAATTACTCTCTAAAACATTCCTGTCTGCGAGTTGTTATTAGACAGGAATCGAGAGGCTGTCGAATCAGAACGGCTAAGATAAAAGGCACTTTTTCATGACATGAGATACATTTGAAAGATTTGTCACTTCCTCGCAAGAAGCATTACCCCTAAGAAACTCTTTAAAGTGCAATAAATATGGAAAGCTCCAGCAATATAGTCCACCGCACTAACAATTACGTCAACAGGTACTACATGTAAATTGGTGCTGCGTTAGAAGAAAAATAAAGCCCATGGTTCCCAATTTTATCGAAAGAATTGTTAAAAATTAAATAAATTCATGCTACTTGAGGAAATTTTGTAACTCATCTAGAATGTGTAGTTGGCATTCAACTATTTCTTTTTTCAAATTTTCTCAAAAACAGCTCTTCCAATTTTGATTACGATATTAAATTCTGGTTTTTGGCAACCGAATAGGAGAAAAGTGCCTTATATTTCGGTTATTCGAGAAAAGCTTGTCTCGTTAATAACTTGATCGAATTTGTTATTAATTTGCAGTTGTTTACTCATACTGCCCACGATTGCAAAACCGAAAACTCATATTCGAAAAAGTAAACATTATTAAGTTATTGTAACTTCGAGAAAAAAAAACTCGTTAAATATTCTTGTTGTTTCTTAAAGTTGTTTTGATGCTTTTCGACTTTACTTCAGAATCAAAGTTAGATTCGAAAATGTTCTTTATTTGTTATAAAAATCATTTTATTTTTAAATCTTAACCCTTTTTCTTTAATTTTTAAGCTACGAAAATTGCACCCGGAATTGATTTGTGGACTCTGGACTGAAAAAACTCTCTCACTGGCTGTTTTAAAAGCATCGACTCTTATTACATCGATATACGGTGCCATTTTCCGAAATATCATTGCTCCAGTTATTGGTATTAGCTTGGTTTTCATCAGCAAAGACGAATTTAACTTGTAAGTATAAATAGAAATATCAAATTTTTAGTTTCGTAGAAATGTATAAGGTACAAATTTTGTTTTATAAAAAAAAAATTAAAATTAAAAAAATTACAAACTAATTGGAATGGCGATAGTAGCATGCGCAATGGATCCATTCAATTATTTTCCATCGTAGGAAATCAAATTTATAATAAATCAAGAAAGAGAGAGAGAAAAGAAGAATTCTTTTCCATTTTTGATGAAAATTACTTACCCTTATTACGGTTGTCGTTATACTAAAACGACAGTTACACGATATGTCTCTAGAAGGTACAATTGACTGTATAATAAAACTAAAACTTTGGGGTGCTCACCGCTCTCCATCCTTCTCGCAATTATAACAATATTTGTATATTGCAACGCCAATTGGAGCTTCTAGAGCCGAGTCGTTTTGGAAAAACAAAAACCGTAATAAAGGTGATTAGTTACCTTTTCGATTCGTAATCGGGTAGGTTCGATACGTATAAACGCTTCTGGATGCTTCTGTTATCAAATCCAGAAGAATTTTCTCTTATTTTCAGGACAAGAAATTTCATTTTGAAACCCATCGAAAAGGCCAAAAGTTTTAGTACCCGCTCGTATGACCTCCGATTAGATGCTGTTGTCGAAATTATTTATTTGTTCGTAAGAGTAGTGAGGTAGGTAGGACTTTGTCTACTTGATCCGGTATTACTCCGACAGCAAAACCAGGGGCCGAATTACCGAATCAGTTATCGAGTAATACGTGACTGAATTATGTGAGTTTGGCATTACCGCTCACGTTATGGAGTCATCATCCCCATAGGTTTTACTCTGACGGCACTTTTTTTCACTGAAGGCACTCACTCGACCAGTCACTGATGCGGTAATTTGGCCCCAGCTCTGAAATCAAATGAAGAATGACTTTTGCTAATCCCGAATACTGAAACTTTACTATGTATTACGATTCTAAAGTAGAATAAAGTTTAATATTGTCACCTTTCTTAAAAAAAACTTCTATTCGGAAGTAACAATTTTTTCCGGAGAGATAAAAATCCAGGACAAATTTTTAAATGAACTTTGCATGGAACATCATCAAATTTTTCATAAAATTTGTATTGATTTTATTATTGTATTAGGCGGATGAAAATGCTTCAGGGTTAAGGCTATTTTAAGAGGAAAATAAGTTGGTTGATATTTGGTCTGACGACTCAGGTAAAGCGCATAGAATGCTCTGACTGAAAAAAACTATTAAATCCACCCCTATAGGGGATCGCCGGCCGCGGGCGATTTGCTATGAATTTTCAAAGTTTCAGGAATTGTTGAGCCACAGGCTATTTTTAACGAGTTTTGCCCCACTTTCATTTCAATATACCAGCCATTTTTCGATTCCTCTTATTTATTTTATTATATACTTATGAAATAATAAATTTTTTTTTTTTTTTTCTTTTCAGACACATTGCCGAACTGTGGCGAAATGTCGGTGTACGACCGATCGTCTACAATGTAAACTCACCGAACGAAAAACGCTACTTCCAAAAAACCATGAAAACTCAATATCTTACTGACTCTTTGCGTTCAGAGCCTCATCTGATAATGAGAACTTAACAATAGAATCATTTCCATCGAGAAAGGATGGTTGCATAAACTAAAATTAATACAACAAAGAAAAATAACTTTTGCATTTAAGCCCTTTACAGATAATTTTTTCCAGCTCCAAAACTATTATACCTTTTAGTTAGTTAGTAAGAGTGTTATAATTATTTAAAGCATATATGTATGTATATTCAATTCACATCCCGGAAATTATTGCAACATAGTGTTTTTGTGTCTATTTATTTTTGTTGTAAACGTATTTCCATTTGAACTAAATGAAAAAAGGTGCTTTTAGCACTGTTTTATTTATTATTAACGCTTTATTTTTTTCATAAATCACCATTGTGTATTTTATTTTATATTTTTCTACCAGAATGGAAAAAAAAAACATCGAGTATTATATCCCACAAAGATCGTTATTGTTTAATCTATGTTTTTAACATATAGTACATTTATTTTTGTTTTATATTTTTATTTAACAGTTATAAACTGTATTTTTTTGTTTAATGCTATTGCATGTCAAGCTTTATAAATATTTTATTTTATTTAAATTTCAGAACAAATTATTTATTTGTAGTGTATTTAAATTTGTATCACTAAGCCTTACATTTTTTGAATAAACGCTTTGATTTACATATTTGAGGCATCACATACATACATACATTTTTTTATATTTTTGTTGTTTTCAATTTTCTACTAGAAAGCATATAATATATAATATGTATATTTTTTGATACTTCAAGAAATTTTTAATTGAAGAATGCTTTTGCATTTTTAAAATTTTCTTATTACACCCTACTGCGAAATTTATATGTTGATCTGTCCTTGGAACCAAAATATACTCTTCCAAATACTTTTGATGCTAAATCACTTTAGAGTTTCAAAAATGAAAAAAAAAACGAATTTTTTGAATTTTTTGAGGTTATGTAATAACGCGACAATTTATTACGATTTCTGTTTTTATTAATATTCTTTTTCAAAATTCTGTTTAAATCTTTCCAATATTTCTTTTACTCTTCGAAAAAGCCTTAGATTACATAATTACAAAAAAAACGCTAATATGGTAATATTTATACCAAATAAATTGAAAGGATTTAATTTGAATTTTGAAAAAGAAGAGTCGCTGCAAATTGTGTTCAATGAAAAAAAAAATATGTAATGAAGAAGCAATTCAGAGGTCGAATCTAAATTCAGGGCATCAAAAACCTTCGGATGAGTATAGACTGTTCCCAGGGAAAAAATTGTACCGATCAGTGTTATTGCATATGTATGTTTGTTTGCATCGGAAAAGAATGTCTCATTTATAGTGCATCATCCTAAATCCTTAATAGATATATCGATTTCATCACACAAAATTCTCATTTTCTTTAAAGAGTGTTTAAGAGAGAAAATTGTATCACCGCTAGGAAAAATAAAGAATTTGCGAAATTGTATTTAAATTGTTTTTTTTTTTTCATTTAAAATGTTTCTATCTGATTTGTGAGTATTATTAGTTAAATTTTACACCACATAATCTATGTTTTCAAGATTTATTATTTATCTTTCAAAAACACACAGCGTCGTTGTTGTAGACCTGTCTGTTATCTGATGGTGTTTGCCATCGATTCTGCATAGAAAATATTCGATTCTGTTTAGAAAAAAATCGGTTTCTTTTTTGAAAGGAATTCGCCATAAGACACCTCAGGAATGGCATTTTACTATGAGATAGTGGATATTTTTTAAATGATTGGGCGCGTTCGGGCAACTATCCAAAGCTATCCGGATAGGTTTGTGTTGTTGTAATCGCATAGAAAAATGCAGCTGATAAACCAATCAGCTGTTGTCAGAAACAAATCCCAAGCTATCCTAAAATTTTTTAAACTATCCGATGGAAATTTGGGGAACAGCTGATCACAGCTGATTATACCTACAGCCGACTACTTATTTTGCTTTTTGGTGTCGCGTCTGATTTTGTTTGTTTAAAGAATAAAATAACAAATAAGGGTTAAAATGTATACGAGTGTGATATTAAATGGTACTGAATACTTAATTGATGATTCAGAAGGGATTTGCAATAAAATTAAAATCAAATCGTCGCGTTAAAAACTCAATAGTTTTCCCTTTAATTAGCTGCCTTGTCTTTTAACAGCAAATAACGGGTGATTTTTTGGCTGGTTTGGTTTTGGCAACACTGGTTTTGACAGCTGACGTGTGTTTAGTACCTTGTGTCACTGTCAAACAGCTTCAGTTTGGTTTGCAATTTAACCATGGATCGTCTTACAAATGAACAACGCTTGCAAATTATTGAATTTTACTATCAAAATTCGTGCTCGGTTCGAAATGTTCATCGCGCGCTGCTTGTGTTCAGCGATGAGGCTCATTTTCGGTTGAATGGGTACGTAAATAAGCAAAATTGCCTCATTTGGAGTGAAGATCAGCCAGAAGCATTGCAACAGCTACCAATGCATCCCGAAAAAGCCACTGTTTGGTGCGGTTTATGGGCCGGCGCCATTATTGGGCCTATTTCTTCAAAGATGATGCGAATCGCAGCGTTACTGTCAATGGTGAACGCTACCGAGCGATGATAACAAACTTTTTTTTGCCCGAAATGGAAGTTCTTGACTCGCATGATATGTGGTTTCAACAAGACGGTGCCACATGCCACACAGCACGCGAAACAATGGCGCAATTGCCAGGCGAGTTTGGTGAACAGTTAATTTCACGTTTCGGGCCGGTCAATTGGCCGCCTAGATCGTGCGATTTGACACCATTAGATTATTTTTTGTGGGGGTATGTCAAGGCTAATGTCTATAGGGACAAGCCCGCTTCGATTGACGCACTGGAAGCCAACATCCATGCATTCATTCGTGAGATACCGGCCGATATGTGTGAAAGAGTATGCCAAAATTGGACTCAGCGGATGGGCTACCTGAGACGCAGCCGCGGTCAACATTTGCATGAAATTATCTTTAAACATTAAATTGCAAGGTTCAAACTATCGTTTCAAATAAATATTTCATTCATTTTTTCGAATTTTTTGTGTTTTTTTTTTTTAAAAAGTTCTAAACCTCTTAAAAAATCACCCATTATAACCTATCTGGTTTTGGTCGTTCGAAAACATATCGGATACTAAGGTATCTTGGTTAGCCTATCGGATTGGCACCCGAACGTGGCCATTACCACATTAGTGCCTGATTACATGGGTCGTTTTACTGAAGAGCGCATCGGTGAGACAGGTAGATTTTATGTGCGTAAAAAAGAGAAGGTAGATTCCAACCAAATTTCACCGATGCGCCAGTTTCATTTAATATTTTCGGATTCAGCATGAAACGTGTGAGTGAGATATATATGGATTTTAAGTGTGTGAGATAAGGAAGGGTAGATTGAAAAGAAAGGATTTTTCTTCATCGTGTAATCACGAGTTCAGTAAAACGACCTTCAGTAAAAAAAACCCATGTAATCAGGCACCATCTCCATTGAGCGATCCACAAACAAGAACAGAAAGTTTATACAAAGTCACAAATAAGTAGAGGAAATTTTATTGAGAAATGTTTTGGACTATCGAAAAGGCATTGTTAGGCATTGGAATGGGGTTGGGTAGTAAATTCCGATTGCCAAAATCCTAAATATGCCAAAAATCCCGATTGCCAAAATCCCAAAAATCCCGTGTACCAAAATTCCAAATGGCAAAATCCCGAATGGACAAAATCCCTAATGCCAAAATCCCGAATGGCTATAAAATCCCGAATGCCATAATCCAGAATGGCTTAGTACTTTTTTTTTTATTAAAAAAGGACTTGCTTAGTACTTTGTTGGCATTAAAAAAGGACTAAGCCATTCAAGATCATGGCATTCGGGATTTTAGCCATTTGAGATTGTGGCATTCGGGATTATGTCCATTCGGGATTTTGCCATTCGGACTTTTGGTAGGCACACGGGATTTTTGTTATATTTGGTATTTTGGCAATCGGGATTTCGTACCCAACCTAATTCAAATGCCTAACAATGCCTTTTCTAAGGTATCTATCTTTTTTCTTCTTTATTGAAGTTGAATTCTATGTTCTCCAATTATTTTTATTTTTTAAAATTAATTCAAAATAAAATAAAAATAATTATATTTTCAGTTTAAAAATTACAAGCTCCAGTTGTTACAGACTCAACTTTTTGCAATTCTTCTTCAACTGCCTGTATAGGGACTTCAGGAGTTACTTCAGCAGACTCAAACTCAGGCTGGTTTTCTATCATATCAAGCATCTCTTCAACTTCAACATAAGATAGTGCATAAGTATGTCCTAGATGATATACGAGTATAAATAATCGAAAATATATAAAAAATGTTTTAAATCAAGGTAGCTACAAACCTGTGACTGTATTACTGTCATTTGTAGATTCCAAACCACCAATATTGGAGCACATTCCTAATATTTTCTCTTTAACTGCTGCATAAGGAAAGGGATTGGCTGGTCCTCCACCGACTTTGTATAGGTTTTGCCGGTTTAATACTGTTTTTTTTTGTGCTTTTTTTAGGCTCTCGTTCGCTCATTAAAATTTTAATTTTAGGATTCTTGGGTTTTTCAATGAAACCCCACTATAGATGCGTTGAATATGAGATAGGAGAGAAATTTCTTTCCTTCTTGGTCACCGCGTCAGGCTTCTTGTTTTCGATAACACTTTTGAATCTAAAGGCGATATCGACCAAGCAGCGCGCCTTAGGCGATGGAAAGTTGACCGACATATCTCTTTTTTTAATAATTGTTTTATTTTCTATATCGATCGTTACAAAATGCACTTTTTAAATTTATTCACATAGGTATACCAATGCCATGATATACCATAAATCAAACACGACTAAAAGAGACTTTTTAATTCTGTTATATTTTTATATTTTTTTTGAATTTGACATCATCTCATATTATTCTATAGAATAATTAACTGAGTGTTTATTTTTGATTGAAAAATTCAATGCTGTTATCATATCGTTTAGGAATCTAATAACTTTATTCCTTTGAATGTAAACTGACTCTGATGATTGGAAAAGTCGGCTCTTAAGATACTTATTGTAGTCTTTGTAATTGTAGATTATTTCACTTAGTAAATATGACGTATCTGGTTTATTAACAATCTATTGCCTTTTTTTGCATCCTTCAAATCAACCCGTAGGTATATCAAATTAAAATCAGGTAGCAGCCAGCAGGGTCTGTTATTCAAGATTACCTCATGAATATTTGTGTCATCCTTATAGATGAAGCTCAAAAGCAGAAGCATTATTCAGCTATGCAAATGAAAGACTTGGTTTCAATAGTTAATAAATATAAATAAGCTTATATTTATTCATAATTATCTAATATTTACAAAATATTTTCTAAACTAATATTTTCAAGTACATATGTATAGTTATCACCTTTAGATTAATTTTAATGTGAACATTACAAGAAAAATCACAGACAAAATAAATTTTAATATTTGAACGATAAGTTGGTGTTTATTTGTTTAAAGTCTTTTGATAAATGAAAAAGATTTTTATTTTATTGAAAAATATAAAAAAACCTTTTCATTGATCAAAAAAGTTTAAATTTAAATTCACCTTGATTAAAATCACAATACCTATAAAAATAAATATTGAACAGGAATGTTCCTAATTGTATTTATAACAAATATTATATTGACTTTTAAAAATTCAGAAGGGTGCACTTGAGATTGATTTTAGAACATGCGAGTATCAAATCCTTATAGGGTCCCAAATCTGCACCTTACAATTTCATTTTAACTCTATTGTTAAAAAGGCCAGTTTTGTTTATTTTTTTTTTTTAATTCAAGAATTCTTGTTTCACTTTTTCTTTGTCTTAAAATAAACCAGAAAGGTCAATCAAAAAATTTTGCAAAGTAGAATCTTGCTTTTCTGACCTCAGCCCTACAGAAGCCCCCTTCTCCGAAAGCAAAATTTGTTTTTATGGCAACATTCATAATATGTATCGACCTTAAAAACTGATGGACATTTTTGTAAACATCCAACATTCTACATAGATTACACCAAATGTATGAAAAGAGATATTTCAATCATTTAGCTTTTTTTCACTTTTAACAAAAGACTGAGCCGGAGTTGAAGCTGGTGTCGGGAAGATCGAGTTTTGCGATGGTAGACCTAACACTCCACCAGCTCCTCCGGCTCCGGCTCCGAAGCCAAAAAGACCATCTGGATAAAGGTTTTGATAGAATAATGGATTCTGTAACTGGAACATAGCCATTAAGTGAGTTAGCTGGAAATTTGGTGTTGCAATTCCATCCTGTGAAGTACTATTCATCTGGGGTAGAAATGGTGGGAACGGAAGTCCGATTGGTGGAAGACAAGCTGTCGTTGTTTGCTCTAATGCTTCCATTTTCAGTTTTTTTGCCTCGTTAGATAATTGCTGGAAGTTTAAAATTCAGTTGGTTTCGCATGTTATAGTTTCTCAATTTTTCACTTACAATTTTCTTTGGTGGCCTGCCTCGTTTTCGAGCTAAAAATTGAAAATTATTCGATTCAGCTGTTAGTGACGAGAGAGGTGTGGAAACATCAGCTTGAAATGAAGGTTTTGGCGAATCATCTTCACTGCTGTCCTTCTGTGCTCTCTTGAAATTACTATAAGCCTGTTCCCCATCCAGGCGGTCATGTTTTCGCTTGTGACTTACAAGTTGACTACTTGAATGTAAAATATAACTACAGTTTTCACGAACACAGTGAATGTGGTTACAAACAGTCGAGAATCGGCAATTCTCGAAAGGACACGCTTCGGTTTTGAGGATTTTCTTAAAGCCATCCTGAGTTAGACGTTCATCGCGTAAATGATAGGACTTGTGTTTTTCTATACTCAAAGAAAAAAAAAATTTAAAAGAAAGTCTTTGGATTAGAGAATCTTATTCGGAAATTACCCATATCAGCTTTGTTCTTGAAGGTGAATTGACAATTTTCCCTTCGGCAGTGGTAGTGAGATGTTTTCTTCTCATAAAATGGACAGCTTTCTGTTTTGCAATCTTCTATCGCCCGAAAACGTTTAAATCTTTAATTCGAAAAGAGATTACATATTTGCATAAGATGTGAATTAAGGTAGGTATTACAAAATAAAGATTAACTGTACTAACCCTTCTTGGATGATCTCTGAATTTTTTCGATGATAATTTGCATGCATTTGTACATCACTTGTGCTAACATAGACTTTTGGACAACCTTCTTCCACACAATGATAGTGTGTTTGCTTCCAATTGTATATGCATCCAGGTTTAAAGGACTGCGAGCAATTGTCGGATGAGGAAAACCGTAAAAATCCGTATGCCAGACTTTCCTTGCGCTTCTTATGCCATTTTAGATGACGAATTATTTCGTCTCTTTTGGTAAGTACTTTACCGCAGCACGGTTGGTCATAGCAATGGAAATGCTCACGGATGTGTTCTTGGCGGCAAGTTATACTTTCGCATTCCAAGTAAGATGGGAATTTTTTCAAGTACTTCAGACTTTCTTCATCTGGAAAAAAAAGTCAAGTAAATTTTTTTTTTCTTCGTAGTTAATTAATTTTTAAATTAAAAATAAATAATAAGAGACCTAAATGGCTGCCTTGTGGAACACCATAGTTAACATTAAATTCAGAGTAAACAAAATTCGATAGACCCGCATCTAGCGAGCCCCCGTTTGAGCTCTGAGCTAAAAAAGAAATACAAAGTTGAGAGCTCGGAGCGCTCCGAGTTAAAAAAATAACATAGTTCTTTTTTGGACAGCTCAGTGCCCCGCTCGGAGCTAAAAAAAAGAAAAACGCCTAATGTAAACGCTCAAAAAACTGTCAGAATAATGGAAAAATTCATTCTTTTGGTAGTTTCCTGACAAAAAATTGCCAATTTGTCAGTCATGTAGATCCAGCATTACCTACTGTAAAATCAGCATACATACAATTTATTTCTTGTTTTCGATTTTTATTGGATTCAGGACAGATGAAGTAAAATTAAACAGTTTTCAAAAAAATTGATGAATTTTTATAACAAAAAAACAATATGGCTTTTAAAACTATTTTTCTAAAGCAAGAAATCAGATGAGTTTAATGGATTTAAATAAATAAATTTAGTGACGCGACAGATCACGGAGAGCCATCAGGGTCTATAGTGACTTAAAACTCTCAACCACTTCTGTGTGTGGTTGTGGAGGGGATCTACAATTTTCCGCTTACCATGGGAAGCCAAATTGGACCATATTTCACCAAAACTGACCACACGAGGGTACAATGTGCGATATACACACAATAAAAAGAACATAACTTCCTTGAGACAAACTTTTCGAAATAAATGCATTTCGCTCATAGCTTCTTTAAAGCTTTTGTAAGCAGGCTTTACATTAAATCTTGGACAGAGCTTTTTAATCGAAGCTTTTACTTATCTTTTATTTCATGTGCTTCTATAAACGAATTTAAGGAGGCTTTATCGAAAAATTAACGAAATTGTTAAACATTATGCTTGCATTAAATTTCAAATTCCACTTCTAATAGGTTTAAAAGAAGCTGTGTACGAAACCATAGCTTCGAAAATGAACAATTTCGATACAAAAACTGAATACAAGCCCTATAGAAATAATAAATTCAAGAAATTGAAAAACTGGACCTTATAGAGGAAAAATTGTTAGTTGGGTGAGGTGAGAGGCACTTACTCATGACAAGGGATACTCTTGGAGAATTTGTCACTTCCTCGCAAGAGGCAGTAGCCAATTTTCTTTATGTGGACGAGGCTGTGAATTGAACTAACCCCTCTGGCATGATAGTCCTACGCACTAACTATCACGCCACTGGCTACTGCTAGGGTTATAAAAAAACAAATTTCTTGTAGTAACCCTTGGCGTAGTGGTTAGTGCATTGGATATTCCCGCTGGAGGTTCTTCCTATGTATAAAAAAATACTCATTTTTTCCTGGATATTGCCTCTTGAAAGGAAGTTCTAGAGTATAGGTATCTCATGGTAAAATACCTCTTATATATAATATAAGGCAGAACATTTTACTTCCCCCAACTTACAACAAGCACATATATGGGCGAGAAGGTAAGTCACTCTAGGCAGTGGGTCTCCACAAGCTGTCGCACTACCATAATTAATTATAACGTCTAGCAGTAGCCAATTTATTGATTTTGAATGGCAGAATAATTTTAGTTTTAAGAAGGAACTCACAGTTGAAACTTATAAGACTATAGTAACTGAAAATTGAGAATTCAATTGGTTGCGCACTCTTACCCAACGCCATGCCCACTTTTAACCTAAAAGCGAGCACACTTGTTTTGGTTTTTAATAAAATAATTCTAAATAAAGTGCTCACAGATAATACATACATAGTTTGTTTTAGTTTTGTAGCTGAAAAATTATTTACTATAAAATTATATTTTACTTACTTTGCAATATGCTATCCACTCCTGCAGCTCCACTGGCACCATTATTCGAATCAAAGATCTGTAAAAAAAAGTAAAATATACACATATCAGATGAATTTTTGGAAATGGTCCATTTAACAGATTTGTAAAAAAAAAAAATAACTTTGAAACTTTATTCTCTTGGAGCTTCTAAAGCACTAATAAATAATAAATAATAAATCTAATAATTCTTACAAATGTATGTAACATTTGACGCTGAGCTTATACTGATTAAAGATAACCGATTTGTTTGATTTTCATTTATTAATAGGGTTGTATGGATTAACAAACACATAAAGGGCCTTATTTAAATTTTAAATCGCGACCGGCCTAATTTCATTTTAAAAATCAAATAAGGTCGCGTGGACTAATTTTATTTTTGACGGCTCCTTATTTCATTTTTAAAATGAAATAAGGCCGCGCGGTCTATTTTCATTTATTGATTGCGGCCTAAATGTACATACATGACCTAGATTTCGCGCAGAAAATGTTGTACTAAACTGTTCTGGACAACTTCATTCCCTACAAAGTGTAAAACAGTTTAGGTCAATGTTTTGTCTGATAGAACACACGTTCAATCACAAAATCTGAAAATTAAGATCTGAATTTATGCTGTTGAACGCACAATTAATCTGATTTTTCGTCGAAAGTTTTTGTGTCAAATGCTAGCATTTACCTCAAGGATTTACGTTTAAAAGAAACAAAATAGAACTTTAATTATATTCTTAAATTAAAAATTAAGCGTCAGTAGTTTTGGTGGTGATTTATTTAACTAAATCAGCAACAAATTACAGCAAGACTGTGTGAAGTTTAATAAAAAAGTAATTCCACAATATTGCGATGCAGAATTCTGGGAACATTTTTCAACGAATAATTAATCTTTTGATTTAAAACACTTAACAAGAAACAATAAGTTCTTTTATGTAAAAAGTATTAATTTAATGTTAGTGATAAAAAATAATCACCACAAATCAACCACTAACAATGAGCGAAAATCATATAGTTGAACTTCTATGTATAGTTATAGTACTTCAACATTTCCCCCACCACTAGCACTTTATTCTGAATTTTCCGATAAGAATTTTTGGCTGAAAATTCAGACGAAACGTTAGCAAATGTAACTAAAAGTAACTAAAAGTCATCTAACTTTTTATGGCAGCTGGCCAATCAGAAGCTCCAAAAATTCAGAAATCTGTAAATTCAGATTTAAAACGTAATGGGTTGAACGCGCTCATTTTGACAGTTGCTATATGCTATCGATAAAATGGATGTATTCAGCGATATGTAGATGGAAATTATTAACAACTACATTAAAAAGTGAATTTCAAAATAAATGTTAGTTAGGAGTCACCTATGTATATAGATATATTCATAGTTAAGGTAGAGAGCCAATAGCTATCACTTAAGCAAATATCGCAAGCAAACGGAAAGACATTTATAATGCACTAAGGTAAAAAGAACCATCTATCTCTTTATTGTATTCCCATATCATTTCACCAAATAACAGTTTTACTTGAGAGAGGTGCACTCGGGAGTGATGATCCTCATTACACAATACGTATAACAATCCGCCATTATGAGTGCATCGTTATGATTTCTTTGTAATCCCAATATTTTCATACGGCCATTTAAGTCCAATTAATTAAGTGTCCTTTCGACAATTAAAGTTCTACCTCTAGCCGTCGACATTTTGTTTATGTAGTCACTTTTTTCAACTTGCTTTTTTGTACGACAGTTTTAAACTTAAAATTCAACTGTCACAATATAAAAGCACATAATAAATATTATGATGTTCAACAGACTCACACACACCATAATTATAGGATAACTGCGGTAAATACGGCAAATATGTTATCTTATATTTTCCTACTGGAAAAGCGAAGGTTCCATTAATTTCGAACTTAATGGTTTTGATATACATATTTTAAAATAGAGACCCAGGCAGGCGCGGATCTAGGATTTCAGTTTGGAGGGGGCACGTTACCCGAGGACAAAAAGATATAAAATGCATGCAATTCCTGGAGATGAGAAAAGAATCGGACTTACATTTAGATATCAATATAATATCGTTGAGCACGGTGATGTTATCAGAAAAGACACAAAATGAAAACATTGCAATTTTTAAGTATAAAATTGATTTTTTTAATGAATATACATACTAAGCTGTTTCTAGATTCAAACTCTGGTTCAATATTTCATCTACAAAAATACAAAAAAAGCCCCAAGATCAAGACGATACCGAGACGAGAATAAGTTAACGAGACCGAGACGACTATGAAAACTTAAGGTCGCCTGAATTTTATTTACTAAATTCGTCCGTGATTCTATCAGTTTCAGCAGTTTATCAGAGCTTACTCAAAGCGCCGCCGTTTACTTACAGAGAGTATATCCGATGTACGGATTCATACTGTAATAACGAGAATTGGGAGAACGCTACACCCGTTCCTGATCCAGAGATACCAGATAATATCAAAATCTACTAAAAATAATAAAAATGTAAATTAAACAAGATTTTGATTAAAATAAACTTCGTTAGATCAAACCCAGGTAGACCAGCGAGCAAAGTTTCAGACTTTGATAAAAATTACGTCAAGTTCCCATAGATGTACAAATTAAGATACTTTGCGTTTGCATGCATCTGGATTTTTTTCTGAATATTTCGGACTACAGCTAATAAACCTATTTTTAGGTATGTCTAACTTAAGGCAGTTGCCCAACTCCGAAACCTTATTTATAAATATTTTCCATCGATTGTCTAACTAAGACACTGCAGTTGGATGTATAAACCAGTTCTAAAGTGAGTATACGTCCAACGCCAAATGTAAGTCTAGAAACGAATTGAAAATTATTCTTGAAATGAATGATATGTTCATTGAACATATCCACGAAAGTCCGCGAAATGGAAAGATTAAAGGGATATTAGTATATCAATAACAGGATATATTTAGACAACTGATGAACTGAGATAAACTGAATAAGAGGTTTTAATTTTTAGATGTGTAAACATCTGTGCTGGCGGTAGAGTGAAATAAAAACGTTGAGTTTCCTATGTGCGACGTTACGAGGTCACACTTTACAATGTAGCACGTTACGTTACGAAAATCTCCATAGTAGGATTTTGGGTACGTTCAGCGACAAAAATCTGAAGATCCACTTCAAGCAAACTAGTTCGTTTTGGATCCGTGCACGAGTCAAGAACGTATGGTCGACTTCGCATACGGATCCAACACCCTCAAAACTGCGGCACTCACACAATTTTTTAAATTGTCAAATGTCCATATAGTTTCTTGGTAAATTTTTGCAAGTGTTCTTTTTTTTTTTGCGCAAATATTTTGATATTTTTTTGATACTTTGTTGTGCTTTAATTTATATTTTTATTTATGTGAAACCAAAATTTTAAATTGGGTTAAATTTAAAAGAAGAACGAAAAGGCTATGTGCGGGTAATAAAACCTACTACCACATCTACCGTTTACACCACCCTGGTAGATATTTAGCACAAGGTGGTCCATTCCATATTAGCGAAAAACTGACTGTTTTATTTACAAAAAAGTTAAGGGTGGGTCATATTTGGGACACTAAGGGCCAGTTTCACAGTCGACACTTATCGGAATAAGTGGCACTTAAGTTTCTCATATTAGGACTTTAGGCTTAGTTTCATAGCCAGCGTAAGTGGAACTTAAGTCACCATCATCGGAGACTTAAGTGCCACTTGCTCGGGTAAGTATGCACTGTGACATTGTGCATTATTTTTTCACATTGCTCACTTAAGTGCCACTTTTCTGACTATGAAACTGGCCCTTACTCTAACTGGAATTAAGTTTTTTGTTTGACTTCAATTACCACATTAAATACGTAACAAAATAAAAAAAATAAATATTGTAAACATACCACAAAATTGCTTTCAATCTTCACTGCCACTTTCGATTCGGGATTTTCTTCACTGACACCCGCATCCGACGATGCCTTGAACATTTTTTGTGAAAAACTCGAATCTTCACTATCCACAAACACATTTAGAGATTTCGTATTATCTTCTGACAGATCTTGTCCACTTGTGGATCTCGATGATGACAGCACATTTCCATGTTTCATCGGAGTAATAGGCTTAAATTTTGAAAATTATATCCAAATAAATTAACACACACACACTTTTAATTTATTTTATGCTTTCAAAAAATTCTCACCATTATCGGCGATGAAAACGAATCTGTACTCTCTAAAACTGGCCCCAACAGTTTTGAATCATCCCCACTGCTCGTACAACCAGATGTTCCAGTTGAATGCAATGGCTCCTCTTCCTCCACATCCGCACCCGTGTCCGCATCCGCATCTACATCCGGCACCGCCTGCGCACTTTGTTTATCACTTGTCACCCCCACATTCTCATAAATTTCATTTGAAGTTCTTGTCACTTTTTCTTGTGGTGTCGAAGTCACTGTTGATGATTGAAGGAAACTCTTTGAAAAATTAACAGGATTATTAATAGAATTATTGTCATTATGATAAATCAATTGTTGTTGCAATGCACTGTTATTGTGTGTATTTAAATAAAGATCATTATCACTGGTAGTGTTAATGATATTGCTACTAATACTACTAATACTACAACTACTAGCACTACTACTACAATTGTTTGGACTCTGATGTTGTTCTTGGGGTGTTGGGTGTTTTTTCAACATTAAAGAAGCCAAATCAGTTGTCATATTATCCTTGTTTTGTTGTTGTAAAGTTTGTTGTTGAATTAATTGTTGCTGTTGTTGTTGAATTAAATTCATCATATAGAGCTGCATTAGAAATTCCAATTGGTTAGCCATTTTCACACTCGACACGATAAAAAAAAAATCACCAACAAACAAAAACAAATTAAAATTTAACAAAATTTAAAACACAAAATAGAAAACAAAAATTGTTGTATATTAAAAGAGAATGTCTTTTTTTTGGTTGTTGCTGGAATGTGGAAATAAAATCTCAGAAATTCTGTGATTTTAATGTATCAAGCTTGGCAATGAAGCACAAACTGAATTATCCATCGGCCAGACACCTCAGCATATTGATAATTTTTACTTTAAAAAATCTAACAACCAAATTCAACCCTCTCTCTTTTTTTAAAGTCCATTGAGTTTTTTTTTTTTTTTTTAAATTAAATTCTCCTCATTCTCACGCACACAATAAAAAATGAGAGGAAATCGTTTTAAAAAAAAAATAAAACTAAAAAATCTCATCGATCAAGGAACAAGCATCCCTTATCAAAAGAAAAGGGGTTGCATATTGCATAACACAAACACAACTCACATTACCGATCTATTTCTATTTGGCTTCGTCATCCCTTAATAATCACCATCTCTCCTTAAAAAACTTAAGTCTCTGGAAAATATATATGTACTTTTTTTTTTTATTAATTTGAAGGAGAAATTATGACATCTCTTCTTTCAGAATCTTTTCCTTAAACAAGATAAGATATGTCTCATACTTCCCCTGACAAAAATTCTCTCCTCTTCGATCAATGATCCCATGAGATGAATTCATTAAAAAATTGCATCAAAACACATCCTTTGGACCATGAAAAGGAGCAGAGTTCCTGTTGTTTAAAATATTCAAATAAAATAAAAGAAAACGGAAACGTTTTTGTAAAATGAGGTGAAAACTAGATTTTAGTATGAACACTGATATTGTGGTTGACCTTATATTGTGGTCAAAGATTTGACCTCCTAGATTATAAGGTTATAGAGTACAAAAATAGCACCTCAAACAACATATTAATCTAAGATCTAAGAGTGGATACATGTACATATATATGCGTGGTGATGTTTAACGACAGGTTTGTTCTTCTCATAAAGCCTTTGGTGGAGATGGGTAGGTAGAAAATAGCCACCCTTATTCTGTAAGGCGTTTTAGTAAAACGACACTAAAACGACACGGCTCTAGAAGTGGCAATTGGAGTTTTAGTAAAACGACTACCGTCTAAATGGTTAGAAGGTTAAAGAACGAAGAGAACGGTAAAGTTTATGTTTTACTCAAATGCCATTTAACGCTTTTGGGGCCGTATCGTTTTCGTAAAACGCCTAACGGAATAAGGGTGATTGATTTTACGATTTATGTGTCAGGGGCCATATTCTCTGATTCTTAGGACCTTAATGTTGAAGTTCTCCGAATAATAGAACTCAAGGTATAAAGAAACCATATCGAACAATATAGATTTTTTTTTAGAGATTTTAAACAAAGCTAAAATTCAAATAACAAAAGTCTCTAAAAAAACCGCTTTGGCGTATACCCAATAGTTGTTTCCAATAGTTTTAGTTGCTTTTAAATTCATATCTATATAGTCTAGTCATTTAAGACATTATGACTCTGGACAAATTTCGGTGGAAAACTTAGCTTTGGTATAGAGCTTCCGTTTTGATGTTCTTAAGAAAGGAGACTTAAGCCTCTAGTACGCTGCTGAGGCGAAACGATAAATCCCATACCAAAAGGACGCAACGTTATCATAAACGAAAATTTCCGTTCTGCTTTTCGTTTTGCAGTACGCTGTTCGGCGAGCGAAATTGATAATAATTGTAGCAGATTATTTCGAGAAGTCTCCGCCATAAATTAAAATGGCTGCCGGGGATTCTCATCTTCATGTGGCTAATCTGTGCCTGGGGGCTGGGATTCAAAGATTCTCTTGGCTGGAGCATTATTGTCGATTCGTTCGATGTGTCCGAGCCAATGCAGTCGGCGTGTTTTTGCTGTTTGGACTATGTCACCCACATCTTGGTACAGCTCATACAGTACACGGTTGAATGTCTCCTCGATTCGCCCTCCTCGCACATAGGACCAAATATCCGTCGAAATTATTGCTATAAATAGTGACGTTTTGTTCAGGGACAGATGCTTGTTTGTTTGCTGATAGCAGATACTTGGTCTTTTCGTCATTTACTTCAAGGCCAACAAGCTTTGCCTATTCTTCAATCGCCACCGCCGGCCGTGAAGGACTCTATAATGGCACTTTGGGAGCGGCCTATGATGTTTATATTACCAATTAGTGTTAACACCTGCTCTACACACTATCTGCTCCAGAACGAGATTGAAGAAGTCACATGATAGCGCATCTCCTTGTCGAAACCCTGTACAATATCCTAAATGCCTGACAGTAATCAAAATTTTGTGTTCAGCCGATTGTCAGATATATACCTGATTATTTCAATATTGTGTGAAAATTAAAGACAGTATACCTACATATGCGTGTTTATTGAGAAATGTTTAGCTAGCGCAGTGAAAATTCCTTCGCTAGACCCAATAGCTAGCCACTTTATTTCTGACTTGTGGCCGATTTCATAAAGCCCTTTTAACAATTTAACAGGCTTTTAAATCTTAAAATGACGTTTGTTCCATATGAAATACGTCAAATTTAAAAACCTGTTAAATATTTGTGAAACCGAACAATACTCTCTCTTGGCTTTATTGTTCTTGTTTACCGAAGGAAACTAGATATAATACTTTCCAATAAAGCACGCCTAGTGACGTTTCTTAGAATAATATGTCTGTTTGTTAACTTGCAACTTCTTGGTACTTTTGGCTACTTGTCAAAAATTTTATCTGGGATTTGACAGCAAGTTGTGCTTCGTCGTACGACGTTTTTAGTTACCAAACAAACATAATTGCTGTGCCTGTTTACTTCCCAATACTATCAATTTCTATCAATTTAAGTCCAAAGTTTTGCCAAAGTTCATCTAATAAAACAAAATTGGACTAAAATTGGTAGAAATTGGCATGAGTTTGGACAAATAGGGAAATAGAAGTTTTTGTCAGACAAAATTGTCAGTTCACAGGGTTGTAAGATATTCGTGACATTACTGACACATCTCACAATATGGTCAGAACTGACAACCATCGGTTCTTTACTTCAGGTCAGATTCGAAATCAGGACCCATGTTCTTTAACTCTCGCATCGATAAAATCAGTAGAGAAACGATGAAAAATTGAAACAAATCATATGAGTTTTGTTCCATTTTTCATCGTTTCTCTACTGATTTTATCGATGTGAGAGCTAAAGAATATGGGTCCAGGACATCAAAACTTCGGTAATATTCAACCAAAATTTAGAAGAAAATTAAATAGAAGAAGTTACAACATCAGCCCAGCAGTTATGGTTATTGGTAGATATTTATTCAATTTTGAATTCATTGGATGAACGGAAGTAAGTAGTAATTTTCCTATAAAATGATTGAATAAAATCTGGGGTTCGTTTTTTTTCTAATCCAAAACTTGCAATAACAGACTTATGACATTTAAATGCAAAAAAGATTGAACTTATTTACAGAATTCCATAAAGCCGTTAAAAGGGTCGTTTCGTTTGTTTTTCACACACATCCGCTGCAGAGCGGAAATAGGATATTTGGGGATTTTTGTCATTTCCCTTACAACTATAACGAATCTCAACGATTAGGTATAACAAAATCCATCCTCCTGTCGTTTTTTTTTCCAAAATGAATGCACATTTTTCGTAGATTGTGCGATTGGTGCGATCCCGCAATTTTTTAAAAATTTGCTTTTCACACAACACATGCCAAAATGTGCCAAAATCTAAAATTAACATGACAATCCCTTGGGTTTAAATTAAACATTAAAAGAAGCCCGGTTCAACGATCGGAAATTTGCATAAATATATTAAAGCAAAAAAGGATATTTTTTTAAACACATTTCGCACATATCATGTGCGTCAAAGACCCCTACAAACACCATAAAATGAATCGGAGTTGATTTTCTCTCTCACTCACTCAAATTAAATCCTTCCTTACAATTAGGGTGCATTTTATGAATAAATTAAATGTTTTCACAAAAAAAAAAAAAAAAAAATTGCAAGGATCAAGTTCCACTCTATACTACCATCAAGAACAAGGTTCACCTCATTTATGGCTCGTGCAGTGTTATGCAAATTAAGTTGAACGATGCGATGTCCTGACACTGGGTTGTATTTTTATTGATTCGTGATTATTGGAAGCCCTCTGGTTCGATATGGTTTGTCAGTTGATTGGAGAATTTAATTGAAAAGTTCTTGAGGATTATTATTTTGTTGTCAAGGACTGACGGGATGTGTGTACTACATTTGCTTAAGTGTGCGGGAACGTGTATGTTTGTTACGTATATCTTTCTCTAGTGAATTTATTTTAATTGAACTCACTTTTAATACAATCGGAAAAAAAATGTCACGTCCTGAAACGGAGATGTTTTGATGAACGATTTGTTAGACGAAAATGTATGTATATGGTGCCTTTATTTGTTTGAAAAGTTGTAACCGTTTTTTTTTTTTTAATTTACATATTTTTGTATATTGATTATCAAAGGGGATTTTGGTATGTTGAATTCTAATATTAATACCTATATATGTAATAGAATACGGTCTTAAAGAAATTATTTGTATTTGATTTGAATATGGCTTTAAGAACTACAATCGTTTTGTAACTGTTTCTTGTTTTGTTATATTCAGTGTGGTTTAATTCAAGTCGAGCCAATGAAGTTTTTTATTTTCCAAATTCAGAAACAGGTCCGATTGTATTGAACGATTTTATTTAATACAAAAAATCAAAAATATTGTAAAGGGTGATTTGGATCTAGTATTTGGATGAATATGAGGGCATATTCAAATCATGCCATGGTATGTACTTACATATACATATGTTCGTAGTCATCAGTTGCTTTGTTCTTCAAATTGTCATAAATATGGCATTAGTTCATATGGTGCTATATGGAAGACGAAAAAGTTTGTATAATTTTTACTAAAAAAAAGGCATAAAAACATAAGGTTTTATTCTTTAGGTATCTATACTGGTTATACTGGGTATCACGTCACAACTTGCCCTATAAATATGTACGATCATATTGTTATTTTAAGACCTGAGTTTAAACCATTCCCAGCCCTCATCCACTTGACTAATCCTCCAAGAGTGCCTCTTGCCTTGGATAAGTTTCTCTCACATTAGCCGTACTGATTCGGCAGAAAATTGTAGGTCCCCTAAGCTACTGCAAAAAAACAACACGCACACAAGAATGGTTGAGAGTTGTAAGCCACTATACTCACTATAGGCCCTAACTCTCCACTAGCTGTCGTCGTGCCACCAAATTTAATTTAATTTTAATTAATACTTTTTCCAACGTTTATTTTCCGGCCTCTTAAGACGTTGCTTTTTTTCCAAATCAAGAAAGATATAGGTACCTACATATGCAAGTATCCGAAAATTAAAATTTTTAGAGGTTGAAACGGTTTTTTCGATCGGGCGTGAAAAAATGTATGATAAAAATATACTCCCTGAAATTCTATAGTCATTAGAATCCTGTTGCAGCATTTTTGGGCTGTGGGATTTAAGCACCCCATATATGGGATATTCGCAAAAAAAGTAAGAATACCTTAAGGTTCAGTAAGTTTTAAAAAAAGGTCAGCTTAGTTTCAGGAAATATGGTCAGCCATAGGAAATTTGAAATTTTTAACCAATGGTTAAAGTTTTTCAAGGTCATCAGCAATTTTTAGTACCTCAATTGTGGGATATTCGAAAAAAAAGTATACCATATGAAAGGTCTTAGTAACCTCATGAGTGGTGAGCTTGTTTCATTCATTGGTAAGGCATAGCTTTTTTTTTAAGAATTTTTAAAGTTTTTTTTTTCAAGATGGCATACTTTTTTTTCCGAATATCCCACATAAGGGGTGCTAAAATGCATAAACAAATTTTTAGTATTCATTACACTATTTTCTCGCACGCAAAACAACTACCGGTCGATTCGGTTCGTGCTGCTATGCTTGTGAATGGAAAAACAAATTAAATAAATGTACTAAAAATCTAGGTTCTTGTTTGTGAATGGTCAATATAGTGTTGTTCAGTTACAAAAAAGTAATATTAGAACATAACAGAACAGAACAGCACAGATTCGTGAAAAACGTCAGAACAAGTTATAACATTTTATAACTTATTCTGGTAATAAATTTGCACGATTTGCAAACTTTGTTCAGGAGTAATGCCCGATTTCATAAACATACACTGAAAGCCCTTTTATCTAAAGTCCTCCTAAAATTTTATTAGACTTTTAAATATTTCCAGTTTCACCAATCTAAAAAAAGGAAATTTAAGGGAAATTTTAGTAAAAATTGGGTTTGCCTAACATCCCTGGATGTAAAAATAGGTTATTTCTCTCTCACATTCAAAATGCACGTGAAAAAGCATTTTTGGACGTCTTACTATCGCTTGCTCTTTATCCTCAGATAAAGATGAAAAATCAATTGTTCTAAAAAAAACGTTAAATATTCCTATTTACCCCCAAACTTTATTTTTGTTTCGACCTATTCATTATTTGTATTTGCAAGAAATGGAATAAAAAACTGCCTGCCAAATATCATCTACAACTTTCTTACTCGTTGGCTGACATCTGACATTACACTTCACAAATGACACTTTTAAGATTTATAGAGACAAAAATGAGCTTTTAGTTTATAAGGGCGTTTAAAAGCATTTTAAATTTAAAAGCACTAATGCCCGATTTCATAAAAATACACTAAAATCCTTTTTATCTAAAGTCCTCTTAAATTTTATCAGACCTTTAAATGTTTCCAGTTTCACCATCTAAAAAAAGGAAATTTTAGTTAAAATTGGGTTTGCCTCACATCCCTGGAAATGGATTTCACATTCAAAATGCACGTGAAAAAGCATTATATGTAGAAAAAAATGCTACAAAAAAAAGTATATTTGAAGAACGGATTCCAATTCCAATATGAACTCGGAATATTCTTGGACGTCTTACTTTTTGTTGCTCATCATCCTCAGATGAACAATAAATTATTCTAAAAACAAACAAATTATGAAGGCTTTCCGAAACCAACGCGAAACATTCGGGACGAATATGCGATGAGTGAACAATGTTTGAAGATTCACATCGCGCCAATGTGGGTGCTCTCATTTATCTCCATGTAAAAAAATTAAGAAAGGCGAAAGTCTTGTCGTCGTTCCGAAGTATTCGCGTTGGCTTGGGAGAGCCTTAAAAGATTATTATTTACACACAAACTATAATTTTCGCATGAGCGAAGAGGAACCTGCTCGGAAAGTTCTTTGTGGTACATTCTATGGTAGACGACAGCGTGGTAGACCATGCTTGCGCTGGAGAGATGGCGTAGACCAGGACGCCCGGAGCCTTGGGGTGCGCAACTGGATGGCGGCGGATCGAGACCGGGATGGGTGGAGAGACTTGTTGAAGGAGGCCAGGACCGGACCCCGGTTGTCGAGCCGACGATGATGATGAAACTATAATTTTATTTCGACCTATTCACAATTTATATTTGCAAGAAATTAAATAAAAAAGTGACTGCAAAATATCATCTATAATTTTCTTACTCGTCGGCTGACATCTGACATATTAGACTTCACAAATCACACTTTTAAAATTTATTGAGACGAAAATGGGCTTTTAGTTTATAAGGGCATTTAAAAGCATTTTAAACTTAAAAGCACTTAGTGAAACCAAAAAATCCTATTTTAACTCTAAATGGACTTTTAAATATTTAAAAGTCCTTTATGAAATCGGGCATAAGTCTATTAATTATTAAATGGCAAACCGAACTGAGCATAAATCAAGTGACAGCTGTCAAAAAAACCAACTCCGAAAAAAAATTGCCAGAACCACACGTCTAAGAAAACACCCTTTACTACAGCTCATTTTGACACTTCTCACAAATCTGTGCAGAAAATCCTGTTTTAAACTGTTCCAAGTTGTTCCATACAGACTCATTGAACAGCCAAACAGTGCCTTCGTTCTGTAACTCTCGCATGGTTAAAATTTGTCGAGAAACGATGAAAAATGGAACAAAACTCATACGATTTGTTTCAATTTTCATCGTTTATCGACTGATTTTATCGATGCGAGAGTTACAGAACGTAGGCACAAAACAGTTTACAACAGAAAATTCCTCATTGAACAGCAAAAAGCTGTACTTTTCTGTTCGAAACTGTTCAAAACTGTTCCGAACAGCCTCGTTGAACAAACCTAATATCGTCGAGGTTTCCTTCGTCGTTTTAAATCGAAATAGGAGAAAACTAAATTTATACAAAAAATTGCAAATAAGAATAACAAATCACAATCGCCCGTCAACTCTTGGCCCTTACAAATCCTCGTTTCTTGGTAACAATTGTTAACAACCCAAGCAAATGTTCTTTTTTTCTAATTGTCATTTGTTGTGGAAATGAATGTCATATTTATTATGATTATGACATTCATTGACAAGAATGGGTAATTTTTAGCATGAAACAGTAAATGAAACAGTGGATTCACCTCAATAAATTTGACATGCGAAAATGATCGAACAGGATCTATAAACTTGTCTTAAGGATCGAACGATTGACCGGCAATTATTTTGCATACGAAAAAATAATGTGGTATGTCTAAAATGTTTTTGCATGAAAAAAAAACTAATTTCCACTTCTTGTCATTCATTTTATTTAATCAATGCGGACTATACACATAGCCCACACCAAGGCAAACATTTTCTTATGCCTTGAATAGTTTACATTATAATGCAAAGTGCAGGTGAACAAGTGTTTTGAAAATTAAATTTTTTTTCCTCACCCTTACCTTAAATTAGGCTTTAAACAACAAAACCAAGTAGATGCCTCCAACTTATACACTTTGATATTCATATATCATATGTGGATGAGTTCCTATTCTTTTTTCTCGAAATGAGTCTTTTATTCGAAATGAGTTTGATTTGTGTTTGGGCGACTTAAAATGTTGGTTACCATGGACATTTGGGAATCAAATTGTTTCAGTTCTTTTCTTTCGACACAACAAAAGTTGGTTGTATTTTCCCAAAATGTCTACAACTAGAAATAAATCCAAAGATTCATCAGAATTTGGATTGTTGAAGGATAAGGAAATAAAATTCGATATTCCCAACTTGTAAGCATATACAAAAAAAAAAACATAACCGTTATAACATGGTCGTATAAGCAATAATTAAAGTTTCTTTACGATAGACAAAATCGATTGGCCAATGGTGAAAAGGTTCTGGCAACAATTCCCCACATTGAAGATTCTAAAGGGAATCCCGGTGATTCCGGAACATTGTTGGCAACAAATTTGAGGATAATTTGGTATTCATTAGTACACAAGAAATTCAATCTTTGTGAGTATCAGCTTGTATAGTTTTTTAAACGATATTACTAGATATTTTGTTTTTTTTTTTGCCAAACTTAAGCTGTCGGATATGGAAGAATAATAACAATTAATACAAGAACTGTATTTTCAAAAGTTCGAGGAACAGCTCAAGCGTTGTATGTTCTGGCCGCTGGGGAACAGTCTCGATTTGAGTTTTTATTTACTGATGTGTCAGGAGTAACAAAATCAAATTCATTCTTTTCTTGCATCTATGATATCCATCAGTAAGTTTAAGTTCAATTACGACGAAGAGGTTTTGTATTGCAATATAACTAGAACTTTACCTTTTTTTTTGTGTGTGAGGTATTAGCAAAATTATTGCATTATGTATGGAATATTACATCGTTCAAATGCCCGCCTCGGCTTCTTACAGTGGCACAAGTCCGAGTGGTCCAATTTTCCGACTTAATCTGAGCGATGGACTGGTTATGTTAGTTTTGAGGGCATCGGTCGATTGGGGCTTATTGATCTATAGGACGTGAGTTTTCAGAAAACACAAGAAAAAGTCAAACGGAGTAAAATCGCACGATCTTGGGGCCCAATTCATGTCACCTCCGCGAGAGAAGCTCTTCCCTCAAATCTTTCATGGAGAATTTCAACTGCTGCGTTCGCTGTGTGGTACGTAGCACCGTTTTGTTGAACCCACATGTCGTTCACATCCATACCATCCAGTTTGGGCCAAAAGAAATTGGTTATCATCGATCGCTAGCACTAACCGTTAATGGTGATGGCAATGACATCGTCGTCTTCAAAGAAGTACGGACTCTCACGGACAGTGGCGTAGTTTTCGGTAGATCTTGCGTTGTTTCGTTGATGCAAAGGTGTTGGCTTATTGTTCATTGAATCGGTCAACTTAAATTTGGCCACTTAATCGACTTGGAAGGACAACCATGTAAGCCGTAAAATGGGTGCAACTGCAACGCACGTATCGTTTCCCCAAAAGATTTTGATATTTAACTTTTATCATCAGGACGTGCTGTTGAATCGTGTGACTTGTCATGGTAATTTGGCATCATTAACTGAATAATAAAAAACAGATTTGACAGATGTCACCAAAACAACATGGTCGCCACAGGCCGCCAAAATCTACCCGCGCGAATTGAAAAACCCTTAAGATAGTTGAATTTCGTTCCCTATAAGCTTTAATACCATGTAACCATCTCTAGCCTCGTCTAATTTTAATGGCTATAAACTGTTATAAAGTGGCATTTCTCTAGTCTCGACAATTTTTACTTGCTATATACATATATGTAGGTACATACATACATATGTGGGTACTATTGGGCAAGTTTAAGATTCGTAAAAATATTGGGATTTTAATCAAACCTGAAATAACGATGATAGATATGATATAGAAGAAGAAACAAGTGGGTTCATTCGATATCTTCATTGATAGTCAGGCAACAATTAAAATCCATTGCTTCAGTTGTCACAAAGTCTAAACTTATAGACTGTTGCCGTAACCAGTTAAAATTACTCAGTGCATCAAATAAAGTTAGCCTTCGATGGGTCCCAGGATATCGTGACATTAATGGAAACGAAATGGCGGATAAATTGGCCAAAATAGGATCTTCTATTGACCCAAGCCAAACTGAACCTTCCGTTTTAATGCCACTTGAAGTAGAAAAGGTAGATTTCACAAATATTTCCTCGAAGCCGCAAACGAAAGATGGTCAGCAATTGATACTTGTCGGGTCTCGAGGAATCTATGTCCGAACTTTTCTAAAAAAAAAAACAGACTTCCTTCTCGAACTAAGCAGGCCTCAACTATCCCTTTTGGTTGGATTCCAGAGACTCACAACTCAATGGGAACCCCACATGCGAAGAATGGACATGTGCTCATCTGACTTATGCGGAGGGTGTGAACATGAAGAGGCGGAGAGGGGCTCTTTTTTACTAGAGAATCACATAACCTAAAAAACTTTGTTTGAACTGCGATTGTGAGATTAATATTAAAAAAAAACATGTCTTGGATTTTAAAGGTGTGAGATAGGGAAGATAAATTGAAATTAAATGATTTTTCTTCATCGTATAGTCATGTGTTCAGTTAAAACACCATGTAATGAGGGGCTAACGCTATGGCGTCATGTTTTGCCGAGGAAGGCATAGAATTTCCAAGATCTGCATAAATCATCATCAGCTTTGTATAAGCCTGTTTTTGTAAAGCGAAAAAATATTGGTCCAATGATAGATCCCTGTGGTAGTCCATTAAAGCAATCAAAATAAGCTATAAAAGGGTCCATTTGCTGTTACGCAAATGTTGTTGTCTTCCACTGACATACGAACTCATTTCTGCCGTGCGGCGTGACTTTGGCACACCCTGTACATTTATATGAATCGAAGCCTTGAGTTAGAAGAACACAAAGAATGGGACATATGCATTTTAAAGAGTTTAAACAAAACACCCATCTTTGACTTACTTGATTTCGATAATTTTTATTTTAATGAATAAAAACAACAAAGATTTTTTTTATATCGTTTTCCAGAATTTATCAGAGAACATTTTTGTACAGAGATTTAAAGCTTCGCAGTGCAATACTCCGTTCTGGTCAGTTAATCTTACTTCCTGGTGAGCAGATTTATAGTTCGATAGCTGGTGTTTGGAATTTATCAAATGATACAGGAAACTTAGGATCGTTTGTCGTAACTAACATACGTATGGTTTGGTTTGCTAGTGTTAACGAAAGCTTTAACATAAGCTTGCCTTACTTGCAAATATCGAATGTTAGTACAGTTTATTTGAATTTAAAAAAAAGATTTCTTAAAATTCTCTCTCTTTCGACAGATAAAAATAAGGGATTCAAAATATGGCGATGCGCTTGTGGTCCAGACGTCGGAAATAAGTGGCGGTGGATATGTACTTGGTTTTCGTATTGATCCTGCTGAAAGACTTAGGGAAATGTATAAAGAATTGAAGTCTTTATTTGTTGTCTATAGCGCTAAACCTAATTTTGGAATTCATTATGTTTACGAAGGCTATGAAAATTCATCAAAAACCCAAACTGATGACAATGAATTTAAAATTGACGAATTCCAAGAGATCAATGAAGTCCAGGAAAGAGAAATCAATTCAAAACTGACAGCTTATTTGGCTGAGGGCTATACGGCGACTAATGTCACTTCAAGGCCACCAACTTACTGCAAAGAGTTGGGTTTTGCTATGGAAGAAATGAGAAATGGATATAAGTTGAGTGATTTATGGGAAGTTGCGCCAACTCCAACGCCAATAACAACGCAACCAACAGAAGAAATTAACTAGTTTTGTATTGCATTTATATATGTCGTGTTAGCTGTTTAAATATACCTACAACTAAATCAAAAGGCTAGCTAAAAATAGTGCAATCTACAATAATTTTAAGTGTTCTTTTTATTCAAATAAAAATCGATCGTGTGAGCTTAAAATAATATAACGCATAAAATAAATATTATTTTCAGGAATTCATATAAGGCTATACCCAACAAATAAATTAGGTATGGATCAAAATTCTAATTTTTAATATTCTGTTCTACAAAAACCTGGTAAGTGATAGAAGAATAGTTTCAAAAATTTAATAATTGAATAAAAATAAATTCTTAATACAGTGTGTTTTTTTTTAGAGGTATAGAACTTTAAGTTGGCAACACTATTTTAACTGGCGGCCATTTTGTCAGCTTTCAAGTGATTTATGTTTAGTTTGGTTTGGCATTGCAAGAATTGAAGCCACAGGATCACCTAGCAGGGCGTAGATTCGGTGAATGGGCCAAAAACAAGATTGCCGTTGATTGCAATTTTCATAAACGAATTTTGTTTAGCGATGAAGCTCACTTTTGGTTGAATGGATACGTCAATAAACAAAACTGCCGTATTTTGAGTGATGATAATCCTTAAGTTTATGTTGAGACACCGTTACATCTACAAAAACTGACTGTTTGGTGTGCTTTATGGTTTGGTGGATCAATTGAACAACCCCATGACGTGCAGGAGCTGTGGTTTCAAATAGACAGCACCGGCGCAACATGTAACACAGCTCGTGCCACAATTGATTTATTGAAGGAAACGTTTGGTAACCGCAGTTTCACGTTACGGACCCGTGAATTGGCCTCGAATATCGTGCGATTTAACGCCGCTTGACTATTTTCTGTGGGGATATGTGAAGTCGCTAGCCTACGCCGATAAGCCCAAAACTATTGACTACTTGGAGGACAACATTCGCCGCGTTATTGCCGATATACGGCCACAAATGTTGGAAAAAGTCATCGAAAATTGGACCTCCAGATCAGTCTACGTCCAAGCCAGCCGTGGCGGTCATATGCCAGAAATCATATTTAAATTATAATGCCAAAAGATTATCTTACGAATAAAGTAAATTTCATGTCAATTTAAAAAAAAAAACATCTTCGTTTTATTCCATTTCAATGTTATATATCTCTAAAAAACACCCTTTATAAGGCGATTTTAAAATTAATAAAATATTATAAAATATTTTCTCCTAGATCCCACCACCTCCCACACATTTGAAACGAAAGACGTGGGGTGCATGCAATAAATAACGGCAAGAGAAAACGATTTTCGTTTTAAATTTACAGGGCTAGGAGAAATTACCTTATACTTTTTAGTTACTTTAAAAAAAAAGTTTTATATTAAAAAGTTGTTTTTATTTACATAATTAAATATTTTCTGCTTTTAAGACTTAAGTGTGCGAAATTTTTCAATTTATTTAAAACATTTTGATGAGATTATACGACAGAGACTTTTGACAAATTTCAGATTTATTTTGTATGTTTGGTATAAAATTTGCAATCGATCTTAAACTAACTTCTCGAAGCTAAAAGATATAAAACTTCAAACAAGCGGTCTGTCATTTAGTTTAGAACTATGTTGAAAGTTTCTAGCTCATCTGGGAATCAGTTTAAAATCGATTGCCAAATTTATGCCGAACAGACAGACAAAGAAGAAACCAAGCTAATAAAATCTTTTTAAAAAGGGCACGCAATAAAAATGCGAACGAATTGGTGAATAATTCACACTTAGCCTTATTGTGAGTTTCAACCAAAAAGTATAGGATATACGTAATTCACCTTAAAATTTTTTGTTCGCCTTGAATTTTAAAAGTAATTGTGTGTTTCGCCCGAACAAAATTTTAGAAATGACATTTCGAACAAATAAGAAAATAAATAAAATAACTTCCACATTAAAGAAAAATCCTAAATTTTTCCCTACACTAATGGAATTGAGATAATAATTTTAGTTTTACTTATTAACTCCATCTCACACAATTTATCAGGTGTTGATACATGTAGATTCCCATTGAACACATCCCATTTGAAGGTTTGAGGTTATGTTGAAACTGATTTGTTATTTGTTTGGATGCAAGACAATTAATGACAATTATTTTTTGATTACAAACAAATATAAAACCTTAAAGGAATTTTTTCCCTACATGTACCATCACTGGATGTAGGTGATTTGACATTTGTAGGCTGACCTCTTCGCAGAACATCTCTCGAATGTTTTTAATTAAATACAGCCGCAACTTACTTACTTACACTTTGTTGATAAAAACCGAACTATTGGGAATTCCCTTCGTCACGCTCAAAGAAGTAAGAAGCATGTGCCAACACAAGTTATCAAACAAGAAAGCACCCGGGTATGACATGATCTAATTTAATTACTGCTTAGGTTTTGAAAGAAATGCCATCAACAGCATTAAAAAAACTCCACTTTATAATAAACGCATGCCTTAAGCTCCGATATGTTTGCAGAAGTCATTGTTATACCTATATAAGCAAGGTAAGCCATACCAACAGAAGTACCTTCATATACAGTCAAATATGGCAAAATTTTTCGAAAAACTTCTCCAGAAAAGACTAAACAAAATAATAGAAGCAAGAAGACTAATACCAAACCATCATCGCAGTTTGTATTTAGAAACAAAAATTCTACGATAGACTAAGTGCACCGTATAACGGATTTTGTTGAAAAACCACTTGAAGAAAAACAAGTATCAAGCTCTATTTCTTTATGTTGCTCAGGAATTTGACAAGGTGTGGCATACAAACTGCATAGGGATCTTCCAATGCAGTACTACGAAATACTGAAGTCTTATGTAACCTACCAACTCTTTAGAGTACGGTACAATGAAGAGTATTCAGAACTTCAGAAAATTGAAGCTGGTGTACCACAAGGAAGTGTTCTCGGACCAACCCTGTATTTGTTATCTACATGGGATATTCTAGTGGACAACAATGCTATCATGGCCACTTTTGCAGATGAAACTGCGATATAAGTGTCTGATAAGCGTTGTTAAGGCAACAGAAGAAATGCAAAATGCAGTCGATGAAGTAAGAGAGTGGACGCAACAATGGCGTATCAAACTCGCAATGATACAAAATCAACTCACATATGTAGGAAGGTACACTTTACAAACAAAAAGATTAACAATGTTCCGATTCTAATCAACGGTAAAGCAAAACATCTTGGAATGACCTTGGATGCTAAGATAAAATAGAAAGAGCACATAAAAAAGAAAAGAGAAGAATTAAACCTTTTAAATATAGAAAAATGTATTGGTTACTGGGTAAAGAACTCTGACTTATCTATCCAGAACAAAATAATGCTATAAGATCAAGTACTGGAACCCGTTTGGAACTATATCATCCAACTTTGGGGCTGTACTTTACAAAGAAAACAAATGCAAAAACTATCCAAAAATTCCAAAGTACAAGTCCCACACTATACTTGGTGCTGAATATTACCAAGTGTCTTTTGCAGATTTCCACCTGTACAGAAAAAAACTCTTATGTTCGCTTTCACAAATATTTAAGAGGCTTTTAGATTTTTTAATGACGTACTTAGTCTGGAACTAACGTCATTTTAAGATTTAAAAGCCTGTTAAATAGTTAAAAGAGCTTTATAGGAAATCGGCCATTATTCTCTCAAATTATTAGCACTTTTTGACAAGGATGAATATTGGGAATTTTGTCATGCTCTATCTTGGATGTTGGACATATTGAAATGTAGGAAATTGATTGCTCTACAAGAAGCATTCTAAATATATATTTTCGTTCAACTAAAAATTGGGCGAAATAATTCAAATCAAAACTTCGATAGGTAGTATTTTTTTCTCAATAACTTTTAGGTAGAAATAGTTATGCCCAATTTCATTAAAAAAACACTAAAAACACTTTTATCTAAAGTCCTCTTAAATTTTATCAAACCTTTAAATATTCCCAGTTTCACCAATCTTAAAGAAGGAAATCGAAGGGAAATTTTAGTTAAAATTGAATTTGACTCACATCCCTGGATATAAAAATAGGCTGTTTCCCTCTCACATTCAAAATGCATGTGAAAAAGCATTACATGTAGAAAAAAAATGCTACAAGAAAAAATATTCGGAGAACGGATTCCTATGAACTCGGAATATTCTTGGACTTCTTACTATATCTTCATCCTCAGATCAAGATGATTACTCAATTATTCTAAAAACAAAATCTCAAAAGATTATTATTTACACACAAACAATATTTTTGTATCGACCTATTCATAATTTGTATTAGCAAGAAATTAAATTTAAAAGCTAACGGCTTGGTGAAACCCAAAAACCCCATTTTAACACTAAATGGACTTTTCAATGTTTAAAAGTCCTTTATGAAATCGGGCATTAGACCCGAGCAAATCGCATTAACGCATTATATTTTCAGATATCCGAGGTCCAGTTGGTTTAGATTCTTACTAGAACTAAATTTTAACATAGCTTTTCTATAATATTCAATCAAGCAAAATTTTGGGTTACAAATCTTCTTTTCATTTAAGAATAAATATTAAGGGAATTTTCTTCGCAAACAGGGATGACTATAATATTGTATGTGTATATAGTTTTTTATTTTGCTCCCGGCTCATACCTACCTAATTTTGCGTTCATTTATTAATCAGAATCTCTTGAAAATACTTCTTGAGATATCAACGATTTATAGAAAAATAACCTTATTTCCGCATCTCTAAGTTTTTTCAAACTTCTAGGCGAGCATCATAGCAAAAAATAAAGAAAAAAAAAATAAGATTAATGATGATCGATCAAACGCCATGGCATGGATGGCATGGCATGGCGTCTAGGTAAATTTAAAAATCTTCGCATTTTTCCCACAGTGATAAGTTTTCGAAAAATGCAAACATCATTAATTTTATTTCAATAATAATTAACAAAGCGCATTTTTTTTTTTTATAAAAAAAACTAAATTTTAACCTTAAAAAACACGAAATCATTAGGATGTGATGAAATTCGAGACGCACAAACATTTTTTTTTTGCGAATTTATTTGATAAATGATATATCATAAAACGTCCTTTTCGATATCCGAATGGAAGGGTTGAAAGTTGAAAACCATTAGCACAGATCAGATTACCCAATACGAAGAACCATTACAAAATCTAAGAAAACAGTCTTGAAAAATGTAAGGAAATGAAGAAAAAAAATTATTAATGATCACCCCACATATCCTTTTAGAGAAAATGACAGAAAACAAAAGGACATTTTACCCTTTTTTTACCTCGCATGGAGTTTCTTAAAAAATGTGATTTTTAAAGAAGTAAAAAAAAAAAATATTCCCACCCTTTATCGACTATTGCGAAATCTCTGATGATGTTATAAGCAAAAAATAATCCTAAATTTCGTATCCTAGAAAGAAATTCGAACTACGAGTATCCCAAATAAAAAAAAAAACAGAAAAAAAAAAAAAACCAGATGGGACCTTTCTGTTGATGGTGTATGTATGTATGTATGTATGGAGGTTTTAATATGGTTTTATAGGATCATTTTGTGATATACATTTTGTTATAGAAGGAGTTCTTGTGTGTGCGGTATGGTTTGGGATCAATATTTGTGCAAGAATCGATCAATTATTTATTTTGTTGCCATAGGAATGCAAAAGGGTTGAAACTATTATTTATTTAGGAATGAAAATGTTTTTCTTCTTGCTTCATACATACGTCGCAATCCATCGCCTCGTCTTATAAGAATGAAATTCTATCTTTTGGAGGATACAAAAATGGCATAAGGAAATTATTGTTGTTTCATTAAGATCATTCTTTTTTTTTTTTGAAATAAGAAAAGGCATCTGGGCTGTTTGGATATTTGATCTTGCAAATTAAATTTGATTGCATCAATAGTTTTTAACTGGCCTCTATACTGATGTAGGTAAAGTGCTTGGTGTGAATTAGATAGGTAACAAGATCTTTTAATTATTTTATTCTTCAATAATATTTGCGATACCTAGCTAAACTGAACTGATACAACGATATTCTTTAAATGATAGTTCTAAGGGAAAAAAGTCGTAATGTTTTCTTGAAGAGATTTATAAGCTTTGTAGTAGTAGTAGTAGTGAATTTTATTAATCATCATAAAATATTCACAGTTTATTTTTGTTACAATTCATTAGAGCATTGGTAAAAGCCGTTAGCTAGATTGACAATTAGGATTATTTTTGGCTGTATGATATTATAGGTATGTATACATAGTTTGAGAATACTAATTTTAACTTATATCTTAATAAATGTAAATTTTTGTTATTCTAATAAGTATAAGCTATTGATTAGTAGCAGACAATTTCAATTTACATTTGTGGCGTTGTTAGGCACTTTTAATGATTTGCAACATAAAAAAATCAGATTTAAAGCAAGTGCATCAGCGACATATTTACTGAGAATTTTCCAGTTTGATCCGTTCAATATCTCAACGACTTCTTCCCTCGTGATAGAAAAGATTGGTTAAAATGATACCCTCTAGTCTCCTGCAGTATTGGGCATTTAACTAATAGATGAAAAACATCTTCCTTTTCTCGTAGGTTGCAGAGGGTGCAAAGTGAGGGTAAATCTTCCCTATGTGGTCAGAAGTTCAGTGGCAACAATTCACTTCTTGTTTTAAATATGATTCTGAGTTTCTGCTGGCTATAGTCATCGTGAAAATAGTTCCGCTCTAATAAGCTGTGGTTGAGTTCTTTGTACACTAAGCGACTCGTGAACTGGCAGCTTGTTCCAAAAATCCAGCGTGAACTTTCCAATTATACTTTCCATGTCGATTTATTCTCCCAGCTTAGAGATAATTCCAATTCTAACTCCTCACTTAATTCTTGCCATTTCACAAAAAAAAAAACGTTCAGAAGATGCTAAAGCATACTATCTTTGGTAGGCGGTGATCTGGGGCCTATAACACAATACATAAAGTGTTTGTTGAACAAGTGAAATTCAACAACTGTTTAAAATTTGTGTAACACTTAACAACAAGTCTCGGGGAACTATAACAATTGTATTGGCATATTGCAACAAGTGGGAAATTTCACAAATCCGCCATTTCTTTAACTGGAAACAACAAGAGTTAAAAAAGAGAGAATAACCTTGTTGAATAGTTGATAAATTTCAACCGAAGATCGGAAACTTGTTCCATGTCAACAAGTTAAACTGTCACATAAGCTTTAATAGTGAACATAAACACTTAAGTTTCGTTTCAGCAAATGGCCCTTACCCCTTGCTATACTGTTTTTTTGGTGTTATCTACTTTGACTTTCACAAATATTTTTTTTTCCTTTTTGGAAATATATTCTTTCAGCTTATAACGGGTGATTTTTTAGCTGGTTTGGTTTTGGCAACACTGGTTTTGACAGCTCACGTGTGTTTAGTACCTTGTGTCACTGTCAAACAGCTTCAGTTTGGTTTGCAATTTAACCATGGATCGTCTTACAAATGAACAACGCTTGCAAATTATTGAATTTTACTATCAAAATTCGTGCTCGGTTCGAAATGTTCATCGCGCGCTGCTTGTGTTCAGCGATGAGGCTCATTTTTGGTTGAATGGGTACGTAAATAAGCAAAATTGCCGCATTTGGAGTGAAGATCAGCCAGAAGCATTGCAACAGCTACCAATGCATCCCGAAAAAGCCACTGTTTGGTGCGGTTTATGGGCGGCGGCATTATTGGGCCATATTTCTTCAAAGATGATGCGAATCGCAGCGTTACTGTCAATGGTGAACGCTACCGAGCGATGATAACAAACTTTTTTTTGCCCGAAATGGAAGTTCTTGACTTGCATGATATGTGGTTTCAACAAGACGGTGCCACATGCCACACAGCACGCGAAACAATGGCGCAATTGCGAGGCGAGTTTGGTGAACAGTTAATTTCACGTTTCGGGCCGGTCAATTGGCCGCTTAGATCGTGCGATTTGACACCATTAGATTATTTTTTGTAGGGGTATATCAAGGCTAATGTCTATAGGGACAAGCCCGCTTCGATTGACGCACTGGAAGCCAACATCCATTCATTCATTCGTGAGATACCGGCCGATATGTGTGAAAGAGTATGCCAAAATTGGACTCAGCGGATGGGCTACCTGAGACGCAGCCGCGGTCAACATTTGCATGAAATTATCTTTAAACATTAAATTGCAAGGTTCAAACTATCGATTCAAATAAATATTTCATTCATTTTTTCGAATTTTTTGTGTTTTTTTTTTTTTAAAGTTCTAAACCTCTTAAAAAATCACCCATTACTTACCGTGGCATTTTTCTTACAATTTTCCAAAAAAATATCCCTTAAGTAGGTCCAATATTTTTCATCAGGAACTATATTTTCAAACTCTTAAGGACTATTCACATGAAAGCGACCAACGACCAACGAATGAACGAATATCCGTCCATTTTGACATTTCTTTCACATGGCTTTTCATTCGTCGCGAATGACGACCACCAAGAAAAAAAAACAAAAAGGGATTTTGAGGTAAGCCGCGCGAGTTACATGTGCAACCAAACCGCCCCCACACCATAACCGATAACCTGATTCTGATTAATCAACACTATTTTACTTTTTCGCTAAATAAGCAATTCCTACTTTTAAATATTTTTACTTCAACATTATTTTACTTTTTCGCTAAATAAGCAATTCTTGCTTTCAAATATTTTGACTTCCAATGAATTTGTATTTTTAATAAGTAAGCATTTCCCTCAAAGGTTAATGCATTATTGTTTCTAAGAATTCTAAAGACTTATGTATTTTTGCCTAACTAAACAATTTGTATTTGTAATATTGTATTTAATTATTGATTTGAATTTCAATTAAAGTTTGTCTGTCAAAGAAGAAAGTTGGTTTTTTTTAAGCTCCCGTTTCACGACAAACATAACTGGCGCAGTCGTTAGTCCGCGGTGAACAGCTAAGACAATTTTTTGATGTGAAAATTATAATAAAAAAAAAAAAAAAAAAAAAAAATAAATAAAAAGCAGTGTTAGTGACTAATCCAATAAAAGGAAAGAAAATATATAAGAAAAGTTATAAACTCTTACGAACAGTGTGTTTTTAATTAAATCTAACTATTTGGAACTGTTAGCTGTTGGGTTTTGACCCTTTATCACCGAAAGAACCTACCACATACCAAAAAAAAAAAATGGAAAAAAGGATAATTCTTCTTGGGTGCATGTGTTTGTGAGTGCTATTACAATTTGTATAATTAAAACAAAAAAAAAAAAAAAAAAAAACATATATAAGTATATCAATCATTTCCTAAATATTAAATTATAAATATATCTCAATTATATTATTTTAAATCTCAAAACAATATTTTCAAAACAATATATGAATTTTTTTTAAAAAAAATACATACATGTAACTCGAACAAAATCACAGAATATTTATTCTTTTAAAATCGAATTAATGCCTAAAGAAAAGGGACCTCCTGTAAAACCACGACGCTCATTTTTCCCCTATAACTTTAAATATCTCTCTAATAATCTAAATCGCTTTTCAAGAAGTCTTAATTCCATCCCTGAAAATATAGATTCTTCATTCTCTAGTACTGAATCATTTAACATGACTACCGAACAAGACAACACTACACAAACTACAGAACGAACTATAAATCACAGTGAAATTTTTAATTCTCTTAGGATACCCGATGCCATTAAAGATCTTCCCAAGTTTGACGGGAATCCTCGTCTCTTATTTGAATTCCTAAATAATGTGGAAGAAATTCTTCTTCACATTAGAGGAACTGATAACACGCCTTACGGCCAAATACTTCTCAGGGCTATCCGGAATAAGGTTGAAGGCCAAGCAAATGAAATACTTAACATGTACGGGACCCCTTTAATTTGGGATGATATAAAAACAAATCTTATCCTCCACTATTCCGACAAACGAACCGAAACATCCCTTATTAGAGACCTCCATAATATAAGGCAGTATAATAAAACGATTCAATCTTTCTACGGTGAAATAATTGAAATCCAATCTGCTTTATGCAACAATATCCTTATTCAGGAAATAAACCCGTCTGTAATCCAAGCTAAAAAGAATTTGTATTCCGAAATGTGCCTTAATTCATTTTTGAGTGGACTAAATGAACCACTTGGTTCGAGAGTAAGAACCATGCAACCTGACTCATTAGCTACAGCCCTATCTTGTTGCATTAAAGAACAAAATATATCTTATCAAAGATACTCGCAACAGTATAGGTACAGACCATATAACTACAATTCAGGACAAAATCAAACATATCCATATAATTCAAGGCAAAATCCAAGATATACAAATAATTCAGACCAAAACCAAACATATCCATATAACTCAAGACAAAATCCAAGATATACAAACAGTTCAGGCCAAAATCAATCAAGGACATACTACAACAACCAAAACCAATGGCAATCAAATAATCCATTTTCCAAATCACCCCAAATGCGAAATACACAAAATTTTAATGAGCCAAGTCATTCCCGACCATTCCAAAAGAAAGAGACTCAATTCAATAAATTTCAGAATCCCAATTCATCTCCAAAAATCAAAACCAGTCCCAGCCAACAAATAAAGAATACAAATTTCAATCTTCAAGAAGTTCAAGACGACAATCAAGGCTCCTTCCAACAATTGGACAAATATTTTGACAATGAACCCACAAATATTAATGATAATCAAAATTTTTTCTATACAACCTCCAAGAGTCCACCGGATATATAGACTCAAAATCTCACCCAACCACACTTCCCTTTATTAACATATCCTCTCCTTTTGGTCGACCCTTGAGATTCCTTCTAGACACAGGTGCATCAGCATCCTTTATCAATCCAGAATACATACCACATGAAAAACTTCTTCATTGTGACCCTGTTACGATAACAACAGTATTTAAGAAATACCAACTTAAAACTCAGACTAATGTCAAAATATTTAAAGAATTCAATCAAGATGGTCTCCTTAAATTCCTTATATTCAAATTTCATAATTTCTTTGATGGCCTCCTCGGATTAGATACACTGTTGCAATTAAACGCTAAAATTGACCTTGAAAACAAGATCCTTGTCACGAAAAACTCTGTAGTCGAAATTCATTTTAAACCAAATGAATCATCAGACGTATTAAATGTCCCAGCTCAATCCAAGATTCTAGCAAAACTTCCCGTAAATAAATTGAATGGTGACATAATTTTAAATACCATAGAACTTAAACCAGATGTATTTATATCACAAGGCATCTACAGAGCAATTAATGGCTACAGCACCGTCGAGATAACAAACTACTCCAAATCCGACGAAAACATACTTTTAGAAGAATCATTACAATCAACAGAGTACAAACCAGAGGAATACTTAGAACTTAACAATCTGCACATTACACCGGAAGAAGAGAAAACTACTGAGAGGAAGAACATAGAGCATCTACTTCGTACCGATCATCTAAATAAAGAAGAGAAAAATCAACTTTTAAAATTGTGTAAACGGTATAATGATATCATATACATAGAAGGAGAGCAACTTACCTTTTCTAATCAAATCAAACATACTATTAACACAACTGATGACGTACCCATCTATATGAAATCATATAGATACCCATATATACATAAACAAGAAGTACAGGACCAGATTTCGAAAATGCTGGAACAGGGAATCATCCGCCAAAGCTACTCCCCTTGGAGTTCACCTGTGTGGATAGTACCCAAAAAATCGGATGCCAGTGGAAAACAAAAATGGAGACTCGTTATTGACTACAGAAAAGTCAATGAAAAAACAGTCTCAGACAGGTATCCAATTCCCAACATCACCGAAATACTAGATAAATTAGGTAGATGTATGTACTTCACCACTCTCGATTTGGCAAGCGGTTTTCACCAAATCGAAATGGACCCAGCTCACATTCCCAAAACTGCATTCACGGTAGAAGGTGGGCATTACGAATATCTTAGGATGCCATTTGGGCTGAAAAACGCCCCATCCACCTTCCAACGAGTGATGGACAACGTCCTCAAAGAACTAGTAGGCAAAATATGTCTCGTCTATTTAGACGACATTATTATATACTCCACTTCCTTACAGGAACATATCGAGAGCATAAAAACAGTTTTCGATAGACTACGAAACTCCAACTTAAAAATCCAAATGGATAAATGTGAGTTCTTACGACATGAGATTGCCTTTCTAGGCCATATAATCACACCGGAAGGAACTAAACCTAACCCAAATAAAATTGAGGCCATTAAAAATTTCCCACTCCCTAAAACTAACAAAGAAATAAAATCATTCCTAGGTCTTATCAATTATTATAGGAAATTTATAAAAGACCTGGCAAAAATAACCAAACCACTCACTAATCGACTCAAAAAAGGAGCCGATCAAACTACAAATCAAACATTCATAGAAGCGTTTGAAACATGTAAGAACCTTCTTACGAATAACCCCATTTTAGTCCACCCCGACTTCTCAAAACCTTTCATAGTTACTACCGATGCTAGTAACTATGCAATAGGCGCAGTTTTGTCGCAAGGCAGAGTCGGAAGCGACAAGCCCATCTCCTTCGCAAGCAGAACTCTTTCTTCTTCCGAATGCAATTATTCGACAATAGAGAAAGAGCTTCTCGCTATTGTTTGGGCAACCAAATATTTCAGGCCCTATCTTTTCGGACGAAAATTTCTAATTGTTACGGATCATAAACCATTAATGTGGCTAATGAACCTTAAAGAACCAAACTCAAAATTAGTTAGATGGCGTTTAAAGCTAGCAGAATTCGAGTTCGAAATCGTTTATAAAAAGGGAAAAGCAAACACAAACGCCGACGCCTTGAGCCGCATTAGATTGACAAATCCGGATGGAACTTATCATGAAATTTTCACTAATGATGAAGACCTTCAAACAGTACACAGTGCTCAGGAAAATCTAAACGACGGAATCCCAATATCAGAGAAACCCTTAAATGAATTTAATTTGCAAGTCATACTAGAAATGAATGACAAAGGTTCCCCGACGACAGTCGAAACAATTTTCAAAAATAGACAAAGACGAACAATACGTAGAACGACATATGACGAGAATATCATGATAGATATACTCAAGAAATTTTTTCCACACAGAAAACAAACTGCCGTTTATACTACAGACGAAATTTTCTCTATATTACAAACAACTTTTTCCAAATATTTCTCCCAAAACAATAGCCTCCGTTTATTAAGATGCACAGAGATCCTTAAAGACATCCGACAACCGGATGAACAAGAGCAGATTATACGTGACTACCATAATCGCTCGAACCACAGAGGAATAAACGAAACATTACTCCATTTAAAACGCGAATACTACTTCCCTCATATGAAGGAGAAAATAGAAAAAACCCTAAACTTCTGCGATCATTGTAAAAAACTGAAATATGATAGAAACCCTCCAAAAATCAAATATGTCCAACCCGAGAATCCCCTAAAACCGCTAGAAATTATTCACTTGGATATATATACAATAAATAAAAATCAAATACTAACAATAATTGACAAATTTTCAAGATTCGCATGGGGATTTCCTCTCAACTGTAGAGAAAGTGTAGCCATACTCAAACAATTCAAAACATTCATAAGCCTTTACGGCATTCCGAAGAAAATTATATGCGACCAAGGTTCCGAGTTCATCGCGAACATATTCCAAGATTATTGCAAACAACATGAAATCACCCTTCACTTTACATCGTTTCAACAAACCTCTAGTAATAGTATAGTTGAAAGACTCCACTCAACCCTTACTGAAATTTATAGGATCATCTATACAAAAAGAATAGAAGAAAAATTAAAAGTTGACCACGAAGAAATTTTATCAGAAACACTCATAACTTATAATAACGCTATACATTCCGTTACAAAACTTACACCATACGAACTATTTTTCGGTAGACCATATAAATTTCTCAAAACCCTTAAATTCTCAAATGAACACGAGTACCTTCTTAAATTAAATGAGTTTATTGATAACATCTACCCTAAAATCAAAGAAAAAGTAGATACCATTACAAAAAATAGAACTGAAAAGTTGAATGGTAACAGAGAAACACCAAAAGACTTAGAAGTCGAAGACACCATCTTTCGCAAAGAATGTAGGCGAAATAAACTCACACCTAGATTTTCTAAGCAAAAAGTTAAACAAAATAACAAATTTACATTAATTACTCAGAACAACAAAAAATTACACAAAAGTAAAATCAGAAGAATGACAAAACAATAAAAACCTCTTCACTATCCTAATACTACTTATTCTTATACTTCCTTTTTTCCCTATCTCAACTGTAAATCGTGGTACATTACAAAAAAAAAAAAAAAAAAAAAAAAAAAAAAAAAAAAAAACCTAAACTCATTACAATCTAATGAGAATTTAGTGCATTTGTAAACCCTTCTCTTATCCAAGGCATATATATAAAAAAAAAAAAAAAAAAAAAAAAAAAAAAAAAAAAAAAAAAAAAAAACAATAAAAAAAAAAAATATAACTAAGCTTATATTAAGAATATGTAACCAAGGCATATGGTTAACATCATTCAAATAATACAAAGCTTATATTTAAATACACATGTATATACAACAAAAAAAAAATATAATAAAAATAACTAAGCTTATATTAAGAATATGTAACCAAGGCATATGGTTAACATCATTCAAATAATACAAAGCTTATATTTAAATACACATGTATATACAACAAAAAAAAATATAATAAAAATAACTAAGCTTATATTAAGAATATGTAACCAAGGAATATGGTTAACATCATTCAAATAATATACAAGCTTTTATATTATATAAATACAAAAAAAAAAAAAAAAAAAAAAAAAAAAAAAAAAAATCTAAAACATAATTTAATGTAATCTTTTTACAGCATTCCGTTGGTAGTAACACAACTAATAGAAATCTTCAATTTTCCAAAAGATCGCGGCGTACTTACCCTCCGACTAGGACCCTCAAGATCAATTATTAACTATAATAATTTAATCCATATCGTTAACCTAGAAGACTATCAAAATAACATACAACAAATTACTAACACATTAAACCTTTTCGAAAAAAGAGCTACATATACTAACTCAATTCACGTAACAAAACTTAAACTTAAAGAACTAACAAATAAATTTGCTACATTATATCCTATGAAAAGAAACAAAAGAGGTCTTATTAATGGACTTGGTTCAACTATTAAGTTCATAACCGGGAACATGGATGCGCAAGACGCACAAACTATAAACGAACAAATTCAATACCTCAATTCAAACCTTACCAATATTACTAATACACTTTTATCCCAAAACGCAATTAACTCTCAAACAATAGAGAGATTTAAAAACATCACCTCACACATTAATAACCAACAAAATAAAATTGAAGAATTCCTTTTAAAAACTTATAATGCTGTAAAAAGAGAAAATCACGTTTTTCTAGAAACACAATATCTAAACGAAATAAATTTTAACATTGATTTACTAACAAATCATATTTTAAATATTGCTGAAGCAGTTATTCTCAGTAAATTAAATATAATTCCTAAATTTCTATTAAATACAGAAGAACTCTATTATATTGAAAATAAATTTATCAAACAAAATGTTAAAATCGAATCTAACGAGCAAATTTATGAATTTCTAGGCTTACAAGCATATTACAATGGCTCTAAAATTATATTTAATGTACGAATTCCAAATTTGTCTAATGAAAAATATTTTTTTTATCATGTAGTCCCTCTTCCAATAAATCAAACAAAATTTCTTACAATTGAACCTTACATAAACATTAACGAAAACAAAATACAGCATTTTACAACACCTTGCCCCAAGATAGAAGGTACATTTTACTGCACGAATGCACATCACGAAGAAGACATCAACAACTCCGAATGCATGGGAAAACTTATGAAGAACGAAGCAGCTAATTGCCCTTTCACCGACAAAGGCAAAACATCAGAAATTTTACAACCAGAGAAAAATTATATTTTGCTATTAAATACACCAAAATTAATAATTAACTCTACTTGCAGTACAAAAACTTCCGTGCTAGAAGGCACAGCACTTATTCATTTCCAGAACTGCAGCATCGAGATAAATGGTCTCACATATGAAGATAATCCTAACACCTTTTGGGACGAAATCCACATTCCACCACCCCCAAGCAGCCATATAAAAGCTACAGTTATCAAAGAAGACCTTAGTCTGGAAAAGCTAAAGGAGTATAACTTCATCACTAACTCCAATTTTGCAAAATTCTATGCAAAAACAGAAGTCCTTCACCTTATATCAGCATCTACAGCATTATATACAATACTCACCATCATAGTCATCATCATAGCCGTTATCATCATAAGAAGAAAAACCCATCGCAACGAAGATCAACAACCAACACTGATGTCTTTCGCTCCATCCCCAATTACGTCATTGTGGCCGTCGCTCTATTCTAAGGGGGGAGGAGTTACATGTGCAACCAAACCGCCCCCACACCATAACCGATAACCTGATTCTGATTAATCAACACTATTTTACTTTTTCGCTAAATAAGCAATTCCTACTTTTAAATATTTTTACTTCAACATTATTTTACTTTTTCGCTAAATAAGCAATTCTTGCTTTCAAATATTTTGACTTCCAATGAATTTGTATTTTTAATAAGTAAGCATTTCCCTCAAAGGTTAATGCATTATTGTTTCTAAGAATTCTAAAGACTTATGTATTTTTGCCTAACTAAACAATTTGTATTTGTAATATTGTATTTAATTATTGATTTGAATTTCAATTAAAGTTTGTCTGTCAAAGAAGAAAGTTGGTTTTTTTTAAGCTCCCGTTTCACGACAAACATAACTCGCGCGAACAATTTGTTCTTTGAAGTGTGGACCGTATGTGGAACGCGAATAGAGTTTGACAATTCGTAACAATCACATTGCAATTCGCGACGACCAATTTGTTTTCTCAAATTTAACTTATTAAAGCAATTAAAAAGCGGATTTTAGTATCTAAACATAATAATAAATTATATTTCTACGATTTTGATTAGAATTTGTGAAGAATTTATGTTTATAAATTGTTTTAATTCACATTTATTCGTTCGTTCGTCGGTCGTTGGTCGTTCTCATGTGAATAGTCCTTAAGACAACAAAATTATCTCCCGCCATTTATCACTTTTGTTGGTTTTATTCAATGACGCAGAGAAAGCACCGAAAAGAATATGTTTGTTTTCTCTTATCTTAGACAAAATGTTTACATTTTATTCTTGCGGAATTATACGACTCATCATGTAAGACTTACTTATTCAACTGGTTCAACAAGTCGAGGGAAATTTTTGTTATTGACAATTGTTACAGTTTTTGTTTTTTTACAGAAATGATCTTTACTTGTTGGACAAACATAGTTGAACAAGAAATTGTTGACTAGTTTACTTGTTGTTCTGTGTTATAGGCCCCTGGGAGTTGAACAATTTTCATAACATAATTGAAGTGTAGCATACAGCATGTAGGTGGGGGTATAAGTTGGCAGCCTGAAAAGGTGCTTAATAAAGTATCTTTGTAGCACAATATAGCTCTTGCCTTTGCCTCGAAGAGTTTGAAAATAGATTTGCTCGTAACATCTTTCCGACTTATAGCATTATTCCAATCATAACTCAGAGCTTTTTTTGATTCATTCAGTTTAGCTTGTAGGTGCAGTAAGTAGCTGAAGTAAGCGAATCGTTTTTGGGGTTAATCCAATGTTGCTTAGTTTCAGAAAAAGTGCTCTTCTATCCACCAAGTCAAAGGCAGCCCGGGAATTTATGAAAAAAGCATACTGTTTTCGGCCACTGCTAAGATAAGATCTCCCAATTTTCGTTAGTACAAAGATGTTGGCTACCATTGAATAGCCTGTCCTGAAACCCGCCTGAAATTCATTTAACAATCCGTTTGTTTCAACCCAGCTCGTAAGTCGGTCCAGAAGTATGCTTGTTAGGAGTTTTAAGAGCATATTGAGGAATGAAATCCCTCTATAGTTTCCCGGATCATACGGTTCTCCTTTTTTGTAAATGGGAAATATAACATTCTTTAGGAAACTTTCCGTTACATCTCCTTTCCTGAAAATATTTTTGAAACCATCCGTCAGGAACTGGAAGAAGCCTGGTGTCGAGTTTTTATAAAATTCAAATGTTTTCCTGTCCTCTCCTGGTGTTATGTTGTGTTTGCTTTGTATGATGTCTTCATATAAATTTTTTTTCGAAATAAATGTACACTTTATAAAAATCCCTCTTAGTTAAATAGGTACTCAGGCGAAAATTCTGCAACCCGAATTTGTATTTTTCCGGTTTTACTGGGTAGGTATAGTTCTAAGTTGACACTAACAAAAAAGCTACAATTAATGCCGTTTTTATATTTTCTAATTGAGTTTTCTAATGCCTGGACTCAGAGTGTCAACTTAGCACTAACTACCTAGTTTTTGTTTAAAACCTTGGCCAAAAAAAAATTTAGAATTTTTTTCTCTCCACAACTAATTTACAACAAAAAAGCTTCAATTAATTGCGTACTAAGTTTTTGTAATTTCTCAAAGTGCAGCGCTCACTTGACACAAGTTAAAGAATCAGTCAATTATTCATCATTTGCTTCAAGATGTTTTTGAATTGAATATTTTCAAAATTAAGCGATTTTCGACTCAAGAGTGCAATCAAACAGTTTTTTTGGATAACAGTTGCTTGCGTGGGCTGGTGCTTCGCGGATTCAAAAGGTTTTAACTCCCTCTTGGGTGCTCAGCCCCGCTCACGCAACTCCGTTCCTCTGTTTAGGGTATGTTCAATCGACAGGTAGACGTCTATGTCAATAGTTTTTTTTTTGCGATAAAACTGTATTTAAAAAGAAAACTAAGCGCCACCCAAGGAACTGTTTGTTTAATAAATTCACGGTATCAACACTGACCAATTTTCCAGCGCTGATTGGAATATCCGCGTGAAATTGGAAGGAACGTAAAATGCAAATAATTTAAAGAACAAACGCTATGTACGTGAAGGTTGGTCACACAAGGTTTTCGCGGTTATTCATTGCGAAGAATGCATACAAATTAACATTTCGAAATTAAGTAATTTCAACCAAATTTGCACGAAATTAGGTTGGAAAGTACGTGCCAACCTTATGAACACACACAATTGGAATCCATTTTAAAAGTTTTAAAAATATAGAAATGTCAAAACTCGATGTATGAAAAATAGAAACAAAACGAGAAAGCAACAAAAACAAGTAAATAACGGCCAAATCAAATGAGCTGTCAAACGAAATTAGCAAATCTGAGATAAAAATAATTTGTCCGTACTTTGCGAAATTACCTCATTTTGGCTCTAATGAAAACGTAGTATAACCCGTTCTGCGTTGCCGTTTGAACGCGTAGTTAAAAGGATGATGATTTCTCATGAAACTGGTGATTTCATACATCTTAATTGAGCAATAACGTTTGAATTGTATCGTATGGCAACAAAAATGATTTTTTTTTATATTTAAATTTCGTCGGCTTTCTGTGAAAACCTCGATAGTGAAAAAATACATTTCACATACAAAAATCAGTAAATTCATACACAAATTTCTCGCTACTGTATTATGACTCCTTTACTTCCATAGAGCCATAGAGGTACCTACTATGAGTATAAACGATTTTCTATGACAAGTTATGGATTCGTACAAAAAAAAAACAAACTCGAGATTTTGATCAAACTTGACATTACTATGTTAGGGAAGACGAAAAAAGTGGGTCTCGCAAAAACGTCCGTCTGTCTGTTTGTTCGGCTACAGCCTAAATGGATTGCTCGATTTTTTTAAAACTTAGTACCCACCGTTTTTTTGACATTTCTCCTACACGTTTTTTTTCACATTTTTTATTGTCAAAAATAACGGTATTGTCATACAAAATTTTTCGCCCCAAAAGGAAAATCATATTTTTCTCAAAACGGCTCCACAGATTTAAAAAAAAAATCAATAAATTTTATTAGTTACAAGCTGCCGTTTAGTAAAATGATTGTTTCAAAAATAGTTATTAATGACACCTCCCAAAGAACTATTTTTTTGATTTTCGATTTTCTTGCAAACGGTACATCTGATTTTTATCAATCTCTTTCTGAAGAATGATTGATAAATTTTAAATAATATTGTGTACCAAAATTTCCAAAAACATTATTTGTGGATTATTAAAAAAAGTTTGAAATTTTATTTTGAGAAGTCAATATTTTGAAAACGATTAAGTCGATTTTAATTAACTTGGAGAAAAACAGTTTTTTAATTTTATCTAGAAGAGTTTTAACAACATTTATTCTAATAACTAAAAATAACGGTACCTCCCATCCAAATGTTTAAAAACCGTTAAGACAAATCTTCTTTTTGCTCAAAACCGACTTCTACGATTTTGATAAAATTAGCTTTGTGTATCGAACTTGTACTAAGTCTACCATTCAAAATTATAAAGTTTTAAATTTTACTTTTACTAACAGTACCTCACATATAGAGGGTTTTTTTTTGTTTTTGACTATCTCATTATCTGACAAAATTTTGTATACAGAAGCTTGTAACAAATACATATGTATATACAGGGTGATTCGCATACGGTGTGATAAAAAGCTAGAGCTAGAGAGTAGGTTGGGTTGAGACAAGACAAATACCGTATAGGAGGGGGGTCTGTTCCCCCCGTTTAGCCATGAGGGGCACTTTTTTTTTTTAATTGACTTAAAACAGAAAAAAAAAATTAAAAAACAACGGTTATAATGGGTGATTTTTTAAGAGGCTTAGAGCTTTTTTTAAAAAAAAAATACAAAAAATTCGAAAAAATGAATGAAATATTTATTTGAATCGATAGTTTGAACCTTGCAATTTAATGTTTAAAGATAATTTCATGCAAATGTTGACCGCGGCTGCGTCTCAGGTAGCCCATCCGCTGAGTCCAATTTTGGCATACTCTTTCACACATATCGGCCGGTATCTCACGAATGAATGCATGGATGTTGGCTTCCAGTGCGTCAATCGAAGCGGGCTTGTCCCTATAGACATTAGCCTTGACATACCCCCACAAAAAATAATCTAATGGTGTCAAATCGCACGATCTAGGCGGCCAATTGACCGGCCCGAAACGTGAAATTAACTGTTCACCAAACTCGCCTCGCAATTGCGCCATTGTTTCGCGTGCTGTGTGGCATGTGGCACCGTCTTGTTGAAACCACATATCATGCAAGTCAAGAACTTCCATTTCGGGCAAAAAAAAGTTTGTTATCATCGCTCGGTAGCGTTCACCATTGACAGTAACGCTGCGATTCGCATCATCTTTGAAGAAATAGGCCCAATAATGCCGCCGGCCCATAAACCGCACCAAACAGTGGCTTTTTCGGGATGCATTGGTAGCTGTTGCAATGCTTCTGGCTGATCTTCACTCCAAATGCGGCAATTTTGCTTATTTACGTACCCATTCAACCAAAAATGAGCCTCATCGCTGAACACAAGCAGCGCGCGATGAACATTTCGAACCGAGCACGAATTTTGATAGTAAAATTCAATAATTTGCAAGCGTTGTTCATTTGTAAGACGATCCATGGTTAAATTGCAAACCAAACTGAAGCTGTTTGACAGTGACACAAGGTACTAAACACACGTCAGCTGTCAAAACCAGTGTTGCCAAAACCAAACCAGCCAAAAAATCACCCGTTACTTGCAATGCCATGATATACCTTTTTGTAAAGCCAGAAATCTTTTATTTTATTATGTTTTAAAATAAAGTTATTTTAAAAAATGGTTTTTGAAAAAAAAAATATCAAACTTAAAATTTTGACAAAAAAAATTAAAAAAAAAATTCCAAACTAATTTGTTTCTAATTTTGTTTTTAAAACTCAATAAAAAATTAATTCACAGAGGATCAGAAGAGTACGACGGCATCTAACTGATGAGCGCAATTGCGGTACCTATAGCGCATTTGGACTAAAGTAAGTATAAGGACCTTAGGATTCAAATGTCGACAGCCAGTGACTTTCTTAGTTCCTTAGAAAACATTTGTCGAAAGTTCGTTAGAAATTCAAAGAAAGATTCATCATGATGCTATAATTTGGAGATGAAGTTTCTAATAATATTTGACTATTCAACCCCTGATAGTGCTATTATTTTTAATTGGCATCTTGAAATGGAGATCTCATCTTTTTCATTATGCATCAGGACCAACCGAAGATGCAAAATTAAACGAAAATCCCATATACCCCCTGTCAAAATGTGTTGACTGCTCAATTGATCGCACACTATTACATAATTTATTCTCCTTAAATATTTAAATTATGGGAATATATTGGTTGAAATCAACATAAAAAAAAGACTGCACCCCATTAGATCAGAACAATTTGCCATCAGATTTCTTCGTTATCGCGAATAGCTCCCGAGATGTAGAAGAAAAGATACAAATTTATACTTTTACCTTCATCCCTATGTTTTCATACCTATACCTACCCTTCTAAGAACCATTGCAAATTAAAAAGGTTGCACCTTTTTTTTTAGTAGATATTGTTTTCTGCAATGTGACTTTCTTGAACTTCAAAAGTGAATCTTTAGTTTTTTTCCCCAATTGCACATCTACTTCCGCTGAATTTATTGTGAAAGCCGCAAATTTATTATTATCCTTAAATAGAGAAAAAAATACTGAATTCGATTGTATCTTATTGATCCATTAATAGAAATCATTTTGCATCCCTTAGGGTTGCCAACAATATAGGTATACCTAACCTTTTTTTCAAAGGTGTCAAACCACTCCGTTTAGTGACCCGCAACGAAATGATATGGGTATTAGAGAATATTACGAGAGAATTCAGATTATAAAATACAAAAAAAAAGTGAAAATATAAATCCTCCTTGACCGCATCATACCTTCAATTCTTTTGTCCATCAGCATCGAAGGATCATTGGCACGATCCTTTCAACAATTTTTTTGTTTCGAAAATGTTGTTCATAAAGATCTTATTATAATATGAAGGTTTTAAAGAAAAGGGCAAGGTAAAGAAATAAAGGGGACAATGACCGTGACTGACCATAATGGATTGAAGGGAGACTTCTCAGACAATAAGTAGCCCATCTTTTCCTTCATCATTGGATCTTTTTTTGTATTTGTCTACACCTCCAGGAGTGAGTGTGTTTGAAAGGGTATTTCTGTTCAACTGACCACAGCTATACATTTATACGAAACAGGTTTTTCAATCATACAAACAAAAGGATACCCGACGCACGAGTTGAGATTTGTGTGTTGGTGGTGGTCAGTTTAAGGGATTGATTAAAAAGGAGCACGAGGCAAAGGAAGATATTATATTGTTATGTTTTTTTTTTTTGCCAAACAAATATATTCACCCTTTTATCGTGGACGTTGTCCAGAATAATATTTAAATTATTGTTTTGACTCACTTTCGGCACGAGGAAAGTCAACGCTTCTGGAAAAAAAAATCCAGAAGCAAATTGATCTTCTTCACAGAAGAAGAACTGTCATCCTGATACCAGTCGAAAAGGCAGTTGATCGAAGACCGGACTATCAGCCGTTTTTTTTAAACAGAAATGATCCATATAGATCATTAAAAAAACATATATTACAACAACAACACGAGATCCTGCTCTTAGTCTAAGAGCTGACAGCATATTTTTGGTTTGGAAATATAACCAAAAATTGAGTATGAGGGTTTGTAGGTGTATGCGTCGTGATTTAGAAAACAAAAGTCTGGCAGGTTTTTTTTGGCGCCGGTGGTGGGGGTGAGGGTTTGAAAATGGCGATTTTTACAATTTTTTATCAGAAGAATTATCACTTAAATTCTCTTTTTTTAAATGACAAATGATGCACTGTCATTTTTCCTAAGTGTAAAGACTTTTATCTTGACGATCCGATTAATAGAACTCAAGATATAAGCTCTTTAAGCGAACCTTATCAGCTTTTTTTTGGAGACTTTTGTTGATTTTATGCATAACAAAAAATAAACAACAAAAGTTGCAGCAATAAAAGTTGCAGCAATTAAAGTTGCAGCAATTAAAGTTGCAGCAATAAAAGTTGCAGCAATAAAAGTTGCAGCAAGTAAAGTTGCAGCAATTAGAGTTGCAGCAATTAAAGTTGCAGCAATAAAAGTTGCAGCAATTAAAGTTGCAGCAATTAAAGTTGCAGCAGTAAAAGTTGCAGCAGTAAAAGTTGCAGCAATAAAAGTTGTAGCAGTAAAAGTTGCAGCAGTTAAAGTTGCAGCAGTAAAAGTTGCAGCAATAAAAGTTGCAGCAATAACAGTTGCAGCAATAAAAGTTTCAGCAACAAAAGTTGCAGCAATTAAAGTTGCAGCAGTAAAAGTTGCAGCAATTAAAGTTGCAGCAATTAAAGTTGCAGCAATTAAAGTTGCAGCAATTAAAGTTGCAGCAATAACAGTTGCAGCAATAAAAGTTTCAGCAATAAAAGTTTCAGCAATAAAAGTTGCAGCAATTAAAGTTGCAGAAATAAAAGTTGCAGCAATAAAAGTTGCAGCAATAAAAGTTGCAGCAGTAAAAGTTGCAGCAATTTAAGTTGCAGCAATTTAAGTTGCAGCAATAAAAGTTGCAGCAGTAAAAGTTGCAGCAATAAAAGTTGCAGAAATAAAACTTGCAGCAGTAAAAGTTGCAGCAGTAAAAGTTGCAGCAATAAAAGTTGCAGCAATAAAAGTTGCAGCAGTAAAAGTTGCAGCAGTAAAAGTTGCAGCAATAAAAGTTGCAGCAATAAAAGTTGCAGCAATTAAAGTTGCAGCAATAAAAGTTGCAGCAATAAAAGTTGCAGCAATAAAAGTTGCAGCAATAAAAGTTGCAGCAATAAAAGTTGCAGCAATAAAAGTTGCAGCAATAAAAGTTGCAGCAATAAAAGTTTCAGCAGTAAAAGTTGCAGCAGTAAAAGTTACAGCAATAAAAGTTGCAGCAATAAAAGTTGCAGCAATTAAAGTTGCAGCAATTAAAGTTGCAGCAGTAAAAGTTGCAGCAAGTAAAGCTTCAGCAACGCTAAGTGATTTGTGTTTGTCCTTGAAAAATTATTATTTTCTTCTGTTTTTAACAATAATATATAGCTAATTTATTTGCACCTACCTTTTTCTTTTATCACTCATATATACATATATCAATATATGTAAACATCAACGTGCGTGGATCCAAAACGGACTTGTTTTTGCTTGAAGGGAATCTTAAGATTTTTTTCACTGAACGCACCTATCCTGGTATGCAGATCGTAGCGTTGCACCCGAACGTTCACGTTTTTTTTCACTCTAAAGCAAAAAGCAAAAATAAACAATAGAAACTCTCAATTCGCTAGCGTTATCACTGAACATTTTGATTCGTTAGAATTCGACGTTTTGAGCCGTTAAATTAGCGAACATTCGCTGTTTGTAATATGTCGATAACCAAATTCGCTAGTGTTTCGACATTTGTAGAGAACTTAATTTGAGCGAATCGCTACTCATAATACGAAATTATCGGATTGGCAAAGTTTTAAGTTCGATTCGCTATTCGTAATTTCAGCAGAAAAATCTAGGCATCTCTCTTTTTATCGAAATTTGTTCAATTGTTTCAGAAGAGTAGCTCAGAATCCCTTCCAAACTTTTGTTGTTTTTGATTAGGTTTCTGTTCAAGGATACTCATCACAATAATTATTACGCATCTTTAGCAAGATAAAAATAACTGATATATTACAATGCATAGGTACTCAAGCCCAAATATATATTTGTAAAATTCCATATAATAATAAAAATGGAATAGGTACACAAAAAAGGTCCTTTAAAAACTCAGTAAATCAACTATTATATTTTACGTAAGTTGTTTAAAGTACAAAATTCTTCATTTTTTGTTTGTATTTTTCCTGTGAGAGATAATCTTAGATACCTACACCTTTTCTTCCGCATTTTTAATTAATTTGGGATGAGTAATCAAAAGATTCACACAAAAACAAGGGTGATATGCTTAAAAAGGTTTTACATATGTGTACTTTTTCTAAACAAGAAACCAGTTTTATTTTTAAATATATCCCTTTTATGCCTTGACAGGACCAACTTAAACCGAACAAAAAAAAGCAAAGAAAAAAACTTTTTAATTCATGACAACAAAAGCAAAACCCGTCCAGTCCAGTCAGTTTCCCTTTATGCCTTCAAAGTATTGTCCTTTCAATTTGGCCATCATGCACCACAATATAAAATTACAAGGCATTCGCGTTGAATAACGAAGGACAGCAGCTTGTGCGCGAAAAAAAAGGAAAATACTTTTTTAAAAGGAATTTGAATATACGAATCATCCATAACGGGCACTAAGATGACTTGGTGTTATGTTTATATATATATGAATGGTCCAGGCGCACAAGGGTTATTTTCACGGGTATAGGTGATCACTAGAAAAGGGGTGTTTTAATTTCACAGGGTCACTGATATAAAAGGTATACATGAATCCAAATCAACGGTCATTTTTATGTGAACTAAGTTTTTCATATTTGTGCATGTTGTACGTAGATACGAGTGTACCTTTGTGAAACATAATTATCTCAATGTACAAGCAAAAGTATGTACAAAAAAGGTATAATAGGAGTTTTTTTTTTATTTTTAAGGAAACCCTAGAACGCATTATTTTAGAAACTTTGTAATTTTAATATGTCAAATGGTGAAACATGCCAATTAAGGAAACACAAGCGTTTCTGCTTGGCTTCTTATTTTCTTTTGTTCCAGTTCCTATTTCTTATACCGGAAACGATTGATAAACTTCCGCATAGTTTCTATCACAAAATAATATTAATAATTGATTCAATAATGACATTTTTCACTGGATCAGCATTTTTGTTAACGAAGCTCAAAAACATCCAAATTTTCGACCATCAATCCCTGGTAGGGTTTCCGCTACATTGGATAATAGTTTAATTTGTTTTTGACCAATAACGTCCGAATCTTAATATATAAAACAATGTCGGTTTAGTTACACCATTTATAATTCAAGAACGGCTATAACGATTTTAATGATATCTAATTTGTTGGATTCATCTGCGCCCCGACTATCAGAATAATTAATAAAATATAGGAAAAATTCACTTTGTAGAGTGAAATGAGGTAAAAATAAAAAGGGGTCCGATTTAAGAAATTCTTTTTTGTTTGAAAGGTATTTCTTAGGAAATGGTTTTAGGGCTGTTCTATTTCAAATTTTGATATTTGTAGGGTGAAGTGGGGTAAAAGTGAAATGTTGTATTCGATTTCAAAAAAAAATTTTGTACCTATGCAGGTATATCAAAGGTTTTTTTAGGAGATGATTTGTTTTAATGGGTGAAGTGGGGAAAAAAAATTGATATCCGATTTTAAAAATTCTGTTTGTGTTGGAAAGGTTATTTTAAAAAAAAATTGATATTAAAAGATTAAAATGGGATAAAGACAAAAAAATAGTTTTTGATAACAAAAATTCCTTCCGTGTTGGGAAATTAAAAAAGGTTGGACTTAGATGATCATATTATATTTACCAATTTAGACATTCATAAAGTGAAGTGGGTTAAAACCCAGAAAGTATTCAATTGCAAAAAGGAGCTCAATTATTTATCTTTATTTTCTTTTGTAATTTTTAAGCGAAGCTTAGGTGTTGCTTACCCGTGCGAAGCCGGCCAGCTAGTTTTTAATAAAAAAAAAAACAAGAAGAATGAAAATTATATTTACCTATATCATTTGTTTATATTTAGCATATTAATGAATAGATAATATTTTTTTTGCGATAAAGTAGAAATTTAATATGTTTAAGGTCAAAAAAGTCAATTTTTGTGTCTAAATTCAAAAGCACGGTTTTTATTGACGCAAAACATATTTACTCTTTAATTAAAAATAGCGGCAACCCTGCATGCGGTTGATGGTTGAAAATCTAAAGTACGGTTCCTTTTCGCGTAAAACATATTTACTCTTTAGTTCAAGATAGCGGAAACACTGCAACAAAATAATAATTGTTACTTAAAGTCTACTTATCGTCTAAATATTAACAAAAGAATTACTATCATCTCTTAAAAATTGAGGTTTTAGCCAAATCTCAACGGTATTTGACAAAAAAAACACTAAAAACGCCTACGCTTTCAATTAGGAATGGCAGGAAACTTGATAATTCTGCTCTCCGTTGAATGGCAGATCATGTCATTATAGTGTATGAATTTTTCGCGAACAGTTCCCCAATTACCTTCGTAGTTAACAAGGTGACGCAAAATTAATCATCCAATTTTGATTTTAAGTAAAAAATCTTTATTTGGACCTTCACAATTTTTTCTGTTAAGTGGATGATATCCGTCAAGTGGCTGCCGACAGTGTTGATACACATTTGTGCCAGTTTAATCGCATTTTCCATGACATTCCGCAAGATTTACGGTGATAACTGTTCACATTCCTGTCGAATATTCTCCTTAAGGGCTGCGATTGTCTGAGGCTTGTTGGCATATAAAACCGCGACTTCAAGTAGCCCCAAAGAAAGAAGTCTGGGATGGTTAAATCGGGTGATCTTGCTGGCCATGCTAAATTGCCAAAATGGGAGATTACGCGACCAGGAAACGCTTCCGTCACAAAATATGCATTCTGGCTCCTGCTGTTTGTGTGGTTGCCACCGTCTTGTTGAAATCACATGTTCACCAAGCTCAGCTCATCCAATTCCGGCAGTAATATGTCGTTTATCATGGCCCTGTAGCGTTCGCCAGTAACAGTGACCGTATTGCCTATGGCGTCCTCAAAAAAAATACGGCCCAATCACTTCTCCCGCGGGAACACCGCTCCACGCAGTGGCTTTGAGTGGATGTAATGGCTCTGCGTGCTTCACACGCGGATTTTCAGTGCCCCAGAAACGAAGATTTTGCTTGTTGACGTAACCGCTTAAGTGGAAATGCGCCTCGTCGCTCATGCCTGACTCACAATGCGACGAGGAAACGGAACGTGAGCGTGACGAGAACTCGTTGTAGTTGTCAAACCAATTTCAAACAATAAGGAAAGCATATTATATATGGATATGGGAAAAATTATAAGATCTTCCGATAGGGTGATTCATTTTGCACCACCTTTTATAAGTAGATAGATATAAATTAGAGGTTTGGTATTTTTTTTCAGTGCAATTTTTTTTGTTTCAGTGTCTTGATAGTGTATTCAGGCACCACTGTACTGACAATTTTAATTAAACAAATAATAGTTGAGTATACTTTACGGTGACCATCCGTTCAATATTATAATGAACTGTTCATTATTTGAAGTAGATGTTCATTATGAATTATTTTGTATTCAAAAACATAAAAATGTTAATTATTTCAAAAGCTGTCCATTATTTGTTCAGTATTTAATTTAATTTTATTGAAACAAAAACGAAAAACTAACCAAACCAAAATTCTTTCAACAAAATGACAATGCGAACGTGTCCTAATTTACTGAATGTAAAGTCGAAACTATGAAATCTATTTTAATTACTAGGTTTAACTATGAATTTACCTGTTTTGAGTTCAGACAATATTTAAAACAAAAACCAGATTTAATTAAACAAATCTGTAACTACTTCAGTAAAGTATTCGGAATATGTAAACAAATGAATCCTTATTTTAAATAATGAGGATACTTATTTAGTTTTTAAGCGTTTATTTTATTCTAACATTTAGTTAAAGTAAAGACTGAATTTTATTTGTTTATTTTGCCTTACATACATATTAAGAGTTCCTTTCTATAATGATAATTTTAATTAACTAAAGCAAAGACTGAATATCGGTGTTTTTTTTAATTAGTTCTTAACTAAGAAATAATAATTAAAAAATGGGTTTATTTTTTTTTGGTCATTATTTGGAATTTTAAAATATGGTTACAATAAGTATACAGGACTTTTTTTAATCTCATTCTTGGGAACTAAAAAATATTTAAGTGTAAACTCTTATGTTCAGCTATAGAAAAGTATGATTTTATTGAATTTTTCACCTACAAAGAGATTTTAATTAAAAAAAAAGAAGAGCTTAAAACACGGAACCTATTACACGTAACGCCCACGTTTTAGGTTACCCCAGAGCCGGAATGGATGTTCACTCATCAAAAATTCTTAACGGATCTTCAAGATAAAGATCTTATGTCATTAAATCATACAACAGTTCTATAATAACAAAATATTCACAACTACCTAAAAGCTTAGAGAAAAATGTATTATACAATCAAGTTAATTTGTTTTTTTTTCAATCTTCATAAAATGAGATGATAACAAAATTCTTTCTAAAATACCCTGGGTACTAATCTTATTGGCACGTTCCAAGTCAGAGACAAAAACAATCTACATAATTATTCTGGACAGTGTCCACTTTCTTTTTAAAAAGGGTAAATCAATATTTAAAAAAAAAAATGCCCTCATTTACACGTGCCGCTTGTTAAATAAATAATTATATGGTTCAACTGACCATCAACAAACACTCAACTCCTGCATCCCTTGCTTGAATGTTTAAATAACCTGTTTTTCAAGTTACTGTGCGATGGTCAGTTGAAGATTAACCCTTTGGAAACAATCACTCCTAAGGTAGACAAATAAGACATTATCCATCACAATTGATGATAAAGGTAAGGACGGGCTACTTAATGTCTAAGATATCTCCCTTGAATCTATTATGGTCAGTCATGGTCATTGTCCCCTTTAATATATATTTTCCTTGTTGTTTTCTTTAAATCCTTTTTTCTTCAAGATATTATGATGACCAATAATCATCTTCAAAAAAACAAAACTCTATGAATGTACATATATCGTGACACCTAATGATTTTTTCATAAATAAATAATTGAAACTTTTGTTGGTTATGTTTTCTATATAATGTCAAAAATACACTTTTGTTCCACAATGACTAATTTGAAGTAGAGCTCTGATAAGATATCAAAAAACATTATGTACAATAAGCGCAGAGTCACAAGTCAACAGGACAAAACTATTAATTTGTGGAATTACTATGTAATTCCCGGCACTCAGGGTGCTCAGAAGACCATTGTGGACATATGACTCTGCGCCCAAATGTATGTATTGCATTATCATTACTAATTAAGGGCGCTTGTGAGTTGGATTTAAATCGTTTTAAATTTTATCCAAACTTCAATGTCGCATAAAATTTAATCAAATGATTTTAATCCAATTTGCAAACGGCCTTAATTAAGCTAGGTGACAGATCCTAAAATCATAAATCATCGAATGGTGGCAGAATGAAAATTTGTATTCTGAAAAGAAGAGAAAATGCTTCTATAATGTAGATTTCAGAATCAAAACCAAACATTCGGCTGATAACGAGATGAACATATCGTGAAATTTCAAAAATTTTAAAAATGATCAAGATATCCTGTTTCGTTTGGTCTCGATTCAATGTTTCCTATAAAAAACGTTAGACCGAAAATTGACTTATGTTCGGTTTCACAAATATTTAACAGGCTTTTAAATTTTTAAATGACGTATTTTGTATGGAACAAACGTCATTTTAAGATTTGAAAGCTAGCCTGGTTCAATAGTTAAAAGGGCTTTATGAAATCGCCCAGTAAATATAGATACTACCCCTGAGTAATATAATAATAGGCTATGGAGGTTGTAGAGGACCCAGCGAAGTGAGTGGGAACAGCTAGTAAGAGATAAAAATAAGACAAATTAAAGCGAACTAAATCCTAGTTTGCTGCTGAAGCGAAAAGGAATTTGACTTACGAAAACCAAAGCCAAAAAAATGCGCAGTGAAAGTGTCAGCAATGAAAAAAAAAAAATAACAAACGCAAAAATATAACAGAAGAAGACTGTATTAAAAGAAACAACAAATAAAAATAAAACTCAAATCGCAATTTTTCAAACACGATTAATGGATCGGGCAATTAATTCTATCTCCAAATAATCTGCTAAAGGGTTTTCCAATACGAGGTGTTATTTTGAATAGCCCGCTATTTCGGTAGCTGTCACTTTTGAAGCTGTCATTTTTTGACATTTGACAAGTAGAAACTACGCCATTAATAAAAATGACACGATACACGCTTCAACAACGCATTGAAATTATTAAAATTCACTATAAAAATGGTGAAAATTTGGCAGAGACGGTTCGTAAAACTAAAACATTTTTGGGTCGTCATGAAGGACCTTGTCGGACCGCAATACAGAAATTGGTGGACAAATTCGAGCTGTTGGGACAAGTTAGTGATGTGAAGAATAAAACCCGTGCACGTCGCTCAAGAACAACTGAGAATATTGCTGTTGTAGCCCAAAGTGTTGAAGAAAACCCAGGTTTGTCCATTCCTCGTCGTTCTTTGGAATTAGGCATTCCACAAACGTCATTACACCGTATTTTGCATAAAGACTTGGGTCTTAAGGCTTATAAAGTTCAGTTAACACAAGAACTCAAGCCGGCTGATCATCAACAACGTCGTGTCTTTGCTGATTGGGTCCTTGAAATGTATGAAAATGATCCGGAATTTCATCGAAAAATCATCTTGACTGATGAGGCCCATTTCCACCTCGGAGGCTACGTCAACAAGCAAAACTGTCGCATCTGGGGCTCGGAAAACCCAAGAGTTATTGTTGAAAAGCCTCTCCATCCTCAACGCGTGACTGTTTGGTGCGGTTTATGGTCCGGCGGGGTCATTGGACCTTACTTTTTCGAAAATGAGGCTGGAGCAACAGTTACGGTCAATGGATTGCGCTATCGAGAGATGATTAATGATTTTTTATGGCCGGAATTGGATGGTATTGATCTGGACAACGTTTACTTTCAACAAGACGGCGCTACGTGCCACACAAGCAATGAAACCATCGATCTTTTACGGGAAAAGTTTCCGGACCGTGTTATCTCTCGAAGAGGTGATAACAATTGGCCACCGAGATCTTGTGATTTAACACCTTGCGACTTCTTCCTTTGGGGCCACGTGAAAGATAAGGTCTACGCCAACTGCCCAGCGTCGATTCAAGACCTCAAAGATGGAATTCGTGAGGCTATCGAGGACATAGGGCAGCCACTTTGCGATTTGGTTATGGAAAATTTCATGAAAAGGATATGGTCCTGTAAGCGTGGTCGTGGCGGCCATTTGGCTGATGTTGTGTTCCATTATTAACGGCATACCTTCTTCTTTATAATGAAATAAACATGCGATCATTTATCTCAAAAAATGCCATTTTTCTTTGAATATCAAAATAACACCTCTCATTGGAAAACCCTTTACAATAACGATCATCGAACAGGGTACTGCAAAACGAAAAGGAAAACAAAATTTTTCGTTTATGATTTCGTTGTGTCATATTTGTATTATTCTTTTAGATGACAATTGCGACTAAATAATATTTTTGCAAAAAAAAATGTGTTTCAAGTACAAAGGTAAGACCCTGAAAATGATCATGACGAAATGAAAAATTGCGGGATGACCCATACTGCGTATGGAATTGGTGACATTAGCTGTGTTTTTTTTGCAAGACCGGAGAGATTTTGTTGGAAAAAACGATGTCGGGGGGAATAGGAAGCCATTACAGAAACAAAATGGAGTTTCCATTCAAACTTTCGATAGCAAGTATGCAATTAACGCCGGCAACACATTTTTTTTACCGTGCTTAAGTTAAGCCCCGCGAATATCCGCGCTAAGTTAAGACCAATTTTCTCGGGGCAATAAGTCGGCATCACTATATAAAACTTGATCTTTTGAACATCAGTCGGTTACTTTACAAAGTGGACTGAGTGTTCGAGTGAGCTTTATCTACACGAATAAGTTTAGTATGTTTCATAAGGAACACCATACAAAACCCTCAACAAAGTAGGGCAAAACAATATATACACCGTATAATATTAATTGATGTATCCAACTACCGCGGTCTGTCTTTTATTAACACTATATATACGTTGTTTACAAATGTCCTTCTAAATCGACTCAATCAATGGGTAGAAGAAAATCAATATTATTCAACTGTAGACCAAATATTCAATCTTTCTTGCCTCATTCGTCTACAAATCAATCAAAAAAAAAAAAGAAACTTTATGCGTTTTTCATAGATTTAAAAACCGCCTTCGACAATATGAACAGAGATGTACTATTCCACAAAACTTAGAGTCTAGAGGAATATCTACAAAAATGCTTTCAATCCTAAAAGCCCTTTATCACGACAACAATGCAACAGTTTTTAATGGGATAAATTATAAATATCAGCGAATTTTTTCTTATCAATAGAGGTTTAAAACAGGGATGCGTTCTCCAATGCTCTAGTATTTATCCTGTTTTTTAATGACCTCGACTGCGATCTATACCGGGCGGAGTAACTGTTGAAGGCGTATCATCAAAAGTCTTACTTTATGCAGACGATATTGTGCTACTCTCAGGCAATCCCGCTTCCTTATTCTTACAAGCAATGATAAATAGCTTCGCAGATTATTGTACAAAATGGAATCTACTTGTAAAGTTAGGAAAATCAGAAATAGTAATTTTTCGAAACATGGGACGGGCGTCGGGCAGCTGAAGAAAAATGGTCTTTTAGTATTGATGAAAGTAAAATATCTAACAAATACAAGGACCTAGGAGTAACTCTGACCTACAATATATTGTCATGGACAGAACATCTTACGCAGAGGCTTGCAATGTCAAAATTTCCAAAAACGCCACCTGGTCCAACTTCATAAAAATAAAAACATACAGCATTCAGCTAAATATAAAACATACGAAGCTGCTTCAAAATCAGTTATGAACTACTGTGGACAAGTTTGGAGTTACTCTGAGTATACAGAAGTTGAAAAATTGCAACTGTTTTTTTTTACTAAAAGATGTTTTTCCCTACCAAGCAACACAAAAAAATTATACACTCGATTTAGAAACAGGACTTTCAAAAGCCTTCCTTGCAACACTTACCGCCATATTATTCACTAGATACATCCGGATTAAAACTTAAATCCAGATGTATTTATATTAAATTTGTATGCTTTACATCTGGATTTAAATTTTTAATCTGGATGAATCGAGTGAATAATATGGCCGTTAGGCTCCATTTCGCCGAAAAAGCTGTCAGATATCATTGTGAGAAAACAGTTTTACTGGGCTAGTGAATGGTCAAATGTCTTTAATGAGGTCAACGTTGAGTTTGACTGTTCGACGCGACGCAGTCTGAGTGGAGGGCATTGCATACAGAAGCTTGCACAAAACTTATAGAAAGAAATTAGACAGAACACACAAACAGAGCACTTTAATCACGTTTACACGATGAGTAGTATAACCTTAAATATGCTGAGGTTCCAAATTACTTCGAAGACAGCAACTCACTTGAGATGATAAGCATGCGGTGTTAAAGTCGAAGAGCATTTAGAAAAGATTCAGTAGTTATTTGTACGATCTGTAATCTTGATGTTACTGAAAATACATACCACATTGTGGGAGTGTGCCCTTGTTCCCGGACATACAGAAAACGGTTCCTTTTGGAAGTGAAAGCCTTAATCGTGACCAATTCCTCGAAATTCTCAACGGAAAGAGTTATACTCAACTTTACAATTTCTTAAAAAAACGCTATAAAATTTGTCATTTAATTTAATTTTAATGAAATGAAAACCAAATGCTTTTGTAAAAACTTTCTGAAAATAAAATTATTTATCTATCTTTCTATCTATTAACTATGGAAGTGGAAGCATACCTATTCCTTAATTTTATTGAAAATTCTTTTCTGAAAGAAGATCCCGTCCTTACCCTAATCGACTTTCAACACCAAAAAAAAAAAAAAAAATAACTCGAGAACAGTTCCTTGACCCAAGCTTGACCTGAATTGTCAAAGCAAATTCATCCTCATAAAAAATATCTTTGGCTGCTTCTTATTTTTTCTAAATCTGCATAAATAAATCTCCCTAATTTCTCTATTAAGTATTGTGTTGAAGTGTCATTATACAAAGAGTATTAGGGAAGGAATAAATAAAGGAGCCCATTCTCTTGTGATTTGTGCAACACAACAAAGAATAAGAGATGGTCAGGGGCGATCTTAAAATCTTCATATCGATAAAGGTAAATTGTATATTCAAAGTGAAGACATTGAAATACAAAACAACAACAACAAAAATGCGTAAACCATGATAATGCAGATGTGAAAATAGAAGTTAAATCGATCTATCAATAGTCCCCAATGCTGATGATGATGATCATCATCATCAATAACCAAATTTGATTGTTAAGTTAATTTGTGAAAAAAAAATGAATTTCTTTTTTATGTGAATATTTTTTTTTATTTTGCCTTTATTCTCCCAGATTAAATGCAAAAGAAGGCCAAGAGATAAAAAAATATATTTTGTGCATTAAGTACAAAAAAAAATCCTTCAAAAATTGCAAAAATATAATCCAGGTACACGCCTCTGTCGATGACTACACGCAAACTCTGGCATCATCATTTAACCTTAATAGTCCTAACCTATGGACTCTGGGACTTTGGACTGTGGTAAATGTCTTTCACGGGTGAAATGCTTAATGTTTGCCATCAGGCATCGGGGAGACCTTTTATTGTTTCCCTCTGGGAAGTGCAAGTATAGTTCAACTCAAAAGCTGTGCCCGATCCTATTCCTATATTCTCGGGTAGCGCAGTATTAGGATCCCCTAAGATATTTTTGAGGAAAAATCATGGATTTTTGTAATGCGACAAGGGGTCGTAAGGGTTGTGATCCTTTCTCCAAATGTCTTATAGGTAGTAACCTTTTTTCTGTGTGGTGTGTGTGTGTATGTGTTTTTATTCGATTCGGATTTCTCATTTCCTTCCAAGGATTCACCTCCGACGTGTAATTTAGCGTGAATTGAAAATCCTTTTTTTTTTTGCTTTTTTATATTTCTGTTGGAGAGAGATCCTTGTATATTTTTATCTAAAGATCACAATAATTATGATGATATCGATGATGCTCGTCTCGAATTTCAGCAAAGGAATGATTTTTTATTTTTTTTTCTGTTGGTTTTTTATACCTTTTTGGAAGAAGAAAACTCGTCGTTGATCCTTTTTGTCTTTCATCAGTGTCTTGAGGATATACATATATATATATATATTTTTTTTTGCTCATTGAGTTCATAGTTTTTGCACCCTTTGATCGCTGTGCTAAGGGTCGACGTGCTTAGAGCACTGTTGAAGAAGAATTCTAAAAGATGTTTAGCCTAAATACCATGGGAATTTTTCCACCGAAGGCATTTTTCTTGGTTTTTTTTTTTTTTAGGAAGGAGATTGGTGCTGTGTGATGTTTGCGGAAGAATATCAAGATGGATTGATAGTGCGATAGGAGGATGATGCTGGGCATTTACATTGCAGTTTTTAATAAATCTTTTTTATTTTTTTTGCAGTCGAAACGAAGGGGTGAAAGGAAGAAATAATTTCTCCTGGGAAATTTGATATTCTATGAAAGGATTGATGCAGTGCTCGCGAATTGATTAGGGTTTCGATATGGCATAGCATCAGGCAAAACAATTGCATTTTTGCAACATGACAATGATGACAAGGAATCTTATGCCTTGAAAGATGCAGATGCGAAAAAGGATTTAGCAAGTAAAATATACAAGATCTTTGGTAGGAATATAAGCAACTTGGAATTCTCTGAGCAAGTGAATAGATTTTCTTAATTTATGGTAATGTGTGTGAAGGGAATGCGGATATCATGTAAATAAATTTCATCTATATACCGAAATGGATAATAATTGACTTTATTGATGAAGAGTTTTTATGACTTAAGTCGTGGTAATTTGTTTTGAATATATTAATTATTTTAAGATGAGAGTACTAAATGCAAATTTTTGCATGGCTTCCTCATATGTATAGGTGAGCAGACATTTAAAATTCATGATCATTTTAAAATAGACTGCAGTATTTTCGAGGTTATGTTGTCTTAGTTTTGATTTTGTGGATAGCTATATACTAATTGTAGGGTTGGCCATCACCGATTACGACCAACTTGTTGAATGAATAAATATTGGGGGTTATTGCAGTATGACCAGGCGCGCACATGCACTTTGGTGCATAATTGCAACATTTGCCCAGTAAGTGGTCCGGTGTTTCTTAGTGAATATTGCAGAATCTGCATGTGGCACTGATGCTCATTAAACCAAAAAGGATACTTAGGTGTCTTCTAAGTTTACAGTGGCCATTAAGGAGGCCCGTTGTTCTCCTGAGGCTTTTCCTACTTAAGCTCATACAGTTTGTAGAGCGTTTCTGGTTATAACGGGTGTTATTTTTAGACGTGCCGTTTTCAATCTGCCAATGCTTTTTCGGAGTTGGTCTTTTTGACAGTTGTCACTTGATTTATGCTCAGTTTGGTTTGCCATTTCATAATGAATATAGACTTACTCCTGTAAAACGTTTGCAAATTGTGCAAAATTGGTCGAAATGAAATCGTTGTTCATCCCGATTTTCACAAGAAATATTTTTTCAGCGATGAAGCTCATTTTTGGTTGAATGGCTACGTCAATAAGCAAAACTACCGCATTTGGAGTGTAGATAATCCTCAAGTCAATGTTGAAACGCCATTACATCCTCAAAAAGTCACTGTTTGGTGTGCTCTATGGGCAGAGGGAATCATTGGTCCATATTTCTTCAAAAATGAAGCCGGCTATAATGTTATAGTCAATGGGGAACGCTATAGAGCCATGATTAATGATTTTTTCGTGCTTGAATTGGAGGATGTTGATGTGGATGACCTTTGGTTTCAACAAGATGGCGCTACATGCCATACAGCCAACCAAACAATCAATTTATTGAATTAAACTTTTGGTGAGCTCATTATCTCGCGTCGTGAGCCTGTGGCGTGGCCTCCAAGATCGTGCGATTGAACACCGCTGGACTATTTTTGTGGGGTTATGTGAAGTCGCTTTGTCTACGCAGATAAGTTTGAGACGATTGGCGCATTGGAAGAGAATATTCGGCGCGTTAGTGCTGACATACAGCGCCAATTTCTGCAAAAAGTGGTCTAAAATTGGACCTATCGGCTGGAATTTATTCGAGCCTGCCGCGGTGGCCATTTGCTCAAAATCATTTTTAAAACATAATAGCAAACCGTTATCTTTATAATAAAGCTTAATTCTTGGCAGTAATTTTAAAAATTATATGCGTTTTATTTCTTCTTGAAAACCACACGTCTAAAAAAACACCCTTTAGTTCCCAAGAAGGAGCTTGGCCTTGCCTTGCAGCTTAGGGAGTTCTTTAAAATTTGTTGATCCTTTTTGGCCTCCTCTTCTTTTTTGATTTTATTTTTGATCGGGTTTTCTCCTTTACCACAATAGGGCTCAGGCCCTGTTAAGAGCGTTGATGCTCTAATTTTCGCTAAGGAGTCTGCCTCTTCATTACCCTGGACACCAAAAAGTGACCAGGGCCCTATTGCACCAACAATTTTCTTGCGGTTGGATGACATAATTACTCCGGACACAATGTGCATGGATCGTATGTCCGGCTTGAGGCCCATGTATACATTATATCCGGAGACATTATGTCATCGCCCCGCAAGAAAATCGTATCAAAATTCATGATATTTCCTAAATGATTAGTGATCAGTTGTTGGTGCAATAGAGCCCAAAGTTACCCAATAAAGTGACAATTGTTATCTCATTCATTCAACTCGTTGAAGTCAAATTTATCATCCAACTCGTAGGCTTCGGCTGTGATTTCAGTGGTATTCGGCTTTGATAGAAAATGAGCTTTTACAAGAAGAACATACGCATCTCTGATCACTTCATTACAGCTTAAAGCTTAGACCCCACGATGTGTCATTACCTTTTGGGTATCCACAGGAAATGATATTGAGAACATCTTCAGGTCTCAGATCCTTCAACGATGTGATTGGTGTAAGACCATCCGCTGTCATCTCCCGCCCACGTTCAGCAGCAACATAATAATTATTATTATTCAAGTCATTGCTGCACTCCCTTTGCAAATAAAAAATATGATATTGCCTACCTTTAAGAAGTTGATATAGTTATATTTTTGTTCCAGCTACGCATGTAGCTACATCGTATTATGCTTATAATTAACATTCAACTAAAGCTTAATTTCTCAAACATTGGTTTTTTCCTCCATGGAACAAAGGTGTCTTATCCTTTGTTGTAATTAAGTGTAATCACACAAAAAGGGTTGAAATGAGTGACCCAACACTGACCACACCGAAAAAGATACATTATACAAATTTGATTAACCGGTTTTTTTAATTTTTTGTAGAAACCCGCAACATTTATATTTAAGTAGTGGTCATTTTAGGCCTCGACTGGTTTATTTTGAAGCGTGCCATAACGCTCGTACAATTTCATTCATCTTTTAAAATATATTCACCCTTTAAAAATAATATAAGTATTGGTCAGTAACAAGCAGTAAAATTATAGAGAGAGGGTAGTTGTCATTTTACGGAGGTTGTCTGGTGTTTAAATTTGTTTGAAAACTTGGAAATATAACGCAGTTTGTTTTCCTAATAAGGTGCAGTTCAAAAAAAATATGAATTTTGATATTATGTCATATTTCCAGAACCTAATAGCCCAAATTTTAAAAATGTTACTTTTTCCAAATATATAGGGTGCGATATGTAACTGTGCGCTAATGAGACTATAAGCGAGTTTTTTTGCAAGCCCAGAGGAAATGGGTCGAAAAAAATGACCGTGACGTCAGGGCTAATTAATAAAAGTACATATGTTAAATGCAACAATAACTAAGTCCTTCTGGGCTTAGATAAGAGCAGAAAATTCTGGGGGCTTAACTTAAGCACGGAGAAAAACTGAATGATGTGAATGACATACCTGCTATCGATAATATTTGTACGGAAACTGCATTTTTTCTGTGATGATGTCGGCGGCGTCGGTCGCTTGTCCCCAATGTCGTTTTTTTCAACCAAATCCCTCCGGGCTTGCAAAAAAAAAAAACGGTTTATGGGTAATGAAGTGGTGAGCGTCACGGCTGGTAATTCAGTTCGAGAGGCTGTATTCAAAGTTTCAAGTCTTCATTGCCTGAAAACAATGGTGTAGCTGTGGCAGAAGTTTAAAGTTGCCTTTTCGATACCTCGCATCGTGTTCTAAATGGACGCTATTTTTTGCCAGTAAAAGTTGGGCTGACGCTAAAGCGCTTCTCGCGATCTTAAAAAAAAAACTCTGGGTTCCTGAAGTATGCCCACCGGCGAAGGGCCCTGGCCTCAGGCATAAACAGTACTTTTATAAATCAAACTGTTATAATTGGCATGTCACTTCCGTTCTAAATAGTTGGCAGTTCCTTGATCACGGATGTGCTATTTTTAAGTTACTATAGCACTATAGGGCTTTTGGTTTAGCTGCAAAAATAGAGTATAAACATAGATTTTACCTTAACTGTCTGTCATTTTTCCCAGGTTTGGAGAAAAAATGATCTAATTTCACTAAAAAAAAAACTAGCTGACTTTTTTCCTCCTAAAATTGATTAAAATTATTAGTTCCCTTTCGAAAGTCGAGCCTCTCCATAGTGAATGAAGGAAACTCGTGTGGAATTAAATTAAATTTAATACATTTTTGTACACAAATACACTGAAAATGGATTTCATACATTTCATTTAAACAAGCTTTTTTTTGTCGTGGTGCGTAAGCAAAGAATACAGACGACTTTCCGATTCACGAACATGCCAGGTATAATTGTCCGTGCGAAAAGCAAGGAAATTCGAAATTGCAACGATTTGTTGATTGTCATGTCGAATGCGAGTCGAAAGGAAAACTATACGCTAAAAATCGAACTGTAAGTCGGTCAGTATCATCCGAATTCTTGCAATGAGAACTTTCTCACCATTTTAATTTGCCTTTGATTATAGTGACTTGGATGAAGTTGTACATGAGTTTCTTCACTGTCAACGTGGTTCCATTAAATAGATTTGGTGGTTCAGATTGTGCTGCATTATGATGAGATGAGAAGATAAGATAGCTTTAGAGTGCTCATTGTGGACCTTAAACAATTTTTAATAAGTTTATGTCTAAGAGTTTGGCAGCGGTGAGAAAGTCGAACTTTTTCGCAAAATTTCGTTGGTGCTGAAATCTTTGCTGTACGAGTATTTCGGAACTGGCCCTGTCTTCACATTCATAGGATAAAGCAGCATCTATGTTTTCGTCATCAACGATATGTTTCTTTTTTATTTTCCACGTTCGTTCCATTAAAATTTCAATTTTTTGACAGAAATTTTCAGCAAAAGCACCATCTACCAATTCATCTCGTTTTTCTGTAAATAAAATCTGTAAAGCATGTACTTTTTGATCACATTGATGAAGGTTGAGTCCTTCTGTATGCAATTATATTTGGGCATTATTAACTTCGTGCAGAGTACTAGTGTTCAAAAGCTCAAAAAACACAGAAATGAAAATGCGATTGCAATGCTATTAACAATGCTAATGCATCAGTCTGTGTGTTTAGGCTTTCGTCTGCCTCCGTCAGTTTTTCCAAGGTATTCTCGACTGCATCAGCTCTTGCACTCCATCTTATTTCCTGAAGCAAGAAAAACTTCCCAACGGTGTGTGGACACGGAAAAATGAATATATGCGTTCTAAGGTACCGAAGAAAGTGATCGAATTTTCCTCAACGGCAGCAACATGTAAACAAACCAAGTTCAAAGAGTGATTGGAGCAGGGTATAAATTCTGCAATGACCCGACCGTATTAATCAGATATTAATCCTAACAAGAATTTATAAAGCCATTTACACCAACGACTTAGAAAAGAGACCATTAGAAATGCAAGAGTGTTGAAAAAGAAGTTTTTGGATAATTTGTTAAAATTGCAATAGAAAAGATTAATAAGTTTTCAAAATTTCTGCTAAATAGACGAGACCATAGAGTATGGAATATGCAGCAAAATATCGAGAGTGTGTTAGTTTTTGGTTTAAATCCAAGAAAACTTTGGGTGTACAAATACGAGTTTGACTCCTTTCAGTTAGGTTTTCGGAGTTTTGTTAATAAATGTCCTCTTTTTGTCAAGGGATGTTAGTTTTTTGGGCCTTTCATATTAAATGTTAATAAGATCTTTGACTTCAAATCAAATAAAGATCGAATTTTGTTGTAGTCTTCGAATTAATTGCAAAAGAACTGCATTTTAACTTCTCTACGAATATGAAAACTACTACTCCAAATTGCCACCCATAGCACAATGCCACCCGGGACCTGCGTCTCCCTTGCCCCTCTCTCGCTACGCCACTGGGCCCAGTGTGCAATTGCTCAGACACTTCAATAAATCTTCATAAGCTTTTAAAATCTATCTTAATATGAGTATTTTGCCATTTTATTTAAAACCGGATTAAAATTGAATAGTCAATTAACTAGTTAATGGAGGAAGCTTACTTGCACTGATATGCTAAAGGCGATTGAATAATTTATAATCAATAAGTTTCCTATCGTTTTGCATGGCGATTCTACAACTAATGGAGAGTGAATAAATTAAGGCTTAGGGAGAGCATATATATTTCAAGGATGAGTTTGGAGACATTCTAATTAAAAACAGTTAACAGTTTTTCGCTACTGAAACGCTTGCATCAACGCGTTTCACTTTTGTGGCCCTGTAGACTGCTTACACAGTACCTTTATAAACTAATGTGTCTTAGGTATATAAATAAGCATTTCTTTAGTCACTTCCGAATTTCAATCTCAAAAAGAAGTGAGCAAAATTAAATGCGGATAGCGGATGTGTGAACTAATTTCTTTTAATTAAATCAATCTGTTGCTTTGTTCACATAAAACACTCGGCGCTCATTTTTGTGGTTGACAAATAAAAGAGCTGACACACGAACTTTTATTCTGGATTATTTGGTTGTGGATATATGTTTTTATATTAGACAAACATTCTTCTGCGAAGCCTATACTACAATCCTTGCACAATATATTTATTATATTAATCTAAAATCTAAGTCCAACAAGGAGAGCTTCCATGATTTCGTATATGTCAGGCAGAGTATAGAGCCTACAGCAATATCACTCCCTTCCACATCTACGCATAGTATGTGCCCTACATATACCTATATGTATGTAACTAAATCCTCATAGAACTTAAACAGAGAGTTCAAATTATCTATACCTTGCCTTCATATTGTAAAACGGTTATGCAAGTACTCGTAGAATTTGAAAAATCACAAAAATACCCCTCTATATTGTTAGTTTACCAGTTTTCGACCAAAGGGTATCTGCTGGCGCGCATTGTTACTTTAATCTTTTTTTTGTAACTCTCCAGCAGTCATTCTCGATGTTTTCGCATTGTCCGCACGTATTAGCACACCCTCTTCCCTTGTGGCTGTCGGCTATGAGAATTGAGAACCTTTTAGGTCCTTTGGTGAACGAGTCCATATTGAATGAATGAGTAACGCGAGAACCATACACATCCACTATTAACTGACAGGACGTCAGGACCTTTAACGTCAACCCTTTTTTTAAATGTGTGTAGAGAAAAAATATTGTTTGAAAATTCTTTTTTTTTTGGGGAATTCTATATTTATCGAATCTTTTTACTATTTTGTTGTTTGAATTCCTATATATGTACGTGTATAAGTGCTCTTTTTCTCTGTGTAGTGTATCATTAAAACCAGAGAATAAAACCCAAGGATGATGATGATCATCGTCTTTTGCACCAACATCACCACCTGGTGCTTTGGTTTGGTACGAGAACGAGACTTCCTTTTGGAAAGAAAGGATTATAAAATGCTGCGTTGTGTTTCCTAATGTTACATACTTCTTTTTTTTTGCGTTAGACATTAAAATGAATGGAAAGCAATATTTTCTTCTTGTATTTCAGGGTAATCTTTCTTGGATTTTCGTGCTGTTTCGACAGCGGGACCAATCGATCAAGAAAGGATGAAGAAAATTAAGGTATTTTTTTTTCCTTAATCATCGATTTATTTTATGTTTTTATAAGAATATATTTACTTAAGCAATGAAAGGAGTATAGGTATGATTGTATATGGTATATGATTGTGCAACTGATTAAATGATGTTGTATGAAAAGATTGTGTGGGCAAAGGTGTGCATTGTATTGCTCCGAAAAGGATTTGGAGGATTGATATATTGAATGTTTTGTCAGGAAAATTTGGAAGTTATATAGGTATTTTTTAGTTGGATTTTTGTCGGTTCGTTGGCGTTGATGTACTAAATTTAAGAAAGGTAAGTATTTCAAATGCAGTAAACACAACTAGAGGTCGCACGTTATGTCAGTGTTGCTGACTGCTGCATAGTTACTCTTATCGTTTATTGTTTTTAATACAGCAGCAGTTTTGAAGTTATGGTGAGATTTCTGGATTTGAAGAGCTTTGACAGACTATAGTAGGCTCTGTTGGATTTGAGAAGCCGCGTATTTCTTCTTCTATATTGTTATCGGCTGCTACTATTGACCCAAGGTATTTAAAGGATTGCACCACTTCAAATTCGTGCTCCGCTACCTTGATTGTTTGACCAACTGTTCCTCTCGCATTCGACGCCACCATGTACTTTGTTTTACCTTCACTAATGTGCAGCCCCAGATTTTGTGCCGCCTGCTCGATCTGGATGAAGGAATCATGTACAGCTTGCTCAGTTCTTCCGATGATGTCGATGTCGTCTGCGTAAGCCAGTATCTGGCTGGACCATTTTGACGATGGTCCCACTTGTTGCCGTGCCAGAGTCACGGATTGCTTTCTCCAACGCCAGGTTGAAGAGGAGGCAGGCCAAACCATCCCCTTGTGGGAGTCCATTAAAGATGTTGATTGGTTTGTATAGCAATCCGGCTATTTTTACTTGGCTTGTTACGTTGGTCATGGTCAACCTACATAGTCGTGTCAATTTATTTGGGATGCTGAATTCTCTCATGGCTTTGTAAAGTTCTACCCTGGCTATGCTATCGTAGGCGGCCTTAAAGTCTATAAACAGATGGTATGTTGGGATGTTAAATTCTAGACATTTTTCCATCGCCTGCCTAAGGGTAAAGATCTGATCAGTTGTTGATTTGCCTGGAATGAAACCACACTGATATTGTCCGATGATGGTTTTAGCGTAGGATAGAGGAGAGTATCTTATAGGCGGTACTCAACAACGTGATACCTCTATAATTGCTGCACGTTGTGACATCTCCCTTCTTATGTATGGGGCAAATTATACCTTTTCGCCAGTCTTCTTGAATTTCGTCATGCTCCCACACGTGCACTATAATCTCATGAATTGCTTGACGTAAAGCTGGCCCACCGTGTTGAAATAGTTCGGCTGGTATACCATCGGCTCCCGGGGCTTTGTTTTTCTTTAGCCGGCCTATAGCCTTCTCAACCTCTTCTATACTTGGTGGCGGCAACATAGGGTACTCTTCTTGAAGTAGTGGAGCCTCCACTTCTGCATTTAGCAATTCATTGAAGTACACTTCCCATCGCTCCAGTTTGCTTTGAGGATCGGTGATCAGATTTCCCTCTCCGTCCTTGCAGTATGTGCAGCGTGGTGTGTACTGCGTCATGTTTCGGACGGATTGGTAGAACTTCCGGGGCTGGTGCGGACCTTGCTCTCGGCTTTTCTCTATTTCACAGATTATGTTCTTCTCCCAGGCTGATTTTTTCTGTCTGTGAAGCCGTTTTTCAATTCTTCTGAGCTCTTTATATTCGTCTTCGCGTGCCCGCGTTCTATGAGATTGTTGCATTGCTCGGTACGCAACATTCTTACGTTCAGTCGCTAGCTTGCATTCATCATCAAACCAGTCGTTCCGATTTCTACGACTGCTGCCTAAGGTGGAGTTGGCAGTACTAATGACAGTATTCTTAAGGCGTGTCCACTTCTCATCTACTCCCAGCATACTGGCTCCAGGACTTACTCTACCCAGTTCTAGGGCTAGGGCAAGTCCTAACGCATTACCAAAGGTGTTACTGGTGTTTTCATTGCGCAGAGCAGCCGTGTTGATTCGAACCTGATCGGCGGATGCAATACGTCTTCGCAAGGCAATCCGCCCTCGGAAAACCATACCAACAAGATAGTGATCCGAGTCGATATTGGCACCTCGGTACGTTCGTACCGTCATCAAGTTCGAGTAGTGGCGATGGTCTATCAACACGTGGTCAATTTGGTTACGAGTGACTCCATCAGGTGATACCCAGGTGGCTTTGTAGATATCTTTACGCGGGAACCTGGTACTCGCAACGACCATGTTTTTCGATGCTGCCAATTCTAAGACTCGAAGTCCATTGTCATTAGTGTTCTCATGCAAACTATGGGTGCCTGCGTAATGCCTGAATACCGGCTCCCGACCTATTTTTGCATTCAAATCCCCAAGGATGATTTTTACGTCATACCTTGGACAGGCATTGAGGAACCTCTCGACTTGTTCGTAGTAAGTCTCTTTTTCTTCGTCTGAGGACTCCTCCGTAGGTCCGTGAACGTTAATGAGGCTGATGTTCTTAAATTTGCCTCGCACGCGAAGGGTGCCTTTCGCTTATAGCGTTAAAGCCGATGATGGCAGACTTCATTTTTACGCCGACTAGGAAGCCTACCCCGAGCACATGGTGTTTTGTATGACAGCTGTAGTATAAGTCATAATCTTTCTTCTGTAGAAAACCATTCCCTGTCCATCTTATTTCTTGAAGTGCTGTTATGTCAGCTTTATATTTTGATAGGGCATCGGCTAGCTGCTGAGCAGCTCGAGCTCTATAGAGCGATCGTACGTTCCATAAGAAAATTCGTAAATCGTTTTTCCGTTTAAAAAAAAAAAAAAATATAAAATTTTTCCTGATGCGTTTTCCTGATCTGTGAATAATTGGGTAGATTTTTCTAACAAGAATTCAGCCCCAAACTTTGAAAAAATATTCGACTTTCTGTTTTCATTGACTATCTCTAATGCCAGCTCTGAAAAAATGTTGTTTTATGAAGAAATCCTGGCTTAAAAAGAGAAATAAAATTTCAATGTCAGTAATAGAGGCTGAGCTAATGATAAAACAAAATTTAAATATGGCATGCAGGGAAGTCAAAGAATTTTGTAAAGCCGATTTTGGTTTAAAGGAAATCACACAAAAAAAAAAACAAATCGGCACAAAAATACTTTGTATTTTGTATGTATATGTTCATTTTTCCGTAATAGTATTTTGTACTATTTACCTCTTAATTATATTCTCATATTTAAGTAAATAATGTACATAGGTCAAACATAAAAATGTCCATAATGTAGATACACATAGGAAAATATTATGTATATGGATATTTACAAAAGTACGTATTAAATAAAAGACTGTTTGAAAACTAAAAATTTCTCAAAGTTTTTAAAATGATTGGAAAGGTTTGTATGTAGACATGTAAAAATTTGTTTTCAAAATTACATTGTCCCGCAAGAAAATTTTTCAAATCTGGCATCCCTAGAGGTCAACTACTCAGGAGGTATTTGAAATGTGAAAGCTTTAAAGTGTGTGTGCAAATCCCTGTGAAATGTTGCTAAAAAAGCAAGATTTGTTTTACCAGAAAAAAATCGATTTTGTTTAGAAAAAAATCGGAACAAAATCGATTAATTTTCGGCCAATATATTTGCGGCGACTACAAAATTCACGCCACACAACGTAAATTTGTATGGATCTGGAGGCGGCTTAAGAAAGGTACGACCAAATCTATCTGTTGAGTCCAACTGTCGTACCTGGTCGAAACGCGCTTGGACAAGTCGCAAGAAACTTTGAATTCTATTTTTTTGATATAAATTATTATTGTTGGGTGTAGTTATTGAATTTCATCATTAAACTTTCAGAATCTATCCTCGAAAATACAAGCTCGAGCAACAGGGTAAACACAGCCTTAAGGTAGCCCTAAACAACGAATATGCTCGCCGAACTTGTTCGTGCTCGCTATATTTTCGTCGTGTAGGGACTGGTTTGCGAACGGTTCGCTGTTGGTGAAAAATTTCGATTTTGTCTTTTAGCTGTGAACGTCGTTGAGTGCATGATGTTTATTCGTTGAAGAACTAGAACGAAATGAATGTTCGCAAAATGTGTTCGCCACGTAGGGGATAACGCAAACGACCAAGTTCGGCGAGCATGTTCGTCGTTTAGGCCAACCTTTAGGTAGAGCTGAGGTCATGTAGTCAATTTCGTGGGTGGGTTAACGTTAGAGCTTCGACAAAAGATTCGAGCAGCGCAGCGACTACAGCTGAGAAATCTTTACATTGTCTTTCCAATAAGTGTTTATGTTGGAGCTTCGATAACCAATTCTAGCTACGATCCTTGCAAAGAAAATCATCTGTATATTTTCGAAACTCTTTTTCAAGAACTTTGGTAGGCGCGTCTTTCGACTTCGGGAAGTTTTATTGTATATATTTTTTTTAAATCAATATGCATATTTATATGCTTTAACAACCTCTTGATTCTTTCCCTCGCAAATTTCCTGTTTTCGTTTCTTGCAAACCACCAGTTTGCTTTCTGAAGACTAGAAACTTAGATTTGTCTGTATTTATTTGCAAAATTTTAAGATTGCAATAAATAATTTATTATTATTATAAGTCATCAGCTGTTAGTGAGCATGGTGATCCTACTATAGGTTGACAATATGTCGTTTGCAAAGAGCAAAGCTTCTCCAACGATTCCAGCAAGTAGAAACTGAGTTATAATCCAAAAATGTAGAAAATATTAAATGGCTGATACCTGATAAGGCAAACCTAGACTTACACCATCTGTTATTCCATATAATCGATTCATTGTTTTCGTAGAGGCTTTTATGATAATTTTTAAAAGAGGCAGTTTTGATTTACTTAATCGTATGCAGCTAGGAAGTCGACAAAACGTTTCTTGCCCTGATACAGGTAGTTTTTAGCAATGCGTGATATTCCAGTCTGGAATATCTTTCTTTAAATCCTGCCAAGAACACAGTAAGTTTGTTGTTTTTAAACACCTTTTTTAATAGCCTTCATCAACCCGGAGAAAATTGTCCTAAAGGTAAAAATATAATAGATATAATTGAAAGCATTTAAACAAGATTTTTTAGGGAGTTTATCGACTTCGAAATTACATTAGGTTAAAATATTTGTAAGTATATATTTAAATTAAGCTAAAGTGTGAAATGGGCTAAACAAAAAAAGAAAATGGTATCGGATTTAAAGAAATATTTTTGTGTTTAAGAGAATATATTTAGGCGAGAATTAAGAGAATAGCTCGCTACATGTTTTTCAAAATTAAGCTAGTTATCGGGTGAAATGGGGGAAAGCAACATTTCATCCCATCCGAATAGCACAGAATTCGATTTATAACTAGAATTTGGTTGTATTTGTGTTTTGTTGAAGTAATCTGCAACATTATTTATTGCAACTCAGTTTCTCAATTGTTCATCGAAAAACAGTGGTAACTTTGTGAATTAAAATGCTACAAATCGGTTTCGTAAAAGTTTGAACTTGTTCCCGAAAAACTGAAGTTGTTCTTAAAGGGTTATAAGCAAGTCCAACATTTGAAAGTTGATAAAAAGTTTTTATTACATCTACTGAATTTCTGTTTCGTTATCTTCTAAATTAAATTTTAAAATAACTTTCTTGTGACAATCTGTAAAATCATTTGGGTAACTTTAATATAATTTATAATTAAGAAGGGGGAAACAACTAACAAAAACATTTTTGTAACGTTTTGCCTCTTTAAATGTTTATTTTAATAGAATTTCAATGAACAAGTTTACCATTATATATATAACAATAAGTCAATCGTAGTTGTCTATTCACAATACGAAAAAAATGTATATATTATAATGAAATACATCATTCCTTCGCTAGGTTTTTTTTTTCAAAAAAGTATGCATAAATCTCCACCATTGTTTTTTTAATTACATTTCAAACTTCTTGTTACTATTAACAACATCAAAACAAAAATGAAACTCTAAATGTGTTTTGTTATGTTGTCAAGAAAGCAACGAACAACATGTTTGAATACACATCGATGAAACTAAGTTGAAACATAAGTCCTTGTACTTTTTATGGGTGCAAACTTTGTTTTATTTTGCTTTCTTATTTGTAAACATGGAACAAAGATTGCAACGACATTAAAACAAATAGGTAACAAAAGTACTAGAATTGAAAAAAAAAAACATTTGGTTTGTATTTGACACAAAACTTCAACATTTCTTAAGATTCAAGTGATGTTGTAGTTGAGTAGAGATGTTCTATAAATGTTAATCGTATATTTTTATTTACTTTATTTAAATCAACCATGAAAAGTAAACAAACAAAAATTATTGCTTATATTTACATGAAGCGAGTTACTATACATGGCAGAGTTGCCGCTGGATTAAAAAATTGTCACAATTCAGATTAAACAAATTGTAGATTTTAAGATGACCATAATACACATACATAAAAATACAAAAATTATATTGCATGTCTTGTCATATGAACACATTTTTACGTTTCATAAATATTTCGTTTCAAATGTCAACAGGCTGCCTAGAAATCGAGATTTTATGAAGGATTAAGAAAAGTGCACATAAATTGATGTTTTTGGGTTTCTTTTTAATCTTTATATTATAAATTTAATTTCTAGAATTTGACATTTCATGGAAAAACGAGAAAATTGATATGTTGACATTTAACGTTATTTCTGATATAAAATTTATGTTTCAAAAATAAAAACAAAAAGTAAAGTGGGGCACCTCTGGTAAGCATAGACCAAAGTAAAATGCAAGTTGTTGCTTAATTTTTTTCCCGCCTGGAAAAAATTATGGTTTTTTTAACATTAGAATTCTAGTTTCAGTAACGGGGATTTGAAAATATGATTAAGAAGAATATTTCTCTGTTTTATAAACAGTGTAAATTGGTTAAAATGAGAATTTAGTTGCCTTAAGTTTCTACTTTATTGTATCTTTGGTTTAATAACATGTAAGTTTTAATTTTAAGAGACAATGTATTATTGATATTTCCTGCAACAAGCGCCATATTGTTCACAATCTAATGACTTTTTATTAGAATTTGATCTTATATGCGAAATTTTTAAACTAATTTTTCCAGTTAGTATCACGTTTTCCATAGTAAATTTCAATGGAAACGGCTGAAAGTTTCGTTTAAAAATGTAAATTATAAATACTTTTGCAACTTGAATGCCTAAATACAAACATGATTATTTCTGTATTTTGCAAATTTCCGCCCAATTTTAATTTTGTAGGTGGCCCGAGAATTTTCTGAAAGTAAAAGTGCAATCTTAATGATAAAAATGGAGTTTGTATTAGATTTTCCGTTCATAAATAACTGAAAATCGCATTTTTAATCACAATATTAGACGTTTTGACTTTATTCAATACTTTGAAGTTTATCTTTTTTATAACATCTCAAAGGTATTATACATTTAAAAAGAAGCAATAACTTTACAGAGACTTTTAAAATGTTTTCGGAAACATTATTTCTCATTATATTATAACAAAATAGAACAGAAAAAGTTAAAGTAATAGTAATAGCAACTTCGATGAAACTTTATTCAAGTTATTGTAATTTGTTTTAAACACAAACAGCCGAATTTATAAACGCGTCATAGCGAGTGCAAAGAACTATTCACTCCTTATAATTCCACTAAACGCAAAAATGTTATTCATAAAACTTATGCAACGTTGAATAGAGGCATTAGAAGCTAAACGCGTTTGATGGATGAATAGTGCCTACATAAGGATGTTTAAGTATCGAAATGTCACTTTAACTCACACACAGAAGACAATAAAATACAATGTTATAAGGGTGGTGCTTATTTTTGTAATGCTTAAATATCTTTTTTGTCCCCTCCTAAAAGTGATCAATCTATATTATGAAGGTACTTTGTACAAACAAAAATGTTGTTAAATTTGTTTTAAATCGGCTTAGGTCGAGAAGTTACAAATTTTCATTAAAAATACACGTAGTTTTCCGTCTTTTACTTAAAATGTCGGTGAAAGTGTAAAAGTTGATGGAAATTCTTTATTTATAATATACATGTGCTTAGATGTATGCCAAAATTGAGGTTTATTGAATATTTTCAGTGGGACACACAGAATAAGTAAAAAAAAACATTGCCAAAATAATTGCCACCCTAATAGATGTTAATATATTCTTCTCAATTTGATCGCACTGTCAGTGAATGAAACAATTATTTCAATAAAAACCATGAATTTTTTGTTCTAAAATATTTAACTATATTTTCTAACACGGCACAAAAGAAACAGTAATAAGAATAGGTACATTATGCAATATAAAATGAAATTTAAACTAATCCAATCGGTGCAGCAGAATTCGTTTATTGACTTTTCATTTTCAGAGCTTAGTTTTGTTGATCAATTGTGGCAGTAAAACGTAATAGATTTTCCCTTCTTGGTACTTTATTTGACACAAGCGCATAATAACTATAATGTGTAGGGAAATATTTTATGAATTAGGATTTATGCAACGTTGAATAGTGGCTTGATAAATGCTTATGCACTTTATAACTATTCAGCCGTTTACAGGTGTTTAGCGAGTTCTAATAAATTAGGCTGAAAGTATTCTTGCATAAACATTTTTGCAATATTAGTTAACTCATCGTAGAGTTCAATCAAAGTTGCACAATTGTAAGATTAAGTTACATTTAACATTTCTTAGTTCAAATAACACTTATAAAACTAAGAAACGACAAAATTTATCTTCTATAGAACCCAATTACCATAAGTTCGTTGCAAATAAGAGGAGAAATGCGGCTATTTGGGTTACACAATTGTACCAGAATATGTTTCTGAAATAAATGGACAACTTGATTGTTTTACTGGAGTTATATTATATCTACCAAATGAAAACCCGTATGTGCTATTCGGGAATCTTACAAATTTTTTGTTTGAAAGGCATTATTTAAAGAATGGACTTTTTTCAAAATTTTTCTTGGATTCAATAACGGCCAATCACGGTAAAAAATAACAATAATATACCATATTATGTAATTTTGTCGCAAAAAGAGTTCAGTGATATTGAAATAACATTTCATTTCTTTTGATATTTCATCTTGAACATATTCTGACTGGCTTAGTAGGATCCGTCACTATTCGACTTACCTCGGTATGGTATATCGCTACGGTGACCATCCGTCCCGGGTTTCCCGGGATTGTCCCGTATTTATAAAGCCTGTCCCGGTTTTTTTTTTAAGAAACCCGGGACGAACAAGTGTCCCGTATTTAATAATTTGTCCCGTATTTGGACATTTTCTGATGTTTTTTTTTTAATTTTAATTATATTTTATAAAACAAAATGTTTTATATACATTATATATAGTTCTGTATGAAAGTGCAAATATCACTTATCAACTCACACATAGGGATCTACTGCAACAGTAAAACACATCTATTACAATTATATTTTCATACCCACTGAACGCATTCATTCAGCTTGTCAAACTTCACCTGTCTGTCAATGATTTGGTTTACCGAAAGTCACTTATGAAAACAAAATCTGCTTATTAATAACAACTGTCTTCAAAATAAAAATGGTGAACATTTATTTTATTAGTTAGATATACATAGATAATTTTCTTAAGTTTAGAAATTATTAGATAATGGACGGAAAACAAAAGGACAGAAGTTGAAAAATGGGTACATATTTTTACGCATTTCTCAGATAAAAGCATTGGTTGTGCAAACCTTTTGTTTGATAGGTTTTAATGCTCGCACAGAAAGGGTTTTTTTTCAATAGTGAACAATATGTTGACGAGCAAAAAATTCTAGCTAAATGTTAAAACCCTAAAAGCAATGTTAATTGTTAAATATAATTACAATTTAAGCTTATATTAATTTAAAAATTATTTAAAAGAAAACAACAAAATTGTAAAACAAATTCTTTCTGCCAAGAAGTATTAAAGGAAAAGAAAAAAAATTGAACGTTGTAAACTTGGCTTAGTGTGCATTTCGAAATGTTATGTTGTAGCTTGTAGCTTTACATAATGTATGTACATTTTACTTATATTATTTAAAGGTTTATTTGCTTTCTTAAAGAAGACTGAATTATTTTAATAATGGAATTAAAAATTTTAAGTTGATTTTTTAGTTTAAATTTTGTCATGTTACATAAAAATCCATTGTCTTGTTCCTCTCTTTTTAAGAATTTATATATATACAAATTAACGAAACGGATAATATTTTTTAGATTTTAAAACTTTTCAATTTTTGTGCCGGGTTTTGCTCCCAAAAATATAGTCACCGTATACATCGCAGACTGTTTTAAGAAAAAAATCTGAATTACCAACAAATGAAAGAGCCTTCAAAGGTTTTATTTCAAATCTTCATTTTCATTCCAAGAATACATGCATAACTCATTTTTTTTTTTTAATTCATTGAAATAGATCAAACTTTATTTCGATGTCGCACTCGTACTTATTATCATCTTCCTCACAATTACTGAATATTTCCTTAAAATGCGGTTGTTTTTGTGGTGCTTTTCTCTGTATCGATTGCACCATTTCGACGCAACATTGACAGCCATTTCTTGACGAATGATCTCGGACTCCAATTTTCCAGGTTCGGTAAATTGAAATAGATATATAAATACTTGTTCTCATTCTCGATGCAAAAGTTTGGTCTTATCTTTGTTTTCAAGAGATTATTAGCACTTTATGAATCTTTCAGCATCCGCAGAATAAGGCGTGCAAGCCAGCAAACGTGCTTATATGTTGTCAACTCTTTGAAATGACAATATTGTTCAGCTTCAGCCAGATATTAAACAATTTTTTTGACAGTCAATTTGGCCACGATTTTGTTCTGGGAAAAATAATTATACTGGAGATAAAACGCTGCTGCCAAATCTACATCTGCTGCAATTAATTTATTCAATTTTTCAACAACTGAGGGGTCATCGTCAAATTTTAAGATAGCCTCAATAGCAGGCAAACGTTTTTGCTTTCACATTAAAATCGTTGTTGTAAAGACACGACTAGTTTATCGCTAACATTTTCACGGAAATCATCGGTTGTAAAACCATCGATTTCGCGAGTTGACCTTGGCCGTATTTCTTTATTCAACTCAATATTATGCAGGAACTTGTCACCGTCAGCCATCACAATTTTACTTTTTAACTTACTACCGAAACCGGATGGAATTGGTAGTCAGTCTCTTGCAATTTTCAAGAGATATAATAACATTTCTCACAACAACGGACATAATGTATAAGTGTTAATGTATCACCTAAAAAAGCAATACTATGTTAACTTTCAATATTAGTCAGAAAAGAATAATATCCTCTTGAATTCGCATCAATATTTCTTCGAAATTACAATGCAATGGCTCGCCAATATTATTATTTCATTAGTATCTGTCAAAAAAGATAAATAAGAGCAAACTAAAGGGTGGAGTGCAAAATAGTAATTACCAGAAACATGATTTAGAATTACCAATTTCAAATAGTATTTATTAGAAAACATAACAATTACAACTTAAAACATTCCCTGGTATATCGGCTCTGTCCACAATCTATCGCACGACATGTAATAGCAGCTTTGAAAACATCGGCTTTTAACCTTTTATACGCGATTTGCGATTTGAATTTTTTGATTTTGATTTTTTGACTGGCCCATTCTTAGTGTAGGAAATGACAATGCAGATAAAGAAAAGGCGACTTACTTGTTTTAAAAGATAACTCGAAAAACTCTGCAGCCAGTTTTAACCATTTTTACCATAGGATTTGTATGCGAAATAAGAAAATGACCATGAAGGACCTGCAAATTTTTGTATTAAGGTCTCAAATATCTAAAAGCTTTTCTTAAAACCCCAAGTAAGCAGATTTAAATAGCTGCAAGAAGAAAACTTACTTACAAATAAAAAAATAAGATTTTAAGAAAAGCACGTTTTTAAAACGGATTAAATTATTTAATTCCTCCTTGTCCCATACATTCAAAACGAAAATTGTGGGGTAAAAACAAAAGACAATACTCGGTATGTAGAGAGTAGGCATGCATGCCCCCCATGTTTTAAATTTTTACCCAATTTGTAATTTCTTTTGAAAATGAATAAAAGAAATATTATTTAAAAAAAAGAAACTTTATTTTATTGTGTATTTTATAATTTAAAAAAAAATATAAAACATTAACAAAATTTTATTTCTTAAAAATACAAAACATTAACAATTTTTTTTTTCTCCAAAAACGGCAGCATAATTATGGTTTTATGACAGATGTTTCTCCTTAAGACTATTTGACTTACGATTTGATTATTTTCGCATTCCAACATACTTCGTCCAGATTGCTCTATTATCAAAATAAGGCTTGTTTCTCGAACATATAATAGCTTCCCTAAATATATTACAATAAACTTCAGTAATAACCGGAAGTCGATATAAATTATTAAGCAATTCATAAATCTAAAAAAAATAATTAAATTAAATTGAGCAATTTGGAAAGAATCATCAATTTACCTTTGCTTCATTATCCTTCCAAAATATATGATCACAGAGATATTGTAGACTCTCTGGAAAAATTTCAATTCGATCTGCGCGCGATGTAGCAACCACATCAAGGTTTCCCAACAAAACGGCACAACCTGATAAAACATCAATTGCTAGAATGAAAATATCCAGAAGATAGAAAGCTTTATCGAGTTTCTCCTTGATCGAAGAATTTGCCAAAAGAGCTTGAATTTGTAAAAATAATTCCATTATCCAAGCACAAGAGCATTCATCGTTAGTGAAAGCATATAACGTTGCTGCTAAATGTCGAAATAGAAAGCTATGTTCTTCGGGTTTTTCCGCAAATGCATCTATAATGGGATTTAACCATTTAAGAGGATTGGGTAGTTTATCGTTGTAGAGAACCAAGTAGCATCGAATAATTGTGGCTTTTTTCAGTTTTCCAATGGGTTTTTCCCACCAATTGCACGGAGACGTTAAGCCATCTATTGAATTCGGATGCATTGTAGCCAAAACTTCTGTGTATTTTTCAAACAGCTAAACATAGTTTTATTTCAGTATAAGATCAGATTCAATTTGATATATGTACCATTTATCTCACCTTAGAATCAATGTCCATTGAGTCCATGTATCTTTCTATGATTAATGTGTAGACATCAAGGACCTCAGGGATATCACATTTACCCGTAAAAATATACTTAGCACTATCTAAAAACTTTTCAAAAAGGCAACCTGTAAAAAAAGATAATGTACAATGTACATGTTTGAAAAGGAAGTACTTAAAAAAAAAGAACTTAATATAAATTTTCAAAAATGTTCAAAATTATGCATTTTTATCAAAAGGACGACAATGCTCTGATATCAAATGCTAACTAATATTCCACAAAACGGGTGTAACTTCCTTGTCGAAGACCGAGGGAATCAATAGACTGACTGCCAGAAGGGGTAAATCAAGTGAAACCTGTAAGAGAATTTATTTATCATGGGGATATATGTTTCAACCGAATTAGATTTTATTCAAATTGAAAAGTCCAGCTACCGGTACTCCCTAGCGGTAGGCTAATCAAATCATTCATTTTTTAACTTAAAAACAACATTACAAAGACAACTTTTGGATACAGTCTGTACAGACTTAGGTAATGTACAAGAAATTAGATGCCAGAATAATATGTACAATCAATAATATCATTTATAAATTCCTCGATTTCCAAAAAACAGTTGATTTTACAGCAAGACAAAGCGAAACCATAAGATGTGCTGGCGGCTTAGCTAAAAACACCTTGAATGAATTGTTCTAGAAGGTCTATGAAGAAGTTTATCAAAAGAACAAAACTGATTATCAGTCTGGATACCTTTAAATAATAGTATGCAAGACTTGATAGGGGTTGATGTTTGATCATGTAAACACAAAAACAACCGCTGGAAAAACTTTGTTGGATGGATTGCTTTGAAACTAGCTGGGTTGTCAAACCATCTAGTCTGTGTAAACAGCTGTTGGTTCAACTTTGTTTATTTTTTCATTCTGTAAAACGTGCTGTCGTGTCGTTTCACAGAAAAGGTGACAACATGCAATGAGTTTTGGCGGGGCGGAACGGGTTTTTAGCGCACTCTTTAAATTAAAAAAAAACCGGAATATTTTTGTGATTTTTTTTTTCAAAACTACACAAAGAAGAGATATTTTTATGGCTGATTACAGGTTAAGTTCCATTTGTGACTTTACTGCTTTATCAGACGAAAATCTTGAGATATAAAACAAAAACTCACCTTCAGCAAATCCATTGAGTTGTGATTCCTTGAAGCAATAAACAGCTATCTTCTCTGTGAAATTTTTAATAATTTGCAAACTCACTCCATTGGCGATTTCTGGCAGCACATTGAATAGCAACAGGAGGTCCTTTTCAAAGCAATTCGGTTCAAATTCAGTTAAGAAATTCTCTAGCAATCTCTTAGCAGTGCCCGAGTGAAGGACTTGATTCTTTGCAATTAATATGCAGTATTTTCTAGTTTCAAAATTTAAATGAAAGAAACTATGCAGGAAACACCAATCCAAAGGCGGTATAGGCTTGGGGAACTTCTTTGAAATAGCTCGTAGGGCGTTCGTCACTACATGTGGTTCATTAATACGGTCACCGAAGCGCGACTGTGAGACCAAATAGTTGAGCACCGCTCGGAGAACACTTTTTGGATCATTCACTTGAATTTTACGAGGTTCGGGTTTACCCTCAGGTATTCGATAAACACCACTTCTATAACCATTTATTTCCTGATATATATAATGAGCAAGAAGATCTGCTACAGCAGAAGTACATTCAGGCCGAACCCTTTGTAACACTTGAATCCAACAATCTCCAGGTATTGTTTCATTTTGTAGATCGATGATTTCCCGACCAGTTTCCTGGTTATATTCACTAGCTACATATTTAAAGTCTCTGAATATCGGTGGTATATGTCGAAGTGTCATTAAAGTGTTGATTTCATAATGAGTCAGCGATTTAAAGGCTTCTTGAATTGTCTCCAGATTGTCCGATGTGCAGATTGTTTTCCAAATATTATCCAAAGCATCTTCCACTAAATTTTCGTATTCCATAGTTGGCGTTTGTAATAATGGAACCTGGGCAAAGAAGTGAAGTAAGCTTTTTATCGTACGCGGACGTGTTTCATGACGGAACTTTCCACCCAGAGCTTTCCACGTAGAGATTATGTTTACAGTGTGGCTCTCACACAGGGAAATAATGGCATCTAAGGCTAAAGACGTAGCTAGATCGCCATTCTTATCTGTGCATGTGTTTAGGGTATCGGAGAGATGCGATACCAGATCGGAGCCGTACTGATTCGGCCTGAAAAAAAAAAACAATTTTACATTAAGGATTTATAATTTCAAAATTTATTTCAAATAAAACCTTTCAGAGCAAATCTCTTTGATGGTGTAAGTTTTTGTTATTTCAAATTCTGAAAGTTCTGTTCCTGCTAACTCTTTATGCGACTGCGATAAAAGTTTTTTAAGAAAGGGATAAGTTCGTCCTTCGATCCGCCATAAACGTAGATATAGATCCATGCAAAAAGTGGGATTTTTGATATTCATCGCACGAATGGTGTTTAAGATCATTGGTATGTTGTCCTAAAATTAAATAGGTAAATAGGACGTATGGACAACCCATAAAAGAAAAAAAGGAGAACGACTTTGGGTTTAGCTCGTGAAATGTTTAGAATAATTAGTAGGAGTCTTACGACTGGTTTAGGGAGCAAAAGCAGCGAAAGATAGAACTTGAAGCGTAAGCAGCGAGGGAAGAGTGTTGAGCTGAAAGGAAACCGGAAGTTTTATAAAAAAAATCCAAGGAACTGGCTGCTGAATTTAAGGCGCCAGTTATTGCTGTCATTGAAAACCATCATTGAAAATTTTTTCGTTTGACTTCTTTAATCTCGTTCTAGAACAGATAGTACTTGGGGATGGGTTAATACGAAAGGCACTATCTCCAACGGATCTGTCCAACTACTGGGTATGTGGCCAATATCGACATAATATAAGAGTCCTTCACGGCGATTGAAAAACAGACAAAACTTGAAGCCTGACAGTAAGGAATTAGATGACATCTGGCTGTGATCAGGATAGGTGGAGAGCCCTGTTGAAGGAGCTACAGCCGGTGATTTCATCGTGTATTATCAATGATAATACCGATGACTTAGTTTAACGACAAGAATGTTAAATATTTACACACGTTTACTCACTTTTGAAACTGCAAAATTTGGCAGGCCTCTAAGCAGCTCAACTTGTATTTCCGGATTTACTTCCTCGGCCAATTTAAACACATACGTCATAAGAAAATCATAAGCGACATCTCCATTCAGTTTGATAATCTCCAAAATAGTCTCGTAGATCCTAAACCAACAATCGATCGATGGTTCTCTGGATAGAAATAATGCTCTCAGAAACAAATTGATGCTCTGACAAAAATTTGTTTTAGCTTTAACATTCAGAGCATCGACAAAAGTAAACACATCTTTAAATTCCGACTCATCAAAGCACTCAACTAGCTTGGCCAAATCAAATGCAATTGCAATATCTGGATGAATATTCTTGATTTGTTTGGAAAAGTCTTTCGTAGAGATTTTCGGTCGTTGTTCCGTTTCGGTTTCTTGTGAAAGTTTGTTTACAATAAGAATTTTTTTCACAATCTGATGGGCCAAGGCTACACCATCTGTGGGTATAAATGCAGTCTGAGACATCCACAAGATGATACCATCGAGACACATGTTCAGAATGTATTGATTCCCACAGTTTTCTTGCACAATAATGTAAGCTATGAGACGCAACAGGTCTGGCAAATATAACGGTGAAAGTATGTGCACATTGCGGGCGAGCAATATTAAAAGAATGTTGTAAAAATTGCGATTATGTTCTTTGGTCGAGTGCAGGACACGCAAAATCGACTGTAAACTTGGCCTTGGATCAATGCCGAATCGAGCTAGGTTTTGAATTACTACTGCTTGATAGAGAGCTAGATCGATTGATTGGTCGAAGTCTTTCTGAGCAAGATAATGATCGACGGCTTCTATAAGGATTATACTTGTAAACAGACTGGTGCTAGCCGATGATATCTAAAATGAAAAAAAAAAAAAAGACAATTGAAATCAGATTTTCCATACAATATTTATTGCTGTATAGCGAAACCTTCGACCATAGGATAATTTCCTTCGTGAGATGTTTTGCATTTGTTTGGGTCTTAGCCAGTGCAAGTAGACCAGTCCAGATAGTTTTTGAATAAGGCAGTGTCTCTGGATTACAAAGAATGTACAAAAACACCGGGCGAAGGTATTCTGTGCTGTGTTTCTTTATTCTGTAAAATTATAAATGGAAATGAGCAGTGTATGTACATACATATGTATATTTAAAATTATTACTTACTGTTTATCTTGATGATTACAAATTCCATGTATTTTGTTTGCAATATCGTTGATATCGACACCTTTGTTTTGAATGAGTGTGATCAACGGGTGTTGTTGTGTTTTAAGTCCATATGTAGATTGAAATAGTTCACTGTCTTTGAGTAAAGCTGCTTTTCGTTTCAAGCTTAACAGCAGTAGACTTATAACTGCTTCGCTGATGACTGAGTGTTGAGATGAGCTTCAATAACAAATATTAGTATGTTTACTCTAAAATAACGGATATTTAAAAGGTCAAAAAATTTCAAAAAAATATTTCTGCACATTTAAGAATCAAAAGGCTGTTTTTTTTTTGTTTGTACTGTCGCGTCAGAATCAGTATTGAGTAACCACCGTCAGCATTGCCAAGAAGCAATAAGAGATTCTGCCTCTGACGTGCTGGGTCTTACACGCCAATTACAACTAAACCCCTTGTTTGATGATTAATTCCGGCAAGCACAAAGCGGCGGTGCTCAGAAAAGGTTCAGAGATGCTTGTTTACATCACGAGAAGATAGAGCAACACCGCTTTTTCAGAAAGAAAAAGAAGAGTCATGAGAAGCGCTCAATAGATTTTTTAGCAGCAATGAGGTTCGGCTACTAAAAGGAAAAAGGATACTCTCTAGCCTGAACCGAAGGGCATCTTAATAAGACACATTCTGGTCCTGTTATTGTGGTGCAGAGGCACACACCTTGTCAAAGGTGGATGAGAAGGCTAAAGGATGCATTGAAAAGAAATTTCTCCGGGTATGTGGGGGAAAAGATACAGGAATGAATTGTACGAATTGCGAAATTGATAAAGCCAGTAAAAAGTAACAGTCCAAAAACTGAAATGGCTTTGTCATGTAAGCCGCATGAACACCAATGTTCTTGCCCGGAAAAACATTGAGTCCACGAAGTACGGGGCAGTAGAGGATGACCGCGACTCAGGTGGCCCACGCAAGTGGAAGAGGACATGACATTATATCATATGTTTAGTTTTGTTAGGGAAAAGAAAATAAGAAGAGTTACCAAATTTCAAATCATGGGTTAAATGTTGAAAGAAAGTTAACGAGCGAACGATAGGTGAGAAAAAAACAACCTTTTTCATGCTACGAATGCGTAATTTGAAAATACAACGCCTTACTTGTTACGATTCTGGAACAATGTATCGTATAATTTATGTAAGAAGTTTATTTAATAATTGGCTTTCACAAAAGAGTCCATGTGTAATTTTTATTTACATGATTTTAGTTTATTTTGTTTCTTCTGAGATGTGTGTGGCACTACGAGCAATTCATAATTACATTTTCTCCCGGAAGACCGTTAATTATTCGGTTCAATTTTATAAAACACTTTATCAAAGCAATTAAGTTAAAGTTGCGTGAGCTTTGGTTTGCCAACGAACTACTACGTAACTCGCAAATGGATACTCAATCCTTATCTTTCAAATAATTTTAATGTCATAGTGTGTGTTGACGACACACTTTTGTTATAACTTTCCACAAAAAAAAAAAGAAAGGCGCTATCAACCCACTTTATTCAAAACAATTGTGATATATGATACTCAAAGAAAGGGAAATCGTTATAAATCACGATAAAATCTAAAATGTTTACCTTGTGACCGTGATTGACATTAGAATATAAAAAAGGAGGTACCTTGGCTCGCCTTTGGACCTGTCCCAAGGTGATAGTTTTTTTTTTTTTAATTAGCTCGAAACACATTTACATCCACAAAAGAAAAACTCAGACAAAACAAAATTCCTTTCCTTCCTAACGACTTGGCGACATAAACTTGCTGAAGTTGAGATGTGCTGATAGCATTTAAACAACAAATTTTGATGAATTAAAGCAAAGTAATAATTTATTCAATTAAACATTCCAATTCAAATAATAACTTTTCAAAAACCTTAAGTAACCACGAATCGGTCCCAAGAATTGTGCATTCTTGCTCTTGTAGTTCAATGGTATAAGTGGTTAAATAAGAATGTGCATGTGTGCGTGTATCAATGCTCTTGTAGCACATTGGAAAAGTTTAGAAAAAAGTGTGAAAAAGTAAAAAATACAAAAGAGGGTATAATTTTGACTTTGTTTTTATTTATGCATTTTTCGGGATGCAGATGAACTTGGATTGCTTAGAAGTAAAGCGGTTTTTTTTAATAAAACATACATTGCTACATTGCCTTTCGGTGGCAAAGGTGCTTTTAAATACTGCGAACTTTTTACTCCGTTTATGTCTTGAACGATAAGGAAAGCCAGAAAGAAGACAAAGCGATCGATTTCTCTTCAATTTTTCAACCTCAGTAATTTTGTCTAACCCGGCCACCACGTACGTCTCTCACCAAAGTGCTTAAAAATAGCAAGAAGAAATTGAATGGTTCAAAAGCAGTCTAAAGACTTCAGCATTACCTTTTTATTTAAAACTAATAAATTTCGTGGCGCGACAGCTCGTGAAGAAACATAGCCTAGTGACTTACATCTCTCAACTATTCCTGTCTGCGTGTCCGCAGGAATGAAGTGGACCGAGGCAGAAGCCATGAAAAAAGAATTTTTGTTTTCTTTTTAGGTTGCGGAGGTACTACACACCACTAGATGTACTTATTTACAAAATAATTTCATCCGCAGTCGGTAATTTTAAAACGCTTCAATATAAAAGCAATAAGTAAATGCCATACTTTGACTGACTGAAACTGAGCATGTGACTTCTGAATACAAATTCTAGTTTATTAAACAACGGGTTGGTGTAACTGAATTGAAGATTGTAGTTTGTGTTGGATAATACAGATTAATACTATATATGTTGTTTGTACTTTCATACAAATATATTTAATTAGAATTTTTTATTGAAAAAACTTAGTACTAGGTACCTATTTTAAGTTTTAAAAATATAAATAAGTACATAATTCTAAAAATTTGGTACGATTTCCGGGGAAATTTTCCGGCAGTAATTAGCGGTACTGAATTAAGTCTACTTCTAAAAATTTAGGTGGGCAGTTCAAATAGAACGTGCCGTTTGCTGTTGTTAAAAATGACTTGATCGTTGTGAATAATACTGTCTTTGAAGGACAATGCAAGCTCAATCGGAACTCGCAATTTCTTGCATGCCTCTGTTTGATTTATAACGTACATAATTACATATTGACAATAATGGAACACCGCATTGTTTGACCGATTTTTAAGGCTTATCTTGATAATATTTTAATAAAACCAATACTTGTCCTTTAGAATATAAAAGAGGAAAGCACAGCTGAGAAAACATTGCCGCATCAAGATTTCATTCAATTAAGAAAGGTGGAATGATTTGACTATAAAACAAGCATTTCTCCAACAAGGCATGTAAATTGGCTACTCCCACTTTATTTCCCAGACTCGAGTATTGATTGCACTTTGTGTAAATTGCTGCAATCAGTCCAAGGTTACTATACAACCGCAGATTTATAATTGTTTTAAAAGAAAAAAAAACACACAAGAGCCATCCAATATAATATAAAAGGTTTAACCCAAATAGACATAAATCTTACCTTGAATTAGGCAGCATAGTGATAAGCATTGCAAGCACGTTATTTACATCCAGAATTCCAGCTTCAACGAGTCGTACAAATGTTTGTGAACTCATAAGGCTCAGTTGGACAATATCCGACTTGCATTGGGTCTTTAAAAATTCGATTTCTTTGATATTATGCTCGAGTATTTTCTTCTCTCTACTTTCACAAATTTTCGCATAGATTTTCTCAAGCAATGCAGAGATTTTAATGACCGAAGAGGTTTTCGTAACACTTTTAAATTCATCCATTTTGTTCCAATTTTTTGGAGGATATTGCTATAGCACAAAATAAAGATGTAATTCTGATTTGGAGCACCTGCACTGTCCTTGTGAGTTCGTAGATGATAACTGGTTACTGGAATTTGTTAAGTTGTGCCTTATGCCGTGGGAATGACCAGTTTGCTAGGGATTATGTAGGTAGTTAAGTACGCAAGACTTTAAATTAAAGAACATACCTAACATGAATATTTTATTTGGAAAAAAACTCAACAAATGGCGTGTAATACTTTTTGCCGATTTGTTGTGTTTAATAAATTTATGTCAAAATCAAAATCCATGGTAATCAAAGAAGGTCTGTTCATATTTTTGCCGGTGGATGGCCGAAGAAATTTCCTGTAGTTTGTGACAGCAAAATTGCTCGTGTTCATCTTTATGATATCTCCTTAGTAGATTTTTTGTTGCTGTTTACATGGGTCGTTTTACTGAAGAGCGCATCGCGTGAGAGAGGTAGATTTTATGTGCGTAAATAAGAGAAGGTGGAATCTACTTTCTCTTTTTTACGCACATAAAATCTACCTGTCTCATGCGATGCGCTCTTCAGTAAAACGACCCATGTAATCAGGCACTATGTCCGGAAAAAAGAGAGGTTGAATCTACCATGTAATCAGCCACTTATGTGGTTTTCCAGTCAACCATTTCAGATTTGGGGGTCAGATTTCAGATCAATCGTGGTAACTAGAACGAATCGCGATTGATCCTTTTTTTTGTAAAGGTGTATGTGATTTGTCTGTGTTTACTGATGTAAGTAGTGATAGTATATGTAGGAAAAAATTCCTACAATTTTTTTTTCCTAGGGAACCGTTTTTTCTTTAATACAAAAATATTATATATTTGGCTTTATTTTCTTGATGAAACTGGTGAAAAAATGCGTAAGAAAAAATTCTTACAAAACGTTTTTTTTTTTCAAATTATAAAAGAACATTTTTGTGTTTAAATTATAATTAATTTCAACTACGCGAATACTTTCACCTGTCTTAATTTATTGAAATGGAAATTATTGAGAGAACCCACACTGGCACTATGCAAATCTTTGAACATTCTTCAGTCGTCGCATATTCGCGCGAAGGTTTAGCGCCGGTTTGGGAGCCTTTATTGATTTGTTTCATAAGAAAAAACTCAAAAGTGGGACTGACTTTTAATCTTGAAATTATTAATATCCTGAGACCATTTTGAAATTATGACAAAATATAAGAAAGAAACGATTTACGCATTCTTTTCTTGACTTCATTTAAATGAATGTGATATTGTACATTATTTTGTCCAATCAAATTGAAATAAAAAAATAGAATACAAATTAGGGAATTTTTTGTTCCTTAGCAGGAATTTTATTTTGTTAGTATACTATCACTGCTTTATAACATGATTTGGCCAACGGTCGGATCCATATATCCACAGGAATCCCGTCCACCCAAAATCCAAATCAAAGGAGAAGTTATCGGTCGATGGTGAGGAAGAAGACAATGAACATGAAACAAGGTCACTACAAAAGGATTACTATGGAATTTTAATAAAAATAATTTTATTTTCACAAAAAACAATGGACTAACCCACATGTTTCCACAATGCCTTTCATTCCATATGAAACATTTGTCCAATTTAATCACTGATTGACTCCGAACTCAAGAAGTCAATGGTTAACGGTAATGACGACAATAAAGACAAAAATTTACTAATTAAACTTCATTATGCGTATTTATTTTACTAAACAAATGATCAAAAGTAAACAATGCTAGCGAAAGGCCAAAACGAATTTAAACTGACGAGGAGAGGACGACGTTTAGAAATGTCAATTTGGTTTGTGTGCAAGTGTGTGTGAAAGTATGTGTAAATCTGCCAATAAATCGAGATTTGAAAGATCAATCGAGAAAAAAAACAGACCACGAAAAAAATCAATTTTTTTGGTTGTTAGGAACGTAAAATCTGAAAAAGATCAAGTTGACCCCCATAAAAATCAATTTTTTTGGTTGTTTGGAAAACCACATTAATATTTTCGGATTCAGCATGAAACGTGTGAGTGAGATATATATAGATTTTAAGGGTGTGAGGTAAGGAAGGGTAGATTGAAATGAAAGGCTTTTTCTTCATCGTGTAATCACGAGTTGAGTAAAACGACCTTCAGTAAAAAGACCCATGTAATGAGGCACTTAGAGGATATATAACATGGAGCACAGATTAGCCACATGAAGATGAGAATCCCCGGCAGCCATTTTAATTTGCCTACAAGCTTGAACTGGCAGTTATCAGATAAAAAATGAGAATGTGTGTATAAAAATCTCACACATAAACAGTAGGGATCTTCACACACCTGGTTAAATTGTTGTTGGAATTCACATCTATTCATCGACGTGGGAAAAAATTACAAATACAACAATGTAAACAAATGGGTTTTGGAGGGTGAAACGTACGAAACATTCTCATCTTCATATGGCTAATCTGTGACATGGAGTGCTCGTTTCTATCCCTAATGCATTGTAGTGCCTGGGGCCATGATAGGGGGCACTATTTCACTTTCGGTTAAGATAAATACGGCTGTTCTGATATTCGGTCGAATTTGAAAACGGAAACGAAAATTGAATCCGTGCGGATTGAAAACGATTTTCTGATTTCCAGTTGGATTTACTTTTAAGTTTTACCAACTTGATCAACAAAACATTTTCGAAATCAGCTGTTATCTATGCCGTGAAAGTCTTAAAGATATCGTACAGCTGCTATTAATTGTAAGTCATAATTTGCTTATTTTCTTCCTAAGTTGTTCTACTTTGAAGTAATTCTTGAAATTAACTAGTGTTTGTTTATTATTTTAAAGTTTTTAATATCTTCTTTTTTAGTTTTTTCTCAAATGTGCAGAAAACTCAGTAACCGAAACTTGAACAGGTACCCCAATGGAAGGTTCGGAGGGGGTTGAAGGGTAAACTGATGGGCATTCCTAGAAGCGCGAGTATTACGGTTGAATTGTTTAAGGGGAGGAATGCAATTGGCTATTTCACTAGAACACTGTTTATATTTAGAAATAGCGGTAAAATAATGATAGACATGAAACATTGCGAAGGTGCTCAAGAGATCTAAATGTTTCCGTTATAGTTCTTTCACCTATCATTTTTAAAGCTCTCTTTTGTATTCTATCCTATAGACTCAAGTGGGTTTTTGGAGCACCTGCCCAAATATGGGAGTTGTACTCAAGTTTTGGACGAAGAAGGCCTTGTTGATCACAGGGCCTGTTCAGAACAGGAGAAAAATTTCTTGCATCGACGGAGAAAACCTAAACACTTAGCAGAATTTTTGGCGATGTCAAATATGTGGTCGTTCCACAAAAGGTTTTCTGTGACACACATACCAAGTACTGAAAGCTGTTCGGTTTCCTCTATGCAAGTGCCACTCATAGATAGCAGCATTGGGGGTGGGTTCCGCTTTAACAACAGGAGATAGCATTGAGTTTTAGAAGCATTAAATTCTACACGGTTTCTGATTCCACATTGTAATATTAGCTTCGTTCGTTGAACTTTACCCAGGGTTGACCCAGGTTTTCTTGACAACCCCAAGAATTGTCAAAAAAACCTGGATTTTCCAGTTCTCAAAAAGCGCTCAATGGCTGTTAATATTTAAAGGGAGAAAAAAAAATTCTGTGCTTTGATAATTAAAACTTAAAATTTGTTACAAATATGTCTTAAAAATGAATAAGAAACAACTTCTAACGTTCCCACATTCTATTTCTGTTTTGTTTATTAGAATTAAATTTAATTCGTATATTGTTTCAATTTATTCTTCAAAAATAAACAATAACCTTCAGCACATGAATCCGCAACAAAACATATGCTTAATAACTCAAGTCACTTTGGCAGTTTATTCTTTACCTCAACTCGCCACAGCAAAATACCTAGTTCTACTTCAGGGCGAGTTCAAAGCGACCTCAGGTCTCAAATAACACAGAATTGTTTCACCAGGGTGACTTCAGGTTCTTCAAAAAACGATTTGGGGTGACCCCAGGGTGACTTCAGGGCTCAACGAACAAACCTATTGTCGAGATCAGAATTTGAAGAGCTTATCATACGCTGCCATTGAAGTTCCACATCTGAAGAACATGGATGTGAATCTAGAAACGAATATGAAAAGCTGAGAGTACTGTCGTCAGCAAAACAGTTTAATGGATTAGAAGTTTGAGATAACAGGTCATTTATGAATATTAGGAAGAGGGTCGGAGACAAAACGGAGCCCTGGGGCACACCAGCATTTATTTTGTAGATATCAGACTTGAAACCGTCCAATACAACTTGTATTGATCGGTCCGAAAGGCAATTTCTAATCCAACGAAGAAGAGATTCATCAATACCAAATGCACGCATTTTCGATAAGAGAGCTTGATGCCAAACTCTATCAAATGCTTTAGAAATATCAAGTGCAATAATCTTACTTTCGCAAAACTATGTAAAGGTTTGTGCCACTGTTCGGTGAGATATACCATCAGATCACCAGTGGACCTATTGCTACGAAAGCCATACTACCGGTCATTTAGAAGCTTTCGTTTTTCAAGAAATTTCTTAAGCTGATGATTAATCAGCGTTTCCATGACCTTGGAAAGAAGGGACGTAAGTGCAATTGGTCGATAGTTAGAGGGGGAAGAAGACACTCCTTTTTTAGTGACAGGCTGGACAAATGCTGTTTTCCATTCACTCGGAAAGAGACCAGTAGAGTAGGACAGATGGAAAAGCTTACGCAGTGGTTTTGCCAGCGTTAAAGAACACCTTTTCCGAAGAATAGAAGGGATACTATCCGGACCAGCGGATTTGTGAATTTCGAGATCTTTCAGAACTCTAGCAACTGCACTAGTGCGAAAGAAGAAAGGTGGAGTTATATCTTCTTCTGGCAGCGTCGAATTAACAGCAAACTGTGCTGCAAGCAAATTGGCTCTATCGAGTGAGCTGACAAAAGGAGTATCGTTGAAGACGAGCGTTGGAACCGAGGACGAGGTGGTATTTTGTATGTTTTTTTACAAATGACCAAAAATGTTTACTACCTCTGGGACATTGTAGTATTTTTTGCCATAATTTTTGATCATGTAAAAAATTGGTTCGTCGAATGTGAACGTTACCGGTCTTTCTAGATTGTTGGAACTTGTTTCCGGTTTTCCTCAGTAGGGTTGGCTTTATAACAACGGAAGCTTACTTTTCTGACCCTAATAACCTCTTTACAGCTCGAATCAAACCATGAGTTATCTTTGGGTTTGATAGATTTTAACCTTTTCGGGATAAAAGTTCTCATTCCGCAAAGAATTATTTATTTCCTACTAATGCAAACGTTTTTTTTTTCAAATGCTATTGACGAAGGTCGTTAAGCGTCTGTTCTCGAAAGTGCCAAAAATGATGACTCGTTTATTGCTATGCTAGCACCAAATGTCTCGAGAACTTCCAAGAGGCGATAAGTTGTAGGAAAAGGGCTTTTGACAGGAAACACCACCTGAAAGGGTCTCCCAAACCAACGTTAAACATTGGGAGCGAATATGAGACGACTGAATAATGTTCGAAGATTCCCATCGCTCCAGTGTGGGTGCTCTCCATACCCTCCAGGTAAATAGACAGGCGAAAGCTTGGAATTATTCGCGTTGCTTTGGGAGAGCCTGAAGTATATTTTTTTTTATCTCACAACTTGCAATCCAGAGCAATTTTTTTCCGTTGAACAGAAAATTTTGTAAATATAACTAAAATTTCTTCGTGTGTAAGGGAATACCAAATTTTATTCCGTCAATGGTTTTAAGTCATGTCAGTTAAAATTTTCACTCAAAAAGTCTGTAGCGAATTCCACAGCATTCAGTATGTTATTATTATGCTTAAACCGTACAATTATTAAAACAAACTAGCTTTAAAAATGCTACTTCAGTGTCATTTGTCACTTCCACAAGTGAAGATTCACATTTAATCGGGTAGGTCGACTTTCCATTGCCCGTGATCTTAAAGAGGGAACTTATTCAACAGAATTCTATTTTTCATCTGTTACATTCAAAAACTGCGATAGCCGATTTCACGTTGTTGCAAAATTCTATTAGCTGATTCAATATTATACCCAATAATTTAAAAAAAAAATCGAAGCAAAAATATAAATTTTTTCTTCATCGCGGAATGAAGCAACCCAATTGCTCTTACCCTATCTTCTGCATTAACGTTTTGTTCGTTGCCTTCCTCTATTTTCATCAACGTTTCAACTAACTGATCGAAGCTACTGTTGATTGCCGAAATTATTTTTGGGTGACCTAAAATATTTCTTGGGTGATTTAAGCTCACCCTAGCGTATGGCTGCCTACGGCCATGGGTCAGTGATGGGGTTATACAACCCATTTTCGGAGTTGAAAGCTGGAAAAGGGGATGTAAAAAGCTTTCCGTGATAACTTTTTGAGTAAAATATGCCTCGCAAACTAAATTTTAGAGAATTTAATTCTCACATATGATATCTTGCATAATATTTTTTCGCATGATTGTTCTCTCGCATGATATTTTTCTCACATAATAGTTTTTTTTCGGATGATAACAACCTGTCCCGCCTTTGATCGCGAGGCTTCATGTCATTTGAATTAATGACTTCGTGTTCGTATCTCTACCCAGGAATTGTACCTCCATTTTTTTTATTTTCAGCCAGAAAGATGGTGTCATTCGATCGACTTCAAGCTTCTTGTCAAACAATAAAACACTCAACCACAACTTTTTCTTACATAGAAAATTTTATGTTTTTTTTTTAATTTTTTGTTGATTTTTTTTTTCGAATAAATCGCATTTGTATATATAATTTTTGTTCTCTTATATTTTTGTGTTTTTTCGTATTAATATTCTACATTTACAATCAATCTCGAATATCGAGTTAACAAAAAAGAATTAATGTATGGGAAAGGAAAGAGGTAAAGATAAATAATATAAAAAAAAAAATATTTAAAAAATAATAAAACTAGCTCCTTCAGTTTGCATCTTTTTTTTAGTAAATAAAAATATTTCAAATAAATTTCAAAACATATAATATATAACAAAACGTACCAGCCGTTGTTTTTTTATTTCGTTATCGCTGCTGGTCTCTTGATAATAATTTGTTAACAAAAAATATTAATCAATTCTAATTACTGTATATTAGGAAATCTGTTGTATGTATGCATAAGATAAAAAAAAAGTAAAATATGCGCTCCAGCGCTTGAGCAGTTTTTTTTTATTTGTTTACAACTAAAATGCTGTGTTAACCATATAATGTATATTTATTGCTTTTTTGCAATTGAATGCAAACTAAAAAATCGATGATAAACCATAATTTTTTTTATATATATTATATTTAACAAATTTATGCTACACACTGACGGTGAGTGGGTTTTTGAGTGTTTTTTTTCACTTCTGGCGTGGGGTTTAAGATGCAAAAACACTTAGCAAAAAAAAAAATACTTAGAAAACAGCTCATGGTTGGTTAAATAATTAAGAAGTACAGCCTAACGTATAATATATTATGTAGATTCGTGGCTACACTGGGCCTTTATAAACAGTTATACAGTTTTTATGTTTTATTTTAATTTTTGTATTAATTTTTCATTTTGTTTATTCAATTTTTTTAGTTAACAATGCAAAGTCACGTCTCGTTGTCGGATTTTAGAGAGCTTAAGAGACAAGGGCGTTGCTTGTAGGCGTTGTGTGTTTTTATCTTAGAATTGCGTTGGATTGCGGAACAACACTATGCCAATTTATTGCGCGAAAGGCTTTCAGTTGCGGCTGTTCTTCTACTATAATTGTAGATGTTAGTTTTTGCTCTAGTTCTTGCTGTTGGTTTTGTTGAGTGTGCGTTGAGAAAAGCTGTGGGGTTTTTGGCTAGCTAGCAATAGGTACACTCGTTATCATATCATGGTTATAGTGTTCGGTGTTGACAATAACCTGCACCACATAACCATTTTGTATGTGAAAATCCTCGAGGGGTACTTTGTCGCCGAGAAGTTTACCACTATAAAACCATCGCTGGCAGCACGCATCAATTCCTTCAACAGCCTAAAAATAAAATTTAAATCGAATAAGTTTTTATTAAAGATTTCAAGGATGTTTGCATAAGGCCTGTGAAAGATTGCAATCATTTTGAAATTTTGCTTTTTTGTATAAAAATTTTGAATTTTCAAGAAATTTATTCAAAATGAATGCAATATTTAACATTTATGCTACGTGTATGTTAAAAAAAAAACGCTACCTGTAGTTTCTTTTTACATTGGCCAATCATGTCTTTTGAGTATACTGTAAGTTTAACATCGGACATTGTGGAGGAGATGCGTAGTTTAAGAACAACCTCCGTTCCACCGTCCACTGGTTCTGAGAATTCTGCTGGTGAATCTCGACCGTTTTCTTCTTTAACTATGTTAATAGGATATGACAGACAATAAATTGGTACTTTATACTGCGTTCCCAGTTCATCATAGCACTCTGTGAGATAGCTGCAATAAAGGAAGTAAATTTCAATTGATTTATATTTTAACTTACATATGTATATATGTATTTAATATTATTTGAATTTCTTAATGGAGAAAAGGATAGAATACTATAAGGATATAAGAAACATTTATGTATGTATAAGAAAAACTCGCTTAACACCGTTTTTTTTTCGTCAATTTTTCTGCTAACAGATTATGGCAAAGACTTGGAGAATTAGAAATTTGTATGCGAGAACAAGATATTAACATCTGTCTGCTATCAGAAACCCATGTTAAAAATGAATCAAATTTTAAGATAAACGGGTTTCTAGATTACCACGCAATTCATCCGTCGAATAAAGCAAGAGGCGGAGCATCATTATATATAAATAATGTGTCAAACACTCAATAGACCTAAATCTTGACCTTGAATCGATGCAACTGTGTAGCTTTCAGGTTAGAACTAAACATGATTTATTGAAGATCTCTTCTATTTACTGCCTCCGCGACAGAAAATTGTTAAGAGTGAATTTACAAACTTGCTAAAATCACTAAAGGACTATTCACACGAGAGCGACCAACGACTAACGAATGAACGAATATTCGTCCATTTTGACATTTCTTTCACATGGCCTCTTTTTTATTCGTCGCGAATGACGTTTGACTTTGACAATTTGTTTTTGTTTGTTTGTTTTGGATTTACAGCCCTATTCTGCTATTCACATGAATCGTACTTTCGATTCAACCATTCGATTCCCTTTCGCTCTACCTTTCCATTCTGCTATCCGTCGGGTGAACTTCATTATCCCAAACCAATTTGAAATTCACGTAAACAGCTGTGAAAATGTGAAAATCTTGGGAAATTTGGGTCAGTTGTTTTGTGGTTAATCATTTTAAATTAAAAAAAAAACCACAAATATATAATATAAACATTTATTAAACTTTTGTTCCACTTCCAAACAGAGGCATAAGAAAATCAACAAACAGAGCACTTGTTTTTTGAAAAACTGGATTTGATTTTATTGCAGAAAATAGAGGGATTTTGTTGTTCTACCATATAAAAAGTGATAATAAGCTATCATTTACAGACAAATAGGCCGTTTTCGAAAACGTCATCTGCGTCAAAAATGCGAAAACGCAAATACAAATTCTACTGCATTAGCATTGTGTTCGATAATGCAGTTTGCTAAAGTAACGTGTTCGAAAACATCATCTGCGTTGCAACTGTGCAGTTAAAAAAATGAAGGTGAGGAAAGAGACAGACATGGTGGTTCGAGAAATTGTTAGCTAATTAACATTTTTGGATATCAGTCAGGGCATTGACGAGGATTTTTTTTCCATCTGATTCCATTTTTCATTGGGTACGTTTAGCAGAGGGACTACATATGTAGTCAAGTGCTTTCATTGAACGCAAATTTTACAAAGGAAACTAGTTTTTTTTTGAGATGTCATTAATGCCAAAATTGATACTTTACTTCCAACCTTTACCTTCCGTTGATAGTGCAGATAGTATTTATAATAATATTTGTATCTGAAAAACACCTCACACAAATGAATTACGAATTGTATATTATAATTTCTTCAATACATGCATTCTGTGTTTCCGACATCCTTCACGTAGGAGTTTAAGTTTATATAAATCGTTGATATCTTTGCGCTGAACGTGACTGAGATTTTTCTCTTCTTGTCTAGGAGCAAATAAAATGTTCTTTCACTTAAATCGATAACCATTACCGCTGTTTGTTAATTTCATTGGTTGCTATTCTTAATTAGTTTCGCAATGATTCAACTTTGTTTTCATACTTTTTTTAATTAATAACAACAAATTACTAAACAAACATCATCCAGAAGAATTCTGAAACTGAATTGCAAAATTAAAACAAACAATAAATGTCAAACCAGTGCTAAGGGCTATTTAAAAAAAAATATCCCGCAACCAAATCCGAAAATTTCCCTTTTTTACAAACAGCTTCTCGCTTAATTTTCAAAACTGTTAATTTGTACAAATTTTAGTTATGTCGAAGTCCATAAAATAAAATAAAATAAGTAGAAGTTGGCAGATTAAATTTAAGTTGCTGTTGTACTTACGCTTGTAACAATTAGTTCCGATGTTGTTTTTTCGACAAATCCATATGGACTTGCAAAAAAAAACACCTAGCAGTTTTAAAAACACAGTTTAAGGGCGTTTTTATAGGGAATTCTAATCCTCTACAATTTAGGTTAAGATAGATTTTACTGATAAATTAAAAGTAAGGTTCGTTCCTTTACTCCAAATTTTTGTGCATTTTAGTACAATTTTATTGTTTTTGTATGAACTTTGACAGAACTTTGGACTGAAATGCACAAAAATCACAATTTTAAAATAAAGGAATGAACCTATAAATAAGTTATAATTAAAAAAAATACGAACGTTTTCAAGAAAAATAAGATATCTTAAAAGTTGCTCGGAAGTTGCCTTGTGGGCGAGTCGTATTTATTAGATTTTTGACTAGTTAGACAGTTTATAATTACCTATTTCGAAATAGTCGGATCTCAATTGTATAGAGTGAATGCGTTCACGTGAATAAGAGAATACCGCGGAGTATTACCGACTTTACCTATATGTGATTAGTGATTAGTGAAAATTCAAGAAAAATTCCCCCCGGTGAATAGCAGAATAAGGCTGTTAGTTTCAGTTTTTAAAGTGTGTACAAAATGAGGCCAAAACAATATTTGTTAAAAAAAAAAGAAAGAATTTTGCTGTTTTTAATAATTAATAAAAAACGAAGATCTGAAGGAGAATATGTTTCCTTAATAACACAACTGGAAAAATGTCCAACTAAATTTTTCAAATACTTTAGGATGGCAAAGGAAACATTTGACATTATATTCAGATTAGTTAAAAAAAAAACTTGATTCCGGAACCTTCGAGCTTCAGAAAAGGTGTGCTATGTGCCAAGGAAAAAATTGTTATCACGCTACGGTAAGATATATATTTTTCTGCTGCTTTGCTTCTTATCAAATATTTGTACCTTATTTTCTTTAGATTCCTTGCTACTGGTGCAAGTTTTGTCGATTTAGCATACAGGTTTCGAATGGGAGTGTCAACAGTAAAAAAAGCAATTGATACAATTATCCAGGCTATCAATTCCAATTGCTTAAACTCTCTCTCAAAAGAAGATTGGAAACAGATCTCTGCGGACTTTTTACAGCGCTGTTCTTACATTTGCCCCAAAACATAGTGGAAGTTTCTACTTCAACTACAAAAAATCATTTTCGTACAACCTAATGGCCTAATGGTGGACGCAAAATATCGTTTTTTAATGGTTGACATTGGAGCATATGGAAGCAATGCAGACTCAACAGTTTTCAGCAGCAGTCCTTTTGGCAGTGCATGGCTTAATAATCCTGGGCAACTCAATATTCCAGATTACTCACCCCTTCCTGGAACAACAACCAAATTGCCGTATGTAATTATTGGAGATGAGGGGTTTGCATTAAAATCAACCATTCTGAGGCCGTTTCCAGGACAAAAACTATCACACCGGGAGAGAATTTTTAATTACAGGTAATGTTATAAATTATTGCCAGTGTGTTTTTTTTAATATTAATTTTGCAGATTATCTAGAGCAAGAAGAGTCGTGGAAAATGCCTTTGGCATCTTGGCCCAGACTTGGAGAATACTTTTGAAGCGCCTAGAAGTTAATAAAGAGCCAGGAAACCAAATAATATTATGTTGTTGTATTCTTCACAACTTGCTCAGGATCGACACTGATAAACCAACGACGGAGAAAGGCAATCGTACCCAGGATTCAGTCCTTCCTTCAATTTCAACACCCGCTTCAGGATATGACGTTAGGGCAAGATTTGCTGACTGATTGGAAATAAGGACCCTGGAACAATTTCAGGGTCCTTATTTCCAATTTCGATTGTTTAATTCGGTTAATTTGTTTTCTCAAATTTATCTTATTTTAGTGTTTTAAATCACATTTATTCGTTCATTCGTCGGTCGTTGGTCGCTCTTATGTGAATAGTCCTTTGACCAAATTTAATTATTGGCGGTGACTTTAATTCAAAACATATACACATGGGGATCTAGATGTATATATTTAAAGGGCTGAACGTTATACGAAGCAGGTATGGCGTCTAATTGTGATATTCATTCGACTGGCAAACCGACTTACTAGCCGACTGATACCTCGAAAATAACTGACCTTATTGATTTCTTTGTGGTCAGAGGAATACCATCCAATCGTATAAAAATAACGGAAGTTTGGATCTTTTCTCAGATCATTCTTCCGTTATTTTTACTATGAGCGAAAGCCTTGTCAAAAATGAAATACTAACCAGATCACAGATCAACAAACGGCAAAAGTAACTGTCAAGGCTTTAAGAAAGATGTCGAGAATAACGTTGAATTAAGGGTATCACTACAAACGCCTCTTGAACTTGAAGACGCGGTAGATTACTTCTTTCGTGTCGTACAAAAAGCCGCATGGGACAACACTTCTTACACATAGAGAAATGCCACGCTATAAAAACGGAATATAACCGCAGTAAAAGAAAAGCGAAGGGCACGTTTGAAATGGCAAAAAACTTGTGCTCCCCAACACAAAGCAAATTTAAATGGCTTGTGTAATTTGCTAAAATAGATGATATAAGATACGGGATACGACTCAAAATGCTCCCTCGAAATGTATAAATTTACCTCCTTTATATTTATAATGAATGCCCCTCTGAGGTAAAAGTCGCAGAAGTTATAATGTTTTTGAAACCTGGGAAACCGCATGAAAAGAAATCTTTTAGGCCCATTTCGCTCCTCCCTGTGATATCGAAAGTCTTTGAAAGAATATTTTGTCAGCGTCTTCAGCCAATAATAGAAGAAAAAGGTCTAGTACCTGAACACCAGTTCGGATTCAGAAGCAAGTACTCTACGATTGACCCAACTGCACAGAATCACCGATGTAATTGAGAAAGCTCTTGACGACAAACAAATTTGTTGGATAGTTTTTTTTTATGTGTCACAAGCTTTTGACAAAGTATGGCATAAAGGCCTCGAATTCAAATCAAGACAACTCCTGTCTGAAGGGTTCTATACAAAACTTAAAGAATGGGGGCTATCGTGAATAAAATTTTCCTGGGAATGTTTTCCAACTTCGAAAATTTGAAAGGCTAATACTTTTGCACTACACTTCGTAATCTCGTATTGGGCTCATCGAAATGATAGCCAAACTCCCCTGGAAAATTAATTCCCGATACTCTTGATAGAAGTGGTTTTATTTGTGGAATATTGTAGAATAGAATAGAATAGAATAGAATAGAATAGAATAGAATAGAATAGAATAGAATAGAATAGAATAGAATAGAATAGAAAAGAATAGATTAGAATAGAATAGAATAGAATAGAATAGAATAGAATAGAATAGAATAGAATAGAATAGAATAGAATAGAATAGAATAGAATAGAATAGAATAGAATAGAATAGAATAGAATAGAATAGAATAGAATAGAATAGAATAGAATAGAATAGAATAGAATAGAATAGAATAGAATAGAATAGAATAGAATAGAATAGAATAGAATAGAATAGAATAGAATAGAATAGAATAGAATAGAATAGAATAGAATAGAATAGAATAGAATAGAATAGAATAGAATAGAATAGAATAGAATAGAATAGAATAGAATAGAATAGAATAGAATAGAATAGAATAGAATAGAATAAGATTTATTGATATATTGATATATTTAATTGGCCGCCACGATCATGTGATTTGACACCGTTGTACTTCTTTCTTTGGGGATATTAAGAAGAACAAGTGTACGTCCATAAGCAAAGAACAATTCAAGAGCTATAGGATGAGATAATTCGGCACATTAACGACATTGAACCTCAATTAATGTCATGTCTCAGAGTCATTGAAAATATGGACCATCGGATAGAGGTATGCCACCGAAGCCGTGGAGAGTATTTGGCCGATATTTTGTTTCACACATAATTGGCATAATAAAAATATTAAGATAATTCTCTGAAAACTTTTTGTTTTATTTACAATTAAGATAGTGCGTTTTCGTTGAACCACCCTTTATAAAGGCAAGGCCAGAGTGGCCGTCAGCCAGATGATAGCCAATTTAAATATTTTCAATTTTTTTTTTATATTACTTGATTTTAAAAGACTTCTCTTATTATTTTCTTTCTATAAGTCAGAATTGGACATCTTGCGATGAAATATACTACATTTTCCCTTTCGTTGGTATTGCATAAGAAGCACTTTATTGGTAAGTCGTGCGGTGCGGTAAAAAAATCAATGGTAGCAATTCTCCTCTTGCTCGAAATAGGGAAGATATTTCCTGAGTGCTATAGCTGTCATTGAAATATGTAGTTGCCTTCACCTAGATCATATTGGAGATTTGAATAGGTTGTTTCGCCTTCTCTACACTGTCTTCTTTCGCTTTTGAATGGAGCCTTTCTAGTAATTTATGGAAAAATTGCTTCTACTCTGCCAGGTTATCCAAATTCAAGTCGAAATGGCGTTCACACATGTACATATGTCAAATTTGTCCATTCTGGAAACCATGAAGTTTGAGACCTTATTATTGAGACTGCAATCCTTCTTGCAATTTTATTTATGTGGCTGTTCATTAGTTTGACGATGTAGTTAAAATGTAGCTTTAGTGATGTGAGGTACATTGGTGATAATTTGGTTTCGATGAGTAGCATGTAATTTGGAGTTGTGTCTGGTAGCCAAAATTGTCTTTTTAAAAACAATCGCAGGAATTCTTCGGTGGTTTCCGACCGCGCGCCGTCAGCCCCATGATTCTGCAGCATAAAACATTATTGACTGAGGAGTTGCGGTAAGATTTCGCACTAAATGAAAGTTCCGTGTTGCCATATATATTTTGCCATACTGTACCAATAGCATTTTTGGAGGCTGACAGCGTTTCTGCGTTTAGGTCGCTTGTTACAGTGCAACCTAGTTATTTATATTCTTTGACATTTTCGATTGAATCGTCCCCATAGTACCATTTTCCATTTGCAGCCAAACGTCCAGTTCCTCTCCGAAAGAGCATAGTTTTCGATTTGCTGAGATTAACAGTAACAGTAAGGTTCCACTTACAACAATAATCTCGTAGTTTATTTATCATCAGCTGAAGGGACTCAGTTGATTCCGCTAGAAAGTGAATATCGTCTACGTACATTAGACATGCCACACGGCATGTGATTTTTCAAGGGCCAGTTTCACAGTCAGAAAAGTGACACTTAAGTGGAGAATTTGAAAGATTAATTCCCAATATCACCGTTCACTGTTACCTGAATAAGTGGCACTGAAGTCTCCGATGTTGGTGAATTAAGTTTCACTTACGCTAGCAATGAAATTTAGCTTAAATTAATAATATGGGAAACTTAAGTGCCACTTTTTTCGGTAAGTGTCGACTGTGAAATTGGCCCTAAGTCTTCAATGTAAATGCAAAATATTGAGAGGCTTAGATTACATCCTTGTTTCAATCCAGCTAACGCAAGCAACCAATCCGATAAATTTTGCCCATCTCATACTGCATATCTTGTTTCTTTGTAGATGTTCTCAATCATTTTTCCAAATTTAAGAGAGATCCCATCTCTAAACAGCTTGAAAATTAGGACTTTTCTATCAGAACGCTGCTCGGAAATCGACGAAAAGGCATATAATTTTTTGCGTCTGTGGAAATATATTTCTGCAACCTTAGCCAGGGTAAATATATGATCTACTGAGGAATATCCTTTTCTAAATCCTTACTGAAATTCGCTCAAAAAGGTGTTTACTTTCAACCCAAGCTGTAAGGCGGCCTCTTAAGATATCCATAAAGATTTTGAGCGATGAATTAAGAAAGGGGATGGCTCGATAATTCGATGGATCCATCTTATCGCCTTTTTTGTATATATATTCTTGAAAAGAATGCGGTACTTCTCCTGTTCTGAAGATATCATAATATAAGTTTGTGAGATGAATTAAAAACTCCACTGGTGCGTATTTGAAAAATTCGATTGGGATCCGATCAACTCCGGGCGCCTTATTATCTTTAGCTTTAGCTACAACTGATTCCACTTCTCAAAGCGTTATTTCGCTATCGAATATTTGATTTTCAGAATTTGGTCTAGCATATTGGATTGGTTGAGAGAAAAGCCCCGCGTTCAATTGTTTCCTAAAATGATCGCTTACTGTTGATGTAGGTAAAAGTACTTTTGATGCAAATGCTGTTCCTCTTATATTTCTTATTATTTTCCAAAAATCCGAGTGGCTTTTGCAGTCAGCTATTCTTTCTGCTTGTTTTTTTTAGAGAAACTTGGTTTTTTTGCTAGGGCTTTGTAGGCTCAATATGCTTCGACGTAGTCTTCTTTTAAAGAACTGGCGTTGAAATTTTAATAAAAAAGATTTAAAAAAGCAAATGATATTTTTCTGGCCGTCTCACAGTCCTTATCATACCAGGGTGATTTAATTTTGCAGGCTATTAGTTTTGTGTGATGTTTAACCGCTGTCGATGATATGGTGCTCTGCAAAATTTCTATCGTCGGTAAGTGCTCGTTTAGTCTTTGTGCTGTCATATTGCGGTTTAAATTTGTTTGATACGCTTCCACTTTGTTCCTCTGCCATTTCAGTTTTGGAAAAGACGACAAGATGATTTGTGAGGATTTTACGCCAAGTTTCAATCTATATCTATGCTTGTCTTGTTAGTCTGTTTAGGGCTAGTCTGTTTAGAGCGTTTTGTAAAAATTCTTTGAAGGTGTTAGGATTCTTTCCTAATACTGATATAGCAACATTGTCCGAATGAGCAATCGCTGTGCATAGCTCTCCGCTTCTAAGAAAGTTAGCAGCTTGTTTACTATTAAGTTCCAAAGAAGGGAGATAGAACACCACCTTGCGGCATAACTCCACTGACATATCTTCTTGCAGAAAAGCCACTCAGTTTTAAACTTATAATAGTCCAGCATTTGATTGATCTTTAAAGATGGTATTGCAGATGTATCGACATAGTTTAAAGCGCCTTGTATCTAGGAAAGCAACCATTGTATTCTTTATAGTGAAGGGAATATTCGATGGAGGGAAAATCAAGACGAGAAGAACATCTCAAATACTCGTGAGGGTCTTGCTAATAAAAACTTATAATCTCCACAAAAATACCCGCAATAAAACATTTTTTAAACGGTATGAACTTGTTCATTTTTAAGATTGTAAAATTTGTTTTGTGAATTGGCTGCGTGGTTAGCGTATCGCACTGATATGATAAAAATAATCGACAAACCCAAATGTTTCTTGAGGCGAAAGGGTGCATAACTGGCGGGGGCCTACTCAATTTCGATATTCACCTTTGATAACCCCTTGTCAGTAGTGTTAATAAAACATCGATTGGTGGAGTTTTCGATAGAATCGATTGTTTAAAAAAAAAAATAAACAATCGATTAATCGATAAACAATCGATAGTGGTATTAATATAAATAATAATTATAAGAAACAACATAATTTCAATTTTTTTTAAATCATTTCAAATTAAAAACAATTTATCAAATATTTTGTTTTTTGCATTGGCACTGGCGCAAGTTGATTTCCATCTGAACCAGGGGATGAATCCTCACCTTCTACTTCTATATTTATATTATCACCATGTAAATTGGAGGTATTTCCAGAGTGTTTATACTCCTGGCCACAAAAATGTGCAAATTGCCTTTTTTGTAAAAAAAATTCAAAACATAAAAAACTGTATTGGAATGAAATGCCAATGCGGGAAGCAGTGAAGGTTAGGTGAACTGAACTTTCAAAAACACAACATTGTTAACTGAGTAGTGTACGTTCAAGAACCAACTTAACTTAAGCTGAGTTTAGAGTTTTGTCATTCAACGACAGTTCTTGGTTGACAACTCATTTCTTAAATTTTGTTTCCCAACAACATGAACACATTAACTGGAAGACTGTCGATATTTTTTTCCATACTATCGATAGTCCCGATAGTTCAAAACAATCGATTAATCGATTAAACTATCGATGTTTTATTAACACTTATTGTCAGAATACATTCAAAACTTTTTAAGGCCGCATTAAAAAATCAGATTATTTTTCCAGGCGAATTATTTTTTGAAATATTAATTGAAGATAATAAATTTAAATTGGTTCCGTAATTATAATTAAAAAAAAAAACTTCCAAAACCAAGAGGAATATTTTGTGGGGGGAAACGGAAACGGAAGTTTATAGTCCTTCTTTGAGCTGTGCTTCAGCGATTTTCAATTGAAATGTATTCTATGATTGCAAACACCATCTGTGGCAAGCTACATATAAAGTGTTGCACATTAACTAAGCCTATTTCCATATCAAAAAAACAACAAAATAAAGAGGCAATTTAATTGAGTTTTCAGGTGCAAATTAAAAATTTCCTGTCCATTTGCTAAATTGAACTTGCACAAGCTGTTTTTTTTTTTGACAACTTTGAAAAAGTTTTCTCCCATTATCCTCCCGCTCAGTCCGAAATGAAGCAATCATCTAAAACGTTTCCCATCGACACATAGCTTCCTATTCCAATGTACCTATAGCAGTTGTGCAAACAGACCCCGCCGCCCGCACCCGCGCCCCTTCCGCAACCGCATTCAACTTGTTGGATTTAAGTTTGTTCTATCCGCCACTTGTTACCCACGAAACAGAACCCCCTGCTCTAGCTCTTCCTTCTTCCACTTCAGAAATAACAATTTTATTGATTTTTGTATTTGTATGACCTATTCCCAACAATTTGAATGCTTTCGTTTATGACGTTTCCTTGGGAAATGATTAATTGATGATGTGATAATGTTCGGCAGTTGTTCAAAATAGGATGGGCTAAAAGTATCGATGGTTGGATAAAACGACGCGACGCTTAATGATAGAATTCTATTATTTTTATTATTATTATCGTTTTCATGATTGTCGATGGAGAGAGTGCCTGAATCACAGTACGTATGGGTAGAGGTGGGGGCTATTGTTGTATCGATTATTATTTTCAAGCTTTAATTCACTCAAAAGAAAATTCATTAGGTATAGGTATATAATATACTCACTGGTATTTGTGTATACAGATTTTTGTTGACTTACCCATTCGGGACAGAAACATTCGCTCCATCGAGAATAGCTTGAGCTAATTGGAAATCTAACGCTTCGGCTGCTGTTGTCGCCACTCTTAGGGCATCCCAGATTTCTTTACGACCATCGAAGGCTGGCGCTGTGTCCCAGAATTCATCACGTTTCGAACGCAGTTGGCCTTCGGTTAAGGGCACATCGGAGCGCCAACGTATCGTTTCATGGCACAGGGGATGATTTTTACGTGATGGGCCTACATTTGGTCCTGCAATGAAGAAAATTATTGAATTAATTGAATTTATGTACATACAAAACTTTAAATTCTTTTCAAATGAAAACGAGCAACACTACATAAATATGGGGGTAAAACATTGATGCTAGAAACTAGAAGTTATTGGTATGAATATTCTATAGGTTTAGGTACTACATGAATTCCGACACATCTAAATTTTAATTACAAGCTTTATGTTTTTGCCTTAAGAATACCCTACATTTGGAACAAGGCTTCAGGATTTTAGGACAGGGGTAAGAAATTCAGTTTTTGCCCAAACGTTGCAATATGAGTTTTTTATGTTTTAATGTACCTACGTTTTTTGTGTGGTTTCCACAAGAGAAAAACCATGAAAAAAAACACAAAATTTTGTTAATCCAACTCATTCGTTGGATGTAAGGAAGACTTTAAGTTCTAAAAATTTCCAGAGATAAATTGAAGAGCTTTCATTTGACATCCTGAGCTAATTTTAACAAAAAGCACCCTACTGATGCTGTTGATTGTGTGCGGTGCAAGGGGGTAACATTAATTTTTGTGTAAACATCTCTTTAACAAAAATCAGTTCAAATTCAATTAATATCAACACCAAAACTTTACAATTAGTTAATTGAAATTGAAGTCCATTGAAGCCAGAGTCGGAGTCCTCATGCTCCACAAGATGTGGCTGCCATCTTGAATTGTATGCCTTTTATGGCTAAGGTCAATTATCTCGAAAAATATTATAATATTATACGACAAAAGACAGGAATGGGAAAGGGTCTATTTACCCCTGTTTAGGTGGAAGGGATAAAAACAACGGCAATACTTAAAATGTTTTAATTTTTTTTTTGAATCGAGTCGATTTTTTTTTTAGAAAATTGCCCCTCCCGTATAAAAAGGGTGAAATAGAAACCCCTACTATACGATTTATTTTTAGTCTCGACCCACCTAGCCCTTTGTCGAATCTTATGCTCAACATCCTCAAAGTGTCACTTAATCAAAAGAGATAGTAGCCGCGAAGAAAACCATGTTTTTAGGTGGAAGAGGCTGAGGCGGTTGCCCCCCCTCCTTCGACAAACTCGATGGTCTGAAAAGTACAAAAGGGGAGAGTACGATAACTTTGGCGCCAAAAATTGATAATAATTTCTTGTAGAAGGGTCAAAGATAAGCATTTGTTACTATTGGTGGGGGGGGGGGGTCTACCTCGCCCCGATTAGGAGGTAGGGGCAATTTTCGAAAAAAAATGACTTAAAAAGAAAAAATAATTATTAAAAAACAGCGGCAACACTTACAGTAAATTAATATACCGTTTTTGAAAGCTAGGAATCTTTACTTTAATCCTGCATTTCAATTAAATTATTTTAGCCGATAAGTTTTAAAAAATTCGCAGGCAAACTCAAAATTTTGATAAAAAAATGGAAAAAAAGTTTAGACCAATTTTTGTCAAAATTTTGAAATGATGCGCTAAATTAGCTAATAAAAGTCCATGAAAACATTTATTCTGAATCAAACACAAAAAACCGAAACGATTTATGTCTTCCAGTTTTTGAGAAAATTGAAAATTACTAAAACTACTTTCTTATGAGATTTTTGTTTTTTGGTATTTACGTTGATTAGGTTCATCTTTGTAAGTTAAGTACAGCAATTCATTTAGCGTTACCGAGAATGCACCACGAGGAGGTAGAATTGCATTGCATTCCGGGTCCCAGTCGGTCAGTTTGTGAGTAAGTCAGGAGTTAGTTAAAAATAGTAAAGTCAATGTTCAATGTATTAAAGAGGTAGGTAACTCTCGTCAATATGAAGTCATCGTCCGTATACTGGTGTTGCTGTCGAGTTTATTGAGTTCGTCGTTGGCAGTAAAACAACCTCTAAGTGCTCACTGTGAACAGTGGGAGGGTCGAAGTCCTTTAGTTGCAAACCCATACTTTCTTCACCATTGATAAAACCTGTAATCACGTTCTGTAACTCTCGCATGGTTAAAAGTGGTCGAGAAACGATGAAAAAAGGAACAAAACTCATACGATTTGTTTCAATTTTCATCGTTTCTCGACTGATTTTCTCGATGCGAGAGTTACAGAACGTAGGCACTGGGTACACTTTTTTAACGTCTAGTAAAAATTCCATGATTTGGGAGCCCAAGTCGTCTTTATATTTTTGTTCAAGGCAGTATTTTCTATAAAAGAAAAGTGCCATATATTGGTGAAGGTGGTGCGTTGTTTTCCGGCATAAAATAGTTTTTTTTTAGAAGCTTGTTTTCTTCGCCGCCAATGTTAACATCAACGTAAGACTATTCGGCTATTTCACGACAATAGTTAAAGTAATCTATTATAGTAGATTTACTAAGCTCACTTTTACTGTCGTGATGGCGCCAAGCGGTTAAATGCTTATTTTAAAATAATGATATAAAATAATATTTAAAAACAAATCCATAAGTTTTAGCTTAAGATTTAACTAACTTACCTGAAAAACTGTATTCACAGGTATTTAAATCACAAAAGAGATAATTATCGCAAGCACTTTGCGAATCTCTAGCCGACATTGAGGCCCATGGAAAAATGTGCCGATAGATGGGTTGATTGTATTCCTACAATTTTTGTCACCTTTTTTTTTAATTTTTTTTTTTTACGAGCAGCGCCACATCCAACCGAACTTAATATTTTTAAATTTTTCCACTTTCATTGGTAAGTTGCCACAAAGTGGGGGAGTTGACGTTTTAGTGGGAATTTAAGTTTAAGTTTAAGTTTATTTATTTAGTTTAATTGAAACTATTTACATTTATTTACATAATTGATTTTTTTGTTTTGGTTTTTCTAATTACTACTATACTGCGATTTTACAAATTCTATTACATTTCTTTTATATATATTTAAGTTAGTTTCATTTTTGGTTTGAGTATTTAAACTATTGAATAACTGAAATCCTTTATATATAAGCGAATTTTGTGCATTTGCACTAACAAAATTAGGAAGTCTGAGATCGTTTCTGTTTCTTAGTGCATATGGTTGTAAATCTCTTATAAATTTTATGTAATCCAATAGATAATTTGGCATTAAGTTGTTTATTATTTTAAATACAAACACTAAAACATTCATAACAATTCTTTGCTTAACAGATAGCCACTTTAATGAACTTAACATATATCGAATTGACGTATATCTATTGCACTTTAAAATACATCGCATTGCCTTATTTTGAAATTTTTGCAGTCTTATAATATTACTGTCATTACATAAAAACAAAACAGTTGAGCAATACTCAAAATGAGGTTTTACAATTACATTATAAATATTTATTGCACTGATAGTGGAAACTTGGTTTCTTATTCTTTTCAAAAATCCTATTTTTTTACCTATTTTTTTACAAATGTACTCAATATGATCACCGAACGATAATTTTTGGTCTAATACTACATTTAAGTACTTTATTTCGTTTATTTTTTCAATTGAAATACCACCAATCTTAATATCGCTGTCATCACTTCTCTCATTCAGCACCATTAGTTTTGTTTTTCCAATGTTCAATTTTAGTTTATTTTCCATAAGCCACTGATTTATATAGTCTAAGTCTTCTTGTAATTTATTTTTAATTTCAACATCGTTATCACTGGACATATATAAAACCGCATCATCCGCAAACAGAGCTAATTTGCTATGTTTTATAACACTTTTAAGATCATTTATATAAATGGTAAACAAAAGCGTTCCTAGAACCGATCCTTGGGGGACACCATAGTTTACTTCAATCGCATCAGAAGTTTCACCATTTACTTTTACTCTTTGCTTTCTATTATTTAAATACGATTCAAACCAGTTCAATTCTGTATTTTTAACCCCATATTTTTCCAATTTCATCATTAAAATATTTCTACTTACAGTCTCAAAAGCACGTTTTAAGTCCAAAAAAACACAATAAATACTTCTTTTTTTAGGTAGTTCCTCCTTCCACGATGTTAAAACTATATTGATTGCGGTCTCACATGAGTAACCTTTTCGAAAACCGGATTGAAGGTCCATTATTAAATTGTTACTTTCAATATAATGATAAAGTTGTTTAAATACCACCTTTTCAAATATCTTTTCACACAATGGCAAAGCATTCACTGGCCTAAATTCTTCACATTTCACCGTATTTACTATTTTTTCTATTGGTGTTATCAAAGATTCTTTCCAGGAGTCAGGGAACTTGCTTGTGGATAGGGAACCGTTAATTATTTTACATAAGATAGGACCGAGAATTTCGAATTGGTCTAAGTAGATACTTGGGCTCATGAACTGAAAATCACGTTTGTTTTTCATATCTTTAATAATCTTTTTTAAATCATTCAACGAAATATTTTTAAATTTGAACACACTTTCCACTTCTTGTACATGGTTTACAAAAGGAGTCAGTGGCATTGTGTTTATTATTTCGACCACACTTTTGACAAAGAAATCGTTGAATTTATTTGCTATTATTTTATTGACATTACAAATCTCTGTACCAAATACAACACTTTTAATTTCACTTTTTTCTTTTTACAAAATAAAATTCTTTAAATTATTCCACATTGATCTTTGATCTACTGAACCAGATATTTTTGACATAACATATTCATTTTTGCGCTTAATTATTTCTTTTTTATAGTTATTTCGAATATTAGTGTAATTCAACCAGTCTTCATCCGAACCACTCAATAATGCTTTTGATAATTTTCAAAATTTTTTGATTTTTAAGATTATTTAAGTGACTGTTGAACCACTCGTTTCCACCAAATTTTTTAATTTTATTTGTAATAAAAACGTAGACACTTTCATTGGTTTTGTCTAAAAAAACATCAGCTAACAAATTAATGTCATAAACAGTTTGCAAACTAAAAAAATTAGTTTCTAAGACCTGTCCAAACAAAATTTTTCTATATTTAAAATGAGGAAATACCTTCTTCTGCCTCGTAGTTTTATCACAATGCAAATCAATCACAATTGTTTCATGGTCACTTATTTTAAGGTCTTTTACCGTTCTTGCTTTGATCAACGGACTATTTGTTACAACATAATCAATTAATGTACTTGAATTTCGAGTAACCCTAGTCGGTTCCATTCATGATTTGAATACACGCATTGTCTTTTATAATTTTGTCAACATCTTTTTTATAAGTACAATTAGAAAACCAATCGATGTTAAAATCACCGACTATTACAATGTCTTTATTTAAGTCGTAAAGCTCATCCATCAATGCACCGAATTCATCACAAAAATCTCTACAACTTGAACTTGGAGATCTGTATACACCAACAATAACGCAGGTATAATTTGTAAAATAAACCGTGTTTATTGACCACCATAAATGAATGTCTTTGGCAAATTGCTTGACCTTTGAAGCTCTTAGCTCATTTCGTGTATATATCAATACCCCACCGGTATGGGTTGATGTGGTGTCACACCTATCGACTAGCGTAAAATTATCTATACTTAATTCACTATTTTGAACTTCTGACGTCACATGGGTTTCTGTTAACACTATAGCATCAAAGTCATTTGTATTTATTATTACTTGCAGTTCCGCAAGATTATTTAAAGATCCACATATATTTAAGTAACAAATCCGCGCAGATTTTGATTGCTAGAAAGAGGTTTTATTTTTTTGAATTTCAACTTTCTTTTTATATACTTCGCACTCGCCGCTTCTACAGTCATGATTCACGGAAAGGTTTAAACCCAGCCTCGAGTTAGCCAAAACACAGTTATTACATTTTAATAATTCACTCTTACAGTTCTTTGCATCATGATTATCACCACATTTCGAACACCGTACTTCATTTCTACAGTCTTTTGCATTATGGTTATATCCCCAACATTTGTAGCACCGTTTAACTGAAATAAAATCGTGTACGACACATCTATTCCATCCTAAGTTAATTCGCTTCCTCTCAATAATATTTCTATATCCTTCCGTTTCAATTGAGATTATGGCACTGTAACTTTTTTTAGAGTCTGTTTCAACACTGTACATTTTCAAACATTTAAGTTCACATTCAATATTATTTTGTTTTTTAATAGCCGACAATAGGCCTTCCTCACTCCACTTTTCATTTATTCCACATATCTTCACACATGGGTTCTGCAGATTTGGTACCGAAACGTCGTATTCACTTCCTAATTTCTCTTTAACTTCCACAGATTCCGTTGCATGGTAAATAAGTTCCCCCTTTCAGGGATCCATCGCACTCCTTGCACCGACCACTCATCGCACTCTGTTCACTTTTTTACTCAGTAACGGATTTTTTGCCGCTATTATTCAATTTTAATTCCTTTTAATATATTATGATTTTAATTATTTTTGCACAATTTCTTTATGATATTATTATTCCTATTATCACTATTGCAATAAATGCAACGTCCATAAATAAATTGGCCACTGGAACTTCTTTAAAATCAATTACTTTAAACCACTACTAAAAAAAACACGTCTGCACAGATCAAAATCACTCAAATTTTTGGAATTAAACCAATTGTTTCGTTTGTCGACACCAAATCCCCGAACGAACAAAACATTGAAAAGTTATATAGTTTATCATGAAGTAGTGGATGCTTAGCCGCCATTTTGTATTCACAGAAAAAAAAAACACTTCACTCTACAAAGCATAGAGTACCTAGGCGTACCTTTGCATACACACAACCTCGCAGTTACCCCAAATCTTATAGTGGGCCAAGTAGGGGTATTGCAGGGGGATAGCATGCCCCCCCTTACATATCTCACTATTTATACGCCGTAATGCTGGGTGCTAGCATTGTATATATGAAAGCAACAAAAAGAACTAAAGTCTCATACAAAAGTAGTTTTAGTAATTATCAATTTTCTCAAAAACTAGAAGGCATAAATCAATTCGGTTTTTGGTGGTCGATTCAAAGTTGATATTTGCATTGACCACAAAAAGCCAATTCAGCGCATCATTTCACAATTTTGAGAAAAATTAGTTTAAGCTTTTTTTCCATTTTTTGTATCAAAATTTTGAGTTTAAATTCGAATTTTTTTAAAACTATCGACTAAAATAATTTAATTTAAATGCAGAATTAATGTATAGATTCCTAGCTTTCAAAAACGGTATAATAATTTACTGTAAGTGTTGCCGATGTTTTTTAATAATTATTTTTTCATTTTAAGTAATTTTTTCTAAAATTGCCCCCTATTCCTAAACGGGGCGAGATGGACTTATAGTAAAAAATGCTTATTTTTGACCCCTCTAAAAAAACCCTTAACAATTTTTGGCGCCAAAGTTATCGTACTCGTGCCGTACAAAAGCATCGTAATCTTCAAAGAGCATTTTGGCAGCATCGTCAATAGACTAAAAGAGCTTTCAATTGAAGGAAAATTTTTAACAAAAACCACTGCTTTTTAGTTGCGTTGTGCTATTACATAAACAAAATTCATTACATGCTATGTCTTAATAGAAAAAAAACCGGCATATTCTGAACCAGTTGTGAATATTCTGCAAAGTTAGACCTAATTGCGTGCACGAAACATATTGGCCACGTTCAATCACAAAATCTGAAAAACTCACTTTTCAATAAACAATAAGTTCTTTTATGAAAAAAAGTAATTATTTGCTTGCGATGAAAATTAATCATCACAAATTAACCACCAACCAACAGAGTGAAAATCGTAAAGTTCAACTTCTATGTAGAGTATACCTCAACATTTCCCCCACCATATTCACTTTATTCGTAAATTTCAGATGAGAATTTTTGTCTGAAAATTCAGATGAAACGTAAGCAAACGTAACTAAAAGTCACTTAAAGTCATCTAACTTTTTTCAGAGCTGGCCAATCAAAAGCTCCAAAAATTCAGAATTCTGAAAATTCAGATGTAAAACGTAATGCGTTGAACGTGCCCATTCACAAAATTATAAATCTCGCAAAAAAATAATCGAACCAATACTCAGGAGACAGTTGCTGAAGAACTTATGGTTAATTCAAAATTGATTGCAGAAGAAATTGATGTAAAACTTCAAAGGCCAAGAACAGTGAACCGTCAAAAAAATCGCTCAAATCACCCTTCATCAACTGCAGTCTTATTTTGGAAGAGATCGCTCTTGATTCCCTATTTACATTTCTTGGCTCTAAAACTTGAACGTAGATTACATCCAGCAAATTTGTTGAAAATGAACATAAATGAATTCAAAGAAGAATCAAAATTTGTTTTGCTAGTTCTACGCTCTACAAAGTTTTATTGGAGAAGCTGAATTGTGGTACAATCTTTGGTAAAACAAAAGAATGTCCGCTGAATATCTTCAAAAACTTGAATAATGCGATGTTCTATACAAGAAGCAGAAGTTTTTCCCAACAACAAAACTTCCATACTTCATATTGCCCTAGCGTTAGCTTGTGAAACCAGTCCGATTGAAAGGACCTTTAGTACCTTAAGAAGAGTCGAAACAAATCTAAAAACCATAGCTGAAAGATATGTATAAGTAATTAAATACAAAAATTTATAGGATTATGTATGCTGAGTGCTCACAGGAAAACGGTCATGGAAAATGAGAAGGAAATAATAAAAGAAGTATTGGAAAGATTCACTGATTTAGATGGAACTTTTAGGTAAAATAGACGTCTTTTATTATAATAGCAATTTCGTTAGTGAAACTTTAAAGTTTTCAATAAAAATGTATTCAGCTAAACTAAACTAAAAGCCTTAGATTTAAACTATCAAAGGGAATGCCCATTTTACTATGGAGCCTTGGCCAAGAGTGTACATGAACGAATTTGGTATGAAATAAAAGGTGACGTTGAGCCTGTTCTGTGAATGAAATATTTTCAAATTTTTTGTTGATATGTTAAAGACAAGAGAACTACCTTTCATTTGATAATATCATTGTTCTACGTTAATTATTGCGCACGTTATGAATAATTATTTGGAAAAACACACTGATATCTTTATTTTGCAATCGACAACTTCATGCTCAAATATCTCGACTTTTCCAAGAACGATTGTCACGCTCGCACTGTGTTAAAACATTTTAAGGGTAGTCAAAATCAATTTAGTGCGCGCTGATTTAAAAAAAAAATATTTTATTCATATAACAAGCTTAACGTCACCTTTTATTTCATACCAAATTCGTTCATGTACACTCTTGGCCAAGGCTCCATAATAAAATGGGCATTCCCTTTGATACCAAACTCGTGCGTGTATACTCTTGGCCAGAAATGGGCATTTTTCTTTGTGCTTATATTAGGTACATTTTTAATGTATAAAGTAAAAGAGAATTACCTATTTAAAAAAACGAAATGTCACATACGGAAGTTCCTCAACTTATTTATTTATTTTTATTTATTTGTTCATCTGAAAATAATTGCTGTTTTAAGTTTAGTAATAACAAAAAAAAATATATAAAAGTCACCTAAATTGTTTCTTGAAATAATTTGCCCCCCCCCCCCTGCTAAAAATTCTGCGTACGTCCTTGGCTTTAACCACACAACCTCTGTAATACACGCTAGGAATGCCATTTAGTATACCCTTGACTCTAACTTCGTCGTATAGAGCCGCACTACACGAATGTGAAGTATACAGGGTGGTTCGCATAAGATTTCCAAAAAAGCTAGAGCTTGTAGGTTGGGTCGAGACACGAAAAAATTGGTTTGGGAGGAGTGTCTATTCCGCCCCATTTAGCTGCGAGGCGGAATTTTCCAAAAAAAATAACTTACAACTGAAAAAAAATTATTAAAGCCAAGAAAATAAAAGAAGACCTTCTGGCTTTACAATGGCATTGTAAGTGTTGCGGTTTTTTTTAATGTTTTTTTTTCAAGACAATTTCTTAGAAATTTGCGCCTCTCGGCTGAGCGGGGGGAATAGATTCCCATCTAGCTTTTTGTCACACCTTATGCGAATCACCCTGTATATATGTACCCAGCTCAATTTTTCCGTCTCATTGCCATATTTAGACATTCAAACTCAATTTAATCGTTACCTACTTTTAACTCATCATCCTTTTTTTCCAAACGCTCGCACTGTGTTAATAAATTTTTAAGGATTGTCACAACCTCTTTAGTGAGCGGAAAATATAAAAAAATCGGAATAAAAATCATTTTTCTAGTGCTGTGCTGGGTAAATATCGAATTGCATTTCATATTCAGGTCAGTGTGTTTATAAATAAATATATATATTACGTAAATGGGTAGCCTTCGAAATTGTTATTTCAAAAATACGTCAACAAGTTTAAACTAAATGATTCCTTTTGTTTACGTCAGAAAGGCATGTACATTACATTTATGTATGAATAAGCTTTTGAAAAAAGTATTAAATTGCATGAATGAAAATGATTTTGTCATGATTTTGACACGTGATTCTGCACCCAAGGAAACACGTCTTTGAAAGAACCCTGCTGAGGGGGTTACACAATGAATTCGGTCAGAAGATCTGTATCCTGATAACATTATGTTTAAAATCGTTACAAAAAAAATTGTCTTGTCAAGGATAAAATATCCATAATAAATGTCTTTTATCATATCCTACCTTATTTAAATTGAGGCAGTTTTTTATTTAAATTAACAAATTCCTAAGACATGAAATAATAAAACTACATAAAGATAATATATACATTTACGGCGGAGTAAAAACGTGTGGAAATATAATGAGAAAGCATTAATACAAAATTCATTTAAGTTGCAATTTACTTTTGAAATGTTTAATTATTTAAAACCAGTTAAATGTAACTTTGTTGTGTACTTCACCACATAAAAAAAAGTCACAAGCGAATTTTTCACTCACTACCGATATAATTATATGTACATTGTACGTATATTTTGAACAACTAGGTATTAAATTAATTCTATATTAAAAGTGTATCTGACCCAGAACTGATGAACCCTTTTTTGAAAGGTGGAGGAGTGCTTATTATTTATTTATCATTTCCATCATAAAAATGTTTGGTGCGTAGCACCAGCCTGACCTACATTACCATGTTTTACAATCGGAAGGGTGTAAACTTTAAATGAATTTTTGATGAGTATTCATCGGCATGAAACCACACCAAGGTTTCCTCAGAAATGAATTTTAGTTATCTTAATTTGGCTCGTTTCTTTTTTATTATGAAATTTAAAAACTTTGTTTTGTCAACATTGAGGTTTTAATTAGCATGTTTTCACAATATCTTGCTATACCCTGTTCATTATAATAGTCAGCCTTTTGGACCTCTAAAAGGGTTTATGGCAGAAGGAAAAGATTTGTTAGTTTAATCATAACTAATACAAATATATACATAATATGTATGCACATATGCCTGTTTGTCCTCTTTGGACTTAAAAAAAAACACAATCTGGATTGCACGGATAAGAGAGACTTTTTGTTGCTCAAAGTAGATTGAGAGTAAGTTATTATCTCATAAAATTGCAACAAAAACGAATGTTGTCTTCAGAAGGACTCCAACATACACCTCTAAGTAACCTAAAAATCACTACATCTACTATATTATGAATGCAAGTGATTCTAGACATGCCAATTATAATAGTTTTTGTCCATTAAAGTACTGGTTATGCGGCCCCGCAAGCCCATCGCCCTCCGCCAGTGGGCCTGGGCATACTTCTGGCACCAAAGTTTTTTTTTTAAGTTACGCGAAACGCGTTAAAGCACATCCACTTTAAATGGCTATAAACTATTATAACTGTTATAAATTAACATTTCTCTAGTCTCGACCTTTATGAATATGTATATACACTCACGAGCAAAAAAATTGAATCGCCCTTTTACTTTATGTAAAAGACAATCTCCTGTATGTCCTAATTGTCAGCTTTCCACTCTATGATTGATCGTCTTGCAATTCGCTTGCCAGGTCGTCTGCATACTCTGCCTCTGAAATCGCTTCCATGCAGGCACATTTTGCACTCAGCCCAGAACATAACTCGCCTCCATTGCTTAACTTCCCAATTGTAATGCGCGTGAGCAAATCGTAGTCAAGCTTGTCGGTGATTTGAAGGTTATTTCGGTCCCGTAACAGGATGTGTATGGTCTGCATCTTCAAGTTGTCTCCTAACTGTCCATTTACTAGCGGCTCTTCCTCATACCTGTCGGAGCTGTTGTTGGATGGCAAAGCCAGTCAAATGAAGATTTCGGAGAGAAGTCATGACTATGAATGACATTACTCTCAGTGGTACACCGGCTACTCCTGGCATTCGCACGCACTCTCCACTTTCCCTGAACCTTCTGTAGATCTTTTATATACCGGATTTGCCTAGATGGAGCTGACAGGCAACAGCTCATTGGCTCATTACTGTGTGTTATCCGTGTTATCCAATTGTTTCCAAGGAGGCCTAATGAATCGAGATATCTAAGAATTTTAACAACATACCGATAAACAAAAACCAATAATTGTCGCGTATATTACGAGTCAATGCTTCCCAATCGTGTTTGCTTTAATTATTATAATTTGTTAAATTCGTAATTATGACGGATAACACGAAAACTATTCATTAGATTTTGTTTTTACCCTCATTTCAAAGTTTTAAGTTTCAGCTTAAAAACGAGACCATAAACATTTAAGCATACAAATTGTATCCATCCCGATTGTTGTTTTTAGAATGTGAAATGGGGTGATTCCATTTTTTTGCTCGCTACGCTAGTGTAGATTTTATTTTTTTTAATTTTATTTATTCATAATATTAATGTATATTTTTGAAACACAAAACTTAGCTTAACTGGAAACTTATGCCCTGAGCTTCAACTTCTTTCACTCTTTAGTTTTTATGAGATAGAAACCATTTTTTCAGAGTCCACTGTACCAACACGAATTATTTTAGGTTAGAGGTAATGTAAATACTTGCTACTTATTCCACATGTACTCAGAATTTCAGTACCGTGACTTTTTTTTGTCATTGAATAAAAATGTTTTTAGCAAAAAAGTTTGAGTACACTAGTTGCTTCATTAAAAATTGCAAAAATAAGGTCAAAATATGTGTTCATGAATTAAATACTCTCATAAATAAAACAAATTTAGTTCAAATCGGCCCAGGAGATAAAATTAGAAAGTCGAAAACTAAAAAAGAGACGTTCTAAGGGAGGTACTGTTAATTCAATTTAAATTTGTATCCCATAGAATGTTATGTGGTTTTCCATTGGTAAAATAAATCAAATATTTATTTTTGATTTGGATCTGTCAAACAGCCGATTTTGTCCATCTTTGCGTTCCATTAGGCAAAGTCAATTGATTTATTTTACCAATAGAATTTTGCAGATTTAGGACTGCTTTAAACGAAGCAGTTTGTAAAAGCAGTCTAGGGATGAAGTTTTTTTGAAATATTAACACTGAAACGAAACTACACGAATACAATGACAAAAATAAATCAATTTGAAAAAGTGTTCCATTCGCCAAGAAAAAAATCAATTTTTAAATTGAAATCTGAATTAACCAATGGAAAACCTAGTATCTAATAGCCAATAATAATAATAATAATAATAATAATAATAATAATAAAAAAAAACTTTTATTTGTTGTGTTGATGATTCTGTACAGTTCAGTTTACAGAGATTAGATACTATACCATCTTTCTATAAGTCCGTATTTACATTGCCCGATTTTGCCAATGCCGATTTTTCTTTGTATGTAGTTGTAATCGTGTGAGATTTCGAGGTACAGTCGACGTGTTCCACACCATTTTTCCATTCTCTCTCACACAGGTAATTGTAGGTAGAAATGGCTGACTAGCTCGCTGACCCAATTAGCGCAAAAGGCGCCGTTTTGATACCAAAACTCATTTGAACCTATGGTTGAGGAATAGGTTTTTGGAACAACAACCTAACACCCCGAGTTAGACAGCCAAAAGCTCACAAAAATTCGATATTATTTTTACTAATGCATAACTTGCAAGATACAGGGTGGAGCGTGGCAAACGCATTGGTATTGGATTGGAATAAGACTCATTTCGATTGAATGAGATTTGTTCGTGTTATCAAATGTCCTCTGCGGTATCCTTCTTATGGTGAAGACATTTACTTACGAAATAATCCGACACGGCGCCGAATTGTGAACCGTAATTGGAAGGCACGATGCATGGCGACGATAGTACGGTAGTAGTTTTCCCAAAGTAGGTTTGGACTATATAAGCGCCCTGCCTGATATAGCTTTATTTATCCAGAAAAACGTCCCAAAGTCACCCGGGTTCACAGTAGCTTAACTAAAATGGTGCTTAGTATAATTATTTCGCGGAACGTACACATTTCAGAGAGCAATATTTTTCTCTGGTGTCATTCGTATACCTGCTAGAGCACCCAAATCCAAACTGTTTGTCACAAAGAGAGGTTACACATATCACTTTTTAGGAGTAGGTATTGATTTTCATTCGCCAAAAAAAAATAGCAAGGACAAAACCAGATAAGTTAGCACATAATGTTCATATATGTACAAATGTATGCACATGGAATATTCATACATATTTTAGTATGTAAATAATCATATTCTATTATACATACGTATGTACATACATATATGAAAATAAACGAAAAATTTAGGAACAAACAACGAATACCTTTTAATTCAAATTGAATTCTTAAAAGTAGAAATATTCTGTTTCCACGTAAGTATTCTCATACTCAATTGTTGGCCTACATGCATTCGGTTCTGCCTATGCCTTGCTGAAATTTATTACTTTTAAGTCCTTGCTTTCTTACTTTTAACTATTTATGAAAGAGCTTCTTGTGACAATGTTCAATTGACCCTTCAGCAAATAAAAAGGGCATGATTGATGTTCACTTAAATTGACAAGGGGGTACAATACAATGTTTTCAAGTTTCAACCCATTTAATTATAATCGGATTGCTTATTACCGGTGCGACTTGGGCCTCAAATAAGATAAGATTCTCGTTAATAATAGGGAAGTGACTCTAGACATGGCAATTATAACAGTATTGGTTTATAAAAGTTCTGTTTATGGGGCCCCGCAGGGCCAGGGCCCTCCGCCGGTGGGCATACTTCAGGCACCCAGCACTTTTACGCACGTCTATTTTTAATGGCGAAAAACTGTTACAACTGTTATAAATTTTAATGTCTCCAGTCTCGTCCTATTAATAAATTAAAGCAGAGCAGAAGCGTGAGTTAAACTCCTATTCGTTTAGTTACACTTTCATACAAATAATAAAACTGTTTTTCTTGCAAACGTTTTTTTTTCAGTGGTTATAATCCAAAGTTCTGTTAACCTACTTTGACTAGGTCCTTGTTAGTTAGTTAGATACCTACATAAGTGTGGAAAAAGATATTCAAACTTATGATTTTGTTAAAGGGAATATTATTATTAATATCTAAATAGCAATTATGTACATTGTACATTCCTTTCTACTTATATTTCAGGACAAATCTTTTACCATTAAAATATATTTCAATTCACTACAAGTTGTCATTTCTATACTTTATGTCAAATTTTACACGCAACGTATCAGAAATGCTTTCAATTGAATAAGCCTTATCTTATTTAAAAATAAATAATACTATTCAAACTCAAAATAAATCAATTCATGGAACAAAATAAAACTTCTCATAACGTTAATATTCTTTCGGCACGAATAGAACATAATTATGATTCAACCATTACCTTCCTTTTCCGACCAAATAACAATCGCACACAGTTTGAGTGTAAAATCTAAAGAAAAACTCACACTAATTGCTTGATTTCATTCACAAATAGTTTGAACGAAATATTTAAGTTTTACTTTTTTTTTGTTTGTGTGAACTTTTCGTTCCCAACTCATTTGATAGAGTTGATGCTTTATGGTCAAATTACAATGCGTGGGAATGAAATATTTTGTGTGTATCTGCTAGTGGATACCATACATTTCGTTTCTAAAGTATTTGAAGGAGTTGATGATTATGTATGAGTAAGAAGTATTACTGTTTTTTTTTGTTGTTGTTTTGATTTAAATTGAGTGCGCGAAGGGGTTGCACGAGTTCGATGTTGGAAGCTGGGAAATCTACTGTGGAGCTTAATTTAATTATGAGAAATGAAAATGTTAAGATTAATAGAAAAATCATAATAATATTATCTGAAGGTTAGGCGTTCATAAAACGAAATGAACAATAGGACGCCTCGAACCTAAATTAAAGTTTTTAACAGCGACACAGCTTTTAAATAAACAAGATAGGTATAATAATATCTATTTCATTTAGGAATATAGTTTCTCTCTCTCATTTCAAAGTAGGATAAGTCCCTCAAAAAAAATGACAAAATTAAAGGCCAGTTTCACAGTCGACACTAACCGGAATAAGTGGCACTTAAGTTTCCCACATTAGGACTTTAGGGCAAGTTTCATAGCCAGCGTAGGTGGAACCTAAGTCATTAACATCGGGGACTTAAGTGCCACTTATTCAGGTAAGTGTGCTATGTGATATTCTGCATTAATATTTCACATTGCCCACTTAAGTGCCACTTTTCTGACTGTGAAACTAAGTATACATCTAAGCGATATCTCTTCCTTTGGAAAATACAGTACCCGATTGAGTGCCACGTGTTTGCTTTATGTACAATATCTATCACCCTGTGATTTTTAAACCTGATTATTAACCTACTCATCTGGTTTCAAAAAAAAAATTAATTAGTAGTTTATTCTAGGGTAGTATCATTTTCATTTTCGTCAAAATGAATAATACAGCAAAATGAACAAAATTGTACGATAAAAAATGTTGGTAAATATTTTTATTTAAGGTTATTTATAAGACACATGACAGATTAAACAAAAAATAAAAAAAAGTCAAATCAATCAATATAAAAAATGGGATTTTTTCAGGTAATTTGAAAAGGAAGCAATATTTTCAAGTACATGATTGTTTTTCAGTTCATGCACACGATTGGTAAGAGTGTGACGTTAAATAAGGCAAAAACTTAAATTCATGAAATGTGTGTGGGGTTGTAAACAGATTTAAGAAACAAATACACCTGTCATAATTAAATTTGGAGAGAGCCTAAATCGGGATATAGATTGTTCAAATGCTTGTCATGCATGTGAGAGTGTAATAATATTTTTTTTTTGACGTTGCATATACACACTTTATGCATGAGTCTTCAATCATTTATTTTTAATTAAATTTGTATGCTAAAATGTGCCTATGCTTGATCAAGCAATCATTCTCAAATATACATTCCCCCCAATTATTCGTATTTAACAAAAATATACGACTTATCTCGAACACCCTTATTATGAAAGTCACGTTGATTCATCTTCCTTACAATTAGTCGTAGTAAATAAAGTCAAATACAATACGATACGAATACTTTTTGAGATACGATAAGAAATTCGAATTTCATAATTGGGGTGATTATTTCAATTCTGGCTATCTGATTGAACAAAAATCAAAACTTTTTGATTTTGCTTCAAGCATACACACAATGTATACGTGTTTCATTTTTACTAATACACTCTCTATGCATGACAAGCGTTTGAACAATGTATATCCCGCTTATATAACAAATTTTCAGCTTTCCAGGTAGGCTTAGTTTTTGATGTGCAAACCACAGATTAGCCATATGAAGATGAAAATGTTTCGTACGTTTCACCCTCCAAAACCCATTTGTTTACATTGTTGTATTTGTAATTTCTTCCCGCGTCGATGAATAGATGTGAATTGCAAAAACAATTTAACCAGGTGTGTGAAGATCCCTACTGTCTATGTGTGAGATTTTTATACACACATTCTCATTTTTTATCTGATAACTGCCAGTTCAAGCTTGTAGGCAAATTAAAATGGCTGCCGGGGATTCTCATCTTCATGTGGCTAATCTGTGGTGCAAACATCTATGCTGGCGGTAGAGTGAAAAAAAACGTGAACGTTCGTGTGCAACGTTACGTCGTGCAACGTTACGGTGTGCAACGTTACGTCGTGCAACGTTACGGTGTGCAACGTTACGATCTGCATACTAGGATGGGTGCGTTCAGTGAAAAAAATCTTAAGATCTCCTTCAAGCAAAAACAAGTCCGTTTTGCATCAGCGCACGTTGATGTTTACACATATTAACCGTGAGTCCCGGCACTCACACAATTTTTTTTTCAGAACCCTTTTTTAAATACTCAATTGAGCAAAATTACATTAAACAAACAATCTTATCTTATTAAAAATCAATTTTTGCACAAATTGCTTTAATCACTTTTGTCCAATGTAACAGAATCTTAGTGAAAAATTTAGTGGCCCCATTACGTAAAGCAAAAACGATCGAACGATATCGTTTTAAAATTGCTATCGCTGTTATATTATATGTGTGGATGTATGTATGTAGAAAAAAATAAAGATAGGTAGCTATCTTCAAAAACATATCGTTTGATAGTTTTTGTTTTATAATGATGAGGTCACAGTATTCGAATAAAGCCTTATTTAACATTTATATGGTTTATTTTTGGTCTCCTGTAAAATTTGTCAAATTGAACATAACATAGCATGAACAGTTGGGAAAGATGGACGCTTTTTTCCCACCATTGGAGTGTTCCAAAAGATGAACAGGTTGAAATCTGGGTACTCGAAAAGATGAACGCTATATTTCTAATAAGATTTGTGACTATTTCTTCCTCTTAATTTCGTCGTGTAATTTTTTAGTTACTGTGTTAAATTTTGGTAACAATACTTTTGGGAGCGGTTTACCTTATAGTTTGTGTACATTCTTCAGTTAAATGTGAATTTTGATGAGGAAAGATGCCTCTCGTGGGAGAAAGAGTTAAGTTTTAAAACCTTAAACAAAAGTGTGCTGTTCTAGAAGACATACAGAATGGAACATTTTAACGAAACATTGCAAAAAATATGAAATCGCTTTATTCACAATTGTTGGAATATTAAAAAATTGTATGAGTGCCGGGACTCACGGTTAATATGTGTAAACATCAACGTGCGCGGATCCAAAACGGACTTGTTTTTGCTTGAAGGAGATCTTAAGATTTTTTTCACTGAACGCACTAATCCTAGTATGCAGATCGTAACGTTGCACACCGTAACGTTGCACACCGTAACGTTGCACGACGTAACGTTGCACACGAACGTTCACGTTTTTTTTTTTTCACTCTTCCGCCAGCATAGATGTTTACACATCAAAATGAAAAGCAATCACTTCGAGAGTGTGTAAAACATCGATTTTTGTTGCGGAAAAACGTAAAACCTTGCATAAATCAAAAATGCCGAAAATGGAAGCGGCGCCGGCCGGCGTTGTATAGATGGTTCCTGAAGCTACGAGACCGATATGTTCCCGTGTCAGGGATAATGATGAAAACCAAGGCTAACAAATTGGACCCTATTTTCAAGGAGATAAATTCATTTAAAGCGAGTGATGGATAGATTAATAATTTCAAGGCTAGATTTGGAGTTCGGCTTCTAGCAATCAGTGGAGAAAAATTGAACTGTAATAAAGACGCTATCCTCCCTTTTAAACAGAAATTAAAGAAGACTATTGGCTGACTTCGGTATAAGCCGACAACAAGTGTATAATCCCGATGAAAAATGGCCTATTTTGGCGAATGATTCCAAACAAAATGTTTGTTCATTTTGGTGAAAGATTAGATCCCGGAAGAAAAATTGCAAAATATCGTTTTACATATTTGGTATGCACGAACAACACTGGCGAGCAGAAGTTAAAACTTCTGACCATTGGAAAGGCAAAAAATCTCAGGTACTTTAAGAATTTTAAGACCCCAACGACTTACACCAACTCAAAGACTGCATGGATGACACAAGATTTTTTTAAAAATTGATTTCATTCAGAATTTGTTTTAAAAACTAAAGTGTGCTTCATATGTATAGAACTCTTTTAAAGGTACGGGAGTTAATTTAAAATAATAAAATTCAAGTCATCCACTTTAAAATGAGCTTCAAAGCGATGATGTCTGCATTCGCAAAATGTTTATGCCTCCAAACCCAACACCACTTAAACAACCAATGGACCAGATGTAATAAGGCTCACAAAGTTGCAATACCGAACAAGCCTTTTGTCAGATATTATCTCCAAAGGACGAGATGTTGAAAAAATTTAATTTACGTGACGCCCTAACATGTCTTCAAGAAGCTTGGGACAATTTTACACAGGATGTCATGGAAAAGTGTTGGCATGAACTGTTTGCATATAAAGCTGTTTCTAGTGACGAGGAAGAAGATGACCCTCTTACAACAAAGACTGCAACTGGAGGAAATAAACCAGGTTTCCACCACAGCGTAGAATATGCTGCAAGAAATTTTCCCTGACGTAAGTCAATAATTTTGTTATTTATTGAAACGATTCTCAACATTCAAATTAATTTTAAGGTTCCATGTTCTTCTAACGATATAAAAGAATGGAATGAAGATGTAGTTCAGCTGCCTTCTGATTCTGAAGATGAACTTACCGGAGAAGAAAGTGTAGTCAAGGTTACAGAAGCAATAAAACCAGCAGAGGCGATTTCAGCTATCAACACCAGCCTGAAATTTGCAGAGCAATGTGAGGATGATGTATCGACACTTCTAAGCTTAAGATAGTCTACTATAGAGCCATTTTAAAGAAAAATATCTAAAAAAAAAACCTGTTTTATGTTTTTTTAAATAAATTGAATTGTTATTTTCATACAAACAATGTTTTTATGCACATGTAGCTACAACCATGGCCAAAATAATAGCAACACTTGTTACTTTTAAGTAATACTCTATGTTGCACTTTAGATAGGTTGATGAGTGAAAAAATGTCATCATTATACCAACGGTAATTATATCATCAATCTATTCTACGCATAATCTTCCGAGTAAACAAAAGGCATTAGTCATATTCTGCACTAAGTTGATTGCAACTACAAAATTAGCTGGCCAAAAAAATACAACATATTAAAAAAATCTTACAAAAGTTAGCTTGTTGATTGAAAAAGACAAAATTTTGGTGAAATTTTAGTCTTAGAATAGTTTTGAAATTTTTAGTAATTTTTTTTTTAAATTACACTTCGCAATGGGTAGTACAATACACTGAACTGAAGATCAACGTGAAGCCATTTTATCCATGCATAACAGGGGAGAATCTATTAGAAAAATGGCAAACATTCATTGGAAGCTCTGCAAGATTAGTGTTTAATGCTATAAACTCCAGAAAAACCAAAGAAACCAGAGGGCGCTAATCTAAAATGACTGGAACAGATAGAGTCACTTTGGAAAGAAAAGCTAAGGTGAATCCTATCATGCCCTCTAAAGATCTGCAGCGCGAAATAGAAACGCAAATCAGTGCCAGAACTATTCGTCGTATCCTAAAGGATGTTGATCTTCACGCCTTACAACCATTGAAGGTACCATTGCTAAAAAAAATACATACCTAGAAGCGGATTTGTTTTTCAAAAATTTACCATTTAAAAAAAGATCCCCTTAAGGCCAAGAAACAGTGGAGGAATGTACTTGGAGTGATGAAACTTAAATAAATTTATTCAGAATAGATGGTAAAGAGTTTGCCCACCGCCCAAAGTGTGAGACCTACAATCCGAGGTACACAAAACCAACCGAAGGCATGGAGGTGGCAGCATAATGCTATGGGGTTGTTTGTCTTGGTGGGGCGTTGGTCCAATATTTGTTATAGATGGTATAATGACAACGGTGTCGTATGTGGACATACTGCAGACTGTTATGCTGCCGTGGGACAATAAATATAGGCCCCTTAAATCGCTTTTCCAACAGGACAGCAACCCCCAAGCACAGGACAAAGTCAACAAAGCTCTGGTTTCAAGGAAACAAAATGGCCATTATTGAGTGACCTTCGCAATCTTCGGACCTTAATCCTATTGACAACGTCTGAAATGAGCTAAAGATGGTTATTAGTAAGCAAAACCCTTCCAACAAAGCCGATTTCTGGAGAATTGTCCAAGAAATGTGGTATTGGATCCCCCAGGAGTTGGTAGGCTCTATGCCGAATCGAAAACATGCAGTTTTAAAAAATAAAGGTTTTTTTAACTAAATATTAAATTTTCTCTGCTAACAAATAAAGAAAAGTGACATTGGTTATCAGAAATTCTTGTTTTTTGTTAAATAAATCAAGTGTTGCAATTTTTATGACCAGCTTGTGAGAAAGATTACTGCAGACGGAATTGGAAATTTTGCAAACCCATTTAAATTTTCAAAAAAATTTACATAAACAAAATTAACAAAGTACTTACCACAAATATACAACATAAACATTTTTGAATATTTGCCTAATACAAGTACTACACAAAATATTACTAAAAATTAGGGAGTGTTGCTATTATTTTGGCCGTGGCTGTATGTATATGTTTTTCTTAAAATAATTCTCGAGTTAAGATGTACAATTCGAAAAGATTATATCTGTTCATCTTTTCGAGATTCTACTGTACTAAAATCGCTTACGTTTCACAATATCCGCATAGGTTTAACTTAATAATAGTTCTAAGTAATGTTGAGCAAGATGAAATATCGATTAACAAATTTACTTGGCAATTAAATTATTAATTTTTTTTTTTTTTTATTTTTCTTCAGTCAAAACTTCTATTAAACATAAATTTATTGTTTCGATAATTTCGAAGCGCAAAGTTTGTTACTGGGACGATAATTTAAATGTCGATTTACATTGTCAGAACTTTATTGAGACATTGTGAAACAAACTTTAACTTATCATTTCAAGCAAATCTTGTATAATGTTGCTAGCCTTTGGTCGCTTTGAGCCTTTCTTTTTCAAACCTTTTGCATTCCTTCAACACTTCAAACGTCTTCCATTGACTATGTTATGGCAGTGTTTTTCGGTTCCCGATTTCATTTAAAAGAATCCTAGCAACACACAAATTGTCAAATTGATAAAATAATTTTGCTAAAATTGCAATGTTTTAAATTTGGAAAGGCGAACTTTTATATTCCTTTGGGATTAAAATGTATTGAAATCATCTGAAAAAAAAAAAAAAAACAATGGAAAACAAAATAATTCTTCACCACTTTAATTGTGGCTTGTATGGTCCACTTTTGAGGATAAAACGTCAACACACAAGAATGTGAGTGTAGAAACATTTAAGTTAGCGCTTTGTCACGAATTCCCACAGGACCGCATTCGTGAAGCATGCAATGCCTCTATCAAAATAATTAAAGTTGTCATCCGAGCTGTATTAAGCGGTAGCATTAAATAAAATTCATTTTAAATATGAAAATAATTTTTTTAGAAATAACGAAATTATAACCGAATTGGTAACCCTGCGTCAGAAAATCTAGTTTTAAAAGTATCATTTTGCGCAGAACCTAGTTCCTTGTGAAGGTATTTCAAAAAACTGGACAAGTGAGTTTGGTGGAGCTTCTATTGATTGCTTCTATCATTCGAAATAGACAGCCGATTTTGTGTGAAAAGATGAGAGTTCAAAAAGATATTAATTCGGAGTTCCCTAGTCAGTCAGTTCAACAAACCAAAAAGTTTTCTCTTTATATTTTTTGTTGCTTAAAATTAACTTAACTAATAATATGCTCAATAAGTCTACTGCGTATTTTTGGTATTAATTTAGAATGATGTTTAAAAATTTAAATAAATAATTGTTGGTAGGTACCTGAAAAAACGAAAATCAAGTTTAAATAAATAACCGTTGGTAGGTATCTGTAAAAAGAAAATCACAAATATCTCAACGATTTGAAAGATAAGATATCTAATTAGTACCGACTCGAGGATTAGATATAATTTTGTCATTTTCATTGAAAAGCAGTTCAAACCAAAACAAAAAAAATCTGTCCAGCGACACAACAATTAGTTGACAAACCAATACATTGCATGACATCACACCTTATTTTTGTATCAGCTGCGATAAAAAAAAAAATAAATGAAAAAGACCTGATTTGTTGATTGGAAATTGGACAAGATAAACAAAACCCCTAAGTAGCCACAACAAACAATCACTTGGACTTGAGAGAGGGTCCAATTTGGTATCAGAAACAGAAAACTCCGAAGGTTATGACTGCGGTGAGGTTAATCGCCGTTTTATTGGAAAACTTACAACACCTCCCAGGTGGTGTGGCGATTGCCCATTTATGTGCCCAAATAAGGAATATTGATGAATTTATTTTGAAACTTACCTGTCGGAGGCCGAGAAACACTGGCCGAGGACACGCTGACCGTTTCGTTGTCCGTACTGTGTAGTCCAATGCAGCCGCCCATGTTTTCTCACTTGAGTAATCCTTTATATTTCGCCACTTAGCTTAATAATTGCGAGGAACCCCTCCACTTGTTTAATTAAAAGAAACAAAACAAAAAAACTGATTTCAGACTCCTTTTGGAAACACTAACGTTGCGTTTTTGTGTTTCTACGTGCGACGATTTGTGCATATTTTTCACTCCTCCACTCCGACGACAATGAAGCAGGACTCATCCGATTTTTTTTCGTTTATAAAAAAAATAACGTGATATGTTTTGTATGTGCGATTGATTGTTGCGTTTCTGTGATTCCGTCCGATTTTCTGAGTGGTTAATAGTTTTTTTTTCTGGCGAAAACTTTCTACACCGAATATTTTTTGCTGGATATTTTTATATAATTTTGAAGAAAAACCAAATCAAGAATCGATTAATGTTCGATAGATTTAAATAAAATATAAATTTGGAAACATTTTCTTGAATTTTGCAAAAAAGAAAATTCTCTTTTCGCTGTGACTTCTATTTTTTGTTGGGTGACAGCTTAAAACGTCAAATAGTTGATTTTTTTTTTGAAAATATGTGTGGGTTTATATCTTGGGGTTGGTAGCAATGATTTGGAAGTTGTGTGTGAAATGTTTCTATCGCAGCCATGACAGGGATGAAAGTGAGGGAAAATGTTTTTTTTTGCATTGTTTAATTTGTATTTCTTTTTCTGGATTTACACGGCTGACAAATTATCAGAATTTTGTTCATTAAAGCTATGTATACAGTTTTTCAACGAAGAAAAAAACTACATGCAATTCTTCTGGGAGTGATTTTTGCAAAAAAAAATGTTTCTGCTGAAAAATATTTTTATCGAACTGTGAACTTAACTGGGATGCGCAACTGGATGGCGGCGGCTCGAGACCGGGATGGGTGGAGAGACTTGTTGAAGGAGGCCAGGACCGGACCCCGGTTGTCGAGCCGACGATGATGATGATGATGAACTTAACGCTGGAAAAAAATTATACTCACCACGATTTGTTTCGGGCAAAACAATGTCAGTGACATCGCGTACGACGAATGTTTTTCTTCCGGAAAAAATTTCTTCACACTACAAATTTTTTTTTTTTTGTTCAAAAGAACTGTATACCTAACGTGACCAGACGTCCCGATTTAAATGTGGGGACACAAAATTGTCCCGTTTTCGGAAACCGCGTGAAAATTGAACAGCCGAGCCGTCCCGACGCGATTGGGTTATGGTTGGCTATTTTACCAATATAATAAATGTCCTTTCATAATTCTAAGAAAAGATTATGTTTTTTGACTTCAAATTCTAAAATTTACAAACGTTTTGGGCTTAAAATTAATGAGAATCACTGCATCACAATAAAAGTAACGCCTCAATTCTGAAATAAGAAAAATGACGGCACATGATAGCACATCGGGAGCACATTGCAGCACAATTTTTTTTTTGTAAAAAGTCAAATGCCGGGGCCAACTTTTTCCGAAAATTAAATTTTGCTATAAAAATCGCAGTTTTCGAAATATTTTTTTTTTAATAACGGTATATAAGCCGTGTTTTTTTTCAAGCCCCGAGGAAATCGATCGAAAAAAACGATGTCTTGTCCTGCAATTTCCTGCTAATCCCCGATGTCGTTTTTTTCAATCAAATCTCCCCGGGCTTGCAAAAAAACACTGCTATAATAGCAAGGTGGGGCTAACTTGATGGAAATCTGGTTTAGCCGGGCGATCTAAGTAATTCATTATCTATTCATGTTCTTAAAAATAATGCCTTTTGGCCTATTTCTTTTCTCTTTTTAATTTTTATTTTGTTTGAAAATTTTAAAACTAACAACTACACATATTTTATGTAGCTATTGGATGTGGAGCCCATGTAATTCACAATGCAATAAAATGTGATGCAGACGGGCTACCCTTGGATAACGAAAGCATTATTGTGAAGATATATTGCTTTTTTTATATTTACACGATTCGAGTTGAAGCTCTTAAGGATTTTTGAGCCCGAACTGAAACGGAATAATCAGCAAATGCTCGGCTACAGCTAAACCAGATGGCTTGCTTTTATGCCTGCCTTAGAAAGAGTTTTGAAAATGTATCAGCGAACAAAAAAGGACGACTACAAAATTTTACAAAACAAGTCGTGACTTGCTTTCTAACCAAAGAAATGGAGATATTTTACTGGGCAGATCTGAAAAAAGGACCCGCATGGGAAGACACGTTCAACAATCTCTGGATGTGTTAATTAATGAAAAGGAATATATTCACTGTGATAATAGGTTCGTTCGCGTACTCTCCAAAACTGTGAATTTTTACGGATTTCGACAAATTTAAGTCAAATCGTGTTCTGCTACGTAGAAAATTTGTACTTTTTTGGAGAAGAGAGCGCTCACGAGAGAGCAAATTATTTCCCCTTCCTGTGAATTTCAGCCCAAAGAAATTCTTCGGGCAGAAATATGAGTTCTGTCAAAAGTCAGTTTAAATGTTTACATTCGATTTTTCTTACTTCCCAGAAGTGTCAATTAATGTCCACTTTTATTTTATTTAAGAAAGCTTTTCAAATCTTGATGGTTTTTAATTTATTTTTTCAAATATTTTTTGACGTTAAGAAACCCGTAAGAATTCTTTGTTCAAAGCGTTCGTGTACTATTTCGCAGTTTTACTTTTCTCTGAGAGAATTTCATCCCCACTCCTCAAAAGTTGACATGCTGTGAATTTTAGTGCAGAAAGTACACGAAAGCACCTAATGATACAGAAGTCTTTGACGAATTTTCATTAATTTGTAACTACATAAAATTGAATGGAATAATTTTAATGTTTCCATGGAAGCTCGTTGGGTGGAAGTATTCAAACCAACAATCTTCAGCATGAACATTTTTTATTTTTATTGAATACATATTTTAGGCAGGCAAATAAATGCTTCATTAGAAAGAGTATTTTCTATGATGAACAAATTGTGGACATCTGAGAAAACTCAATTCCAAGTTGAATTTCTAAAAGCGATGTTAATATTTAGGATGAATACAAAAAAAAAAAGTGCCAAGAGTTTAATTCTTACTTAAAATCATCACCTTATTAAAACAAATTTGATCCTCTGATAAATATAAATACAACTAATTATTTTTGTACATATATTTTGAAATTGTTATAGCAGTTAACTTTTTCCTAATAAATGTTAAAAAAGTGTTGCCTGAGTGAGCCATCGGACCACAATCTGCGGGTCATTAATCCACAAAGAAATTCTGTAAATTGTGGACTTTTGACACTGGGCCATTATATAGGTACCCATCTCTTTTTTTCATTTTGTGAATTTATTTTAATGTGTTTGTTGTTTTTTTTAATTAAAAAAAACATACCCATCAGCACTAAAAGTAATTTTTGCAAGAAAAGCAAAGCTGTATACCGAGTTGCTTTTGTTACGCATGTATTTTCGTGTACAAATCCAATACCGATCAGATCTGGGGGGAAATAAAATACAGATAATATGTCTGTTCGCGTACTGTCCAAAACTGCGAATTTCTACGAATTTATCTTTGAAGGATTTCTGACAAAAATTCGTAGAAATTCCTAGGTTTGGACAGTACGCGAACAAACATAATGTTATGCCACGATGAAACTACTGCCAATGGGCCAGGAAAGAGTGAGCAAGTTCATTCTAAATTGTCATAATTTGCATAATGGTCTCAGCACATAATACCCCGATTACCAAATCCGATAAATCAGCTGCGGAGAGGATCAGACAAAATTCTGACATATCGCTTATAAATAGTAAAAATAACACAATTTTGTCAAAAATAATGGCATTTTGTCAGTCGTGTAAATTCAGTATTATGCTACGTTTTCATTGCAGAAATGAAATAATTTCGCAAATTACAAAAAAAATGGTTCAACTAAAATTTGCTTATTTCGTTTGATTTTGCCGTTAATCACTTGTTTTTGGTTTTTGTAAAAACTCTTTAGGTTTCTGTTTCTCATAAATCGATATTTGACATTTCAATACCAAAGCTTTTAAAATGGATTCCGATTCCGAATGGGTGTTTCCGTAAGGTTGACACGTAATTTCCAATTGCATGAAAAAGAGAAACAGTAAAAGCACGTTTTCATTAGGGCAAATGAGGTAATTTCGTTTAGACTTTCCAAGTTCGATTCCAAATTACCTCATTTCCCAAATTTCGAAATGAAGTAATTTCATCAGGTAGGAAATTACGTGCCAACCTTTTGCTACTTTTTCATTACAGCTGAAATGAGGTAATTTTGCAAAATTATAGAAAAAGTTGTTTCATCTCAAATTTCTTTTGACAGCTCAATTCATTTTTTGATTTGATTTGGCCGCCCTAAGCATTTGTTTTTATTTCTCTTGCTGTTTCCGTTTCTCATACATCGAGTTTTGACATTTCAATACAAAAGTCTATTTAAAGCTTTTAAAATGAATTCCAGTTGAGTGTGTTCCTAAAGTTGGAAAGTAATTTCCAGAGTTTCATGCAAATTTGGTTCAAATTATCGCATTTCGAAATGTGAAATTGTATGCGAAATGAATTAATTTGAAATCAAATTTGGAAAATTTCATCGAAATTACCTCATAAAGAGGTATGAATTATATTTAATTATTATGGGTGATAATTTTGCGTTTTTCATTTTTAACTCGTTCACATTTTGGACATTTTTGTTTTTGAAGAAGTGGCTACTTTGGCCTACCCAGGTACAAGCAGGGCAATGGAGTTGCGTGATAGCGACAGTAGGGAGCCCGAGAAGGGATGCATGAAAAATAAAAAAAAAAAAAACCAATCGAGAATTGAACATGTTGTCGTTATGGTGAACATTGCAGTGCAAAAAATAATTCACCGTAAATGAGAACAACATTTATTTGAAATTAACTTCATAATGGTCGACAAGATATGTAAATTAAAATTTCCCATGCTAAGTGATTAATTGTTTTTTTTTTTTGATATCATCAATGGATTTAAAAAAAAAAAAAACAGATTTTGGTATGTCAATTTTTGGTGATTCTCAATTATAATGGTTTAAGTGGGTGATGTTTAATATTTCAAAACTCCACTGTTTTTAGACATTAATATTTAATTAATTTGTATAGTTTATATAAAATTAATATTCAAAAAAAAAATTAATTAAATTACAATTATTTTGGTAGATTTATGTCATACGTTACTTAACAGACTAAATTGCATTCAATTAAAAACAAATGGAACACATTGGGGCATATTCATAGTCACTTTTAAACTCCAGTTTGTCTTAGACCTTGGTTGATCCTATCTAAATAACATTGAATAAACCCCAGTCTAAGATAAACTGGACTTTAAAAGTGACTATGAATATGCCCCCTTAACAAATGCATCAGAAGAGGCAATGGGGCATCTTTTATGATGTTTTGACAGATAAAAATTTAATAAATAAAGAAGCAAGTTTAGGGTATTTTAATCCATATCAAACAACAAGCCTTGTCGTTTTTTGTGCACTTTTATTGTATGCGCATATGAGTGTAAAAAAATACTCATATTATATCTATTTTTTTTAACAAATAATGATGAATTGGTGTAAGAAGTTATAGGAACTATCTACGTATAAGGTATTAGGCGGCGATCGCCTTATTAAAAGGAAGTGACTTAAGACATGCCAATTATAACAGTTTTAGTTTATATAAATATTGTTTATGGTGACCGGCAAGGCCAGGGCCCTCCGCCGCCGGTGGGCGTACTTCAGGCATCCAGAGTTTTTTTTGTCAAGTCTTACAAAGCGAGTTAAGGTACGCCCACTTTTAATTGCGAAAAATTTTATAACTTTTGTAAATAGATAAAAAAATGTTCATTATAAAATGTAATTTATTTATTTTTTTCTCTTGAATCGTTAATAACATTTGAATTTTCTAAAATTAAAAATCGTGCCGTTACTCACGACTTAATATTTGTAAAAATCAAATTTTTAAATTATTTGCCTTGTATTTATCGAATTCCACTCAGTCGACAATAATGTTACTTCAGTTAATCACACAATCGTTCTTCTTTATTTTCGCACTTGGTTATTACGAAAAACCTAACTACTGTGATCCAGTATGGTGTCCTAACCAAGGCAATCATATCGCCTGTAATAATAATGGAGTGGGTATACTAAATAGTTTAAGTTAAATAAGAACAAGGAATATTTGTAGCACTTTCCCGATAAATTTAAGAACAGACTTGAATAACAATCATTTTAAAAGGGAAGTCTTTATTCTCATGTTTCTAAGTTAAAATCTATACAGTTGTTTTTATCAATGTTATCCAATTGAAGACAGCCATTCAAGTTATAAATTAAAAAATAAATAAATTTGGTGGCGCGACAGGGCGCCAGCCCGTAGAGAGCTTAGGGCCTATAGTGCGTCTTACAACTCTCAACCATTCCTCCATGTGTGTTGTTTGTTTGCAGGAATGGAGGGGACCTACAGTTTTACTGCCGAATCCGAACGGCGAAAATCAGAGGCACTTATTCATGATAAGGGATACTTTTGCAGGATTTGTCACTTCCTCGAAAGAGCCAGTAGCCAGGTTTTTTTTTTGGGTGGACGAGGCTGGGAATCGAACCCAGACCGCCGGCCACCATGGCAGGCGTACGCACTAACCATTACGCCACCGGCTGCAACCCAAGTTATAAAAAAAAACATGTTTAATTGCTATTTTAAATTTATCTTACTAGGTCCAGTATTTCAGTGCGACTCATCAAATTTGGTGAGTTAACTCAGGATTTAGTGAATAGATGCTTTTGATGTTTTATTCACCGAGTTCGTTTAGTCGTTTCGCATGCATTCTCATTCTCCACCGAAAAACTGTTTCCTCAGTTAACTGTGGGTTAATTTACATCTAGAGTTAAATATTGTTTTTTTTTTCAGTCATTTGGAAAAAACTGCGAAGGAAAATATTGGACGGAGAACCTAGATGATTATCAACAGCTTATTTTAGACCTTCACAATGAGGTGCGAAATAATTTGTCGCTAGGAAATGTGCTTGGCTATAAATCTGCTGCTAGGATGCCAATTTTGGTAAATGTTATTTCACAATCATTATTTAAAAAATTATATTTATATAGAACTATTTTGTATAGAGATGGGACAAAGAATTAGCAAAAATGGCAGAACTTAATGTAAAAACTTGTAATTTTGAACACGACAAATGCCGCAGTACAATTGAATTCCCATATTGTGGTCAAAATATTTACTTCGCTCAAACAACATTTAATAATTATACAATGGTGGATTTTATAAAGGAAGCCGTTGAAATGTGGTTCTTGGAGCACAGGGATTGTGACATGGACGTTATGAACAGCTTTAAAGTTACTGAGTAAGTTCAACTTTTTTGTTTTATATTTATGATGTTAAAAAACGACAAATTTCAAAGATTTTATCAAATAGGTGAAAGATTTGAATAATACTGAGAAGAAAGGTAGAGAAAGACTTATGTCATATAATTTAAGTTTCAAAAGGGTGGTTGTGGTCACTTAATAATACACATATAAGGAATGTTACTTTAAACCCACGATTTTGTCCAAAAACCCAGAATTGACCGATAAAACATAGGATTTTTAAGCAATTCTGACAACAGTCCAAAATATTCATATTCCACTGCTGAATAAGGTAAAGAGTATGCTTTTTGTCACTCAACACTCAATTGTGCCAGTCGCATCCAAACAATATTAAATTTAAAATCTGCGGAAAGTATCCGAAACAAATTTGAACAAAGGAAGATAAAGTTTTGAGACAGAGTTAAACACCTACAGCCAAATTAATAAACGTGGAATAGCGAAGGGTTAGGCCTTATTTCGTGAACTAAGTGCAAAATGATATTAATAAAATAAAATGTCTGCTAAGTGACACGTTTACTAAGCTAAATCACCGAAGAAGGTGGTTTAGCGAAGAAATAAGATTCTGAAATTAAATAAATATCAGTGAAGATTGTAAATTTAATTTTGAATAAAAATAATAATGTCTACTAGATTTATCGAATTCTAAAACCATTAACAATTTATTGAACAATCAGCCATCAACGACACGATAAAGAAAAATTTACAAAACCAGACATGATCCAATGCAAGTGGTTAGTGAGGAGAATTTCAGGAAGAAATATAGGTTTTCCAAGGAAAATATGAGTAAACTCATAGCAATTGTTGAAGAAGACCTAAATGGGGATACAAGAGGAGGACATAAGACTAAACAAACACAAACAATTGAAAAATGATAATAATTTTGACAGAAATATGATATTGACAAGAGAATTGTCAGTTGTGTTTGGTAACGTGAGCTTTATTTTTTTTTTTTTTTTACAAATTATCACAATTTGCTGTTTAAACTCAAACGAAAAAACCCAAGTTTCAAAACTTGGTGAAAATTTCAAGTTGCTAAACAGGCATCTTACATATTGTAGTAGATTTTCTTAAGGGATTTTTCCTAAACGTCACTTTACTATTCCACCAACATTTTGTTTTTGTTCATGGAAAGTTTTAACCCTTAGCTTAAGTCTTATTCCATAGTGGAATAAAGGTGGAATAAGCATTTTTTTTATTAATAGGGCTGCTAATATTTACCAGTGAATCGTAAAAGTCGAAATCAAATTGCTATGAAATATATATGGCTCTCGCAGACTTTTGTAATTATTGCTCGTAAATCCTTTGATTTATCAATCAAACGATCAGCTGTCTTCGTCAAAAATCTTAATATAATATACTTTAAATTATACTTTTATTTTATATTCATAAAATTAATAAATATTTGCTTTTCAACAGTCCTCAAACGGGACACTTCACCACACTGATGACTGATCGCAATGATCGTGTCGGATGTGCATATCTGCAATCTGCTCTCAAAAGGCGAAAGAAGAAGACGCTATTTAAAGTTATATTCACATGCAATTATCCATCAACAAATATTGTTGACATTCCAACTTATAAGCCAGGTCCAGCTGGTTTGTTATGTACGGAGCCGCATCATACTTACAAAGGACTTTGTTTTGAAGATGAAATCATAGATCCAAATGATTTTATTTGGTATTTCAAATAAACAAGAACCCTAATAATTGTAATTATTATATTATTAAACTTCATACAAGTAATTTTAATCAATAAAGCAAAAAGCAAACCTTGAATCATATTCATTATTTACTTAAAAAAAAAGGGGATTGGGTCGGAACTATATATATAATTATAGATAAATGAAGGACGAGACCAGAGACATGCAAATTTATAACATTTATAAAAAAAAAAACTGTTATAATTGGCATGTCTAGAGTCACTTCCATATATGAATGGAGTTTTCATTACAACGTAAACGAAGTTTTTTTGTTTTTGAATTGACATGCACTCATGATTTTATAACTGTTCTGATAAGTTGCCAAAAAATTGTACATCACAATTCAAATGAACATAGCAAACCGTTCTAACGGGTGATTTTCAACAGGTGGATGACGTGTGATGAAAGTTCACAAATTTTAACAATTTTCTGTAAAAACCCATAAGAAAAAATCCAATTTTGGGTGAAAATTTTAGTTGCCAAACAGGCATAATGTTTGTATATGATTTCCGGCATGTGGCAATCGTGCCGTAGCATGGCGTAATCTGGAGGTACAATTTTCTTACACTCTTCATAAAGTATAAATCAGAAAATAATCGCGTCAAATGATGGCTTACAAGTGCTCAATTTTTTCGCTAGTTTATCGGCGTCGACATACAACGTTACATATATATATTAAAGTAATCTAATGGCGTCAAATCGCACGAACAAGGTAGCCAGTTAACAAGTCCATTTCGTTCGTCAAATATTTCTTGCAGTATATTAATATTGTATTGCTCGCTGTGTGACATGTGGCGCCACCATCCTGCTGAAACCCCATATGTCTGCAACATTAATGCCTTTCAATTGACGCACGATTATGTCTCTGTACCGCTCATCATCGACTGTAACGGTCTGGCCATAATCATGTTTAACCAATGGTTCCACCCGTCCATAAAGCACACTTTACGGTGACATTTTTGGATGTACCGGTGTTTCGACAATGGCTTATCATCGCCCCAAATGCGACAATTCTGTTTATTGACATAGCCATTCTTCCAAAAGTGTGTTTCATCACTGAAATGTAAACAATTTCGAATCGTTGATCCGGCCGGACAGCGGCCTGAGTCTATTCTAGATGAATTATAAAACCAAACTTACCTCAAAACAACGGAGAAATGTCAAATCAACTGTCACAGAAAACAGTGTTCCCATTTTAAAGTCCTCCGCCTACAAAAAAAAAAGACTCTGTTTATAGAGAAGGGATTCGATGATAAAATGGAGGTCGTGGCCACCAGTATTAATTTGGTAAGAACGGTCTGTTAGGTAATTTCTAATCTAAAGAAAAGACTCGTCGATCTCAAATTCACGCAATTTCGATAAGAAGGCTTTGACTCAATTTCCAATTAATATTTTTTAGATAACAAGTAAAATGATTGATTATCAAAACTGGTATAAGAAGAAAAGCAAGCTGCCGCAGGATGTTTTATCTCCAGCGCAGCAAGCTTATACTAAAGGGAAAAGTGTAGAAACAACTTTTCACAGTGTTGTCTCGACAATAAAAAATCTTTAAATAGCAAGGAATACACCCTATAGCTGCTTTTCTAGATATTGAAGGAGCCTTCAATAACATACAGAATCCAGCGGTTGAGAGTACCCTCCCTTGGATATCTTGGTGTTGATAATGCCATCATTGATTGCATAATGTGTATGCTGAAAAATAGACGTAATTACTCAGAACTCAGAGGGAGTAAGATAAGGTTGATAACATCTAGAGGAACACCCCAAGGGGGAGTACTCTTACTACATTCTCTGGCTTCTTGTCATGAACGTCTTTCATAACAAGCTTAAATACAGTGGGGTCAAAGTAGTAGCTTACGCTGATTACTTAGCATTACTAGCAATAGGAAAATTCCTATCCACTATCAGTGGGCAAATAGAATTTGGTTTGTATCTGGACAAAGAGTTGTGATCTAACGGTAAATGCGTTTAAAACAAATAACAGAAGCTACCTGTCTTAAATATTCCATCGATTGATGGTTTTCATCTTAGGATTTCAGATAGTGCAAAGTATCTAGAAGTAATTCTAGACAGAAAGCTAAACTGGAGACTGAACATCAAAGAGAGAGCTCAGAAGACCTAGTCCAAAAATCATCCTACAATGGCAATAGTGAGACCGATACTAAGTTATGGTTCTATAGTTTGGTGGAACGCGTTAGGAAAACCTAACAATCTTAAAACTTTAACAAAAGTACAAAGAATGGTAGGCATAGGGATCACAGGAGCAATGAAAACATCCTCGGCAGCGGGGCTCGAAGTCGTACTTAATATTAAGCCCCTTCACTTATTTATGCAAGAATCAGCAGCAAAGAGTGAACTACGACAAAGCCAAACAAACGTCTGGAAACACAGTCAAGTAGGCCACGCTCAGACTCAAAATAAATACATAGGTAGTAATGTTTGCACAGACTATATTACTCCTCACCTAGGCTTTTCACTTTTAGCATTCCTAGCAGACAAGAATGGAAAGTCAATGAACTACACATCAACGACCCAACAGTAATTTACAGATGGGTCAAAAATGAAATGTTGACTTAGCCAGCTCCTGTAGAAACCCTGACAATAGCAGCGCCTTCCAAGCTGAGGTTCTAGCAGTAACCAAGGCTGCTGAACAGCTGTCAATGTTGGCAATACAACCAGATGATATTACCTTTTTCATTGACTGCCAAGCAGCCATAAAAGCAATCTCTGCCATCGAAATAAAGTCATATCATCAGAATACAAATGTAAGATGGACCCTAATCGTCGCTTGTGCGAATACCATGAAACTTTGGCCTTGTTTTGACAAGAGAAAGACAGATAGGATCTTCACACTAAATAAAAATTCACTGTACTCTCTTGTAGGTTCCGTTACTGGACATCATCTGCTGAAATACCACAAGAAAAACTGAGGCTCAGCACAGATGAATTATGCGGTTCGATGAAGAAGCACATGAAGAATTGAAGACTCTTCTCACTCACTACCCAGCACTCTCGCCACTGAGAAATAAACACCAAGGAAGCTACTTCTTCAATAACTTAGAAGAGCTCTCCAACTTTTCTGCTGTGAAATTGGGTTGAATATCTCGAGTTTTTCAATTTTTGTTTGAGAACAAAAACCCCATTGTTCACATTGGATTTTTGTCAAAAAGTTCATGTAAGTTGAACTGAACTTAATAAAAATTGCGTATTGACAAGGCCCTCACTAGTCAACTGATGAGTCCAAGTAAGATCGCCGGAACGAAACGCCAATTTGTATGGACTAAAAGACATTAAAAGCTATTTTGAATCAAAAACCTCCTTAATTATGAAAGTATACAAAACTATTTTCTGTCATTTTCCTTAAGTCTTAATACCGTGCCTAGACCAACTGTCTGATTAATAAAACTAAGAATATAGAATTCACAATTGAATCTTAATAACTTTTTTATTTTCTGCTTACATATACATAATTTGTTTTATAAGCCTAAATCTTGACTTTTATTAATCCTCAAATTTCAGACTTTTGACTTCAATATCATGACTGTAGGTAATACCTATACGCTCGCGCAGAGTAGTTAGGTTATGCATATAAATTTACTATGTGTTTCATTTATGTTCATCTTAATAATTAATAAACGAAAGTAAATCGTTACTATTCAAAATTGTCATTTTCGAAAAACTCAATAATATTTTTGTAACAACACCATTTTGAAATCAAAATTTTAATCCACTCCCCAAAGAAATTGTAAAGTAAATATTGTATTTGAAATGGAGAAATGTGTCATTAAAAGCATTTGCATCATAAAAGTAAAAAGAAAAATTTAAGAAATTCCATATCAAATCCAGATGATGAGCAATTTGGTAAGCCCACAAATTTTGTTAATTCCTATACAAACACTGTAGAGTAAATTTGGTAATTATTTTCAATAGTCATGTAGTAATAAAAAATATATACAAACATACATACATACGTATTGTAATATGTTTATCAAAAACTTGAAAGTAAAAGCCCCTAAACAAAAGAGCTGGTCTTCGAACTCGTTTTTAGCTAATTGCACACCATCAGAACAAAAAGCTATGCAGTTCAAACAGTAATGAGAAAATATTTATCATTAATTGAAATGTAAGCCAAATGTACATGAAAAAGTAAAAGTATCATTCGAAAACCTGTTGATTTTCGAAAATTTAATAAATTTAATAGAAACTCTTTTCCACTAGTACCTACTTACCTCTACTATGTACTAGCTTTTCCTACATTTTCTGCGGTCGAAAAAATTTTCTGATTTTTCATAGACAAACAACAAAATAAATTTAAGCAGCTTTTATTAACAATACAATAGGCACACTTTTAAAGTTTATTCTCCTGTCTGTCTTCTTATTTTTTTTTTTAAAAGAGAGGTGCTATAGACAAATATTTGACTTACTTCTACATTTGGCATCATTCATAGTTTTATTTACCGATTACTGCTCGGTGGTTAGAGTAAATTTCATACTAATTTCCTAGACTTACTGCTTGACCACTTGGCAAACATAAATAATACTCACCCGCTCCGTTACAAAAGAGAGTAAACGAAGAAACTTGAAATCATAAAAAAAAACAAGAAAGAATATGCAATGAAAAGCCACACTACGAATAAAAACTGAAAACAAAGACAAGACAACTAACGAAAGACTAAAACATAAGCAATTTGAATTGAGTTGGCGGATATGACTGATAGTTCGGAACCTACAGTTGTATTTATATCTGACGGATTTGTAATTTTGTTTTTAATAAATAAAAAATTTAAAAGTCACTGAAACTATTTTGTAAACAAATTAAGGACAATGCTGACGGGATCAGAATATGATCATATGCTTCCTTTGTAATTTCACACACAAAAGATAAGCGGATGTGAATCTGAAAACAAATATGATAAACTTAATGGATTAAGAGATCATGATGAATATGAAAACTATAGACTCGGAGATAAAACAGAGCCCTGCGGCATACCAGCATTTCTACAAAATGATCTACCTACAGATTTATGCCTCTATTCGGTGAGATATACCATCAGATCAGCAGTACAGCTTTGGAGTAATAGGTGATCTAATTGACCTATTGCTCCAAAAGCCGCTTCCTCTGGTGTTCCTTAAAAAGCTTTCGTTATTCTAAATGTTTCTTAAGCTAAACATCAGTCATTGTTTCCAATACCTTTGAAAAAAGGGACTTAAGTCAAACTGGGCGAAATTAAGAGATTGAAGAAGAACAGGCAAACAAGAACACTTTTCAGAAGCATGATTTCACTAAAAAAATATAAATAATATAAATATAAAATAATATATATGCAAACAAATTAAATAAATTAAATAAAACTTCATTTTAAGACAACATCCATATTTTAACTCATGTTTGATTTTTGATGTCTTAGGAGTATGATTTAATACACAATAATATCATTGATCAAAAGACATAGTTTTTTATATCAACATAACATTCTTAAACTATATGAGTCTTTGTGGCCTGAAAAATTGGCGATGTGGTACTATATAGAAATGGGTTTTCTCAGCTAGCAAAACAAGAAACAAGACACACCAACAACAGCCTATAAGACAAACAAGACGACCTCGTCGTTGCTACCACAAAGCAATATTCGGCTCAGATCGTTCGTAAGACAAAACCAAAGACTTCAAATATCAGTTGGCCAGAGACAACGAACTCGATTGGAGCTCCGAGGTAGGATTTTTAAACTTCGAGTCAGCGTGACGCACCACCACGCAAACATCACGACGGATGGTTTTTTCTTTTCTTTTTTTTCTTTTTGTTTCTTAACAATTTTTTTTTCTTTTTGTTTTCTGTGTCGTTTTGTCGTTATACTTTCGGATTTTTCGATTGAAATTAATTCTAGGAATTTGTATTTGCCACCGTCTTTGTACATATGTATGTATATGCAGATGAAGTTATGTTAAATAGTTTCTCATAATAACATAAATAAGATGACACGATCAAGATTGTGGATTTAATTAATTTTCTCAAAGCTCAAATCTTGAAGTGCTTGATTCGCACAAAGTGAAACTAGAAGTGTTGCGAAAGATGAAATGAAATTAAAAATAAAAAAAAAATTGATATAAAAATTCAATTTCATTTCGGTTGATGTGAAAGTTAATCGAATTACTTAGTAAAAAATTAAAAGAATTTTAAAGTCCCGTTGAAAGTTATTTATAAAAACCAGTTTATATAACAATTGCCAACAATAATCAAATCTTTATTTATTTTTTTTTTAATTTGCATCGTTTCTGTCGAAAAATAATCTTTAATTCTGTCTTGGTATCTGCAATTTGTATCTATTCCTATTGGTAGCACATATATGCGCGAGTATCTACATAATTATATTGTCGTCGTGGTAGCCGTTGTGTCGGTTTTTCTTAATGCAACTGTCGACGTGATTGCGCTCTTTAAAAAAAAAATTATGTATTCAGTTCTGTGATTTGTTTACTGTTTCATTGCAGAGTTGTTCTTAATTTTATGGTAAAGTCAACAAATTTATCGGTGAAGTGATAAAATTAGAACGTGTCACATATATTTTGGGATTGAGTTTTTGGATAAAACCCCTCCATTGTATCCCTTTCGAATGTATCTAAACGTCAAGGAAGTTGATAGTCAAGCCACGGCACATTTTGGATAAAAACAAACATTATTTAAAATCAATTGTTTGCATTTTTGTGCGATTTTACTGGTAAGTTATATGGATTCTTGTGGCACAGATCATACTTATTTTCCTGCCACATTTAAGATAAATTGCAATGCAAAAATATTTTCTTCATCCCCACTTTGCAGAGCAAAATATGTATTATATAGTGATGGTGGTGATGTGGTAGTTGATCGTGGATCAACAACATTCACCCAGGTTTATTTATATACATACATATACTTTCACTTTTTTTTCTTGCCTCCGGTGGGCTATAACTGGCTTCTTATAGCGGTTGTGGTAGAGGTATAGGAATGCGCTACCGTATAATAACTTGTATATAATATATAAAATAGTTTAAGATATAAATGTTCAGTGCAGCAAGTCGTAATAGTGTTGTTTGAACTAAACAATGGAGTATGATTTCGATTTAATTGGCTTTTGATTTCTATGTTCCAGACTTTGCAATTAGTTTTCGATTGTAAAAGGAGGTCTGGTGAAATATCTTTTGGGTCTACGTATGCGTGTTATTATAGATAGATATTTTCTAAGACAATGGGTATAGATTGTTTAAAGTTTTTTTTTTTTAATTAATTTGTTACATTATAACAGGAGAGCAAGGTATATTTGAATCTACATATACGTTTTCGAATTTGTGCTTAAAGAATCTTACCTTTTTTTTTGTGAAGTGCTCGTTAGACTTTGCTTAGCCATAAAGTGGGCAAAGAGTTTGAATAGAAGCACTCCGCATATTGCGTTTAATATCGAAAGTTTTAAAACCATAAGTATATGCCCGGAAGTACATTCATTCATATAGGCAGAAAACTTTCAGGCCAATCCATGGTCAGTTTGAAGGAAGAGAGTATTTTTAGATTAATTAGATTATTATTTCATTTATTTTAAATTAAATTATAATTATTATTTTACAGTTTGTATTCAGAAATGACTTTAACACGTTTGATTTAATCGAAATTTGAGTGAATATGAAATCATACTTCATAACATTCTGTATGATGTGTGCTGAAATATGCGAAGTTCAGAAAATTCAAACTCAAGATTCTTTAGGAAACCTATCAACCAAAATTTGGGTCTTTGTTTTGCATCTCTTGATATGAGAAGTGATTAAAACGTTTCGAACTACTGTTCTTCTATTATATTTATCTTTGGGTTCCTAGACCATTACAAAAGATATTTTATCTAATAAGTAACCAGACCGTATTAATTTATACAAATTATAAAAGAAACAAATCTTAATAAGCTGTTTTGGCATTACTCAGACCACCCTTATTTTGCAGTTAAGAATGGGTGCGTTCAACGCATAACGTTTTACATCTGAATTTTCAGAATTCTAAATTTTTGGAGATTCTGATTGGCCAGGTGTCATAAAAAGTAAGATGAGTTTTAGTGACTTTTAGTTACGTTTGCCTACGTTTCATCTGAATTTTCAGACAAAACTTCTCATCTGAAAATTCAGAATAAAGTGATTGTGGTGGGGTAAATGTGGAAGTATGTACTATACATAGAAGTTGAACTTTATGATTTTCGCTCTGGTTAGTGGTTGATTTGTGACGATTAATTTTTATCACAAACAAATTAATACTCTTTTGCATAAAACATCTTATTGCAAATTGATTAGTGAGTTTTTAATTGACTATTCTTAGAAAAATGTTCCCAGAATTCTTCATCGCAATATTGTGGAATTATTTTTTCATTGAACTTAACAAAGTCTTGCTTAATTTTACTGCCGATTTATTTACATATATCATCACCAGAACTACTACTACAACAACTTTCAACTGGAAATTCAGATTTTATGTGCGTTCAACAACATAAATTCAGATCTGAATTTTCAGATTTTGTGATTGAACGTGCTCAATGATTGTAAGAAAATTGTAACTTAACCTAAGCGTTACTAGCAGTAATCTAACTTATATGACAGTTAACTAATTCGAGCCTCGAAATGTTATACATTTTAAACTATAAAATTTATTACCTACAAGTCCTGTATACAAGACAAACGACCAATGTTGGCCCATATTGTTGAGCTTAAAGCTTTAAAAAAACAAAAGAAAGGAACAAATCCAGCCCAACAATTCGAATCCGAAATACTTCCATCGATATGTTTCGCCACTGCTGAACCACAACAAACAGTTGCTTAAATTAACGAAATTTATAAATGCATGTAGAATTTTTATCACTGACTTTTTCCTCCTTCCATTGTTAGAACTGTACGCTTTTATTTATTAACGATATAATAGCCGTGTTTATTTTGCAAGCCCCGAGGAAATCGACCGAAAAAACGACGTCCTGTCCAGAAATTTGCATGTTTAATACAACAACAACTAATCCCCTTCGGGCTTAGCTAAGCGCGGAGAATTCTCGGGGCTTAAATTAAGCACGGAGAAAAACTGTGTTACCGGCGTGAATTGCATGCTTGTTATCGATAGTTTGTATGGAAACTCCATTTTGTTTCTGTAATGGCGTCGCTGATCCCCGATGTCATTTTTATCAACCAAATCTCCCCGGGCTTGCAAAAAAACACGGCTATTGTTAGATATTATTGATCTGTCGAACAAATATTAATGAAAAAATAAAAAATATGTATTAATATTTTCATTTGCATGGCACAAAATCATATGTTTTGTAATGTAAATTCTGCTTTCTCATTCTCAATTGGAAAAATTGCATTTTAATTTTGTTCGTATTTCTTACTTCACCAAAAGCAACAAATATTTGATTTGTTTTGTAAACAACAGATCAACACTTTCAATTCTTACCATGGACATGTGGTGAGTTGAAAACAGTTACAAAACTTAACTATAATGAATATAGGAACGATGTTAATGGGGCATATTCATAGTCACTTTTAAACTCCAGTTTATCTTAGACTGGGGTTTATTCAATGTTATTTAGATAGGATAAACCCAGGCCTAAGATAAACTAGAGTTTAAAAGTGACTATGAATATGCCCCAATGTGTCAAAAAGTTACAAATCGTAACTATTTTTGATTAATGGCGAATTCGCGGAATTTTTGGAAGACGAGTTGCTTATTTTTTGGTTTCGAAGAATTCTACATAATTTAACAAAATATTTAACAAAATATACAGTCAATACAACTTTAAAAATAATTTATTGTGCGTTGTTCATTATCAAACACAAATTTGACAAAAAAATAGCTTTTGCGATTGAAAGACGTGTTAAAAACTTTCAGTGCAAGTGAAAACTTTTCAATAACAATTTTCTTTAAAAATATATGTGCAAATAGAAGTTCAAACAAATAAAATGCACCAACAAATTGGTACCGTATAAGCTGGCTAATATCTTTTATTTATTAATTTAATTCTATTGGTAAAACATTTTTCTCACAACAAAAAAAAGCAACCTTATTAGTTTTGTGAATAATTTCTTGACGATTTGCGTCAATTGCAGCTATGTAACGGGTGATTTTTTGGCTGGTTTGGTTGTGGCAACACTGGTTTTGACAGCTGACGTGTGTTTAGTACCTTGTGTCACTGTCAAACAGCTTCAGTTTCAGTTTGGTTTGCAATTTAACCATGGATCGTCTTACAAATGAACAACGCTTGCAAATTATTGAATTTTACTATCAAAATTCGTGCTCGGTTCGAAATGTTCATCGCGCGCTGCTTGTGTTCAGCGATGAGGCTCATTTTTGGTTGAATGGGTACGTAAATAAGCAAAATTGCCGCATTTGGAGTGAAGATCAGCCAGAAGCATTGCAACAGCTACCAATGCATCCCGAAAAAGCCACTGTTTGGTGCGGTTTATGGGCCGGCGGCATAATTGGGCCTATTTCTTCAAAGATGATGCGAATCGCAGCGTTACTGTCAATGGTGAACGCTACCGAGCGATGATAACAAACTTTTTTTTGCCCGAAATGGAAGTTCTTGACTTGCATGATATGTGGTTTCAACAAGACGGTGCCACATGCCACACAGCACGCGAAACAATGGCGCAATTGCGAGGCGAGTTTGGTGAACAGTTAATTTCACGTTTCGGGCCGGTCAATTGGCCGCCTAGATCGTGCGATTTGACACCATTAGATTACTTTTTGTGGGGGCATGTCAAGGCTAATGTCTATAGGGACAAGCCCGCTTCGATTGACGCACTGGAAGCCAACATCCATGCATTCATTCGTGAGATACCGGCCGATATGTGTGAAAGAGTATGCCAAAATTGGACTCAGCGGATGGGCTACCTGAGACGCAGCCGCGGTCAACATTTGCATGAAATTATCTTTAAACATTAAATTGCAAGGTTCAAACTATCGATTCAAATAAATATTTCATTCATTTTTTCGAATTTTTTGTGTTTTTTTTTTTTTTTAAAGTTCTAAACCTCTTAAAAAATCACCCATTATAAAGTCACAAACACAATCACATAAAAAAAAATCTATTCTTTTACGAAATACGAATTCCTTTTAATTGACAGACAAAATTCGATTCTGTTTAAAAAAATTTCTATTTCTTTTTTGAAAGGAATTCGCCATAAATGAACGACAATAGTCAACTATTGAGCCTGATTACACGATTCTTTTTTTCAGTTGTTTCGTCTCTCCTGTTTTGACAAATAGGGTGAGGGGTGTAGAAACATAGGTCATTCCCCCTACATTCATACACCTCTCACCAAATCTGTCAAAAAGAAAAAAGACGAAACAACCGAAAAAAGGTTGTAATCAGCCTCATTGTTAGCAAAAGAATGGACCACAGCTTATCATCAATTTCGCTGGATACACAAAAAACACGACACGAAAAGTCGTTGGCGGCACCAGTAAACGTCATAACCACGAATACTAACAGAAAAAGGATACAAACAAAAATAGAATTACTAATAACTTAAGTTAGTCCCCATTTACATTGCCCGATTTTTCTTTGTGTTGTAATCGTGTGAGATTGCGAGGTACAGCCGACATGTTGCACAAGATTTTTCCATTCGCTCTCACACGATTACAGCAACAAAGAAAAATCGGCATTGGAAAGATCTGGCAATGTAAATGCGGACATATAAGAAACTGGAAAGAAGGTAAAAGAGAACGCGAACACACTGAAAAACTCGTACGACTTCTGTGGATCAAACGGTTTTGTCCTTTACTCCCTTTACCCAGGAACAGAAGATCGGCATTGGAAGAATCGTTCAATCTAAATGCAGACTAACCTGAACATAATAGCCGTGTTTTTTTTGCAAGTCCATATGGATTTGTCGAAAAAAACGACATCGGGACTAATAGTTTTACACGTAAATACAACAACAACTTAAATCCATATAGACTTAGCTAAGTCCAGATAATTATCGGGACTTACGTACTATAAGTAAGAAGTTCCTAAGTCCCGATGTCGTTTTTTTCGACAAATCCATATGGACTTGCAAAAAAACACGCCTAATATCTGTATATAGAAAGCTGGAACTGGAACTTTAGCTGTAACAGCTGGCAAAAAGTATCGTACGTGCTTTTTCTTTAAGTGCACCTGTACATTTTATCTACAGCCTTTTGTATATTTTAAAGAAAAAAAAAATCAACAAAATGGAGTTGTACAGGCTTAGTTGTTCGTATTTTTTAATTCTGAAACATTTGACAGCTAGTCCGGCTGCAGTTCCAGTTGCAGCTCATTCTCCATTGTGTTCAGGCAGTAACTCGATCCTCTATATCTATTAAATATTTTCAACCTAAATGCGACTAGATAAATATAATTTCAAAAACCTTTTAATAAAAATATTTGATTTTGTATGTTGTAATATTATTGTTAAAAACTAGTTTATCCTTTAAACAAATAATCGTTTCCACCATTCACCAACAAAAGAACCAGATATATTTATCTTTGAGAGCAAAAAAGCACTTAAACCATTTTTATTGCATTCTAATCAACAAACATAAAGCAACAATATTTTTGCAACCTTCAAAAGTGTAGCTTTTTTTTCTTCAAATAACTGAGTACTAGGTATAGTATAGGTGGAAGTTCGTTGAAACAAGTTTTTGTACTCGTACTGATAGATACATAATTCTATCAACAACGGACTTTCAAAGTTTTGGCAAATAGTTGGGGGCGCTATTTGGGAACGTGAATTATTCCGATTGAGAAACATCAAAAGTTTGATTTATTTGTTTAAATGTGTTCAATATTTACATGTATGAAACGGTGTTCTATATGAAGGTTTTATCATCAGTTATGTAAGTTGTACTGAACTTAATAAAAATAGCGTATTGGCAAGGCCCTCACTAGTCAACTGATGAGTCCAAGTGAGATCGCCGGGACGAAACGCCAATTTTTATGGACTAAAGGCCGTTAAAAGCTAATTTGAATCAATGAAACGGTGTTCCATAATTTTTATTTTTGGTTCTATTTTGGTTATTACTTGAAATAAAGATCCCTTTATCACACAGATTTTGCCAATTTTTTCCAGATTTTAAATGAAGTTCAGAGGTCACAAGCATCAATTGTTTGAGTTTTTAATTAAAAAAAAAAATATACATAAGTATAAATCAGTCATGCGAACGAAAATATTTTAATATTTTTAGCATTTTATTTTTCGCATGGGAACTACAATAAAACTTAAGCTTAATTGAAATAGGACTAGTTCCTTTTAAAGAGTCTACTGTATAGGTTCCGCGAATTCATTGGGTACTTCTGCTGTTGCAAGAAATCTTCTTAAGTTCTGCAAATTGATAGACCCGTCCCTGTTTTATATTCGCATAAAAAACTAAGACTAATATTTATTCCAGAGCAATACTGGTTAGTTATTAAGGAATTTCGGAACTTTAGAATATGTACATATATGTTGAAAATATAAATTTGCCCTAGGTTCTTTTTTACTGACGACATTTTGTCTGACTGAGTGTATACCTCCAATGTCATTCTTATGTAATACCTAACAATTTGCAAACGCCTACACTTTGCCAATATATCAGGTATGGGTAGGCCTACTTCTGCTTTGTTCAGATTTATAAAAGAAATAAATACGGGAAGTATAATTTTATGTGAGAAAAATGACTATAGTTGACGTTTGAAAAACGTGAAAGTCCTATGAAATCATGTTATTTTGGATCTACAAGTACAAGTATGTCGTGAGGGAAAAAGTGATGTAACCATTTATCGCATACTAAATACATTGTGGTTATTTCTATGGATGTGTGGGACGATGATGGCCTCAGTTCAGTATCCAGGAAGATGAATAGTGCAAAACTATAAATCATGTAGCAAAAGACATTTAGTTAAGTTATTTGGACTGACATATACTACACCTTCACTGAGTACCATAGACATTGAATTGTATTCAATAAGCTATATAACCAAGATAAAAAAAAACATTTCTACTTGAATGGTTTTTTGTTTGCTTTTTATATTGGGAAATTCAAATTTGTCGTTGGAATTTTCAACCTATACCTACTGATTTCTTGAAGAAGTTAATGCCAGAAAGTTGAACCTTCAATTTTGTGAGGCTGGAGTCTTACTTTACTTACTTTACTTACTTTACTTACTTTACTTACTTTACTTACTTTACTTACTTTACTTACTTTACTTACTTTACTTACTTTACTTACTTTACTTACTTTACTTACTTTACTTACTTTACTTACTTTACTTACTTTACTTACTTTACTTACTTTACTTACTTTACTTACTTTACTTTCTTTACTTACTTTACTAACTTTACTTACTTTACTTACTTTACTTACTTTACTTACTTTACTTACTTTACTTACTTTACTTACTTTACTTACTTTACTTACTTTACTTACTTTACTTACTTTACTTACTTTACTTACTTTACTTACTTTACTTACTTTACTTACTTTACTTACTTTACTTACTTTACTTACTTTACTTACTTTACTTACTTTACTTACTTTACTTACTTTACTTACTTTACTTACTTTACTTACTTTACTTACTTTACTTACTTTACTTACTTTACTTACTTTACTTACTTTACTTACTTTACTTACTTTACTTACTTTACTTACTTTACTTACTTTACTTACTTTACTTACTTTACTTACTTTACTTACTTTACTTACTTTACTTACTTTACTTACTTTACTTACTTTACTTACTTTACTTACTTTACTTACTTTACTTACTTTACTTACTTTACTTACTTTACTTACTTTACTTACTTTACTTACTTTACTTACTTTACTTACTTTACTTACTTTACTTACTTTACTTACTTTACTTACTTTACTTACTTTACTTACTTTACTTACTTTACTTACTTTACTTACTTTACTTACTTTACTTACTATACTTACTTTACATACTTTACTTACGTCGATTGTTTTGAGACGGCTATCAGCTATTGTCGTTATAAAGCAAATCCCCAAAGTTTTAATCAACTCTTTGAATATTTTAATTAAAAACGACCACGTTTAACGAAGTGAATAACTTAAATTTTTTTAATCTGGTATTTGACTTCCTAAAAAGGCCCCAATCAATTATAACAATATTGTCTTCCTTATAAGTCTACAATTCTTAATTATACAATTGGCACTTTACTTGTTCTGCAGATTTATTTTTTTTAGTACCAAAAACATGTTTAAATTTTCTCTATAATAACCTTTGTGTCGCATTCGAGTTATCCTCCCAAAGCAAAGTCCCAACCTACCTACGTTTCAATGTGTTAGCAAAGTCCAATCAACATTTTTAACGAACCTAAAACTATCTCAGATAACTTGACACGCGTGGGTATAGTTGCTAAATGTACTTTACAAGACAACAACGTTCCAATTTACTAGAAAAAGGTATTTTTTCTCGGTTAATGTGTATAGTCTGGATCGCTTAATTGAGGCCAACGTGTATAAACATTTTTCAAAGCTTTTCACTACAAATTGGTTTATACTTAAACCAAGGACCTGAAAATGAATTTGAACATTTTTTTTTACTGAAGAGCAGATACAGGACAGAAAGAATTTTCCGTGAAACGAAATATAAGAAGGCTGATTTGTTATATCTGAAGGCGGTCTATTAAAGAAAAGCGAAAATATTGGTTTTCAAGACAAAGTCCGCCATTTTGATACCCTCTATCTTCTACACTGTTGTTCTAGTATGGGAGAATACTCAAGCCCAAAGTAAGAGGCATTAAGATTTTTTTGCAATTTTCCTCTTTTATTTGTATGCAATATTCTCGAACACGGTCAACAAATGTTAATGCATTTCCAAAAAAAAACACCCATATCGAGATAATTAGTGTAACAGTAAATTTGGATATGCTATCAATCCTATTTATGCAAGGCTGAGTTTCCAGAGCTCTAACTTTGGACTGCAATATTGTATCAACTTCAAAAATTTATAAAAATGATGGAAATTTGTATTAAAATAGCAACAATTTACGAAAGCTTTTTAGAAAACGAGAGAAATACGAAAAACTATAAACAAAAAAAATTAAAACGACATTACCTCGAAAATATTTTCCATGTAGAAATAGAACTACAAACATGTACCTACATACATACATTTATTTTTTGTAATTTTATTCCAACTTTATTGATACCTACATTAAAAAATTGCAATTTCAATAAAAACAAATTTAAGCCCTCTATCCACCAGGGCCCTATTTCATAAAAATTAACAGATGACAATTTGTTAATTTACAACTTGACAATTGTCGAAATCTCTACCATAAATAATTTGACAATTTTCTAGAATTGTCGGAAAATACCTGACAGTTTTCAGCTTTTTGGTTCATAATATAATTGCCATGAAAATGAACAAGTATTTTTCGACAATTGTCAGGAATTTTCTAAAAAAAATTATACTGACAGTTCTTTTATGAGATGACATAACTGTGACATTTTAAATTTGAAAGAGTGCCTGCGTTCTGTAACTTCTAATATCGAGAAAATCGGTGAAGAATCGATGAAAATTCAGACAAAATGCATAGGTTTTGTTCCATTTTCATCTTTTTTTCGACTTGGGCACTGCATAAAATTATGTAGGCTATGAGCCATGACACACTTCTGGATCATAGAATAACAAAATTGTCACGACAAATGTTAAAATTGTCATGACAAATATGTCATTGTATTCTTATGACAAATTTGTCATCTGTCAATATTATATGAAATACAAATTTGTCGGACAAGTGTGACAAATTTGTAGAATTGTCACCTGACAATTTTTATGAATTAGGGCGCAGGTCTTTGAGCAATATTTTTGTGATTTGCAAGAAAACTTCAATATCAAACAAAAATATTTAAATTTTTAAGGAAATAATAACCTCAAACTGAGCGGTTTGTGTTGTGCCCAATCAGCCAGACAAAATGGTTCAAATTGCTAACATTTTTCGAATCTATCGTTGTGAATTTTAATATGATGTAAAGCGTATAGATACAAACATCGCAATATGATTGTAAATATATAAGAGAAATAGACCCTACTCAAGCGACGCGGAGTTTATGCCTATAGCTCTTTGAATAATATTTCGCAACGTACCTACCTATACTTCCCCTCTAGGTTCTACTAATCTTTAATACATACTACATAATTTGGCGTTTGAAGTATAATAATAAATTATTTCTTGTTTCCAGTCAAGCACAGCACAGCACACCCAAAACCTCGAAATAGAAAGTATATGTATTAGCAATTTTGTTTTTAATCCGGTTGTGCGTTACATTATTTATTAAAATGCCGCCGTCATTGTCTGACCGATGCAATCCAATTTGTTATACTCATGCCATTTCCATATTTACCGTAATATATTTTTTTTTATTATTATTATGCTCTTTCTTTGTTCTTTTTTTGTTAAGTTCAATCGGGTTACAATCGATAATAAATAAATCAATCGTTTGAAATGTCTTAACCTGAATTTTGCAAAAAAAAAAAATAAAAAAATTTGAACGAATATTTTGTAATCACCTGAACGGCAACGCGACGCACGGTGCGGCGCGGTTGTGGCGTCGCTTCGGTCGACATTATCATTGTTAAATTTTTAGTTTTTGTTACCGCAACATACCTATACAAATACATTCATGATGTGTACCTTATTTGGTAATAAAATAAAAATGAGTAAGACTTTTAAAGATTTTAACCTTTCAACCACCGGAATATGAATCATGACGGAGTTGTGACTAGCAAAGACTTAACAACAAATGCGACGCATCCAGGTCTGGTTTTGAATGCATAATGAGGATGTTTTTTGTATACCGGTATACGTTTAATTTTTTTTTGTAGAAAGTAGTTTTGATTTATAAGACAAAGGTCATAGCCTTAGATTTAGGGATGAGTCCCACTATTTTAACTTTCAAGTATTGGATAATATTTTCGTTCTTCAAATTATAAAGGGTGATTCAAATTAAATGTCGTAACACCATAAAGGAGTCGATTTGGATTTGGATGGTTTTAGAAAGCCAACGACACAAACAAAAATTTTGACAGTTACTTTGAACCAATAACTCAATTTTGTCAAAAAAAAATTTCAAAAATGTTTCGAAATCAATTGCGCGTCTATATTGGTGTTTTGGGAAATTAATGATATCTTGATAATCTTTGAAATAACTTGAAAATCGAAGCTACGATCAAGAAAGAATTTGTACTTTCGAGTTCTACATTTTTTTCACTTCGACCAAAGGAATCTTAAGAAAAATTTTTGAATTTTTGATGTGTAAGCTGGAAACATCTACTCCGGCGTGCGGTAGAGTGAAATAAAAACGTGGACGCGACGTTACGAGGTCACACTTTACGATGTAGCACGTTCCGTTTCGAAATTCTGCATATTAGAATATTGGGAACGTTCAGTGACAAAAATCTGAAGATCTAATTAGATCCCTTCAAGCAAATTAGTACGTTCGTGATCCGTGTACGTAGTCAATAACGTATGGACGACTTCGCACACGGATCCTCAAAACTGCGCTTGGGCAAATGTTGATGTTCACACATATTAACCGTGAGTCTCGGTACTGACAGAATTTTTTTAAAACCATTCATTAAAATAACTTGATTTAAGAGAAAAATAATGGAATTATATTTCTGGGTTAAAAAATGCTGAAATTTTAAAATAACTAAAGGGTCCTCCAAATAACTTCTTTTTTTTTGTTGAAAATGGCGCAAAACATCGAGTGTAGCTTCGGCTGTATGGGACGCAGCGCCATCCTGTTGAAACCAAATGTTGCCAATATCCTCCTGTTCAATTTTTGTGAACAAAAATTCGTTCAACATGGCCCGATAACTATCGCCATTGACTGTAACGGCCACTCCTTCACATTTTCGAAAAATGGCCCAATTATGCCTCTGGCCCAAAATCCGCACCAAACAGTGACTAGTTTTGGGTGTATCGCCTTTTCAATGTATGCGTGCGGGTTTTCTGTGCCCCAAATGCGACAATTTTGCTTGTTTACTACCCGCCAAGATCAAAATGAGCTTCATCTGAAAAGATGATTTTTTTGGCAAAATCGCAGGCCCACTTAGCGAAGCGTATACACAACCATATTCGTTCAGCGGAAGGATAAAACTAATTATCTGTCAGATCAGACATGAACTAAGTGTTACCATTCACGAAATAAGCACTAGTTGAAAAAAAAACGTTAGATGGCGGACCCTTTATTACGCGTGTTTTTTTATTGCAAGAACGAAGGAGATTGGATGAAAAAAAATGACGTCGGGGCTAGTCAATTTATATGTTATATGGAGCAACAACTAATCCCCTTTGGACTCAGTTAATAAGCGCAGATAATTCCCGGCGCTTTACCTAAGCACGAATAAAAATTGTATTACCGGCATGAACTATATTATACTTGTTACCGATAGTTTGTATGGAAACTCCTTTATCCCCCATGACCAACGACAATATTTATTATTCTGTCAACAGCGTGAAGAGGCAATTTAGTATTGTAAGACGATGTTCACATTCTACTGTATCCTGCGGTTTTTCTACGTCTCTGTGCTTTGGTCACTCCCACTTCAGGAAGGAAAGGCAGGATTTTTTAATTTTTTTAAAAATCAGTGGATTTTTTGACGTTTTCTTTTGTGACATCTGTTTTCTCTTTCTGTATCTTATCTTTGACACTTAAATCCTACAGAATCCATTTTTTTTTATTGGAACAGATTTATTTAAGAAGATTTATATTTTGTAAGTGAAAAATTTCTAATTATTCCTTCAAAAAGCACAGATTTTTGTTTTGTTTTAACGACTGCTGAACGTCAAAGTAGGTCGGATGTGTTGAAATTAGTTTGTGTCTGAAAAAAACAAGTTGGATTAACGTCAAAAAAAAAAATTGGAGGAGTCAGCCAATGTGAATATCATCTAAGGATGTTGGCTATACTTTGAGCTCATTGCCGGCTATTGTCAGAGCATTGACAGATCTGTCAATATTGTAAGATCTTTCAATCGTCTGCACTTAGCCTTATGTCTGTAATATTACACTGAAATAAACGCCTGGCATTTACCACTCCATGCTTGATGACCTGTAAAAGTCGGGAAATCGGTCAGACATAGAACATGAAATTCAGTTTATTTTTGTGGTTCTTCTTAAAAATTATGAAAATACCAACAGAAAACCCAGAGGCCATTAAATAATTTAAATATTATGTGATTCCAGTGTATTCTCAGTATACCGCTATTGAATATAGTTAAGTATTACGAGTTCTTGACCTACTGCCGTTTAATAAATTTTGGAAAACGGAAATGACATAGGTATAGTAATTTTAAGGAAATCCAATTCGAGTCAGAGAACTAAATGACTAACTTTGGGTTTCTCTGATTCAATTGAATGTAGTTCACAATAATAATAATATATATACGGGATCATAGTGTCGTGATTCATTTAGTATTAAACAACAAAAATATATGACAAAGATTTCGTTGAAGTTGTGGACCTTCAAGGGCATTCATTTGATGATTTTTTTTTTACATATAATGATTTACATAAGACCACATGAATGGCAAAATTAAATGTATTTGAGTTATCTATATCTATAACTATGAAAACCAAAACGGAATTAATCCGGTTTAGATACATTTAAGATTTTTTTTTATGAAGACTGGCGAAACTCGTTTATTCCTTTTTTTTATCTCTTTTAAAATGTCACTAAAAATACTTTTTTTATTTTTTTGGGCGCACTCTCGAAAGTTACTCTCAGGTGGCTGTCCATTTAAGAGTAATACTTTAGAGATTTTAATATCGCGAGTTCTCTGGTAGAATTTTGAGAGTTAATATTAGCCTATCACATTTTACCAATATTAGCCAATATTTGCTTTAAGATTGTTTTCACACTTCCCACTAGTCCTGAATAGATAGACGATGTATAAGTAATTATTCCTCCCATTCAGCTGATAACCTTCGTTCCTACAGAACTTCAAATAAAAATTCACACATTCAAATACTTAAAATGTCAAGGCTGGGTGTGCGTGTCGACGCTGAATCTTTAAATGGATCAGATGGTTGTTTTTTTTTTATATTTCGGTAAACAACCTAATTTATTTACAACTCATATATTTAATTAAAGTAAATTGCTTACGGCAATATACCTATATGTATCCTCAAACGATGCGCCCATTTCTTCACTCAAAGAAAAATCGCAAGCTTAAATCTAGTATTATTATGGGCTTATTCGGGATATATGCGGGAGAGTCATTGAAAATTGGACCACTCGGGTTCGCACCACCACCGTAAGAAGCCGAGGCGGGCATTTGAACGATGTCATGTTCACATACATAATGGGATACATGGGCCTTTCAAATACAAAAAGAATTTTGTTAATTTTCTCCCCAAAACCTTTAACAGTATCTAAAAGTAAAACTAACCATTCCCTTCATGAACCATTTTGAGTCCTTCCTATGGGTTTTTCACGTGTCTCACGTTAGTTTTCACAAGCTTTTAAAAAATACATGATCTTCATTATGTAGCTGAACGAAACTTACTACTTAACAAAGTTTTTTTTCCGCACAGATAAAGCCCCGAGTATTGGTGCGGCTGGTCCCGCTTTCCTCTGTCATGACCTAACACACACATGAAAGCCCTTCTTTGAGAAGAGTCTTTATTGAATTAGCATTTATAATAATTTTTACTTGCAACTCATATTGATAGGTGCAAACAAAGAATTCCTTTCCTGGCCTACCGTATAACCGTTTACAAGCAAAATAAAGTCTAAGCAACAACAATACGACAATGAATATGTTGTGTATTGTATAGATAGTTATAATGATGTATATGTATGAATTATATCTCTGACGGCAAACAAAAAATTGACTCATTGGGACTCAGTAAAAGGCTGATTGGGTGGCGTTTGTGAAAGCCCATCCATTGAAGTATATATCTATATTTCTTTTTAATATTTAAACTATCCAGCTGAAGGAGATAAATTTGAATAAATTCTCCTTGTCTTGTTTTTTTTTTTTTAAGACAAGCACCACTACAACAACGCAACGTTTTTTGAATTTATTGAGAAACAACTTCAATTTGAATTGCATTTTGAATTTCAATTTTAGTTTGTTTGTTTGAATACTATTTTCAAGAATATTTCAGTTACATTATAATATGTTGATGTACATTAGGGTGTTCCTTATAAAGATGATATTATTGTTTAGTTTTGATCGACCCGCCCTTTAATATTTCTTCCAAATAAATAGAGAACAAAATCAATATTTTTATTTTTATATATGTATCAAAAATACGTATTTTTTTAAATAAAATATTGAATACAAATATGTACGTAACGTATGTATACATATATTTTTATATCAAAATTGTAGGAACCATAAATTATTGGGGCTTCGCTAAATTAATTCTACAATGTAGACTGACATAGCTTTCTTTAAACCTTTTCTTTGAAGATCCGACCAATAAAACTGAAGTTAAGACTCGCTTTAGCTGATCATACCGCCGGCGCACAGTGGCCCGTATTGACTTTTTTGGTTGCAAAAATCATATCTCTTAAATGAATAAAGATATCGCCAAAATTTTTTTTTGTTTTTCAAGGAAATTTCCAAGGCTATAAAGTTTGTGAATTTTAAGAAATAATATTTACAGGGTGTTTCAGAATCTGCTGCTGAAATAAGAAGTTTTTGTTAACATGGTTAACATAATTGGTATTTAATTCTAAAAAGGTCGAAAGTCAATTTATGAGGTAATTTAAGTGAAAAAGTTGGGAAAAAAGAAAACAAACCAATTTGAGTGAAACAGTGGGGGAAAAATCAGTTTTTGTTTTTTTTTTTTATTAATTGATTTTTCATTTTTTTTATTTTTTTTATAAGAGAGTAAATTTATAAAGTATTTTATTGATAGATTAGAATTCAAAAAGTAGAAAAACTAAATAAAAGGAACAAAAATTTACATACAAACATCAAATTTCTTGGAAACTATCATCTAAGTCCGAGGTAATGCGTAATAAACTTATAATTTCCGGTGAGTATTGCGCTTTCAGATCTTTAAGGTAGAAGTAAGTGGATCGGATGAGACTGCTAGCATGTTAAATAGGTCTTCATTCTGTCGAATTTTTGAAACTTTGCACGTATTTTGATATCTGTATTTCTTGTAGTCTTTATTTTTGGACTCCTAGGCTTCTTCTCCAAGTGGTAGTGATTGGTATTCGATGATATTTTGACTATGAACCAAAATTTTATGAAGAGTAGGTGTGAGTTGATTTTCAGGGTACTTTTGTTTCAATAACTCTGCGGTTTTTTTTGGTGTAATCTCCAAATTTAACTGTATTCACTACTTCCCTGCTATTCAAAACATTAAGTATTATTTTGATGATCCTGGTTATAACCTCTTTATTGACTCCAGTTATTCGAGCGGTTGCCTCAGATTGTTCAAAAATCTCCTTGAAGTGTTTCCATCATTGCTATTTCCAAATCCTTGCTCTGATGGTTTATCTACATCAAGTCCAAGCTCATTTGTCCGGTTTTAATATGGAGAGATGAAGAAAGCGATTCCTCATTTTTGTTTATGAAAAATAATCTCGATCTTTGGGCTGCGATCCATTTTTTATCAATGCTGTAAAAAAAGAACTCTTCAAGAGTATTGTATATCCATTTTAAATAATTTTTCGTTATACAACTGCTCCTTCAAGTTTTCAATGATAATTTCATCCCAATGTTTCATCTTTGTATACCATAAAACTAAATACCTGTATTAAAAATATTCAATTTATGAGATCCTAATAAGGTAATCTGCTTTACCTATAAGCTTTTTAAAAAAAATTCTAATCCAGTTAAAAACTCTTATCCATCAAACTACCTGACAGTAATTAATCATACCCGAAATCAATAACATTCATACTTAATATTTTCCATGATTTTTTCCGCACCTGACAAAAAAAAAACCAGAAAAAATTACTGACTTCATTAAATCAAATCGCTCTAGCTCAGCTCTATTCAACTTTATGCAGCTGAGTTTTTGGTTTTATATGAAGAGATATATAGCTTAGGTTAGGTTAGGTGGGGTGATGATACGGCAAGCCGCATCATCTCACTCGGATCTACGTGGATCCATTGCGTTCCCCGGGGTAAAGGTATGTTGTGAAGGTGTATAGGGAGGGGAGTGAGTGGGACTTTTAGGTATGGGTATGGGGAGCCTCCCTGAACCATCCTGAATTCTGTATGAATTTCAGGATGCTATCCAGTGGCAAGGTTGAGATGTCGCACAGTTCATCGAAGAAGTATTCTCCGAGGTTAATTTTTCTGTTTCTGGCCAGGCTGGGGCATTCACAGAGAAAGTGATATGATCCCTCTTCCAACTCTTCATCATTACACCCTCTGCATAAGTCAGATGTGCTAATGCCCATTCTGCTCATATGGGTTCCCATTGCGTTGTGACCCGTTAGGATTCCAACAAGAAGGGATAGTTGAGGTCTGCTTAACTTGAGTAGATAATCTGTTTTTTTCTTAGAGATATTCGGCCAAACATTCCTTGAAACCCGGCAAGTGTCCAGTGATGACCACCTGTCGTTTGTGGCTTTGAGGAAGTTTTGGTGAATTCTATTCTTTTCTTGTTCCAGTGGCAGGAGTACCGATGATACGATTTGGCTTGGATCAAGAGATGACCCGTTTTTGACCAATTCATCTGCCATTTCGTTCCCATGTATATCACGGTGTCCTGCGACCCATTTTAGGGTAACTGTGTTTGTGGCGCTGAGTAATCTTAAGTTAATGCGACAACAATCCACCAGTTTTGACTTTGTGATGAATGAGGAAATAGCTTTAATCGCCGCCTGGCTGTCTATGAAGATATCAATATTTCTGTTAACTACTTCACAAGTGGCAAGATGTTTTGCGGCTTCGCTAACTGCTAGAACTTCTGCTTGGAAGACACTGCAGAAATCTGGAAGCTTTATTGGCCTATTTATGGGTGGGTTATCTGAGTAGATGCCTGACCCTACCCCCTCATTTGTCTTAGAACCGTCTGTGAAGACCGAAACATGGTTTTCATTTATCACCCGGTTTTCCTTCCAGAATTCCCTTGTTGGGATATCTGTTAGAGTCACTAGGCTGAAATCCATGTGCGGTGTGGTGTAGTCCGTCTGAATGTTATTGTCAGTGAATTTCATTATGTTCTTGTGACCGTAGTGGCCTCTTTTCCAATTGTTACACTGTATAAGTCTTAAAGAACTTTTGGCCGCCAGCTCTTTCGTAAATAAGTCGAGCGGGGCTAGTGAAAGGAAGGTTTCTAAGGCTGCGGTCGGTGTAGTTCTTATGGCACTAGTAGCACCAATACACGCAAGTCTTTGGATTTTAGTCATGATTTTCAGATTGGTTACTTTGTCTAGGGCTGGCCACCAGACCACGCATGCATACATCAGAATTGGCCTAATTATGGCTGTATACATCCAATGAATGGTTTTGGGGCTGGGACCCCAGCGTTTAAGAGATATATAAGGATTTGCTATATCCGTCGAGCTTGGCTGGATTATGTTGGAACCTTTTTTTTCTACTCAGTGTAAAGTCAAAAAAGCGTGCAAAAATGGGAGTTTCAAAAAACATTAAATTTAGCAGTTTCAAAAACATTTATCATTTTTTTTGTTTTCATTTCTGATTATAGCAATTAACACATATTTCAAGTAAAAATAACAAAAAAAAGTTTTACACATTTTCCCTATTTTTTACACTCAAAATTAAAAAAAAAATTTAAAACAATTGCTTTTTTGTAACCATAAAAATGTATCAACTTTAACTCGCTCTGCAAGTCAAACCATTCATATAAATGAAATTATTTTTTCGATTACTAGAGCTCCAAAAATTTGTCAATTCAAAAAAAGTAAAAGTTTTGCATTATAAACCCACCCGAAAAATGAATTTCGCAAGCACTTTTGCCTAAACGGGCCACTGTTCGGCGACGCTGACGTTTCGATTAATATTTTTTGGTGCAAAATCGATTTAAGTGCCTCTTCCATTACATTAATCGCTATATGACCATTTTTATAGAGGAGGATCAGCAATAGCTGTATAGCATGTTGTTTTTTTTTTTTTTTTTCAAAATATCGATTTTTTTCATCAACTTTTGCTTACTAGAAAACCACGCACTAACTTCAATACTGTCTTTATACAATAAGGTACCTACATAGTATTGAAAAAAATGTTTTGATTAACAACCAAGATAGTAAAATATTTTTTGCCCGTATCCGATGCTTCGAAGACTTAATACAGAGTGTAGCTTAACATTTTTACTACATTTAAAGACATTAACCTTCAAGATCCAACCATTAGAACTCTAGTTTTAAATCTAGGCGATTTGCCCGTTTCGTTGACTTAGGTGGGTGAAGCCCACAGTACAAAAATCTACGGTTATATATTGCGCAGGTTATCAGTCAGAAATTAAATATGGCGGCTCGAGTGCCCACGACAACTGCACAATGCACATGGCATTACAAGTTAAGAAACAATGTATCCCCCCATTTCCTCAGATGCACAGAAATGAACAAAAGTGAAAACGCTTATTATGTGTACTGTGGGTGAAGCCTGCTATTTTATCTTAATTTACAGAGTTTCACCTTGAAAATACGACAGCTAAAACATAAGTTATAAGTCTACCCGATTTTCCCGTGTCAATCGCTTCGCAGACTTCAATTTTAATATAGCTTGACATTTTACCTGTTTTTTAAGACCTCAACCTTACAGATCGGTTTATTAAAACCAAAGTTATTGGTTCCTAAAGACACGTACCATCGACTACTTTTGATTTGCATTTTTATTTTTACTCCCTGCAGACATAACACATTATATTCTTTTTACCGACATACATACATATCTCCGATTAGTTTGATATTTCTGTTGAATTTTTCTCTATTTTGTAAGAAATTGATTGTTATACACATAAACTCGATCACATTTTAAGTATGAAATTGTAAATAACTGTAGCCTGACATTTTTCTTTCAATTAAATGCCTTTATATTGATAATCCGACAATTAAAACCAAAGGGTTTAAGTGCACTGATCTGCTGATATCGAATGTTTTTAGGATTTTGCCATTCCCCACTAAAGTTTCTCCGTTGCCGATAAACCCACTTTCTTCCGACTTGTCTTGATTATTGTCTGATTTTTTAATTAGATAAAATTAACTATTGTGAGACTCGTGAAGCATGTACAGTAACTTATGTTATATCAAGTTAATTGCCTTTTACTTGCTAACTATAGCTTAACTAATTGCATGCATGCACCCATACTATAGAGTTATTAGGTGATTTTTTGAAAAGCAGTTATATGTATGTAAATATCTCCGTTTGACGGTATTTTGGAAATTTGAAGTTTTCACAACAATGGTAGTAATCTAATTTCATAGTATCACCTGTATGGTTTTTAGATTTGTAAAACCACCCCCTATAATAAAATTAATAAAAACCATTTATAACTCAAGAACGGCTGGACCGATTTTAATGATATCTGATTTTTTGGAAAAACTATTAAAATATCGGAAAAAGTTCACATTGTAGGGTGAAATGGGGACAAATTGAAAAGACGTTTCCGATTGAAAAAACTGCCTGCGTTTAAAAAGGTTATTCTAATAAAATAACTTCAAGAATATTTTTTCTAATTTAGCTATTTGTAGGGTGAAATGGTGTAAAAGTTAGAAGAAATGCCCAATTATTTATGTGCTGTCTGGAGTTCCTCAAGGTAGTCATATTGGACCGCTTTATTCTTACTTTTTATTAATGACATTGGCATTGAAATTCCTTAATCGAATATATTTCGTCTTTGCCGATGATTTTAAGCTTTTCTATGGATACACGACTCCAAGTGGACACTTATTTCTACAAAATGATATTGACAGAGCCTCCAAATGGTGCATTTCAAATGGAATGGATCTCAATATAAATAAATGCAAAGTGATGACATACTCTAGAAAGAGAAAACCCTTTTTATCTTCTTACTTCATTGACGAAAGCCTAGTTGATCGTGTAGATTCATTCAACGACTTAGGAGTTTTGTTTGACGTCAAACTTTCCTTTAACTCCCACATCGACGTTATAATAAGCAAGGCTAGAAGCCGCCTTGGACTAATTAAGCGGTTTTCTAAGGAATTTAATGATCGTTGAATTTTTGAACAACAACAATTGACGGAATAAAGAATGGTCAAGTCTAATAAACTGACATTCTGGTATGAATAGTACAATAAATAATAATAAGAATTTAATGATCCTCATATTTCAATAATCCTCTATTGTGCACTGGTCCGTCCTATACTGGAATATTGTAGCTGTGTATGGTGTCCTGCATATACAGTTTCCATAAATAAATTGGAAAATATACAAAAACAGTTTTTATTATTCGTCCTTCGTCATCTGCCATGGAACCCAAATGAACATCTTCCACCTTATGAACATCGTTGGAACTTACTTAGTCTATCAACGCTTAAGAAAAGAAGAGAAGTTAATAATTGCCTTTTTCTCATTCAACTTTTATCTGGATCAATTAATTCTGCCCACATCCTGAGTATGCTGAATATAAACTCTCGATCTATATCAACCCGCGATCCTGATTTTTTTTTATACATCGTTTGCTACATCTAATTATGGTTTAAATGAACCTGTTAATGTAATATGTAAGCATTTTAACTGTTTTTATAATATCATTGATTTTAATTTGTCTAAAGATTGTTTTAAAAATAAATTATTGTCTTCTTAACGAATTTCAAATTGTATTTTATCTTGTGTTTCTTTTTTTATTATTGTAAATTACTTTGATTGCAATGTATCTACTTAATTTTTTTCTTATTTATTTTGTTATTATTCATTAATGTACAGCTATACCTAAACAACTTAGACATAAGTCTGCAGATGTTCAAATAAATAAATCAAATAAATCAAATTGTCCGATTTCAAAAATTCTTTGGTATTTGAAATGTCATCTTTAGTGGATGGATTTTTTACAAGAAATTGATATTTATAGGGTCAAGTGGAGTAAAAACAAGAAAGAGATATCCGATTTTTAAAATTCTGCTTGTGTCGGAAAGATAACTTTTTAAAAATTTGAAATTTATAGTATAAACACAAAAAAAGGGTTTCTGATTACAAAAATTCTTTCTGTGTTGGGAAAATAATAAAGGTTGGACTTAGATGATCATACTCTTACAAGTTTCGCCATTCATAACGTGAAGCCAAAAAGAAGTATTGAATTACAAAAACTAGCTTAAATATTTATCTGTATTTTCTTTTGTCATTTGTATGCGAAGCTTAGGTTTGTCTACCCGTGCGAAGCCGGACATGTCAGCTAGTAATAAATAGTGCAAAAAAAGATCTCTCGCTATGGATTTTTTTTTAAGAATATTTTGGAATATGCAAAACTTTCTTCAATTTTGAATAGGTCTCTATATTTATTAAAAAAAGCAACAATCTATCCCTTCCCGTTTAAAATATACCTTTTTAACCTTTATCAATAAAACCCTATTTTACCCTACTTGTAATAGGAATTTCAAAAATGCTCAATTTGTAATTATAAAAAATGTCATCACATTTATTATAACTTACAGAAAAAGCTGTGCAATGATGAGTCAGTGAGTTACCGGTTCTTTTATAATATTAGAAATATGATAGAGGGATAGAAAGCAATTATAGGCCACGTAGAAAGGAAATAATTTGATAGATTCGAAGAAACGTGGAAAATTTTGGCATTTTACCAAGTAACCAATTGATTTTGTCTCAAAATATGAACAAAATTTTGTAACAATTCTTTCACTGACGTTTATTTTATTTGAGAATTTAAAAAAAAAAATACAAAAACTATATATTTTCGACCGTGACAGGACTCGAACCTGCAATCTTCGGATTCGAAGTCCGACGCCTTATCCATTAGGCCACACGGTCTATATAAATCAGTTATCATACTTTCCGATATAAGTTATATGAGTTACGTAAGTACAGCACAATAATCAAAATAAGGGTGTGTTAAGAAACATTTCAGTTTTCCAAATAAAACCACCCTTCACCAACAACAGTTGAAACATTATAAAACGTTAATATTTCACCACCGTCCAAACTCTAAATATATTATATCTACCATACTATTTGCAGGAGTAAGTTCAGTTATTTGTGCGCATATGTTTGAGTATATGGGTATATAACCCACCATCACCATAAGTTTTTCCATAGTTTTAAACAATTATTATAAATCAAATTATAAATGTAGGTACTACATAGTTATGTATATAGTATAGTACATGCACTCTGGCGCTGAAAATAATTGGTTCATTCCATAATGCAAACGTTACTACTCATGATTTGCATGTGAAAAAGTAGCAAATGGTGACATAATTTTTAAGCAAGCAACAAAATAATCAACTGAGGTGCCCAACTGAGTTGCACTTGTTTGCCCTTATCGCTGATATAAAACATATACACTCTTTGGGTTCTAAATAATATCTATAGTGGCAATGTCAATCGAAATCAATAGGGGTGCCTGCTTTAAGGGGGTTTTCCTGCTGATTCAGGGTTTTGGTTAGGGAAATATCTAAAGGCTCATTTTCTCTCACAAAAATCTTTATATAAATGTACTACATACACATATTAAAGACCTAAGCAAAATTCTCAGAATAAGGGTTTTCCAATAAGAGAAAAATGGCATTTTTTGAGTTAAATGATCGGATGTTTATTTCATTATAAAGAAGAAGGTATGCCGTTAATAATGGAACACAACATCAGCCAAATGGCCGCCACGACCACGCTTACAGGACCATATCCTTTTCATGAAATTTTCCATAACCAAATCGCAAAGTGGCTGCCCTATGTCCTCGATAGCCTCACGAATTCCATCTTTGAGGTCTTGAATCGACGCTGGGCTGTTGGCGTAGACCTTATCTTTCACGTGGCCCCAAAGGAAGAAGTCGCAAGGTGTTAAATCACAAGATCTCGGTGGCCAATTGTGATCACCTCTTCGAGAGATAACACGGTCCGGAAACTTTTCCCGTAAAAGATCGATGGTTTCATTGCTTGTGTGGCACGTAGCGCCGTCTTGTTGAAAGTAAGCGTTGTCCAGATCAATACCATCCAATTCCGGCCATAAAAAATCATTAATCATCTCTCGATAGCGCAATCCATATTGACCGTAACCGTTGCTCCAGCCTCATTTTCGAAAAAGTAAGGTCCAATGACCCCGCCGGACCATAAACCGCACCAAACAGTCACGCGTTGAGGATGGAGAGGCTTTTCAACAATAACTCTTGGGTTTTCCGAGCTTCAGATGCGACAGTTTCGCTTGTTGACGTAGCCTCCGAGGTGGAAATGGGCCTCATCAGTCAAGATGATTTTTGGATGAAATTCCGGATCATTTTCATGCATTTCAAGGACCCAATCAGCAAAGACACGACGTTGTTGATGATCAGCCGGCTTGAGTTCTTGTGTTAACTGAACTTTATAAGCCTTAAGACCCAAGTCTTTATGCAAAATACGGTGTAATGACGTTTGTGGAAAACCTAATTCCAAAGAACGACGAGGAATGGACAAACCTGGGTTTTCTTCAACACTTTGGGCTACAACAGCAATATTCTCAATTGTTCTTGAGCGAAGTGCACGGGTTTTATTCTTCACATCACTAACTTGTCCCAACAGCTCGAATTTGTCCACCAATTTCTGTATTGCGGTCCGAAAAGGTGCTTCACGACGACCCAAAAATGTTTTAGTTTTACGAATCGTCTCTGCCAAATATTCACTATTTTTATAGTGAATTTTAATAATTTCAATGCGTTGTTGAAGCGTGTATCGTTCCATTTTTATTAATGGCGTAGTTTCTACTTGTCAAATGTCAAAAAATGACAGCTTCAAAAGTGACAGCTACCGAAATAGCGGGCTATTCAAAATAACACCTCTTATTGGAAAACCCGTACAATCGTTCATCATATTTTGAATTATAATGTGTGGCTATATAAAATGGCAACACTCTGTTACTTGTGACAATAAATTTGACAGATGATTTGTGATCAGTAAGTTTTGCCATATCCCCGCATGAAAGAACTTACTCTAGTATAACGCTAGCAAAATGTAGTCGCCGATATACGACCCCAGCTCCTCGAAAAAAGTTTAGTCGAAAATTTGATTGAACTTTCAAGCCAGTCACGAGGCCGCGCGGCCGGTGCCTATATTCCCATAATCATTTTTAAACATTATTGGCAATAAATTAACAATAGGCGTGTTTTGCTGAGCTCCTTAATGTGAACATTAAGAAATTCTTCACATTAAGCCGAAATGTCACATGCAAATTCTACCAACAACAAGTTAACAGCACATTTAGTTTTCAGTCACTATATGGCTTAATGTGGAATATTGCGGAATTGATCCAGTAACTAGCTCAACAAAAGCCGTGTTTTTTTGCAAGCCCGGGGAGATTTGGTTGAAAAAAACGACATCAGGGATTAGCGACGCCATTACAGAAACAAAATGAAGTTTCCATACAAACTATCGATATCAAGTATACAAATCACGCCGGTAACACAGTTTTTCTCCGTGCTTAAGTTAAGCCCCGAGAATTCTCCGCGCTTAACTTAGCCCGAAGGTGCTTAGTTGTTGTTGCATTTAACATGTAAATTGCAGGACAGGACGTCGGTTTTTTCTATCGATTTCCTCAGGGCTTGTAAAAAAACACAGCTAAACACACCTAATAGCCGCATTTTATTATCGCCATGAAAATAAAACAATACGGATCTTAGTGACAACAGTGTTGTACACCTATCTCTTTTTTCCTTACGTTTGTTTATTTTTCATTTATTCGTTGTCTTTTTTCTTTAAACTACAATTCACACTACCTTACCGTGAGAAGCCATCTATCCGCAAGAATTTCATTTTAAAGCTGTAGGTATACCTTTCTTTAAATAAAAAAAAACTTCAATTTTTTTTACAAATCGATAAGATTACCTTAACTGAAAATCTAAAACTCAGCTAACATGAAATGTTCCGTGTTGTTTTTATGGGTTATTAATTATAATTCATGAATGAATCTGTGGTCTTTTGGAGCATGAAATTCTTTTTCTCACATCATATTCGTACACATTCTTTTTCTACAACAACACGAATCTGTTGCTTAATTCGCGAACAACATGAAATGAAATAGGTATTTATTTGGATTTAAATCAGTACCTAAATATACGATTATGTCTGTAGGATATGGTTTATTTGAGCTTTGCATGTCGGCGAAGATCGTGAAAAATGTATTTCATTGTTCTTATTGGGTTTTGTTTTTTGTAGGTGTTTTAATTCTTTCGAAAATGATTGTTTAGTTCATTAATTCGTAAGAAAGATTTGACGACAGTTGGATTAAGGAAAAATGTAATGGTAGGTACATATATGAGCGATCAAAGTTGAATGTAATAATAGTATGAGAGCAGGTGTGATAGGTTGAATAGTCTGCCTGGAGTTCGTAATTAGTAAGTATAAGGGTTGATTATCCGAAAGTTGGCGCCAACATAAACCAACTTAAAGACGCTTTCGGAACTGTCAAATGAAGTAGTCACCCTTAAAGTGAACGAAATGTAACAATCCGCAATTATGAGCGCATCATATTGTTTCCTATAGGTACTCGCTTGTTTTCGTAAAATTCTCTGACCGGCTAAGCTAAAGGGTGTTTTTTTTAGACGTGTGGTTTTCAAGAAGAAATAAAACGCATTTAATTTAATGTTATGGCCAAGAATTAAGCTTCATTATAAAGATATGGGTTTGCTATAATGTTTTAAAAATTATTTCGGGCAGGTGGACGCTGCGGCTGGCTCGAATAAATTCAAGCCGAGAAGCCCAATTTTCGATCACTTTTTGCAGCAATTGGGGCCGTATGTCAGCAATAACGAGCCCAATATTCTCTTCCAAGGCGTCAATCGTCTCCGGCTTATCTGGGTAGACAAGCGACTTCACATAACCCCACAAAAAATAGTCCAGTGGTGTTAAATCGCACGATCTTGGAGGCCACGCCACAGGCCCACGATGCGAGATAATGCGCTCACCAAAAGTTTCCTTCAATAAATTGATTGTTTCGTTGGCTGTATGGCATGGAGCTCCGTCTTGTTGGAACCAAAGGTCGTCCATATCAACATCCTCCAATTGAGGCACGAAAAAGTCATTAATTATGGCTCTATATAGCGTTCCCCATTGACTGTAACATTACTAACGGCTTCATTTTTAAAGAAATATGGACCAATGAACCGAACCATTATTTTGGTAATAAATTTGCACGATTTGCAAACGTTGTTCAGGAGTAAAACTATTCGTAATAAAATGGCAAACCAAACTGAGCATAAATCAAGTGACAGCTGTCAAAAAGACCAACTCCGAAAAAAGTATTGCCAGATTGAAAACCACCCTTTATAATTGATAATAATTTTTGGAAAGTGGGTGGATGCCACACCCCTTGAATGGAAAATCTCAAGTTTAGAATTTCATCATTCACAACAATTGAAAGTGCTCCATATAATTGACAACAATTCTGAGAAAGTGGGTGGATAACACTTCCCCTAAGTAAAATTATTCTACGGTATCACGAAGTGCTTCATAATTTCGAGGACCTGATGGTCAGTTACGATTTTAACAATTTTCGAAGTCCTGAATCTCAAGACGCACTAATGCTAGGAAGTTTAAATTTGTTTAGGCTCCTGTGCCTGGCTAGCTTAGTAAATATTGTAAATTTAAAGCTTCAGACTTATTCATTAATACTGAAGTTAAAGGGACCTCAAAAATCATCCGAGCTTATTCCTTTTGATTCTTAGGCATTTTGGCACTTCCTCGTAATTGTACCGCTTTTTAAGTTTAATTGAAAATTAACAAATTGAAGACAAATATGTCAGTTATGTATAGTTTAACATGGACCCTATTGCACCAACAACTTATAACTTAGCAAATATCATGAATCTTGCCATAATTTCTCCGGACATAATGTGCTTGGATCGTGTGTCCGACTCATGATATTTATGCTTAGTGATTAGTGATAAGTTGTTGGTGCAATAGGGCCCAGGTCTTTTATATCATTTGTTTGATTGTAAAAGTTTTAAACTTACAATTTTTTAATTAATCCAAACTTCCAAGAATGCTTTCATCGAACAATTTATTATTTTTTGATGAAATCAATCAATCACAAACAAATATGTATATATGTATATTTACATTACATAGCTACAGTTATTTTCAAACAGTAAGCTTGAGAGGATTACTTTAAATCCAAACAAAGAACCAGTTAGCACCTATCTATAATCTTTAAATCTTTTATAACACGAAGACAAATGTATATTTTATTTAAATGTCAAACGGTCAACATCGCATTATTTTCAGAAGCAATCTCTTTTCGGACACATTTGAGATGGTTTTTATTGTTATGTATAATTTAAAAAAAATTCTGTTGGCAAACACATAATAGAATGGTGACAGTTGTGTCATTCGATGTGTATTTTATATTAAAGTACCATCATCCAAAATCGCTGATGTGAGATTTGAACAAACTAGTATTTTCTATTGCACTGAATTTTGTTGGAGGGTTATGTACCCTCTACTAAATCAGAACTAACCGATAAAACAACATAGGTACCATTATGTTAACCCCCGAATAAAATATGGGATTTTCAAGCAACAATCGCAAAAGTCTGAAAAATCCTTATTCCATTATTCTTTTTCTCACTTACATACATAACGAATGTACTGTACGCCCACACAGACTACTGTGCCAGTGCCGTCGAACATAATATTAAAGTAATAATGTTTTAAAAAGCGTAGTGGAAACTAAATTTGCCCACGAGAAGATTAATTTGGGGTGTACAAATTAAAAATTCACTAGCTGGCGATTTAAAAATTATTTTTAAAAAGCAATAAATATTTATAAAAGAATATGATACAATTCATCAAAGCATAATTATATTATTTTAACACATCAAATAAAGAAAACTATTAAAGGCAAATATGGAAAAGTCGTAAAACAAAAGCATTCTTAGCCCCATTTTCTTAGATCTTCTTCTATATCAGAACCAGCTACATATACATATATCTATATCTCGTCAAAGCTATATGTAGATCAAAAAGCATGCGTTAACCTTGTGCTAGATTTGTATACTTGTTTTAATTTCTCATACCTATGTAAGTTTTTCTAACCATCATCAGACCGAGGGTTCTAAGATTGCAAAATGTACCTCAAATAAACCCTCTGAAAGGTTAACATCTGAGATAGATGTGGTTACATATATTTTTTTATATTCATGAGTATGTCTTAGACATACACTATAGGTATCTATATAGGTTTTGGTATCTAAAGCTTACAAACCAGTTGTTTGAAATTCCTCTTTAGCATTTATGCGATGAGAAACTATTATAAAGTGGTACTAGATACAACACCTTCAGCTTCGTAGCAATTCATATGAAGCTACGCTTCGTGAGATTCACTCTCAAGCTTGGCATTAACGAAAGTGAAAGAGGAAATATGGGGTTAGGAGGTTAGTGTATCTTCGGGTCACTATCAAGCATTGTTTGGTTTGAATTATAAACAAAAAAATACTTGTTTGTATTTAAAAAAAAATTTGTTTGTTGTAGTTACTACTGAGAAAAACTTTTTGGTCAAACTGGCCAAAATGATTGAATACTTTGAATGCTAAAAGTATCGAATCTGCATGAAAGTATTCAATTACATTTTGCAAATATAAAGCCCCAAATTCAAAATGTATTAATATTCAATCCAAATACAACTGGTTGGTCAATCTACTAACCGTTTGTTTGCTGTAGGTTTAATTAATTTATTCAAACCAGATCGAAATAGTCGTCCGGCTTCGAGTTTATTCCATGAAATAGGTTTCACCCAACCCCGATAGCTGGATTACCTTGAGACAACAACGGTAACCAGATTTAAACTATAAAGACATGTGTGCTTAGAAAGATACAAAAATATATAGCCATTATACACTCTACCTCAGTTGATTAAGGACAGGAAATCTTACTTCTTACTATTTTATTAATAGTCTAGCAGTCGTATTTATTAGATTTTTTTAAAACACGCTTAGACAGTTGTCCAGTTAGTCATTGGCTAAATGCTTTGGCCATCTCCCTATTTATAAACGGATTCCAAGAGTTGTCTAACTATCCAGGGTTGTTATCGAAATACGTCTATTCTCTGTCATATCTGTAATATGTCAATCTGGAATGAACTAATGGTCGCGTTCGGGCAACTATCCAAAGCTATCCGGATAGGTTTGGGTTGTTGTAATCCCTTGTTGAAAAACATCTGATGTCAGCTGATGCAACAACAACTCAAGCAATCTGAACATTTTTGGGATAGGTGGATAGCCTATCGGATATTTGCCCGAACGTGCCCAATGAATTTGAGTGAACTTTGTAAAACAGCTATTTCAACTATTATACAAACATTGTCAATTCAAATATCCACATTTAAGTGATCATTGGCCAACAATAAAAAATGCAAAATCAATTCAAGAGAAAAAGGTCTGAGAATTGGGATAACCATGATAAAAGGTAATCAAAATTATTTAAAAACATTGTCACACAGGTTTTGAACTTTTCTTTTTATTAAGACTCTTCTGCAACAACTAATAGAGGAAAAAGTTTCAGTAATTGAAAATACAAAATACGGACACAAATGCATATACCTATTTGGAACGTAATTCTTGTTCCCAGAGAGTCATCGGATTAAACTGGCGTTTAATCCATATATTTGAATGAATATGTGAATATTCCTTGAATATGTGATGCAGAGTGTATGAACTAGATGGCTTTTATATTTCTAAGATATTTGCATATACCTACATATACACATATATACCTCTATTTAAGCCTATACATTCTCTATATATACATGTAATTCATTACATTATAAGAATCTAAAAATATTATATGTGAAAATGACACAGAGTCAATTATCCTACCTTTACGTTTTACTTTCGAAAAGTTGGCAGAAAATAAATCCACTTTGTCAAGTTTGAAATTAGTGTATATGATGCATTTCAATCTTTTTTAAACAAAGGTTTAATCTTTTACATAAGGATTATATAGACCGCTTATAAATGGTAAGCAATAGAATGCTTATCTAAATACCTTTATTATATCTGAATTTATTCAATAGGATAATTTGAGCTTACTTGATAACAATCATTCAAGTATATCAGATCAAAAGAAACAAGAAAAACAAACGTGACTTGGAATTCAATACATTAAAGTATCATGCCTAACTTCGACAGAAAGAAGAACAAAGTCGTATCAGAGTTGCTATCAGAGATAGTACGAACGATATGTCCAGACGTCCAGTGGTAGGTATTTAAAAATTAAGAAAAAACGTTCTTGGGCAATTTCCATGGGAATTGCAGTAGGTAGTAGTATATCGATTAAAGTTTGTAATTTGCAATTGTCAAGTAAAACAAATATCATATGCATGACTGGGTTTCACGTACCTCTTCCTATGGCTAAAACAGTGATTCAGCATAGAATGTAGGACGATAAGAGAAGAGTCTCGTTCTCGGAGACCACATACCATACCTTTATGGTTGTTTTCCAATGGCGCGTTCGCGTTAGTGATGCGTTCGTACGACAAGCATTACAAAAGCGTAGATATGACAGATGACTAGACTATAATGTCGTTTTCGAGTGGACGTTCGGAGCTACTCCTTTTTCACTCCTTTTACTCCAAATTTCCCAGTTTCGATAGGAATGGAACAGTTCCGAAATCCAAACGAAAACGGCTTAAGAGAATCAGCTGCTTAAAAACAATTGTAGTGTAACTCTGCAAATCAAATGTGAATAATTTGTGAAGGATTCTTAATTTAAAATTAACAACAATAATCTATTTCTGACAGAAGAAATAGTTGCTAATACTATGTTTCCACCGATCACTTAACCGAGATTTGATAAGATTTGCCAAAATCTTCTTCAAATCTGGAAGATTTACCATACAAATTTATTTCGTAAATCTAGAAGATTTCAAATAAATCTTTTTTAATCTTATTTATTTATTTATTATTCAAATCTACGATTTTACATCAACAGACTTTGCTTAAAATACTAATTTTAAATAACCTTAACTTAACATAACTTATTACCTACTGTATTATTTTAATTACCTGATGTATGAAATTATATTATACATAATAGCTTTTGAAAATATTGTTTCGGAAAATTGCTGAAAAACTATTATTATCAAATCAAACAGCAACATAGATTGTTGTATTTAAATAAAACTATTATTTATCAATTTTAAATATTGTCTGGATTTTCATTTATCTGGACTTTATAAATTTTAAATTTACATATATACAAAATTAACCAAAATGTTATAATGAATTTTGAATAAGATATATTACATTTGTTTTAAATTCATATCTAGTTAAAAAAAAAATCAAGATCATCATAGTACATATTAAACAGCCTACAACAATGAGATATTGGCTCACGCTGTCCATAATTTGTAGTATGAGGTATTTCAAAAATAAATTGCCTCATTCGCAGTGTTCTACTTGGTGCATAAATATTTAATGAAGAAAGTAAATACCCACAATCAATTTCGTTACACAAAATGTCACGAACAATCAAAACACTAAAAACCCTACGCCTTGACTCAAGAGTTTGCATTCCCAGCAACATAGGGCAAATAGTTTTATAAGTCGAACAAACCAATTTATGTCGCGCTGAACGCATTCATTGGAAAATCCAACCCTTCTTGCTTCTTTTCCCAAACATGAAACTTTCTGTCTCACTTCAACTTCATACGAAAAAATGAAACAACATTTGCATTTTAAGAGGTACTGTCAAAGTTAATCTATTTTTTAATATTTTTGTGTGGTGGAAACACTACAAAGATTTATTTAATCTAAATTGAGATAAATCTTCGTTGGAAACAAAGTATAGAGCAGTCTTTGCAAAACAATTTTTATTCAATAACTACAAGATTATTTTAAAATAATTGAAAAGCTAATTATTTTCTTACCTCTTGTCTCTTGAAAACAAAGTCAATTTAATTTTGTCAACGGACACAAGATACTAACACAGAAAGAACTAACATAACTGTAGTGGAATTGTCAAAACGCACGCAGAAATTGATTTTTTCAAATTTTGCGTTGAGATCGCTTATTTTACTTTTTATTATATCGTAACACTACTGTCCAATGTGTCATTAACCGTGTTCCTTTCGAGGTGGCGAAGTACTCATTAGTAATTTGCTATCTATTTTGAATGGAACGCAAAAAATTGGTTTTCCTACAAATCTCATCTACTCGTCATGAGAGCGCGAGTAGTTGGTAGTACTAGATTATTGTTTGCATCTACTGATGAGTACCTACTTCGCAACCTCGAAAGGAACACGGCTATTGTTAACACTATACATAAATGGCTATGTCTGAACTTTCGAGTTGACAGCTTCGGAGACGACACTGTATTTTTGGACTGTTACCGATGGTCTCTCTGCTCCAATTGTACTGAGTAGAAAAGATTAAAAATTGAAAAATTACGTTTTTAAATTACCTGTACAAAAGACCTTAAAACCTTGATTCATCTCGATTAGACTACATTTTTAACAAGCTCTTCAAAAAAATGCTAAAAAAAAGTGAACAAAATTGTTGTTTCTTTAATTTTTTCTACCAGTGTATTTCGGAAAAAATGTTGGTATGGCGTATTAATTAAGCTACTTTCAAGTAGATACTCTTGTTTATATAGATTTATTAATAAAATCAGTATTGCCATTAACTTGAAATACATTAACTGCCAATTATTTTCTTTATGTGGATTTTAAACCAAAAATCTAAATCACTCTGATACCTAGGTGATAATTCGAAATCGTTGCAGATTTTTTCATGAAAATTCAAAAAAAAATCTATTGAATGCGAACAAGATTAGGTAGATAACCTAAAATATAGAATTTCTCCTACATATAGAATTTGATGGAATTACTCTACATATATCCGTTTAGCAAGTACGTGCCAAGGTGGAGAAATATCCCCATTCAAAGCCTGGTAACAGTTTGTTCGAAGTACCAAATCTAAAAATATTATTTGAAATCAAGATCGAGAGAAAAAATTACAAAAAGGGAGATCATATCTACAAATGCTCAAAACAAATATATCAGAATATTAAGAGCCATTATTATCTAGAAAAGCTATATGCAGATCGCATTGGACACAATTCTGAACGATGCCACTTGAATATAATAAGGAAATAAAAAGTTATTAATATTTTTATGCGCTCGGTACAATGTAAAAATACACGTTTTTAATAAGTGAATAAAATTCATAGAATGTATTAAATTTTAGATCTCCTATTTTACCTGTAGCTTATAGTGTTTTTTTTTAAGTTTTTAAAGAATATACATATCAACAATTGTCTAAACGAAGTTTATTTAAATTTTGGTATATGCATTTTTTAATTATAATGACAATAAGCTGGTGCAAAAAAACGTTAACTAACATATTATTCTCCATAACACGCTTTTCTTATAAATATTTTATGAATGTTGATAGTTGGAAAAAACCTTAAGTTTAAAATACATACTTTTTAATATACATATTTATGATTAAAACTATGATAAGTGCGTTTTTTTAGCCTTTAAGCGTAAACATTCCATAAAAACATTCTTCTACCGTTTGTTGTCATGTTATTGAATTGTTTGCACTAAATTCACGCATTATCTTCGAGGAGGATTGTGACAATAACTTTCTAGTACTTTCTTTTTAAATTCTTATATTTTCAATCAACTTTTTAATTTAGAAAATTTAAATTAAAACGTGTCTTGTATGTACCTACTTTGCTTTGTCACATCCCCAAATTCAAACATTAGAACTCACGAATTGACTCCAAAATAGAACGACATTGACTATTTAAAATTAATTTACCAATTCTATTCCATGGAATAGTAAATGACCAAAAACATTTGTTCGGATATTTCTTGAATTTAAATTCGGATAAATTCTTATCATACTCGTATATGTAGTTCATTCCTTCTCATTTTCGTTTAAAGCGCTATAGTATTCAGTGTTTCCACAACCACACAGGCGAACTTATTTATGTGGCCCTCTGAATGAACAAATGTGTCCTTTTGAAAATAAATGAGTCCTTTTGGAAATAAATTCATAAGACTTAAAAAAATACGAATTTAAGTAGGTAATACCTTAAGTTGACTAAAGTTTGTTTCATTAATTGGTTCCAGATGGTAAATATATTAAGATTTCTTATGTTCCATAAATGAGGTGCTACTAATCTTAAATCGCTTTGACAAAAATTGATAAAATAATTGGCTATGGCTCTCTAACCACTGCAACTAAATCAACTTTAATGGGCCGTGTTCATAGTTCTCTGACAAGTTCTAATTTTGTCTCTGCTAAGCTAAACTGGAGTTTATTTTATTCATAAAGAATTTAAACCCATGTTTAAACGATAAACTGGAGTCTAAAAATAAACACGGCAGAACGTCTGTATAAGTTGTTTTTTACACTCCCAAGTGTCATACAAAAACACGAATGAAAATAAAATTCGCAATTTCTAATTGGATTTCTAATGGACCGAGAGAGCTGGGTAATTTCCACCTCCTAAATCGAGTATCTTACTTCGTTTCTCATTCGCCGTACCAAAAGTTTTGGCACATTACGACAAATGTCAAACTAAAAGTGTTTTTTCGATTGGTAATCCGGGAGAACGATTTGATACGTGTGAACCCTTCTGGAACGATTCTGAAAACAAAATCAGAAGCAAATTTCTCTTCTTTTCAGAAGAAGAACTGTGATTTTGACCCCAATCGAAAAGGCCATTAGTAAACCCAGCACGTGAGGCGTGACATCAGGTAATATATCAACCTCCTAAATCAATTGATGTACTCTGTTTTTCGATCCACCGCCGCCGTACTAAAATTCTGGACGGTGCAAATTTTTGGGTTTCCACTGGAGCTAGAGGGCTGGCCATGACAGTAGGTAAGAACAAACTTTGACGTTTACAAATATTAACCATGAGTCAAACAAACAATACCATTCAACAGCTGTTTTTAGTCGGTTATGTCTAACAGCTATGTCTTACCTGAGTGTTAACTTTCGACTCCGGTTCTGTTAGACTCGAGTTTATAATATGACTATGAATATGAATATGACTTATTAGATGGGATATAGATACTTGGATTCAATTTCTGACTTTTTTCTTTCCAGTCCTATACGCTTACAACCAGATACTTATAAAATTGTTCATATGTCATTGTATGGTGATTATAGTTTTTTGTTTATACGGGGTATTTCTGTTGGGATAGAAAAACTTGCCCAATAAGTGTTTATTATACCAAGGGCCTTACGAGTATCCGACAAGTTTTCTTCGTCTACATTTTTTACTTTCCAGAGCCTTGACTTAAATTGGCAATGACTTGTCGTTTTTCCAGGCCTTGGCACTTATCTCTGAAAATTTTAACCATCGTTAAGAAATATAGTTTTAAAAAATCTCACCTATCGAGGGAATCAAATTAAAACGCATTTAGTCCTGAGTAAAAAGAAAATAACTGCAGCGGATTTATAGTCAGTTATTTCATGATTTCGATTCGATGTTTGATTTAAAACAAAATTTAGAATTAGTTCTGAGATTTTATAAAACAAGATAAGCTAGAAGTCGTGAAATTGTTTTTTTTTTGTACGGAATGATTAACCTACGCGAGACCTGTTTGAAAATAAATTTTCTTTTAATTTCGGAACTCAATGGCAGGAATCAATTAATAGTGGATATCCTTCACTTTTCAAGCTTGCTGCTATAGATATGTATGAAATGTATGTCCTTGAAAGGGAATGATCAACAAAATATATTATCGGTCATTTTTGTCCTTGGCCAATGGCCTCAGCAAAATGCTTGTAGCATAAAATGCCTACACCTACTTGTTTATATCTATATAGTATGCATATACTTGTTGTGATGTGTGGATGAAACAATTTATTTTCTGGAATTAAGATTTCACGGCTGATCCGATGCAGTTGGGGGGCTTGGTGGCCATTTACATTTTTCTCTATTTATCTTTAATTGCAGTATATGTAGGTACTTCTACTTCGTTCCTTAATTGTTGTTGTCTTTCGCATTTCTATAAACAAACAAGTTTCTGAAATAATGCAAAAGGGTGCTGCAACGTGCAGGTTTGGATGGTTAGCTCATCAGGCTCATGGTCAAACTTACCACATACCATCAGAGTATAGGTACCTACGTACATATACCTATATACTATATGTTTTCTTGTGCTTAAAATACCTTCCTTTGTATGTGCTTAATTGAAATAAATTGTTATGTGTTAAATCTTGTACATTGATTAATTTTTTTTCCCCCTTTTTTATTTACAGAGTGGTTTTCTTAAACAACTAGAGGAATTCCTTTTAGCCGTGGGAGATGTCTGCCATAAGACATCGCCCTCTGGCTCCGCCAGGGAATGGCGACAGTGATGACAATTTTACAGACGATGAGAGTACACCTTTAACACAAGATATTTATGGTGGAAGGTATGTATAATAAAGCTGCGATATATATTAATAATCAGAAAAAAAATTTGATAAATGATAGTAATAACTATCCCTATATAGAAGTAAATGAGGCTGAGGACCAATGTTGTTCACAGTTTGTACAAAAAAAGGACTGACTATGCGGCCTCGCAGGGCCAGGCTTTATACCGGTGGACATTCTTCGGCCACCCCTAGTTTTTTTTTGTCCAGCCGCGGGAAGCGCTTTAATTATTTCGTTCTTTAAACGACGAAAAACTGTCAAAACTAGCATTTATCTAGTCCCGTAGACACTGTTCTAATCATTTTAGAATTTAATCTGACGACTCATTATCGAGACTAAAATTGTATGTAAATTATAGCCAAGTAATACGTTCCACATTTGTGTGGTTCGGCTAAAAAAACAAGTACTTGACAGTACTACCAAAGTTGCGCTCCAGGGAACCTAAACTGAATATTTATTACGGTCGAAAAATTATGCTTTCGATGGCTTAATTTGTTTAAGAGTCAATCCCAAGACTATCAGCGTGGCATGACAAGCCCGCTACAGTTGATCCAATGAAAATGAACTGAACTCACAATTAATAAAATAAAATAAAAATGATTAGTCTCAAAAGAATTTAAGTTTTTAATTAAAGCCTTTCATCTTATTTTTATTTGCGAAATAGTTAGGTGCTATAGTATATAAATATATAGACGCCCCCCCTCCCATACGACTTTTTTTTTGTCTCGACCCAACCTACATGCTCTAGCTTTTTGTCTCAATGGAATAGAAAAAAAAAGTTATAGGCCTTTAATGATATTTTTCGTCAAAATTTTCGTCTATTTTTAGTTATAATTTTTCTATTTCAATTTTTTGGGAAAAAATTTTAACTAAAGTTGTAGGTAGAGAATTTAATTTTCTATAAAAAATAATTTAATTTTCTATAAAAAAGGTGTTCACATTTTTAATGTGAGACCTATAGTTCTGAAGATATCGCGAAATAGCATTTCACACCATCTTTTCCAAGATGGCGGCCAAATGGGGGGCTTTCAACCCCGAAAACCAAATGGTATACTCACCTGGCCCACCCTACACATTTAAAAAAAAAAAAAAAAACTTTGGCCTGTACTAAATGCAAGGTCAATATAAGATTTCAATGGACTATAAGGTAAGTTTAGGATTCGTAAAAAAAAATCTAAATCGGGATTTAAATCAAACTTGACATTACGATGATAGAGAATACAAAAAAGTGGGTAATTTTGCCTGAAGAGATTTTCTTCAAAATTTGAGCTTAAGACTTGTTAGTGATTCCCTAGATTGAATCAAAAAAATTAGTTTAGCTTCAAAAATAACGGTATCCCTTACCATTATGAAAAAATTCAATTAACCTCGACATATTTGCATACACTTTTATAGATATGGTATACATTTTGGAAACAAAAATACCAAAAACTGTCATATAGAACTCTCATAAATATGTATATATAACGATTTAGATATTTTACATTTTTTCGATTATATACAGAAGGTCCCTGTGGCTCTTACAATTAGACTACTGTAAAACTAACAAATACTTCAATACTTATTGCGCTTATTTAACGCACTAACTCGGTGAGCGCCCATTGATGGTCAGATATGGAATGTGATCTTAACTCAATCCATCTGCCACACTCACCGAGCTGCACAAGCAGATCCTACCCTAACACTAACACTACCATGAACAGAAGGGATTTTGCTTGCTCATATTCCTGATTTCGTCGATGCACCGTTTGACTGTTAACACTACTATATACTTATGTCGTATTTATAAACTTTAACTAACTTTAGACTTTGTATATAACTTACCTAACTTATGCCGTTTTCGTGTGGATGTTCGGAGTTTCTCCATTTTCATTCCTTTTAATCCAACATTTCCCATTTTCGATACGAATGGAACAGTCCCGAAATCCAACCGAAATCTGCATAAGACAATGTAATCGAACTAAATATTAAGACACTGTTTAACTATGGTCTTAAATGTAGTATATTATTATTTGGGGTTATAGCGAATAACATTTCCATCCTTCGGAAATTGGGAACGTGAATGATGGTCGACAGTTTTTAACCAAAATTTATTGAAATTTAATTTTTTAGTCTTATTACTATTGCTGTTCCCAATTATATTCCCATTCTATGAATTCTGAATGACTTTGATATGTGTTTGTTTGTTTTTTTTTCAGCCAACGTACAATTCAAGAAACAAAAGGATGGGATGTTTTTCGAGATCCACCTCTAAAGATAGACAGTGGATCTATGGCTAATCAAGCTTGTTTAGATATAACTGTTAAAATATTAAAAGTATTTGCATATTTAGTAACATTTATAATCGTACTGACGGGAGGCGTTCTAGCTAAGGGCTGTGTATTATTTATGACATCACAAATACGTAGAGATAAGAAAATATTATATTGCAATAAGGACCTTGTAAGTATATTATTTCATCCTAATATTTTCATGTTAAGTTCTTTGACGTAAATAAATTCTATTCTATATTTTAGGGTCGTGATAAAACCTTTGCAGTGAAATTGCCCGAAGAAGAGCGGATAGCATGGATTTGGGCAATAATAATTGCATTTGCAGTACCCGAGGTTGGTGCTCTTATTCGAGCAGCTCGTATTTGTTTCTTCAAAACCTTCAAAGTGCCGAAGAAGGGCCATTTTATGTTCCAATTGCTGATGGAAAGTTTAAGTTCATTCGGTACGGCGCTGCTTATGTTTATCGTTCTGCCCGAAATCGATGCCATTCAAGGAGCAATGCTTACCAATTGCCTTGTGTTAGTACCGGGAGTTTTGGGTCTATTGTCTAGATCTTCGAAGGAAGGCAAATGCGCAGTTAAGGCACTTGTAGACATAGCTGCCATTGCTGCTCAAGTTACAGGCTTTGTAGTTTGGCCATTGCTGGAGAACCGACTCGTTTTATGGGCTATCCCTTTGTCATGTTTCATGATTTCATGCGGTTGGTGGGAAAACTTCGTCTCAATGCAATCCCCGATTGGTTTTGTTCGTTCTATGGGTCGCGTAAAGGAAGAACTTAAGTACACCCGCTACTTCAGTCACATGTTCCTTTCTATTTGGAAGATTTCTTTGTTCATATGTGCGGCCCTATTTATATACTGGCTACGTGGAGATGATCCCGCAAACATGTTCTTACTGTTTGGTGATGCATTTGGACCACATAAGATTGCTGTAGATGAGTTAGCGACGTCATTAACCAGTAGTCTACCGGACTTTTTGGAAGCTTCTCAGATTGATAGTATCGATGTTGATGCAGAATATTACACTGCAATCTATGTACTTTTAATTCAAATCTTCGGAGCCTATTTCTGCTACATATTTGGAAAGTTTGCTTGCAAGATCCTAATTCAAGGCTTCAGTTACGCATTTCCTGTTAGTATGACTGTTCCTATTGCGGTATCTGTTTTAATCGCAGCTTGTGGAATAAGGACGGATGATCCGTGCTTCTTCCACGGCAACATTCCGGATTACTTGTTCTTCGAGAGTCCCCAAAACTTTAGACTGAATGACTTTATAACTAAGCAAATGGCTTGGGCTTGGATTTTGTGGTTGTTAAGCCAGACCTGGATCTCATTGCATATTTGGACACCGAAATGTGAACGTTTGGCTACCACCGAAAAATTGTTTGTTTCTCCTATGTATTCTGCTTTATTGATTGATCAATCTATGGCAATGAATAGACGACGAGATGATCAGGCCGATGTCAAGACTGAGGTTAGCTTTTTTTTTTTAAACTACATCTTTCCGAACAAATGGATTTGTATACAAATAATAATGATTTTTTTTTATAGGACCTGGAACAAATTGAAAAGGAGAAAGGCGATGAGTACTACGAAACAATATCTGTGCACACAGATGGTTCTGCCATTCAAAAGCCTAGTATCAAGAGTTCAGATCATATTACAAGAATCTACGCCTGCGCAACTATGTGGCATGAGACAAAGGATGAGATGATGGAATTCTTGAAAAGTATCATACGAATGGACGAGGATCAGTGTGCGCGGCGTGTTGCGCAGAAATATTTACGCATTGTGGATCCAGATTATTATGAGTTTGAGAGTAAGTTTTATTTTAAAATACATTAAGGGATTTACCCAGTTGACGTTTCTTATAACCCACAAATTTTGCTGCTCCATCAAAATTTGAGCATGCGAATAAAAAATTTGTTTAGACAGAAAAACTATGACCAATCGGAAATGCCTTTAAAAACTGTATAACAGCTGTCTTGACGTTATCATTTATCAATCAAAATGTTCAATTTCAATAAACGTCAATAAATGCCCTGCTCTTGTAAGATTTCTATCACCTAACTTAGTATATACCTTTTATTGTAAGCCCTAAAAGGCCTTGAACTTTGTCACTTGTTAGGATCTGACTATTTACTATTAAACAGGGTTCAGAAACGCAAGCTCATGAGCGGTTCGTGAGCGTGCCTTTTCAAATGAGCGCTTACCAGATACACTCGCCCATGAGCTATCAATTGTGAGCACTTTTAGTTTGGCTCACGCTTGCGGCCGTTCGATTTATAAACGCTCACGGCAATTGCGCTCTCATAATGAGCGTGAGACGAGAGCGAGCCAATTAAGCGCTCGCGAGCCTTTAAGAATTTATAATAAAGGAAAACACATTAAATCGTTTTACGTAAGTTATTTTTAAATTTTAATGCTAGTTATATCTACAAATTAATGAATTAATTTAATAAAAAATGTCTTACATAAACGCTCGTTTTCAAGCAAATATAAAGTAGTTGTTTCTATTACATCGAAATTTAATTTATAGAGGAGCCGAAAATAAAATGGAAAAATTTTCGGACTTATAGTCGTTTTTTAAAAACGATACTCGTTTTCTTTTACGACTGCTTTTTGCAGTCGTTTTTTATACTTTTGGATCGTGACTTTATGTAGTTTGTAGTTGTCACTTTATTTATATGTTTTTTTTGTTCTGCTGTTTTTTTTATTTTATCGGAATTATTTTCAGACATCCATTCTCGTAAATCATAATCGGTTTATGTCATGACTATCGTTTTCTTGGGTATCGTTTTTTTATCATTTCGTTTCGTAATTCGTAATACGGGCCCAGAAGTTTTTTAATCCGTCGTCATCGTAGCCATCTTCCGATGTAATTTGACAGTTAATGGCTTGAAAGATAGGGGACATAATTATATTCCTTTCCAAATGTCAACCGATTGCCTTTAAATCGCATTTTTCTGGCGCAGAAAATAAAAGCAAATTTTGCATTTTTCCAGAGGTTTCTTAATCCGTCGTCATCGTAGCCATCCTTCAATGGAATTCAACAGTTAATAGCTTGACAGATAGGGGAGATATTATATTTTGACATATAGAGGATATTTCTTTTCAAATGTCAACCGATTGCGCTTAAAACGCAATTTTCCGGAGCAAAAATTTAAAACTTTCGGATTTTTTAGAGGCTGTGTAATTAATTTTCAGATTTTTTCAGAAATTGTTACCTATCTGTTTTCATTTTCAACAAGGGAAGCTAACGATTTCGTATTTCAAGATTCAAAATAATCTTTACTCAATAACTGGTAAGAATAACTGTTACTGTGGAATACTGTAACTGTTATAACAGTTATTCAAAAATAACTGATTAGGCAATCATATTGCATGTTTTGTAAAAAGGAAATCCCATTATGCTCACCATTGCTCATAACCGCCCAAGTTCGAGTATAAAGATGTTTTCGCTCTCTTCCATGAGCGAGCATTTCGCAAATACAGTGTTCGCTCTCGCCCATCAGCGAGCGTTTCCCTATTGAGTATTTGAACCCTGCGCACGCTCGTGGGCAAAGTATGGGCGAGAGTTTCCGTACCCTGCTATTCAATATAGTCAGCTTCACTTGAAGCTTTTACTGATTAACCAGCTCTAAGGTCCAGTTGTACTAATGTGGTTCAGCTTCGGTCCAATATTTCAGCCCACCGATTTGGTCAGATTTACTGGGGTTCAAGTACTATGCGTTAATACCCAATTATAAACTTAAACTTTGGTTGACCCTCAGAAATCGGTGGGTTAAACAGAGGCTAAACCACGTCTGCACATCTGGACGTTATTTTCAAGTTAAAATTCATTAAATACATTGTTTAAAGTAAGCCAATCTTTGAAGAACCCACCCAATATTTTTTTTTAAACATAATGCAAATATATGTTTTTACATAAATGTATATCGAAAGTTTAGATTGCTCCCATCAAACATTTATTCACATTGAAATTTTTCTAATTTCGTTCTATTTTCCAGCTCACATATTCTTCGATGACGCTTTTGAAATTTCCGATCATAGTGACGATGACATCCAAGTAAATCGCTTTGTAAAACTTTTGGTGACGACAATCGATGAAGCTGCATCCGATATCCATCAAACAACAATTCGTTTACGTCCACCTAAGAAATACCCAACACCTTACGGCGGACGTTTGGTTTGGACATTACCCGGTAAAACAAAAATGATTGCCCACTTGAAGGACAAAGATCGGATTCGTCATCGTAAACGTTGGTCCCAGGTGATGTACATGTACTACTTGTTGGGTCATAGACTCATGGAGTTGCCGATATCTGTCGATCGTAAGGATGTTGTTGCTGAAAATACTTACCTGCTAACCCTTGATGGAGATATTGATTTTCAACCGAACGCTGTCACTCTGCTTATCGATTTGATGAAAAAAAATAAAAATCTGGGCGCAGCTTGCGGTCGTATTCACCCTATTGGATCTGGTCCTATGGTGTGGTATCAAATGTTCGAATACGCTATCGGTCATTGGTTGCAAAAAGCCACCGAACATATGATCGGTTGTGTACTGTGTAGTCCGGGGTGCTTCTCTCTTTTCCGCGGCAAAGGTCTCATGGATGACAATGTGATGAAAAAATATACCACCCGTTCTGATGAAGCCCGGCACTATGTACAATACGATCAGGGTGAAGATCGTTGGTTATGTACGTTGTTGTTGCAAAGAGGATACCGTGTCGAATACTCAGCTGCTTCCGATGCTTATACCCATTGCCCAGAAGGTTTCAACGAGTTCTACAATCAACGTCGTCGTTGGGTACCTTCAACGCTTGCCAATATTATGGATCTGCTTGGCGACTACAAACGCACTATAAAGATCAATGAGAATATTTCGCTTTTGTATATATTCTACCAGATGCTGTTGATGGGTGGTACTATTCTTGGACCTGGAACGATCTTTCTTATGTTGGTGGGGGCTTTTGTGGCGGCTTTTCGAATTGACAATTGGACATCGTTTCATTATAATATTGTTCCGATCCTCGCTTTCATGTTTATATGTTTCACGTGCAAATCTAACGTTCAGCTATTTGTGGCACAGGTTTTATCCACTGCATATGCCCTCATTATGATGGCTGTGATAGTCGGTACAGCTTTGCAGTTAGGCGAGGATGGTATTGGAAGTCCATCGGCAATTTTCTTGATATCCATGACGGGGTCGTTTTTCATAGCGGCGTGCTTGCATCCGCAGGAATTTTGGTGTATAGCAGCTGGAATAATCTATCTTTTGTCCATTCCATCTATGTACCTGCTCCTTATCTTGTACTCGGTCATCAACTTGAATGTCGTCTCATGGGGAACCCGTGAAGTTGTGGCAAAGAAGACTAAGAAAGAGATGGAAGCAGACAAGAAAGCAGCTGAAGAGGCAACAAAGCGTGTGAAACAAAAGAGCATGCTTGGTTTCCTTCAAGGTGGAATTGGCGATAATAACGATGAAGAAGGTTCCATGGAAATCTCTCTGGCTGGTCTATTCCGTTGTATTTTATGTACACATGGAAAAACAAGCGATGAGCAAGCTCAATTCAAGCACATCGCAGATTCTCTAGATAACATGAATAAGAAAATCGAAAATCTCGAACATACCATCGATCCGCACGCACAACATCGTCGTCGTACAACATCGGCAAGCTCTAAGGACCATCATCATTTATCATCCGTTGCTGAGAAATCTGGAGACGAATCGGAACATTCAGAATCAGAAAGCTCTACAGAGCCTCATCAAGAACGTGATTTCTTAACAAATCCTTTCTGGATTGAAGACCCTGAGTTAAGAAAAGGAGAAGTTGATTTTCTATCAAGTGCTGAATTACAATTTTGGAAAGATATGATTGATCAATATTTATATCCAATCGATAATGATCCCGTGGAACAGGTACTTTACCAAATGACGAATAGATTTTAAAGAAGTTTTGTGTTTCTCTTTCTAGGCTGGTTGGATTTGTTCAGTAGTAGCACGAGTTACATATATGAATTACAACGTTTTTTCACGGGGTTGGAAGGATTGGAACTCTGGATTGATACTGCTTGTCCTTGCAATAATTATTTATTTTAAATCAGTTTATGGTTTATATATTTTCGTTTATTGAATTGCAGTTTAATATTGATACACAAGTTCAGAATTTTGACTCCTATCGCTTGTCATTATTCAATATTGTACGCGACTTCGAATCGGTACTGCTTATTTGGTAGGATTACCTCAAAATGTCTGATATGAATTTTGAAATGCGAACTGAGGCAGTATGGGACTTCTCTTTCGAGCAGCTTTTTTAAGACGATTTTGAGCCAGATTTATATCAGCCAAGATAGTCATTTATTCCAGCTTTTGGTTCTGATGCATTTTACACGTGAGGTTTCATTTAAGATGGAGCCTTTAACTCTGTGAGCTCTGTATTTGACCTCTAAAAAGGCTTATTTCACTTGTTGTCTATTAAGTTAATTTTTGCAAAGCTTAAATATCTTTCTTCGTATCTATACCTACAGCCTTAATCAATTTAAGGCAAATAATTCTGGGATCATCTGAAAACATCGACGAATGTTAAGATATATTAAAACAGTATCTATTTCCATATATGTAGGTGCTGAAATTCAATACATTGCCGCCTTAAAATTAAAATATTTATGCAAAATATAAATTTCGTTCGGTTCCTTAAACCAATTCACCCATATTCTCAATCGATAATCCATAGAGTTTCAGTTCAACTCCCAGCCGAAGAAAAACTATAAAATTAAAAAAAAAAACAACACAATCCAACTCTTTCCAGGCAAGAATTGCTGCTGATCTCAAAGAACTACGTAACTCCTCGGTATTTGCGTTTTTCATGATAAATGCTCTCTTTGTGTTAATTGTATTTTTGCTGCAACTGAACAAGGATAATATTCATGTTAAATGGCCTTTTGGTGTTCGTACAAATATTACTTATGACGAATCGACGCAAGAGGTAAATTTTTAATGGGATTTCACCGATATCGACAATATTTTTGGGGACTATAAAATAAAATAATACCATCAGAATATAATATTGCCGCCATCTTTGAAAATCCCAAAATTCCAACAATACTAACACATACATTTTTTTTTCTTTTTTTCTCTTTTTTGCTTTTATTTACTTTTTCAAAATGCAATTTCAAAAAAAAAAAAAAAACATGCAAATCAAATAAAATTTTATGCTGTAATGTGATGTGATAAAAAAAAATACAAAACAATAACTTCGTTAAAAATAATGTATATCATATATACAATTTTGGATAAATGGGAATTTTTAACAAACAACCAAACAAAAAGGCAAGGATCGCAAACGATTTGATTGAGCTGCGCAACAAGTCGGTATTTGCCTTCTTCATGTTCAACGCATTATTCGTCTTGATCGTTTTCTTGTTGCAACTCAACAAAGATAAATTACACATCGAATGGCCGTTTGGCGTGAAAACGAACATAACATATATCGAAGAAACAGCTGAGGTTCATATTGATAAAAACAATTTTTTTTCCAAATGTTTCTTAACAAATTCTTTTTTGTTTTATTTAAAAAAAAAAAATGTTTTTTTGTTTCCTTTTTATGTTGTATCACCAATTTCCCTCGTCCATAAATGTATCTCTCTTAAATAACTATTCTTTTTTTTATAAACTACTACACCCTGTTCTTATATGATGGGTTTTGTTTTTAAATTAATGTGGTGCAAGGGTTCCAAAAAATGGTTACCCTGTCCTATCTTTTTTAGGTGAAACCTTTCCCAAAAAAAAACCACAACCACTACCACCACTCTAGAACCACCAAAATGTCCAATTTTCATACTTATACTTGGAACTGTGTTGCTAATAAACTGCATTTCATCATCATTATCATATCATTCTTAATATTTCCTCCTTTATTTTGTACAATTGTTTTACCAAATTAATTTAAAATTAAGGTTAAGTTTAAGGGTTGGGTATTGGGCTAACCCAAGTTAGATTATTTGCCAACTAACTTTTAGAACTTTGTAAGGACATATGTATCTTAAAAAATAAGTTTAAGTTGAAATTTATAGCTAACCGATTAGGAACCTTTGCTTAAGTTCTTAGTAGACTTAGGTTCAGTTTTTCAGTACCAGATTAAAGTTAAACCTCAGTTAACTCATCAAATTTGGTGTTTTAACTCAGGATTAACTGAATAGACGCTTTTGATGTTTTATCCACCGAGTTTCAGTTTGGTTAGTCGTGCCGCACGCATTCTCCACCGAAAAACTACTTCCTCAGTTCACTTTTGGTTAATTTACTTCTAGAGTTAGCTAACTCTGGTTTAACTCACCACTGAAAAACTGGGCCTTAGAGCCGATTTTTCGATCATCAGACCATTCAGTTGACTGTCGGAGGAATAAACATAGGATCAATTTTTTGCTTTATCTGAAAAATTAGTACTATCTGATGTTACCATTCAGTTAAATTATGTACATATGTACATAAATATTGGGTACGTTCAATTACCGCCATATTATTCACTAGATACATCCAGATTAAAACTAAAGTCCAGATGTATTTACATTGAATTTGTATGCTTTACATCTGGATTTAAATTTTTAATCTGGATGAATCGAGTGAATAATATGGCCGTTAATAATCAGTCAAATTGTTTGAAAATTGTATGAAGTTGTCTGTGTCCGGCTTTTTACGTTTGACTGAAAAAAATAGCAGAAGTTGAGCGCTATGTTGTTGATAAAATTATGTACCTATATCTTTTTTTAACAGGTCATGTGCCTTACCTGGAAGCCACACGAGCCAAGCCAGTACTGGCTACCAAGCACTAATATGTACACACAAACTTAAGCCACTTGCTCGTCAACTGGCTTGCCTTTTTCGAAGCCAGTTGAACAGCCAGTAGAGAAGCCATTAGTGCGTTCATTTTATAACTATAGTCAACATTCATCGTTAGTTTTATTCAAATTTCTGAATTGATTCGATTGTGTGCAAAAAATATGATGAAAGAAATTTGGTTTGCAATTTGTATGCATTTCACTTTCATACGATACTTGACATTGCTTGACAGAATAGTTGACGTTTACGAACATTTCGTTACAAATCAGGCCATAAAATTTCCCTTTTCAAATAATAAAATCTCATTGTTTTTGGAATTTTAGAGGTTTTCTAATCCATTAACAACGTAATCGTAGACATCCTTCAATGAAATTTGATAATTAATTACCCAATTGGCCAGTGATGCGTTCTTTTTCTAACTAAAGTTAATTATAGTTGGAATGTCATAGTTAAAATAGTTACTTTGTGTAACTTTTCATTTAGGAACGATCAAAGTTATAAACAAAAACACTCAATATATTCATGGACACAAAACGAAATTACAAAAACAACAGTGTAAACAAATGGGTTTTGGAGGGTGATACGTACGAAAGATTGGTATCTTCATATAGAGTTGATCTGTCAAACGAAATGTGTTGAAAAAAAAAAATCGAAATACATTTGGAATGAATAAAAGAGATTATTATTAATTATTACTTGCACTTCAAAGATGGAAACGATTTGTTAATTAAATTTATGTATACTTAATTTTTGGACAAAATCGAATCAATAATGTGTAAATTGTTGTTTCATTCATTATGGGCACAATCATTGTATATAGAACCTAGATTCTATATACAATGCTAAAAGTTACTTTCTGACACTTTAACCTTGAGTTTAGGAACGACTTTATGACGTCACAAAGTTAAGGCTTAACTACATAAGCCAAAAAGTACTTTTGTACAAAAGTACAAATATTTTTTTTCCCGCTAGCGCAGTTGTTTTGTGAAAAAGAATATACAATTTTTTTTTAGACAGAAATTTAATCTTTCTGCATCATTTTTATAAGTTTTCCAGTCAGAAAAACTATTTCAAAATGAGTTTGAAAATTTTCACTTTTGTACTTTTTCACTTTTTGGGCTTATGTAGTTAAGCCTTTACTCAAAGTTACTTTTCTGAATTAAAGGAACGATGAAAGTTAACTATAGTTAACTTTAGTTAGATAAACGCACCACAGCCAGTACTGGCTCGTGTAGCCTTGGGTTTGACAGATATAGACAACTGTCCGAAGTTGTAGTTAATACTGTTATAAGAACACCCATTAGATGACGAAGAATTTTTTTTTAGAGAACAAGAAATTTAAGGACAACTTTATTGAATTTAAAGTTAAAGCATAAGCTTATAAAATGTTAGATTTGAAAGGTAGAAAAACAAAAAATAATTGTAACATTATTATATATTACTTATGTATATATTACATATATTTATGTTATGTACAATTTATTGTTATAGGATTTTGTAATTAACAATAAATTATTCTTTTTATTAAAATATTTACAAAATAACGCAATTAACATCGAATGATTATGGTGGTTATTATATTATAAACAAGTTATTATATTCCTTTAAGAGTAACTTTGGAATCAAAAAAATTAATATGCAGTCAGAAGAATTATATAGTTCATATATATATTTTATAGCCATTTTATGGTTATTCAATTCCAATACACTTCCCTCTTTCACTTCTTTAGATTTCTACCCAAAAATATTTTTATCGGCTTTAATCTAAGTACAGATATACTATACACTCATAATATGGTCAGTTTCAACTCAACTCAAGTTTGGCCCAATGAAAAATGGCTCCAGACAAAAATCAAAGAATGACCCCAATATTTTAAATGTAAACCATAAGAAGCAAAAAAAAAACACAAAAAAGGAATTATATTTTCAGAATTTGTGTAGAATTTCGTAATGATAAGATCCAAAAACCAATAAATGAACAATTATTTCATCACTGTCCAAGGATAATTCTTTAAAATTTTGAAAATCTCTCGATTTTTGTAAACGATTATGTAATCAGAATGTCAACGTGACTGTGATTGAATAATCAAACAAGAAAAACACGGCATTTTCAAAAATCTGATTAAATGATCACTACGACTACAGTTTGAAGCGAAATTTCACTATGAAAAATTACCGCAGCAAACCCGAATTTTTCAAAATTAAAAAAAAACAATTATTCAAATCATTCACAAAAATCCGATTTTGCGGATTTTCATAATGAAATTTCATCTTTAACTGAAAAATTAAAAAAAAGCTCTAATATCTGAAAAATATCCCAAAACGTTGAAAGAAATAAATTTCGATTTGCAAAACTTTGTAGGTATATAAAGATTTTGGGCCTGTTACTTTTCTTGTGCATTGAAAATTATATATGTATACCTGCAAAAAATTTGTTATTTTTTCATTATGAAAAACCTTAGGGCCATTTTTCATTTGTGGCCAAATTGTATATAGCCCTTAAGCTTTTGATACTAGCAGAATATAAGAACAGGTCAACAAAACAAAAGAGGAATCATAGCAAACATTAGGTTGGATAAAGAATTTCAGTTGGTTTATACAGTTGATCAGTTCTGTGAAATTAACCATCATTATGAAAAACCTTAGGGCCATTTTTCATTTGTGGCCAAATTGTATGTAGCCCTTAAGCTTTTGATACTAACAGAATATAAGAACAGGTCAACAAAACAAAAGAGGAGTCATAGCAAACATTAGGTTGGATAAAGAATTTCAGTTGGTTTATACAGTTGATCAGATCTGTGAAATTAACCATCATTTTCAATTTAAATTTTGTAAAATAATTCTGTTATTGGTCTTGTAAAAAAGACTTGCCCATAAAGAAATTTTAATATCCTTAGGCAATGTTCTAAAAAAATATCGTATTATATTACCATACGTAATATATAATTCAGTCACGTTTCTGAATTTTTACCATGCTATAATGCAGTTGCGGAGAGTATGCCACTTATCAAACGTCGTGTCGACATTGCGTTGTGTAATGCCCGACTTTAACATCGACTTTAAAATGGCTATATTTAGAGAATGTTCGACGGTCAACTTTATACCTGCTGTTATGTCAATTTACGTCAATGAGTCGATTCTATTGCTCTCTGTAGCCGCAATACGGCTAACAACAGCATGCAGAAAGTCAAGTATGTAATTAATTTACCAAGATATCATGACCTTTTCAGCACTCAAGCTTTGAAAATATAGTGTATGCGATAATTTTCTTTTAAATATTTTTATATTCAATTTGATGTTTTCGGTACTTGCTTCAGCATTCTTAATAATACGAGGGACATTTAAATAAATCGGCATTGATTTGCAATAAAAAACAAATTTCGTTTTATTTAGGAAACTGATTAACACAAACAAATATTAGTAATTTAATTATTTAAATGTATAATAATAGAACAAGCACTATAAAATAATATTATCCTATCAAGTAGGGTTAGCAAAAAATGATTAAACTTAAGAAGTAGCAACGAATAATCACAATTGAATAACTACGGTTAATTACAATTAATTATTCAATGGTAGTAGTCAATTATTTTTAACTTATTTAAAAAAATGTATTTTTACGGCCAAATAAAATAATAGTAGGTATACCTATTTAATTATAGTACCTATGCGGTTTTCAAAAATGCGAAAAGCAAAACAACCTTTATAACTTAAAACAAACTCAGATTGACAATTTAATAGCTGTGTAGTTTTCCACAGTTTATTAAATATTAAAAAAAAATTAAAAAAAATTAAATTGATCCTATTTTCTTACAAAACATTTTTTTCAATAATATTATAACTTTTCGTCCTTTTTTATATTATTTAAATAAGTTGAAACACGTTAAATTTCTTTTCATTTTTTTTATATTTTACATTTTTCGATTATGTTCAAAATGAATAAATTACAACATTTTGTCAAAAGTTGCCCATAATGTAGTTAAGTATAAACCGAAAAATGTTGTTGGTATATTTTCCTGGGTTTTGGACAATTAAATTAAATAATTTATAATTTTACGGAACTAATAAACAATATTTCACATTAATCGCCACACTGAAGTAGAATCTAAAGATTAAAATTACCTACTAATTGTTTTCAACACTTAAGCTAGGGTCCAAGTAAAAAACTAAACAACTATCCAAAATCTATCAATCTTAATTAATTACTTTACTATCACAAATCTTTTATCAGCACCAAAAATATAATACAATAATTTAAATAAAGTACATATACAGGGTGTCCCGTAATGAGTGGATAATACTGCAGCTGGTGATAGCTGGCCTTATGACTGCTCAGAAAAAAAATATAAAAAAAATATTTTTCTTGTGGTCTCCATGGTATAATTTATTTTCGAAAAATGTTAAAAAATTCAGGGTCTCCTAAAATACCTAATTACAACGGCCACCCATAAAGGATTCTTGTTATTTTTGTATTTTAATAATGTTCTTGAATAACCGTTCTAAATGATGGGTAGTAAATTTTAACACCAGCTGATGCATTTTTTGTGTTATAATTTTTTAAAATAATTTTTTTATTCAAAAATAATTCAATATTTTTTTTCACCAAAGTTTGAAAATTAATAAAGAGAAAAAAATGTATGAGAACATGAGTGGCAAATTTGATAAAAATTGGCCTGTTTAATGTACTTTCCAAAATGGTATAACACATGTTTGTGTCTACAACCATGCCCAATAAAATTGGCATTTAATCTACTAAAGTAGTTTTTTAACATTTTATCAGATGAAATTAAGTTACAAAGTTAAGTAAACACTACGACGACGAATGAAATAAATTTTAATTTTTATTGCATTTAAAAATAACCGTTATTGAATAAAGGCACTAACACATAACACATTAAATTGGCTATTAATCTACTAGAGAAGATTTTTAACACTTTCTCAAATAAAAATTGACTTGTAATAAAATAGGCATTAAAATGCATATAAAAGTATTATTTGCAAATATTGTCAATTCTCTGTCATTACGTAACGTATAACGTTGTTATACTGGTTTCGTCACTTAAACGAATTTTTGAATTTGATTAAATTAATACTGATTAAGAATGTCACAGTATACGCCGCTGGAGTATGCGAATATGCATTTAATATACGGGGAATGTAGAGGAAGCGCTAACGCAGCTGCAGCTCTCTATAGAGAGCGATATCCAAATGCGCGACATCCGGACTATCGAGTGTTCATCAGAGTCCACCAATGTTTTTCAGAAGGACGAATGCCTGGTAATGGACTGGGCGGTACTAGCGGAGGACGTTTACGGCGAGAAGAAATTGATCGTATTGTGCTGAATGAAATTGAAGCAGATTCAACTACATCACACGGGTGATTGCAAGACGAACAGGGATAGGCCGTCTGGGCCCAATTTTGTGGCCACCACGTTTGCCAGACCTAAATCCTTTGGACTTTTTCTACTGGGGATGTCTGAAAGAAATGGTTTATACTAAACCAATTACATCCATTACGGAATTGCGTCGTCGTGTTCAAGACGCTGTGATGAAAATAAATTAGCGCCAATATGCTTGTTTTATTGAGAGGTCCTTCATTAGAAGATGCAGAGCCTGTATCACAGTGAATGGGGGACAGTTTGAACATTTAATATAAATTTATTTAAATTACAAATATATCATGATTTTTAATACTGTTGTTTTTATTTATCGCATTTCCCATACCTAAATCAAAACCTTTTTGAAAGTGCATACTATTATTTTAGTTAGTGAATTTAGCAGACATAATAGTGACACTGGTATATCTATTGACTTTTCCTTCCAACTCAATTTTTGTTGTCATCAAACATCAAAATAAATATTTAATCATTTTTTTATTAAAAAATTAATTAAAAAAATTATTAAAAAAAAATCCAGCAACTAGTGTTAAATGTTAGTGCCTTTATTTAATAACGGTTATTTTTAAATGCAATAAAAATTAAAATTTATTTTATTCGTCGTCGTAGTGTTTACTTAACTTTGTAACTTAATTTCATCTGATAAAATGTTAAAAAACTACTTTAGTAGATTAAATGCCAATTTTATTGGTCATGGTTGTAGACACAAACATGTGTTATACCATTTTGGAAAGTACATTAAACAGGCCAATTTTTATCAAATTTGCCACTTATGTTCGCATACATTTTTTTCTCTTTATTAATTTTCAAACTTTGGTGAAAAAAAATATTGAATTATTTTTGAATAAAAAAATTATTTTAAAAAATTATAACACAAAAAATGCATCAGCTGGTGTTAAAATTTACTACCCATCATTTAGAACGGTTATTCAAGAATATTATTAAAATACAAAAATAACAAGAATCCTTTATGGGTGGCCGTTGTAGTTAGGTATTTTAGGAGACCCTGAATTTTTTAACATTTTTCGAAAATAAATTATACCATGGAGACCACAAGAAAAATATTTTTTTTATATTTTTTTTCTGAGCAGTCATAAGGCCAGCTATCACCAGCTGCAGTATTATCCACTCATTACGGGACACCCTGTATACATATAAAGCTTTTTTGAAAATAAGTAAATAATACATAACATATTCTCTATTGGACGCATTTGATTTATTTCTTTGTTTCTGTACCTATCTTAACTGAAATTACTATGGCTATAAAAGTAATATTGAACGAATCATTAAACTAGTAAAATTTAGCAATCAAATCATCTTTATTCTCATCGTCGATTGAAAAACAAAAGCAGAATTATATTCAAAATTATGTCACAGTCCCAAGAAAATGCACCAACAATCTCTAATTCGATTTGAAAATGGTGCAAATGAAAAAATTTAAATAGTTTAATTTTGATCATAATGCTCAAAGCAAGCACGTACATTATCCTCATCACAAAACAAAAAAATATCCTCCAACTCATATATGCATATTATATTGTGTTATGTGTATTAAAAATCCTTTTTTGTGTTGGTCTTCTAACACACCCTTTCTTCCAATCAAACCACACACATTGCACATAAATTTATTCTTCCAAATATTGTGTTCTTATTTGTTAATGAATTTCTCCATTTTTGTTTGCATTAAATCCAAACTAATTTTAATTAATATTATGACCGTAACTAACTTTCACTAATTGGAAAATATATAATAAAACTTTTTTTCTAATTCCTTCTATGTATATGTTATCCTTCAAAATAGGTTCATATTTCAAAAGAATACTTACAATTAGAACCTATTGGTCTTGTATTCGTGTTCTTCTTCGCTTTGATCTTGGTAATACAATTCTCTGCTATGTTGTTCCATCGTTTCGGAACCATATCGCATATCTTAGCTTCCACAGAGCTAAACTGGTGCAAGAAAAAGTCTGAAGATTTATCGCAGGATGCTCTTATAGATAAGGTAATCTCTTTTATATCTGACCCACCTACAAATAAATTTCTCATTTATTTATGTATTTTTATGCAGCACGCTGTGGAAATAGTGAAGAATCTACAAAGGCTGCAAGGTATAGATGGAGGGGACTACGACAATGACTCCGGTAGTGGTCCCGATCGTATAGCAAGGAGACGCACGATACAAAATCTTGAAAAAGCCAGACAGCCCAGAAGGCAAATTGGAACTCTGGATGTGGCATTTAAAAAGCGTTTTTTGAAATTAACTGCAGATGAGAACAATCCAGGTATGCAGTTGTTTTTGTTTGCAATAAAAAAAAAAGGAGACACATTTCAACTTGCGACTATTTTCAGCCACACCCATTTTGACCCGAAGAATGACGATGCGAAGAGAAACTATTAGAGCTTTGGAAGTCCGAAAGAATTCAGTGATGGCTGAAAGGCGAAAGTCAGCTATGCAAACGTTGGGCGCCAAAAACGAATATGGTATCACTACTACTAATAACACCGTGAGTTCAAGCTTTCTGGTACTTTTTTTTTTATTTACTTAACCTAAACATTTTCGCATAGTTAAATAATGTTGGAGCCCCGGTTCGTAGTGGTCGTTCATCGAATGCTGGAATCAGCATAAAGGATGTATTTAATACAAACGGTGGTCTTACAGAGGTAATATAGATTTTTCTTAAAATACTTTCACAAGATACAATTAAAACTATTATTTTGCAGCAAATATATGGATCAAACGGTGGGGGAGCTATTAACCAGGGCTACGAACATGTCATAGATGAAGAAGATGGAAACTCGGTGAGATTAACGACTCGAAACCCGCAAGTCTCATGGGGGACTAACAACAATATTGCAAATAATAGATTGTAAAAAAAATTAAAAAAAAGAAGAAGAATGCTCTCATGTCAAGAATTGAAAAAAAAAAACAATTAATTTGAATATTTTTTGATATTCCAATAACTTAAAATTGAGTTTTTATTATTTATTTTTGATCATTTCGGTTTAAATATGTTTTGAATGTTGAAAATAAAATATTGTAAAGTGTAAATATATATAAAAACTTAAAAAAAAAAACCAATCACTCACTGCCGAAATCTGAGATCAGACAAAAATGTATTTACTTGATGCAAACTGAGATTAGTTAATCGAATAACATTAATGTTTGATTCATCAGAAAATAATAAGTTATGAATTTTGTATCTATTTATATATAAATGCAAATTTTGATAATATATGCATATGTAACTTAAGTGATTTTTGTATTGAATTTTCGATTATTTTGTTTGTTTTATAAATACATATTTGTAAGTACGCTTGAATGTACTCAAATTTTTGATTCTTATCTACTGCCTACATTTTTAGTCGAAAACTTTATGAGATTTTTTTATAGACAATAAAGAAATGAATATTATGAATTTTTGTTTTTGTTTAAATTTCACAAAGAAATATTTTCTAGGCTGATCAAGCACATAGGCTTCTCACCATTTTTGTTTGTAAATAACTTTAAATGTTGGTAGTAAGTCGGGAAAACGTTTTCCGCAGAGGAAAAAGTAAACCTAGGTTTGAACGGTTAGAATTTTTATTCGAATACAGAAATTAAGAATCGGTCGTGGTAGTTTGGAAGAAAGAGAGCCAGTTAAAAAAAAAATTAACCAAAGATCAAAAAATGCAGTTCAAATTCGGCAGAAAATTGTAGAGCATTTCATTCCTGGAAACAAACAACACGCACACGTGAATGGTTGAGAGTTAAAAGTCGCTAGGCCCTGGCTCTCCACGAGCTGTCACTCCACCAAATTTATTATTTATTTTCTATAAACCATATTTTTTGCTATGTAATATTTTTTGAGCTCTTAAGAAGCTTCGGTATAAAACTTAATTAAAATCGGGTTGGGCGATGAGAAATTCGATAATAACGTCTGAGTCATAAAAGGACGATCAAATGCCTCTTATTTTAACCCCCTTTACAAAATTAGAAAACATATTTCAGGCATTTGTATTCCATAACACGATTCCAATACAAACGTACTCACGTTTTTGTTATACCTACATTCATTCCTTTAATTTTCTGTTGGCTTTTAATGTTAGTAAGATTTAACGAGATTCAGTATTTTTAATTTACACAGGTAGATACATTTGAACTTTATACGAAAAAAAAAAAATATAAAACAGAGGACATCCTAATAAATAAAAAAAACATTACAAGAAAAATTGATATTTCTGATATGTGGAATAAAAAGAGACAAATATTGCACCAAAGACTTTCTGAGTTGCCCCGCATTAGTTTTGCAAAGCCGTCACATACCATTCTGGTAGAAATGTACTTGAAGTTTTTCCACGATGAATTCGATAGCTGATATCTCTTGATCGTGGATTAAAGTAGAACTCGTAAACTGTGTGAGGACAGTCTATATTTTTCATTTCGTGTTTAACCAAATTTAAGAATCTAACAAGGAAATCAGCACATTGTGATGGATTCCAAAAGTTCTGCGGACAAAAAGAATTGATTTGATTAAATAAAAGCTCACTATATACCAAATCTCAACATACCGCTCCTAATTGTGGCAAAGATCGAACATCCATGGGAACGATTTCGTCAATGAAGCCACTTTCATTTCGATAGCCAATCGCGATATCCCTAATTCCTGCCAGAAAACACTGGCACCACCAATTCCTTGACTTAAACTTGCTAAAATTTGTATATTGTCTATCATTGCTCGGCCGCAGTGAACATTTTAGTTCCATAAACCTCAAGGAGTTTAAAACATCTTTGTTCTCAATATTTATCACAAGATCTTTACTCAAGGCACCGTCGATTTCGGCACCATATAGTAATGTCATGCCAGGAAATTGTGTCTTAAATACACAGTGGAATTCTGCGCATTCGTCTACAGGAACGTTTGTAATTGGTTCCTCATAAGGGCTTGCTGCTAGGCAATATTGTTCAAACTTCAATCCATAGGCACAGCATCTTTTCTGGTGCTCATCCATGTTGCAGCGTTGCTGTCGTTTCTGGTCGGTTTCCTTCTCACAAAGGTAGATGTTCCCTTTGAATCTGGTGGCTTGGATGCACCAGTCTTCTCGAGACTCATAGGGAGTGGCCATTACAACACGAAGTAGTCCTCGAAAAGCAATAAAATCGAATCCTTCAACAGCTCTGGTATTTTGCGAGGCATGTTTCTTCGACAGATGCTCATCTTGGTGATTTAGAATAAAGTGCAAAACAGGGTATAATCGTTCTTTTTCGTCGCGGTCCTCTGGTTTCGACTTTGCGTGTCCGTATCCAGCATTTAGGTTCAATGGGAATCTTGACGGCATCTGGAAGTAGCGAAAATTCTCTGCCGTGTTCTGGTAATCACGATTTGTATCTAGACTGAAGCATCCAAGTGCTTCCGGTTGCCCAATGTTGGGAAATTGCAATCTATCATCTCGATTCACTTTTCCTCTAAGGTTGGTTTTTATTAGAGCCATTCTGCCACAACTTGTTTCTCTTATTTATTTTTCTTTTACAAAGTATAAAGAAAGGCTGTCGGAATGATATACAAAATATAAAATAGACAAAAATGGATCGAATCGTAAAAAAATAAAAACAAACCCGTATACAAATTGGCATGGACGTATATATATATAAATAATACGTCCATAGGTTTGTTCAGCGAGGCTGTTCGGAACAGTTTCGAACAGAAAAGTACAACTTTTTGCTGTTCAATGAGGAAATTTCTGTTCTAAACTGTTCTGGTTTGCTGTTCAATGAGGCTGTCTAGAACACTTTGGAACAGTTTCTAACAGGATTTTCTGTACTAGCTTTTTAGGTAGAACAACTTATGTAGTTTTCGTTTCGACCAAAAAAAACGATTTTTCTTTGATTTTTTTGATTTGTGACAAGTATTTCCTTTCCTTTCGGCCACAAAAATCGAATTTTTGTCGATCTGAAGTCGATTTTGCAGATCTCGATTTTTAGCAAGATTTACACAGATTTTCACATGCACGTGCACACACATCAAAGAAAAGCACTCATACAATCATAAAATAAAATCACGTTTTGTGTTCGTTTTGCCAGTAAAATTTAATGGCGAATTCCTTTCAAAAAAGAAATGGAATTTTTTCTAAACAGAATCGAATTTTTTCTGTCAATTGAAAGGAATTCGCATTTCGTAAAAGAATCGATTTTTTTGTGTGATTGTGTTTGTGTTACTTGACAGCTGCAATTGACGCAAAACGTAAAGAAATTTTTCACAAAACTATTAAGGTTGGGAGAAAAATGTTTTACCAATAGAATTAAATGAATAACTATAGTAATTCTATTTTAATAACAAAAGAAGTTAGCCAGCTTATACGGGGGCAATTTGTTGGTGCATTTTATTTGTTTGAACTTCTACTTGCACATATATTTTTAAAGAAAATTGTTATTAAAAAGTTTTCACCTGCACTGAAAGTTTTTATCACGTCTTTCAATCAAATTTGTCAAATTTTGTTTGAACATCGCAAAATAAATTATTTTTATAGCTATTTTGACTGAATATATTGTTGAATATTTTGTTAAATTATGTAGAATTCATTGCAACCAAAAAATAAACAACTCGTCTTCCAAAAATTCCGCGACTTTCAATTTGACGTATTAGAATTGTCAAGTCTTCATAGTGTGTGTGCAAATCAGTGTGTAATCTTGCTAAAAACGCAAGATTTGTTTTGACAGAAAAGAATCGATTTTGTTTAGAAAAAAATCGATTCTGTTTAGAAAAATTCGACTTCTTTGTTGTAAGGAATTCGCCATAAGATCTGACACCCAAATCTGAATTGGTCGAAACGAAAGCCACATTAGAACAGATTTCCTGTTCTAACTTGTTCTGACGTTTACCACGAATCTGTGCTGTTCTGTTCTATTCTGTTCTGTTAAGAATCTAATGGCGAATTCCTTACAACAAAGAATTCGAATTTTTCCTAAACAGAATCAAATTTTTTCTAAACAAAATCGATTCTTTTCTGTCAAAACAAATCTTGCGTTTTTACACACTGATTTGCACACACACTATGCAGACTTGATATTTCTAATACGTCAAATTGAAAGTCGCGGAAATTTTGGAAGACGAGTTGTTTATTTTTTTGGTTGCAACGAGTTCTACATAATTTAACAAAATATTCAACATTATATTCAGTCAATACAGCTATAAAAATAATTTATTGTGCGTTGTTCATTATTGAACACAAATTTGACAAAAAAAGCTTTCGCAAGTGAAAACTTTTCAATAACAATTTTCTTTAAAAATATGTGCAAATAGAAGTTCAAACAAATAAAATCCACCAACAAATTGCCAACGTATAAGCTGGCTAATATCTTTTATTTATGAATTTAATTCTATTGGTAAAACATTTATCTCACAACAAAAACAAACAACCTTAAAAGTTTTGTAAATAATTTCTTGACGTTTTGCGTCAATTGCAGCTTTAAAGTCACAAACACAATCACACCAAAAAAAAAATCGATTCTTTTGAGAAATACGAATTCCTTTCAATTGACAGAAAAAATTCGATTCTGTTTAGAAAAAATTCGATTTCTTTTTTGAAAGGAATTCGCCATAACTATTTATTTTGTCACTGAACACAACTCATGTAAATTGATCTCTGCCACCAAATGCCAGTGTGAAATTAAAAAAAAAAAAAAAAACAATCTGACAGCACTCCCTGGTTGGAAAACAAAACCAAATGCCGAAGGCCCGAAGGCGAGCCAAAAAAGTCGTGTGTTTGATAATAGTGATTAATATGTAATAAAACTAGTTTTTTTGTATCAAACACTTGAAAAAATGTTCACTTAAATGTTTAAACACTAATTAATACGTAATTCGATCGCAAATTTAAGTTTTCAGTTCCAAATACAAAAAATAATCAAATGACCGGATTTTTAACGCTGCTAAGAGCATGTAAATATTTTCCAACCTGGGACTTTTTTTGTTGTTGTTTTTAGATGTCAAATTAGAAAGAGAAAAGACAAAGACAAATCTTGGAAGACCTCTATTAGGTACGTTCAACACACATTTGAAAAACACAAAAATAAAGTCAGATTTTTTAATGTTGAATTCCTTACAACCATTTCAAATCGATTATTAATTTTGGTTGTAAGGAATTTGTGGACAAATCGATTTTTTTTATGTGATGGTGTGTGTGCGATTTGACGGGAATTTTAACACAAAAGTTGTGCACCTACAAGTTCGAAACAAATATTTCAAAGTGCAATTAATTTATCGCGTCCTTTTGATTAGATTTATATAATTTATATATTTATATATTTATATATTAGTTATAAAAAATACAATTTAACCCGGAGGCCACACGAGCCAGTACTGGCAAGCAAGTTGCAATACATACACATTTTTTCACTAACACATATAAACCCAAGCAACTTGCTCGTCAACTGGCTTGCCTTTTTCGAAGCCAGTTGAGCAGCCAGTAGAGAAGCAAGTAGGGCGTTCATTTTTTTAACTATAGTCAACAATCATCGTTCCTTTTATTTAAATTTCTGAATTAATTAGATTTTGTGCAAAAAATAAGTTAAAATAAATTTAGTGTGGAATTTGATTGCATTTTAAAAATGTTAAAATTCACTTTCATACGAAACTTGAAAATGCTTGACAGAATATTTGACATTTGCGAATATTTCGTTACAAAAAACCAAAAAGCTCTAAAATTGCCCTTTTCAAAAAATAAAATTTCAAATTATTCGGATATATAGAGGTTTTTTAATCCATTGACATCGTAGACATCCTTTAATGGAATTTGAAAGTCTATGGCTCGACAGATAGGGGACAAATTATATTTGATCCCGTCGTGAATATTTCGTTCCAAATGTCAACCGATTGCCCTCAAAATGCATTTTTCCGGAGCAGAAAAAAAATGGAAAAAAATTCGGATATTCAGAGGTTTTTTAATCCATTGACATCGTAGACATCCTTCAATGGAATTTGAAAGTTTGTTGCTTGACAGATAGGGGACAAATTATATTTGATCCTATCGAGAATATTTCGTTCCAAATGTCAACCGATTGCCCTAAAAATCCATTTTTCCGGAGCGGAAAATAAAATGGAAAACAATTCGGATTTCTAGAGGTTTTTTTATCCATTGACATCGTATACAACCTTCAATGGAATTTGAAAGTTTTGCGCTTAACAGACGGGTAGCTAACAAAATGTATTTTGACGTCTGTAGTTTTTTTTGGTACATGAATTTTAGTTAGAGTATATGTTATTCCCTCTTATGTTTCGTTGTCCATAATTTCAATTATTAAAGCTTGTTAGCTTGTTTTAATATTCTTTAAAAATGTATTTTGATTTTTTCAATCCATTTTGTTTGAAAGATCAACCAAAATTGTTTACTATAGTAGAGAAAAAGAACGACCTACTTGCAAGCAACTTGCTTGGCAAGTGGAGTGCCACCTACGTCACAGCCAGTACACAGATACGAATTTGGCAGGCAATGTATGAACCCAACTTACTTGCCAGTACTTGCTCGTGTGGCCTCAGGGTAATATTGAAAAGAAGAAGAAATTCGGAATTCTTAAAACCCGGCAAGGAACACACCGGCGACGGTGTCCATCTGATAGAATTAATCGTCTTTAAAGATATGGAATCGAAGCTCTGCTATTTCTAATTAATTATAATGCAACCAACGCATATTTGTATTTACTTATTTGCATTATTCACTGAAATTGTTGAATTAAAAACTTTCAACTTGATGAGAAATTTCAAATCTTCTTAGTGTGTGTGCAAATAAGTGTAAATCTTGCTAAAATTTAAAGATTTCATTTGTCTAGAAAAATCGATTTTGTTTTCTAAAAAAATCGATTTTTTTTAATTTTTTGGTTGTGAGGAATTATTTCACACGAGGAAATTGATGGCGAATTCCTTTCAATAAAGAAATCAAATCTTTTCTAAACAGAATCGAATTTTTTCTGTCAATTGAAAGGAATTCGTATTTCGTAAAAGAATCTATTTTTTTTGTGTGATTGTGTTTGTGTTACTTGACAGCTGCAATTGACGCAAAACGTAAAGAAATTATTCACAAAACTATTAAAGTTGTTTGTTTTTGTTGGGAGAAAAATGTTTTACCAATAGAATTAAATGAATAAAGGCTTAACTACATAAGCCAAAAAGTACTTTTGTACAAAAGTAAAAATATTTTTTTCCCACTAGCGCAGTTGTTTTGTGAAAAAGAATATAAAATTTTTTTTTAACCCAAAATTTAATCTTTTTGCATCTTTTTTAAAAGTTTTCCAGTCAGAAAAACTATTCCAAAATGAGTTTGAAAATTTTCACTTTTGTACTTTTTCACTTTTTGGGCTTATGTAGTTAAGCCTTAAGGATTGCGTTGTGACTCGATAACATTTTTGGAATTCTCCCCCAATCATCACAAGAAAGCTCACAACTAAACTCACCACAGCAAAGGTGGATTTTGTAGTGCCATAATTGCAACAGCTGATTATTAAAAACATAAAAAAAGATTTTCAATTGGGCCAAATACATTTATTCAAAACTTAATAAATCAAGTTTTTATCCATTTTTTTTTTGCAATAAAGAAGTAAACAAAATGGTTAATATATATGCAAAATGGAAGTGAAAAAACTATTTAAAAATGTTGTATTCGAGAGCGAATGAACCATTTGTTTCCTGCGTTAAAGAAAAAGTCTGTCCTGTTGTGAAAATCTTGTTTTTTTATTTCGGATGAAAGATAATCCGAAGAAGATAGGCCCAATAATATCCACTTTAATTTTCTCTTTCCTAAAGCAGAGTATACAGTTCTTCAACGATTAAAAAACTACATGCAATTCTTATGGGAGTGAAGGCTTAACTACATAAGCCCAAAAAGTGAAAAAGTACAAAAGTGAAAATTTTCAAACTCATTTTGGAATAATTTTTCTGACTGGAAAACTTTTAAAAATGATGCAGAAAGATTAAATTTTGGTTTAAAAAAAAATTTGTATATTCTTTTTCACAAACCAACTGCGGTAGCGGGAAAAAAAGTATTTTTACTTTTGTCCAAAAGTACTTTTTGGCTTATGTAGTTAAGCCTTGATTCTTGACAAAAAAAAATTTTAGCTGAAAAATATTTTTATAGAAGTGTGAATTTAAGCCTGGAAAAAAATTATACTCACCACGAACGTTGTTTTGTGCAAAAAAATTTAGTTTGTTTTTCTTCCGAAAAAAAAATTTCTTTCTCCACATCAATTTTTTTTTTCGTTCAAATGAACTGTATACTAGGCTTAATCTAAAAAAATTCAATGTTGTTTAAAAACTAAATAGATTATGATATCAAATTTTTAAAACACTATCAGCCGTATCTATTAGATTTTCTTAAAACGCCTCTTAAAGGTTATTTAGTTAAGTTTGCTTAAATATTAAATTTGCCTTTAAACTGCGATACTTAAATTCTTATCTATAATCGATTTTCTATTGGTACTTAACTAAACGATCGTAGTGTCACGTAACGTAAGAAAATTCACAAATTTGCTCATTAACTATAATAAGAGAGAAAGAGAAACCACTGTATGTATAGTCCAAAGCAAAAGAAGTAAAACCACACTCCATTTAGATTTTCTGTTTGTGTTCGTAAATATTTTTGGTTCGTGAGTAAGCTTCACGCCTAGCCTTTTTAAATAAATATGTCAACAAACCATCGAAACAAGATTTTATACAACTCACTAATCACAAATCTCTTTTAATTAAAATAAAAACTGAAAACTCTACCTACATTCTCATTTTTCTAATAAATACAAAGAAAAGCAATGCTTTTCAGATGTCAAAATATATTTAAGATGGCTTTAAATAACCTTTTAACGCAATGAATGGCGATTAAGTTAAGATGCATTTAAGTAACGTTGCTTAAATGTGAAAATGGATTATAGATACCGATTTCCCACTTAACAGCTATTTTGAGGTATTTTAAAGTTAAGAAGGTTTTAACATTTCTTTATAGATACAGCTGTATGTATTATGTGAGTTGAGAACTGCTATGAAGGAGATCACAATTTCTATTGTTTTTGTGACTCTCATAAGTTGTGACTCTGGGGGAGAATTCGAAAAAGACCCAATATTAATTTCACCTCTTCTTGTGACTTGTGAGGTATCAGTGATGATGGGGAGAATCGGGCTATAAATTGAAAGCACAGCACTGTGGAGTCGGGGTAACAAGAAACCACGTTCATAACTGTACATTTTATACACCACACTACCAACCGAACAAAAATAAAACTCACCTTACTTCACAAACGTCATTTCACTAAAGTCACTTTGACATTTTTTGTAAGTGTCGTGTCTTTAGCCCCTAGTTTTGCAGGTATCAGCTTTTTTCATCACGAAAACTATTTAATTTGCGAAAGAATCTTCATTTATTCAAACAAATCTTTCAAAATGAAACCAAAGTTAGAATTAAAACATTTCCTTCTTGCATTTAATTTCCTGCTAAACATTATTTCCATTGATGGTAAGCGACTAAAATCATTCCGTAGTTGGGTGACTTATCTATGTGGCTAGTTCTGATTGGTTCACTGCCCCTTTTTTATGAATTCAATAAAATTAACCGAAGATTTATCTCTGTTTACATCTTCGTCTAGGTGCTAAAACCCAGTATGTCACATGTGGCTCAATTGTAAAGCTATTGAACTCAGACTATGGATCTCGACTGCACTCTCACGATGTCAAGTACGGCTCCGGCTCTGGCCAGCAGTCAGTGACAGGAATAGAAATTCAAGAAGATGTCGGCAGCCATTGGAGTATTAAAGCGGGAACTGGCAAATTCTGCAATCGAGGAGAGGCCATCAAGTGCGGTGATACCATTCGACTAGAACATCTTACGACGAAAAAGAACCTTCACTCGCATATGTTTTCGTCGCCACTTTCAGGTGAGCAGGAAGTATCCTGCTATGGAGTTGATGGCCTAGGTGATACCGGTGATCATTGGGAAGTTATCTGTAGCAGTGACAGCTGGTTGAGGGATTCCCCAGTGAGGTTTAGACACGTTGACACAGCAGTCTTTCTCGGTCTATCTGGACGCTCATTTGGTCGACCCATATCGGGCCAGATGGAAGTGGTTGGTTTCAATAATCCACAGCATGGATCTCGGTGGACGACGGCTGAAGGATTATTCGTAGTGCCACAGGAAAAGGAGACCGAATATGCGCACATTGAGTTGTAATAATTTAATTAAATTTTTTTCCTCGTTTTCTTTATTAAATATTATTGTGGTGTGCACTCGAAGGGGAACCTTTTTTATAGGGTTCTTCTTGCTATTGTGAACAGAGTTGGTGTATGACTCTTGAATTCGATATTAATTTTAAGATATCTTAGTAGGTACTGCAAAAAAGTAAATAAAAACCAAAACTTTTTAATACACACATTTGGATTAACATTGCCGCGTGACACTTTTTGTTCAATAAAGACTTAAGCTGAATTAATGCTAATTCAAAATAAGATAATTTTTTCTTGACCTTCTCTGCTAGGAAGAATCTTAGTTGTTGGGCGTAAAAGTTAACTAAAACAAAAGTATTATTCGAAAGTTGAGGTAAAGTTTATGTATAAAATGAAACTGTTGCAGCCAATGATTGGGATTCATTTCAATGTGTTGAAAAATCATACGCGATAATTGCTATAACCGGAAAGGTGGAAAGATGGAATATTAAGCTAAGGAGCCTCTTTCTTTTTTTGTGTTGGAAAGAGATAATATTTGAACTTTTTAATTTAACCAGACAATTTTTTTCCTTTTGCTCCTTTTTGTTAATTTTGTTGTTGTAGGTATGTCGGGCTGAGAACTTAGGGAGATATCATACATATGTAATTAATTTGGTTCCAATAAATTGAAAAACTTTTTTATGAAAATTAGAATTAGAATAACAATATCTGAGTAAAGTTCTTAGTTAGTATAGTTACTCGATATATAAATATTGGCACAGGGTCCCCAAACCAAAGAAATTATGTTTGCATTAGATTAGGCCAAGTTGCTCAAAAGACAACGATTTTTTCTCCCGTATGACTTATGACCCTGAACCGATATTTATGTATCGAGTAATTAATTAGATTTTTAGTCAGATATTGTGAAACAGGCCCTTAACGAGTAAAATCAATAACTATTTTGATGCCAAAATAAAGCTTATGACTTGATTTATTATTTTAAGTTAAAAAAAATTAATATCGGTCCAAACCGGTAGTTCAATCATTGAAATAATAAAATTCATTTTAATAAAATAATTTCATTTTTTGCAAAAATTAATAATCCAATCATCATCTTTATATTGGCATAAAAGTAATCAGTTACTTTGGTTCTTATGTGCCTCAAGTCATCAAATTAATGGGGTTTTCCATTGGTAAAATAAATCAATTTATTTTTGATTTGGATCTGTCAAAAAGCCGATTTTGACCATTTTTGTGTTCTATTGGGCAGAATAAATTGATTTATTTTTTATTTAAAATCAATTTTGCAGATCTAAAATTTTCGGCAGATTTACCCCTCCTTGTTCTAGCACCAACCTAATTTACAGCTGTCAGTTGGTAAATGTGTTGTTTGATTGGATTAATGTAGGTATTTCAGGAATGAAATTTGTGTTGAAAGTATGAGAGAAATATTCGATTATAAATGGAAAAGTTTAAAATGAATCGGTAACTTCATGAAGCTCATCTTTCTCTACTAAAAGGGATAAAATTTGTATTGAAATATTGACAGAGGCACGAAAATACACAAATACAATGACAAAAATAAAACAATTTGAAATTGTGTTCCATTCGCCACGAAAAAATTCAATTTTTAAATTGAAATCTGAATTTACCAATGGAATTTTCAATGATAAGTTTAAATGAAAGCTACAACTAGCGCCTTAATGTGGTTTTATAATCGCCCATTAAAAAATTGTGTTTATGCATTCGAATTCACAAACTTTATTGAATGGAAATAGTTTAACGCTAAGAACTTTTAAAAACTCTACTTTGCAAGGCAGCACCTACCGTTTTTGCAGAATTATAATGAAATATTAATAAAATTATTATTAATGATACTAGAGAATAAAACTACCAACTGAGTATAAGTAAGATCGCCGAAAAAAAAACGCCGATTTGTGTGGACCTGTGGACGCAGGTGCGCAGGTTTATCACGCCGAAGTCGTGGAAGGGGAGCCACTCTATTTATAGAAAAAACCTTGCATGAAAGCTAGGTCCACTTCAGTTAAAGTGTTACTAAGTGCGAATAGAGAACCCTAAGTGGATTTAGTTCCCGGTGATTTATTTCACTATGAAATTTTGATATGTTTTTCCTTTTGAATATTTGTAGTAACTGAAAAAGTGAAAATCGAATGCATTAATTTTATTAAAGGCCCCATCCACCTGGAGTACATAAAGGATTTTCAAACCGATCGACGGATATTTTGTTTAAAAAAATAAAATGTGAGTTTGGACATCAAAAAGATAGTGGATGGTAGTTTTCGTTGCAGTTTGCAAAAATACAAAGCAAAAACACGGGTTTCCATTGGTTTCACACATTCATTCAGTGCTAATTGGTTCTACTTCATTCCGGAGTCTTATCATTGTATTCGTAAATCATTTTTTTAAAAGAGTGAATTCGTTAAATGGAACTGATAAGTTTCTTTTCTTTTATCACTGGATTTTGATGAACTCCTTAAGAACATAAAAGGTAAATGGGTAGAGATGCTTTTACTGTCCATATTTTTTTCTCTATTATAGCTGAACTATCGAGAAATAGTCTATCTTATTCCATCTAAAAGGGGCCATTCACGTTGAGATGGTAGCAAAGACGGTCGCACGATTCGCAGAGATTTTCAACGGATCTCTGGTTGTATATAACCTGTCAATTTTTCATTGAAAATATGTATGAAGCTTGCGACCGTCTTAATGTGAATGACCCCTTTAAGTAATCGGTATCTCAACATTGGAGTGACACATTTGAGTTTTGAACCATTTTAAAGTATTATTGAAAAGGACGAGACCAGAGACATGCCAATTTATAAGAGTTCTAAGTTGGAGTGCGTTAACGCGCTTCGCGCGACTTAAAAAAAAAACTCAGAGTGTCTGAAGTATGCCCACCGGCGGAGGGCCCTGGCCCTGCGAGGCCACATAAACTGTACTTTTATAAACCAAAACTGTTATAATTGGCATGTCTAGAGTCATTTCCTATTGCAAAACATACAAATAATTTAAACGCACTTTTGTAAATTAATGGTCTGTATTGGTCTGCCACATAAGGTCATAACTGTGTATAAAATTTTTGGAAATTAATTAGATGTTTTAAATTACCTATACGCAAAACTGAACTCATATATGCATGTATGTATGTATATATATTCACATAATTCACTGCTGAAATGATACACAATTCTGATTAAAAAATGATTCATAAGAATGTTATGGTAAACCGGGGCACATTTGTATTTGGGGCACATTCGGCATTGCCGTTTTCACTTGGAACGCTAATATGTAAGCCAATAATTTTAACTCGGAAGGCTTCCTATTGTAAATTCATACGATGATTTGTAATTTGACAGTTCCAGTTAGTTTGTGAAGAAAGTAAGAAGTGTTCGTTTGTTTTGTTTGCTCCTAGCTGTAATTTTCGACTTCAGGTAAGTAAGCAATTTTTAATATTTATTTGGTGAAAATAAGAGTGATATTTTACGAATAATGTTATTAAGTATTAAACTTTAAGTTAAACAACACGAACCTGTTGAAGATTAATATCCGTTGGTTAAAAAAAATTCTTAAATGAAATTTTAGTGCATTCGTCATTTCGGCAAGGGGAACATTAGGCGCCTGACGGGGCACATTCACCATCTGCCGAATGTACCCCAAAGTAAAATATTTGAACGTGATTTATAGACAGCTTTCTTGTTTTGTTTCTTTTATCGTAGAAATGGTTCGCAACTATAAAAAAAGACCAGCAGAGTCAATATAGATGAAACTGCAATACAAAAAGCCATTTCTGACGTAAGACATGGGCGAGAAACTTTAGCTTCAGCTTCTTTAAAAAAAATTGTATCAAACGCACAGCTAAAAAAGCGTGATCCATTGAGAAATAGTTCAGATTCAGAGACTGAAGGAGGAACCTTTCAATCAAAATACATATCCCGACAAATCTTGACCAAAGATAAAGAAAAAGATTTAGGGAATATGTGAAGAAATGTGCATATTGTTATGAATTGTTACGTTTTTTTTAATCTTCCCTTTTATCTGTTTGTGAAGTAAATATTTAAATTGATTTGAATCAATTTTGTTTTTTTAATTTTGATGCAAAAGGCTTCTGTGCCGAAAGTACCCCGATCAAAAACGAAAGTGCCCCTTGTCGGGGCACATTCGGCGAAATGACTTTTTTTTCATAAAATAATAAAATATAAATGTTTTTGGAAGTGATATGGAAAGTTTTTTATTTCATTTTAAAGCCTAAATATTAACATTTCATATAATGTTGAAGGCTTTTCAATAAGTTCTTTAACTTCGTGAATTCGAAGGTTTGTGCTTTTGGTGCCGAATGTGCCCCGGTTTACCATATATATTTTCAGTATTTAAAAGATAAAGTATACAAACCAAACAGCAAGTCAAATTTTTAAGCAATTAACATTTTGACAATTTGTTCAGTGCATAAGTTATAACTGAAGACGGTAATTTTTGAGAACTTGAACTGAAAAACAATATTCAACAAAAACAAAACAACAGCTAAGGCAAATAAAATAAACTATTCTCTATACCTACGCATCCAAAAATCGTAGATTTTTGTTCCATGTTTGAATGTTTGAATGCCTCATAGGTTGATCAAAAAGTGCCTCATACCACAAAAATACACATTAAAAAACAAAAGGCCATGGAAAAAAAAAATTAAAATGTAAGTAGAATTCAATAGCCACTATTTTATTAAATTTGTTAATAATTATTGCACTAAAGTTTTTTGTTGTTCATAATGTACATATTTGTTTTCAAATGTCTATTTCTTGAAACAAAGTTTTCTATCGTTTAATTAGTTCGTTATTTGTTTATTAAATTTTATAAAATACTTTGCTTTTGAAGTTTATTTGAATTTTCTGATATTAATATTATTTAGTATGATTGTATGATTTGATGATAATTCAATACATTTCAAAAATAAACAGTTTGGTTATGAAAAGTTCATTTATTTTGAACTGAGGTTAAGCAACACATGAGTTTAGAAAGCAAATATTTTTAAAAATTTCAAAAGGTGTCCCAAAAAGGGGCCCATGCCAAAAAAAGAGGCCTCCACAGTTATTATTAAAGCAAAAACAACAAAATCATTACAAAAAATTAAAAATGATAATAATTTAACTGTATTCTAAATACATAATTTAAAACATGTTCATATTTTATTTGTTTAAAATTTCCTTCTGTATTTATATATAAGGTTTTTATTTGGTACCCAATTTCCCAAATCATCGGCATCAATTTGTGCTGTCGGTTTTGGTTTCGGTGTTATTATTAAAAACCTATTGAAAAAGTTTTGTCTGTAATTATATTTTATAAAATTAATCACTTAATTATCTCTTCATTTTCGCAGTGATATAAGAATTTCGTTCAATAAACATAAACAAAATGTATAGGCCATGGGATAACGGTAAAATTCTTAATATTCTCGAAATCAAAAAATAAGAAAATAGTGTTATATTTTTCTCCTGTCAATTTTTTAGTTTTGGATCTGGATGGTTTAGATTGGTGCGTTTCTCGACGAAAATAAAACGGCAACGTTCAGTTAATTTTACTGTTTCGTTTTTTTCATTCTTTTTCGTTCTTTAAAGAATAGAATCTTATAGCCTTTTCGATTGTTAATCCGGGAGAACGATTTGATACGTGTGAACCCTTCTGGAACGATTCTGAAAAAAAAAAAAATCAGAAGCAAATTTCTCTTCTTTTCAGAAGAAGAACTGTCATTCTGAGTCCAATTGAAATGGCCAATACTTAAGGCCATATTATTCACTCGATTTATCCAGATTAAAAATTTAAATCCAGATGTAAAGCATACAGATTCAATGTAAATACATCTGGATTTAAGTTTTAATCTGGCGATGTATCTAGTGAATAATATGGCGGTTAAACAGAAAAAGGGGCCATTTTGATCATAATTGAAAAAGTGGGGGCCACGGGTCTCGAGTCTGAAAAAGGGGCCATTTGGCCCCTAAAGTGGCCAAAAGGCAACACTGTGGCCTACCGCTTGGTAAACAAAACCATTGTTACCTTGGCGACAATAGAACTAAAGAAATTAGTTTTATATTTTTCTACTTTCTCTTTAACGACTTCACCAAATTGGATCAGGATTTTTTTTAAATCACAATCTTTAATGGGGTTTTTTATTGGACAATTAATCAATTAATTTATATCTGTCAAAAAGCCTATTTTGACCATTTTTGCGTTTCATTGAGCAAAATAAATTGATTTATTTTTGTTTAAAAATTAATTTTGCAGATCAAAATATTTTGGCAGATTTACCCCCCTATACTATTTACAGCTGTCAGTTTGCAATTGTATTTTTTTTTTCAAAATATGTATGTGAGAAATAATCGCTTATTATAAATGGAAGAGTTTAAAATGAATCGGCAACTTCATCAAGCTCATCTTTCTCTTCTCATAGTGATTCAGGGGTGAAATTTTTTTTTGAAATATTGACAGAGAAACGAAATATATCAATTTGAAATCATGTTCCATTTGCCACGAAAAAAATTAATTTTTAAATTGAGTCCGAATTTATCAATGGAAAACCCCATAAAACTCTTAGGTACTTTTATGCACTATAATGGAGTTTTCCATTGGTAAATTCAGATTTCAATTTAAAAATTGATTTTTTTCGTGGCGAATGGAACACGATTTCAAATTGACTTATTTTTGTCATTGTATTTAGCTTCGTTTCTCTGTCAATATTTCAATACAAATTTCGTCCCCTTTAGAAGAGAAAGATGAGCTTGATGAAGTTACCGATTCATTTTAAAATTTTCCATTTATAATCGAATATTTCTCACATACTTTCAACACAAATAATTTAATTCCTGAAATACCTAAATTAATCCAATCAAACACATTTCCCAACTGAAAGCTGTAAATTATATTGGTGTTAGTACAGGGAGAGGTAAATCTGCCGAAAAATTAAGATCTGCAAAATTGATTTTAATTAAAAAAATAAATCAATTTACTTTGCCCAATGGAACGCAAAAATTGTCAAAATCGGCTTTTTGACAGATAGAAATCAAAAATAAATTGATTTATTTTACCAATGGAAAACCCCATAAGGTTGAGGCATATATCTGCCCACATGTCTGAGAACCAATAAACCAATAGGAATGTGAAAACGAGCGTCCACGAACAAAAAAGGTACTTGCTTTGCGTCCTACTTTTTCGATCGTGTTATTTCGTTTTTGCTTTGACGTTCGGAGTACTCCTTTTTCGCTCCAACTACTGCGAAAAGCCTGCGATTGGTTGTTCCGAGTAACATTTTCAGAGTGTTTTCTACAGGGTGGACCAAGTAAAAGTTTCTTTTTAAAAATGCAATAAAATGACCAAAATGAATTTTGTTCATTGTATAATGGCTTTAATAGTAAGAGCAAGCAAACATCCCCATATTAATTACGGAACATTAACGTCGTTCAAGTGGTTGCCTCGGCTGGCTTCGCAGTAGCGCATTTTGTCACTCTAATTTTCCAAGACCTTGTTGATGGTTTCGGGCTGTAGCTCACGGATTGCTTGGATAATATTTGCCTTAAAGGCTTGAATCGTTTCCGGATTATTGGTATAACATCGGTCCTTCACGTTTCCCTTCAAAAAAAAAAAGACCAAAGGGGTCAAATCGCAACTCCGAGGTGGCCAATGACATTTCCAAGACGGCTGATTTGGGAATTTGGTGCGCAAAAGATCGGTTGTGGCATAGGCTGTGTGGCTTGGCACGCCATCGTCGGGGCACATTCGGCGAAATGATTTTTTTTTCATAAAATAATAAAATATAAATGTTTTTGGAAGTGATATGGAAAGTTTTTTATTTCATTTTAAAGCCTAAATATTAACATTTCATATAATGTTGAAGGCTTTTCAATAAGTTCTTTAACTTCGTGAATTCGAAGGTTTGAGCTTTTGGTGCCGAATGTGCCCCGGTTTACCATATATATTTTCAGTATTCAAAAGATAAAGTATACAAACCAAACAGCAAGTCAAATTTTTAAGCAATTAACATTTTGACAATTTGTTCAGTGCATAAGTTATAACTGAAGACGGTAATTTTTGAGAACTCTTTTCTGAAAAACAAAATTCAACAAAAACAAAACGACAGCTAAGGCAAATAAAATAAACTATTCTCTATACCTACGCATCCAAAAATCGCAGATTTTTGTTCCATGTTTGAATGTTTGAATGCCTCATAGGTTGATCAAAAAGTGCCTCATACCACAAAAATACACATTAAAAAACAAAAGGCCATCGAAAAAAAAAATTAAAATGTAAGTAGAATTCAATAGCCACTATTTTATTAAATTTGTTAATAATTATTGTACTAAAGTTTTTTGTTGTACATAATGTATTTGTTTTTAAATGTCTATTTCTTGAAACAAAGTTTTCTATCGTTTAATTAGTTCGTTATTTGTTTATTAAATTTTATAAAACGCTTCGCTTTTGAAGTTTATTTGAATTTTCTGATATTAATCTTATTTAGTATGATTGTATGATTTGATGATAATTCAATACATTTCAAAAATAAACAGTTTGGTTATGAAAAGGAACTGGGTTCATTGAGTCATTTATTTTGAACTGAGGTTAAGCAACACATGAGTTTAGAAAGCAAATATTTTTAAAAATTTCAAAAGGTGTCCCAAAAAGGGGCCCATGCCAAAAAAAGAGGCCTCCACAGTTATTATTAAAGCAAAAACAACAAAATCATTACAAAAAATTAAAAATGATAATAATTTAACTGTATTCTAAATACATAATTTAAAACATGTTCATATTTTATTTGTTTAAAATTTCCTTCTGTATTTATATATAAGGTTTTTATTTGGTACCCAATTTCCCAAATCATCGGCATCAATTTGTGCTGTCGGTTTTGGTTTCGGTGTTATTATTAAAAACCTATTGAAAAAGTTTTGTCTGTAATTATATTTTATAAAATTAATCACTTAATTATCTCTTCATTTTCGCAGTGATATAAGAATTTCATACATAACATAACATAAACAAAATGTATAGGCCATGGGATAACGGTAAAATTCTTAATATTCTCGAAATCAAAAAATAAGAAAATAGTGTTATATTTTTCTCCTGTCAATTTTTTAGTTTTGGATCTGGATGGTTTAGATTGGTGCGTTTCTCGACGAAAATAAAACGGCAACGTTCAGTTAATTTTACTGTTTCGTTTTTTTCATTCTTTTTCGTTCTTTAAAGAATAGAATCTTATAGCCTTTTCGATTGTTAATCCGGGAGAACGATTTGATACGTGTGAACCCTTCTGGAACGATTCTGAAAAAAAAAAAAATCAGAAGCAAATTTCTCTTCTTTTCAGAAGAAGAACTGTCATTCTGAGTCCAATTGAAATGGCCAATACTTAAGGCCATATTATTCACTCGATTTATCCAGATTAAAAATTTAAATCCAGATGTAAAGCATACAGATTCAATGTAAATACATCTGCATTTAAGTTTTAATCTGGCGATGTATCTAGTGAATAATATGGCGGTTAAACAGAAAAAGGGGCCATTTTGATCATAATTGAAAAAGTGGGGGCCACGGGTCTCGAGTCTGAAAAAGGGGCCATTTGGCCCCTAAAGTGGCCAAAAGGCAACACTGTGGCCTACCGCTTGGTAAACAAAACCATTGTTACCTTGGCGACAATAGAACTAAAGAAATTAGTTTTATATTTTTCTACTTTCTCTTTAACGACTTCACCAAATTGGATCAGGATTTTTTTTAAATCACAATCTTTAATGGGGTTTTCTATTGGACAATTAATCAATTAATTTATATCTGTCAAAAAGCCTATTTTGACCATTTTTGCGTTTCATTGAGCAAAATAAATTGATTTATTTTTGTTTAAAAATTAATTTTGCAGATCAAAATATTTTGGCAGATTTACCCCCCTATACTATTTACAGCTGTCAGTTTGCAATTGTATTTTTTTTTTTCAAAATATGTATGTGAGAAATAATCGCTTATTATAAATGGAAGAGTTTAAAATGAATCGGCAACTTCATCAAGCTCATCTTTCTCTTCTCATAGTGATTCAGGGGTGAAATTTTTTTTTTGAAATATTGACAGAGAAACGAAATATATCAATTTGAAATCATGTTCCATTTGCCACGAAAAAAATTAATTTTTAAATTGAGTCCGAATTTATCAATGGAAAACCCCATAAAACTCTTAGGTACTTTTATGCACTATAATGGAGTTTTGCATTGGTAAATTCAGATTTCAATTTAAAAATTGATTTTTTTCGTGGCGAATGGAACACGATTTCAAATTGACTTATTTTTGTCATTGTATTTGTGTAGCTTCGTTTCTCTGTCAATACAAATTTCGTCCCTTTTAGAAGAGAAAGATGAGCTTGATGAAGTTAAAGATTCATTTTAAAATTTTCCATTTATAATCGAATATTTCTCACATACTTTCAACACAAATAATTTAATTCCTGAAATACCTAAATTAATCCAATCAAACACATTTGCCAACTGAAAGCTGTAAATTATATTGGTGATAGTACAGGGAGAGATAAATCTGCCGAAAAATTAAGATCTACAAAATTGATTTTAATTAAAAAATAAATCAATTTACTTTGCCCAATGGAACGCAAAAATTGTCAAAATCGGCTTTTTGACAGATACAAATCAAAAATAAATTGATTTATTTTACCAATGGAAAACCCCATAAGGTTCAGGCATTTGCCCGCATGTCTGAGAACCAATAAACCAATAGGAATGTGAAAACGAGCGTCCACGAACAAAAAGGTACTTGCTTTGCGTCCTACTTTTTCGATCGTGTTATTTCGTTTTTGCTTTGACGTTCGGAGAACTCCTTTTTCGCTCCAACTACTGCGTAAAGCCTGCGATTGGTTGTTCCGAGTAACATTTTCAGAGTGTTTTCTACAGGGTGGGCCAAGTAAAAGTTTCTTTTTAAAAATGCAATAAAATGACCAAAATAAATTTTGTTCATTGTATAATGGCTTTAATAGTAAGAGCAAGCAAACATCCCCATATTAATTACGGAATATTAACGTCGTTCAAGTGGTTGCCTCGGCTGGCTTCGCAGTAGCGCATTTTGTCACTCTAATTTTCCAAGACCTTGTTGATGGTTTCGGGCTGTAGCTCACGGATTGCTTGGATAATATTTGCCTTAAGGGCTTGAATCGTTTCCGGATTATTGGTATAACATCGGTCCTTCACGTTTCCCTACAAAAGAAATAATGACCAAAGGGGTCAAATCGCAGCTCCGAGGTGGCCAATGACATTGCCAAGACGGCTGATTTGGGAATTTGGTGCGCAAAAGATCGGTTGTGGCATGGGCTGTGTGGCTTGGCACGCCATCCTGCATGAATCATGTCTTCAATTTCAGTAAAAAAAAAGTCGGCTTACATGGCTCTGCAACGCCCACCGTTGAAAGAAACGTTGTTCCCAGCATCATTTTCAAAGAAAAATGGTTCATCAATGATGCCACCAATCCACAATCCGCACCATACTGTCAATCTCTGTGGATGCATTGGCTTCTCGACAATTACTTGCAGGCTTGCCGATTCCCAGGTGTGGAAATTTTGTTTGTTAACGTTGCCGCCGATATAAAAATGCCTTTTCAAGAAAGGCACTGATTGTTTGTACGAATCCTTGCTCTATAGCACGTGTCTATACAGGGTGATTCGCATAAACTGTGACAAAAGCTATATCATGGTTTTGTGAGTGTAACCGTTGTTTTTTAATAATTTTTTATTGTTTTAAGTAAATTTTTAGAATATTTCCCCTCCCAGGTAAACGGGGGGGAGGGGGGTACAGACCCCACTCCTATATTGAAGACCCTACTCCTATATTGTCCTGACCCAACTCACACGAATTAGGTTTTTGTTACACCTTATGCGAATCACCGTATAATGTATACGATATATCGCAAGTAAAAATAGAACGTATACGCCTGAGTTATCCAGCTACAGTCAAAAATATAGTTTTCAAGAAATCTATCAATTATCGCATCAATTTTTCAATTGTATAAATTATGTTATGACGTTACTTTATAGCCCATCAAGAACTTAAGAAGTACATAAGGATTGAACAAACTGAATTGATTGCTTCATTTTGATTTATTTGTTGATGGAATATGCAATTTTGTTTCGCTGTGCTGGAATCTACACTCTTCTTATTGTTTGCAAAACAACCAACGCAAATTTTTGTTTATTTATTTGTATTTTAAATTGTGGAATGAAACACCTCTTATGAATATTTGTTTTCTTTTACGCCACAAGAAAATTTGAAACTTGATGAGAAATGTTAAATCTTTCTAGTGTGTAGAAATACGCGTAAACCTTGATCTTTTTTCTAAACAGAATCGATTTTTTGGTTGGAAGAAATTACACATTATTTAAATCCAATCAGAATTGCTTTTGCGGCTGCAGCTTCATTGTCTTCCCTTGACGGTGTTCAAATTTGACTCACTCCGACATTTTTTCGTAGTGAATCCAACTTTTATTATTCACACACAAACCTATAAATGTGAACACATCCGACTTATGCTGCATTTACACGACTGACAAATTGGCTGTCAAAAGAATGAATTTTTCCATTGTTCTATCATTTTCTTGACAGTTAAATGCCAGAATACTGCCAATTTTGTCAGTCGTGTAAATCCAGCATTAGTTTGACGTTCAGCAGTCGTTAAAACAAAACAAAAGTCTGTGCTCGTCAAAGGATTAATACGAGATTTTTCACTTACAAAATGGGCACGTTCAATCACAACATCTGAAAATTCAGATATAAATTTATGTTGACGCAAAAAAAAAAATCTGAATCGCCACCTCCAAAGGAATAAAAGGCTAATGGTAGCTGTGTTCCATTGGGCCTTGCAAAAGTACTTTTTAGTTCTTCACAGTCGATGGTGAATAAAACGCTTTCATCCTGCCAAATATAAAATCTAATCTCAATATTATTGTTATGTTGATTGTTTGTTTTTATATTTTATTTTAAATAAGAAAAACATCAACAATAATAATTTACTACGTAATTTCTTTTTACTGATGGTGTCTTTTGTTGTGCTGATATATTTAGTTACTACTTCATTACTGAACTACTTCAACCACAGAGCAGAAGTAGTTGACACTGCAGCCAGAAGCACTTGGCAGTAGATATTGGAGCGCAAACGAACACACCTGGTCTTATGTTAAACTTGAAATTCTATTCCCATACACAAACACTTGGTTCCTCTACCTAGTTGTTTATAGGGGTTACACTATACACAGAAAACACAATCGTTTTACAAGAAGACGCACTTCCTGCCCCATATTTTTTACCCCATAAAAAACAACAACACTATAGGTAGGTAGGTATACTAAAACAAAAACAAACAACATCTATTACTTCCGTTCTCAATCTTCACAATTCCGTTCCACTTCCATTTCCATTATCCACTCATATCTTATTCAACATTGATACACCTTTCGGTATTTGTATGTATTGTATAAGTAAAAGTGATGTGGTTGTTGTTTTTTTTTTTTTGTACTATAAAAATACCCTCGATCTCAACCCTCTCTAGAGGCTCAGTGTTACATAAATCTTCAATTGTAATAACGAAGTTGTGAAGAGAGGAGAGAAACATTCCTTATATTCCATAGTCAATATTTTTCTTTTACTCAGAGAATAAATTCCCCAATGTTAGGTAATAGGCGTATGCTATTGAGGATGGACAAAAGATGAACAGATGACTAAAGCAGGGTCCCGACTCCAGACTCTAAATGTATGTTGGTACATAAGGCGCATGAAAAAGCTTACCGCTGATAGTAACTATAAGAAAGTTTTGTTGCACTATAGTTGCATTCTTCGAAAAATTGTCAGTTTTTCGTGAAAATGTGAGTGTCGCTTGTTTATCGATAAACGACTTTTTCACCAAATAATATTCAAGATACCTTAAACTATTGTTGCATTAGATGTCATCAGCTATAATTTAATAAAACATTCATTTAGATAGCTGTGGATAACTATTATAGAACACACAATTCAACTTTTTGATACGATCGAGTTCTGTCATTTCGAACGTTGAACAGCACTCCCAAAAAAAAACTTTTACCGTTAGAGAAGTTTTCAACCATGTTCACACTGGACTAACTCAACCGAGTTATTTTGAAGTAAATATTGTTCAGACACAAACTAATGTATTTAGTGAGAAAGAAAAAAATACAGACAGAGAAAACATCAGATGTCACAAAAGAAAATGTAAAAAAAAGTGCCTTTCTTGGCCATTTCTTTCTTAGAGGGTGTTCACATTGGACTGACTCCTCCGATTTTTTTGACGTCTCTGTGCTTTTGCTCAATTCCACTTCATGGTGAGAAAGAGATGGCCAGGAAAGGCAGGATTTTTTAATTTTTTTAAAAATCAAATGGATTTTTTGACGTCTTCTTTTGTGACATCTGTTTTTTTTCTGTCTGTGATTTATCTTTCACACTTAAATTTTACAGAATCCAATTTTTTTCAATTCGAAACATACTTATTTTAGAATATTTGAAAAATTTGTAATTAATCGTTCAAACTGCACAGATTTTTGGTTTTTTTTAACTACTGCTAAACGTCATAATAAGTCCGATGTGTTCACATTAGTTTGTGTCTGAACAAAAAAAAGCTATGTAGATTCACGTCAAAAAAATCGTATGAGTCAGTAAAATGTGAACACCGTCTTAGTGAGTCCAATGTTCAAAGTACATCTTCTGTCTGTCAATTTTTGTGAAAATGGCTACAATGGTTTACAGAAAAGATCTCTTCGATGGTTTTGTAAACGGTTTAACCAATACCTGCTTTAATGGAAGACGATTGATGTTCAACAGAACCCTACTTCTCCACAGAAAGCCAAAACCACATATGAGTTGCTCAAAGTCAATATTTCAGCTTTTATAAAAGTTAAAGATTAGCCTTAGAAAGTCCAGATTTGAATCTTTCGGATTATCGCTTGTGTTAAGAGCTGGAGAGCCTGCACAACTTTTCACCTGAATTTGGAAAGCCCCAAAAAGCATAAACCAAAGCAGTGACGAAAATATCAATCAATATAATGCCTGCCACTATAGTAGTCACAAAGTTTATAGGCAAAATCAGCCATTTTAAGTAACAGTAGTAGTAGTTTATGGACGAGACTGGAGATATGCCAATTTATAACAGTAATAACAGTTTTTCGCCATTAAAAGTAGGCGATCGCTAACGCCCTTCGCGCGACTTGAAAACGAAATTCTGGGTGTCTGAACTCTGAAGTATGCGCACCGGCGGAGGACCTTGGCCCTGCCGGGCTTCATAAACAGTACTTTCTTAAACCAAAACTGTTATACCTAATTGGCATGTTTAGAGTCACTTACATTTATATTTATTATGATTGATTCAAAATAGCTTTTAACGGCCTTTAGTCCATAAAAATTGGCGTTTCGTCCCGGCGATCTCACTTGGACTCATCAGTTGACTAGTGCGAGGGCCTTGTCAATACGCAATTTTTATTAAGTTCAGTTTAACTTACATGATGAATCCAAGTGAGATCGCCGGGACGAAACGCCAATTTTTATGGACCTTTAGTCCCGTTAAAAGCTATTTTGAATCAATAATTCAACAAGTCCAATTAAATAGTGCTAAGTCTTCTACTTGGCTGATGTATTTCAGTGGTATATAGAATTTGTATTATAAAAACCTTCATAAATTTCTTTATTATTCTCTATAGCCCCATACAGTAGAAGGCCTAGCATTGTACTTAAAATGCACTTACCATTAAATTCGGGTCTGGCACAAAATATAATATCAATAGAACTATTACACCATTACTCTATCTTTCTGACATCGAAAAACCAATACAAAAAATAAGAATGTACCTACGAAATTCAACAAAAGAGAACATAAGATTCAATACTTTTCCCTTCGTGTAGACATAGACACCATTAAAAAAGAAAAAAAAAGCTCTACTTACCCTGCACTCACGAATATAATATCATTGGTGTAGTTAGATTCGTCGACTCTTTCATACCATCATCATTGTCATATGTATTAGGTATGTTCTTTTTCTACAACACAATTCAGTTAGGTTAGGTAGGACTTAGGAAGGCCAAACATTTTTCATTGCCATACACCTCACTCAGTTACGTCCTAGAGCTAAACGAGTTTACAGTTTAAATGGCGAAGTCCTCCGTTGGTGTTCTTTTGAAATCCTCATTAAACAAAAAATCCCAGAGTGTCTAACTAAAAGTGAAAGAACTCTCATCCTTTTCACTTCTCTCTACCTCAACAAATTGCAAAGACAAAACAATTAAATAATTTTATAAATAATATTTACAACTCTGACAAATAAAATAAAAAATACCTACATAATGTACTTGATATAGGTATGAACCTATTTAATTCTTGTGCAAAATTAAAATAAGAATTAGGCGAAAAATCGAAGAATATATATCGTTATAGATACATATCTATCCATCTACCGTGAGTCGCACTCGATGACCTGCGCAGATGCTAGAAAAGAATAATTCAGTTCCCCTTAACAAAAACAAAACAAAATAATAGAAGTTTTTCATGATTTTATTGTTGTCCTCAGCAGCGTGATTAAACCCATATCTGCAGCACTGACAACCAACGATCAAAGTGGTCTCACTATTTATTGCTAACTTTTGTAACTCTGCTTTCCGTTGCTAAAATAAAAAGTCATTGTTGTCAAAGTTTGCTCTTTTCGAAGTCAATAATACGGTATTTGTCAATATCTTACTTTGATTAAACTGCACTTGTGTCAACGTTGTTCAAAAATTCACCTCAGTTTATCTTTTGTCATAAACTGTTAAACCGTCTTCAGTGGCCGTCAAAACGTTTTTTTGAAGTTCAACTGAGAACAAGAGAGCAACAGGAAAAAAAAAAAACAAGAGAGTGCGGGGGAGTAAGAAAAAAAAGAGAGTGTTTGAGTATAGTTATGTTGGTGAAAAAATCCTTTCTAGTGCCCATGTCCATATCTACCATATGTTAGAAAGTGAATTAATTTTAATCTAAAAGGACCATCACAGTATTACGACGCGGATACTTGTGTTTTGTTCCGATATTGCTATCCTTTGAAAAAAATCGGGAGTGTCATTTTTTTAAGTGAATGTCAAAGTGAAAACTTGAAGAAAAAAAAATCTATAAGAGAGTACGTTTTTTTTTTTTTATTTTGTTGGATTAGCCTTCCGTTTTTTTGAACGACATCATCAACAACAACAGGAAAAAAATTATAAAATAAAATCAAAGGAATCATCTCATCGTCCTTTCTACAACGAAGCAATGTAAGTTGTATACCTATATACATAGTAGTTGTATGAGATATCCTTGAAACACACTGTCTATGGAATACGACTTTGTAATAAGGGCTATGGTACCTACCTATAAACATAAGGTTCTCTCATCATTAAACTCGATGAATCTTTTGTACTTTTACACACAAAAATTTGCATATGTCTATATACGTATGTATATTATATATAGAGGGTTCTAGGCCACAGTTTTGATTCTTTCTAGAAAATAACCTTCATTGCACTAAGCTGAGCATAAAATATTCGAGTCGAGGATTTAAATTAAAAAAAAGAAAAACAAAAAAATGATATAAAAAAGGCATACAAAATAGGTACGAACAAGTTCAAAGTGTGTGTGTGTGTGTATTTATCTGTATTGTATAGAGGTGTATTGTTTTTTTTTTTTGTTGTGTATTTCAACCTACGCATGAACAAATACATTGTGAATCTGTGGAAAGGGAGCGAAAAAATATAAAAAAATAGATTTCACAAATTCTGTGCAAACACATCAAACCATTGGGCTTAGGATATTGGTATCACATATCACTTAACAGTCAAGGAAAGAGTTCAGTCGTTCATTGGAATTTGTAAAAATGTTATTTAAAATATTTGATTCTACTCTTATTTAAAAAAAAAAAACTGAAGTTTTTATTCTGACGAGGGGTAACATTTTGATCACTAAGAAATTAAGGGCCAGTTTCACAGTCGACACTTACCGAAATAAGTGGCACTTAAGTTTCCCATATTAGGAATTTAAGCTTAATTTCATAGCTAGCGTAAGTGGAACTTAAGTCACCAACATCGGAGACTTAAGTGCCACTTATTCAGGTAACAGTGAACGGTGATATTGGGAATTAATCTTTCACATTCCCCACTTAAGTGTCACTTTTCTGACTGTGAAACTGGCCCTAAAGCTATTTTAACGAGTAGGATTTAAGAAAGGCACATGAAACACCGAGTCAGCACTTGATGGATCGGAATACCATGTTCCGAACCTTAGCTTCTGGGCTTGGCACATAGAATGTTTCGTAACACGAGTACTTTTATAGAACTTCGGTGTAAATTAAAGGTCAAATTCTAAAGCCAAGGTTTACGTACCAAGGTACCGAGTGCTAGAACTTGATTAATAAATTGGATTGTGCACTTTCAAATGCCCTGAATAGAAATCACTTGGCATAATAGTAAATGCGTTTGGGTTTACATGACAGGGTACCTACTAGGATCGAAGAAGATCTGTTTTCTTTTTCAGAGACACTTCCTCAACAACAGGAATGGTAAGTTGTAAGCAACTAGGTACATGCCCTGGCTTTTACTAGACTACAAACCAATATGATAATCGATCAAGCCATAAATGAGATTTTGAGGAATACCTAAAAAATGAGGCAATTTTCTCAAAAAAATCCTCAAAACCCTAATCCCATTATTCGATTTTTTTTTGACAAAGTCTGAGGCCACATATCATATAGCATATCTGCGCATCTTCTGGAAAAATATGCATGAGGACGTTTTTGAAGATCCCTGGCATATCATTTATAAACAATGATAATAATATAGTGGTCTATGAGTCGATCCTTGTGGAACGCCTGCTTTAATAAGCAAATAATCAGAGCTTTCACTATTGAAATGGGTTGTTAAACGTATGTCTTGTTGAGTGGAACAAGAAAGAGAAAATTATTGTTGAGCTTTTTAGGGTCAGTGACAAAAACTTTTTTATTAGATTTACTTAAAATACCACATATTTAAAATAAGGTTTTGAAGAACATTTTTGCTCATTTTACTCGATAAACTACAGAATTTCTACCATTTTGAAAGTTTTCCAATTGGATTTATTCTATTTGCATCTTTACCAACGAGAATAACATCTATCTCTTTCTTTAATGAGCATTGTTAAACCACGGAATACGAGAGTCAATTGAATAGATTTTTTTTTAATCCAGAACCTTTTTTTAAAAAAATGGATTTTGTGTTACATAGATTAAGATCGGTGAAAGCTTATATTCTAAATTTTATTTTATTATTTATTTTCCTTATTGTGTCGTTTTATAATCAGTTTTGAAGATCTGCTTCCGAAACGCTCATATTCTGTTTATTTTAATCAGAAACCTTAGTTCCATTCAATTGTTATGCTTAAGCTAGCTAAGAACAGCGTGCTATTATATCAGTCATAACGTTGGCAGCAGGAAAGTTTGATACAGTAAGATAGTATAAGTTCGTCCACTGTGATACTAAGAATTGCAGTAATTGAAATCTAATACGGGTGCGCCATCTTTTATGTCGGTATGTAAATATTTGGCCGTATTTCAAGCGATTTGGACGGTCTGTTTGCAATATACTTTGATTCAATTGAAATTTATATGGAAACAAATTCAGATCATCCTTCAAAATGCGCCGCAAGGTGGTTCCCCTGACGACAAAACGCTGGAGAGCTGAGTGCGGTGACGATACGACACACATGGGTTCTCGGCAAACGGCAACACTCTCTCTTACCACTTCAACCAGTTTATTGGAACGTCTCAGGCCTTGATGAACTATACATATCGAAGATATCCCAGTGTCCCACTGTCCTGTGCTCAACATAATTCGACACCAAACGATGGATAGTGTTGTCAGACGGTGCTTATTGTTGACCATGATATTTTCGACAATATGCACGTTGAGTTAACACATCGTCACTATTTCGGCGCATTCATTGTTGAAATAGTTCTAACTTGACGTTTCAAAAACATTTGTCCACTCAAGTCAATCGGTTGATAAATAATGACAAAGTTATTCAATGTTTACATACCGACATAAAAAATGGCGCACCCGTTATAATAAAAATGTATATTGATTTATTCGTACTATTTATATGCGCTGCCGTATTCAAAAAATTCTTTTGTGTTCGAAAGAATATTTTAAGTGGATGGCCTTAGAGATTTTGCTTTCTTCAAAAAAAAAAACAAATGGTATTTGTAGGGTTAAATGGGGTAAACATGAAAATTGGTATCCGATTTCAAAAATCCCTTTTTGTGTTTGGAAAGTTTGAAAAAAATGTCTGTCTGGGTTGGGGAAAAAATTAACGTTGGACCTAGAGGTCATATTTTTGCACATTTAGCCATTCAAACCGTGAAATAGGCTAAAGCCCAGAAAATAGTATTCGATTACAAAAAGTGGCTTAAATATTTATTTATATTTTCTTTTGAAATTCTTATACGATGCTAATGTTTGTCTACTCGTGCAAAGCGGGGTGGGCCAGCTAGTAATGCAGAACATTGAACCCATCTAAAGAACAAAATAGTTTTCATAGCAAGTCATTTTTGTGGGTTGGAACTGTAGTAAATACAAGCTGACCCGCCCGGCTTCGCACGGGAAGACAAACCTAAGCTTCGCATAAAATTACAAATTTTGTAATTGAATACTACTTACTGTATAGCGAAATTCGTTAAAATATGATCATCTACTTCCAACCTTTATTACCTTCCCAACGCAGAAAGAATTTTTGTAATCAAAAACCTTTTTTTTGTGTTTATTCCATTTCAGTCTATATATATATTTTTTTTTTTAAAATAACCTTTCCAGCACAAACAGAATTTTTGAAATCAGATGCCACTTTTGATTTTTACCCCATTTCACCCTATAAATTATGGAAAAATCCCTGAGCGCATCCACTATAAAATAAATAAAAATAAATAATAAATTATGATACAATGAAAGATTAATTCATTCACTTTTTCTCAACGTTTCGGTGATGGTTGCCGTCTTCTTCAGGGGATTTTTATTTATAAAAAAGAAGCGATTACATAAAAATGTAAATGTATGTAGGGCGGACACGATATACACTTACATAAACCTGAACAATAGTCCAATAAATATATTCAAGTTTTAGATCTACTGTTGGAAACTAAGGAGCAGTACACAGCTGAGATGTTTTGTATGTCTTGTTTACGGTTCATGTTGTTCTTGTTATTGATTATGTGTAGTGTTTCTAACGTGTAGCGTTTGCAAGTGTGTTTCTCCATTGCCAAGATCTCCAGACCATCAAAGTCCAGTAAGTGACCCGACCAACAAAGCCAATGAGAATCAGCTTTAATTATTCTCAGATATACATCAAAAAAGAATTTCTTAAAACGTAAATTTTTTTTTATTTTTACCCCATTTTATCCTACAAACAATAAAATTTGAAAAAAATATCCCTCAAACCATTTCCTAGGAAAAATTCTTCAAGCAAAAACGAATTCGTTCAATCGGACACTTTTCATGTTTACCCCATTTCACCCTATAAATACAAAAGTAAAAAAAAATATACCTTAAGCCATTTCCTAAGAAAAACCTTTCAATACAATTACGAACAAACCCGTAGAATGAAGTACCCAATTTTGTGTAGTCGTTCTCATATCCATATATAGATATAGGTTCATATAGATATAGGTACCAAAGGTTTAATGACTAATTAACTGTCTGATCCTCCAATACCGTCTGAAACATTCCAATTTCAATCTTCTTCATTTTCTGGAGTATTAAGTGGACAACTAAAACTGTTCGTTAACAATATCATTAGCTCCAGAAAAATCACCATCGATCAAATAATCACATTGGGGCAGATCTCGAGAAAAAAACCAAGAACTTAATACTGACATTCATGACAGAATCTAGCTGTATAGAACAATGTCTAGTTTTTACATCCTTGCGAAAGTCAACAGTTTGTGCAGAATTACGATAGAGAAACACGCTTCTCTATCAAGACCGATAGAGATCTCACCTATACCTCTGGTTACCAAAGGGTTTTATACAATATCAAAAAAAATCGTTCTTGCAACAAGATTTTTTGCATTTGTCTACCTAGGCTCTACTGAGCCAACGATACCAGCTTTAGCTAATTGATTTCTATAATAATTTTTCACACTTCTTGAAGTGTACATCAGTTGGGTAAAGACTTGAGTTTCGAGCATACTGCAAAATTAAGAGATTTGTTCTGAAGCCGCACAGCACTAATATAGCCACCCCAACCGGTCCTATTTTACCTTCTTATTTAAATAAAACTTAAACACTTCAAAGCCAGTGTGCAGCGATATCTCCTTTTAGAACCTTCCCTATTTTCCTAACACTCTAATAGGTATAACGTCAGTCATTTAAAGGTTATATTGAAAAAGTCTTTAGTATTCGCACATTATATGTTTTTTTCAGTGTGCAATATATGCAAATGCGGAATACATATTTGGTTATTGTTATATTCTATACAATTCTTGCTTTTGACAAAAAATGGGTAACGGACTGGTCCCTTCGGAAATAGGGTTTCAATACATTAATTTTCACGTATAAACTAAAATTGCTGTCTTCACCAATTCCAAGACATTTCTTTAGCATCTTCTGGTCCAATGTCTCAATGTGTCACTGTTGCGTCTAATTTTTTATCAATCCAAATATATTCCCCGAAATCCTCATATATCATAGCCTTATTAAGAATTCAATATAAATCAGTTAATCATTCAATGAATCTAAAAGTAGGTACCTACTACACTTATATCGACAGTGAATCTTGATTACTAAAGTAGAAACATCTAAATAATCTTCATTAAGCACAATAACAACAAAGTAAACAATGTATTTATCACCAAATTATCTCAGAGTTGCTATATTTTTATTATAATTCTTGTATATATTATTTCAATCTATACCTAAATATGTACCTATATACATATTCATGTAAAAAGATTATACACAATAATATAAGCCATTTATCATTCAATTAATTTGAGTAATCATTCAACTATATCAGGCAAATATTAAATTAATTTAATTTTTGGCTTTGTGATTAAAAATCTATTTTTTGAGAATGGGTGATAAGTAAATTTAAAAATGAATCAAATCTTGCAATCGCTGTTTTTCTGGTTAAGAAGGGAAGAATTAAAGCTCTTTCCTAAAAAAAACAAGGAGATCCTGTACTTAACCTTGAACTTAATAGCGGTGAACCATGAACTTTGTCTAGAATAGATACAAACTCACTTGGTTGCTTTGTGAGGGTTGAGAAAATTTGATTCGCATTTTAAAATTAGTGTTATACACATTTTGTCAAAATTTGGCTGAGAAAAAATCATTAGTAAAAAAGTTATTGACTTTTTTCTAAAATTTGAGTGTTTTGATGTTTGTATGGGAGAGCGGAAAAAAGTCTGTAAAACCTGAACTATTAAACGAATTTCAATGAAATTTGACAAACATGTTAAAATTAATCTTATACATGCTTGGTCAAAATTTGGTCAAGAAAAAATTATTAGAAAAAAAGTTATTGACATTTTTATAAAATTTGAGGGTTTTGATGTTCTTCATATTGGCGTTTCGACAATTCTGCTTGTATAAATAATGCAAGAGCTTTATCCGGATATTATACCTTTTAGCTCGATCACAGCATTCGTCAAAATTCTTTCGTGGTCTTCCCATATTAGTTGACGTTTCGGGCAATACACTTTGGGTTAGTTCTACTCCGAAAACTCCTTCGAGCCAATGAGTGTATTTTTTTTTTCAAAATTACTTTTTTTTCTATGAACTGCGTTCCATCGACTTAAAAAATGAGACATAAAACGTTTCTTTAATTCTGACAGCACAGTTTCTATTTGCTCAGAAATTAGGTTGGGGTATTCCCTTACAAAATATGGTCGAATAATTTGAACATCATGACCATTAGTAATAAGTTCATTACACAACACCGAATAAGGAATTTCGATTGAATACATTTTAATGTTAATTATATTTCACTTCACTTTCACTTATTGGTTGATCAAAGAGTAAAAGTTTTTCTTACACACCTTGCACAAATGCTCAATAAATCAATACTGATTTAAGTAAGAGATTTAACTCTAATAAGCTATTACTAATCCTTACAGGTTATAAAAAATTACGCAATACACAACAAAAACAAAGCAACAAAACTTTAAAAAAAAAACACCTTTTTTTATTTTTACCTGCCCTACTTTTAGCGAAAAATTAAAAAAAAATAAAGGATTATCCCTAATCCTATTCTTTATTTTGTATTAAGTTCTATCATATAATTCAAAATATCATAAAACTATATTATTTTTCGTGTGTTGTTTTCAAGAAATTTGAGTTGAAAGTTGAAAAATTTTCCAGCCAGAAATAAATGGTTTCGCAAAAATCGAAATTCTCTAAAATAAAGTTTGACATTTTGTCTTAAAATAATGGGCTAAACCAGTTCATTCTGAGAATTAATACCGAAGAAATCAAACTTTTTGGTAAACACCACCGTCAAGACGGAGTTTTTTGAAATCCGATTCAGTGAAACATTTTTGAGTATAACTTCCACATCTGCAAGCATCTGCAGCTGATTTTTTCTATGCTTTAACATGAATGTATGGAGCATATGCTGGCATACTTAATTTCTTGGTATCTTTTGGCGCTTTTTTTTTAAATCAAAAAGTTTAAAAAAAGCATTTTTTCTTAGTACTAAAGCTAAGGCTACTTATAGAAGGTATCTTTTATAAATAATCAAAATTTTTTTTTTATTTTTAGATAATCGAAAATAGACCAATTAAATTATTTCAGAAGATAGAGAATTTATTTAAAGGAACTTCAGAATAAAACATCTCAAAATTTGTTGAAAACACGGTTCGCGATTTGAGTAAAATTATTTTTCAACTTTGAGGGCTTGTAAATCAGAACATACAATATATATGTTAAAAAATACTTTTAAATCATACGCTCGGGTTATCTAAGAGTACTTAAACATAAAGTTTAGAAAGATAGATATTACTTTTTCAAAAGACTTTTTTCCGCTCTCGCACCACTGTGCGACGCGACGTAACAGCCCAATGAGTCCTCAGATCCCGTCCCTGGCGGAATGTACAGCAAAGTAAGACCCCTTGTTAAGTAGAGCGACCTCACGTTAAGCGAACGATCTTAACTAAATTTGTTGTTTGAGGCGTGGTTGATTCTGGACTGTAAGCGTCATCTTAATTAAAGTAAGTAAGTGTTGAATTGAATGATTCCAAATAGGTAATCGAAATCTGCAAGAAAACAAACGATAGACGTATTGCTCTTGTGTTTATACGCAAGTCCTTCATAATAGACTAGTAAATTGTGCTGAAGAAAAAAATAATAATATGTTACTTTCAGGCTACTTTTCGAACCAAATTTTAGTTGTAAATACTGCAGCAAGGCGCTTAATTGATAAAACAAGTATTTGTATGCCTTTTTGGTTGATTTAAGGGCAGCTTTCGATGCAACATATTAACCGAAGATCATCAATCTAGAAGCTTCCATCTATTAGACTTTCAACGAAATGTATAAAAGGTTACGTAGTAGCCCGTGGTATAATGGGTTCAATTCCCAGCCTCTTCCTACTAAAATTAAAATTTTTTTTTCACGGCTACTGCATAGTTATCTCTTATCATGATTCATGAATAAGTGCCTCGCTCACCTTAACCGTTCGAAATCGACAAAAAATTGTAGGTCCCCTCCATTCCTGCCAATAACACGCACACAGGAATGATTGGGAGTTGTATGTCACTAGGCCCTCGTTCTACACAACCGGCCACGCCACCAAATTAATTTTTTTTATTTACGAAAAACTTCCAGCATTTTCAATTGTTCCGTAATAATAAACGACGTTGAAGATCATATTACCTGCTGCTCAACGCTACCGTTGATACGATCTTTTTGACGTATTAAGGGTAAAAGAACTGAAAAATTATCTTTGTGATTGCATATCTGTCCAAAAAGATAATATAATTAAGAATTAAAGCTAATTTTTGTAATCGAAAACTACTTTTTGGGTTTCAACTTTCCTTCTTCACGGTATGAATGGCTATGTATGTAAAAACATGATCCTGTAAGTATAGCCTAAGACCAACGCTTTTATTCCATTTCACTCTATAAATAGCAATTTTTTTTAAATAACCTTTCAAACACAAAAAGAATTTTGGATATCGGATGACACTTTTCGTTTTTAACCCATTTCAACCTATAAATGCCAATTTTATGAAAAACAATATTTAAGGCCATCCACTAAAAAACAACCTTTCAAACATTTGGCCCCATTTCACCCTTAAAATGTTATAATATTGAAAAAGAATATCCCTTAAACCATTACCCAAGAAAAACTTTTCAATCAAAAAAGAATTTCTTGAATCTGACAATTATTTTATTTTGACCCCATTTCACCCTACAAATAATAAAACTATATCCCAAAAGCCATTTCCTCACCGCCTACAGTGCCACCTGCTGAACAGGTAATTGAATTGAATTGAAAAACGAAATGTGCACCTACAGCGCCACCTGTTAAGAATTTTCCGACTTTTATTTTTACTAAACCTTCGCGGAGCAATTACGAACAAAACTGCAGAACGAAGTATCGAAATTGGTCCAACCCACCACGATCAATTTTTATGTATACAGATAAGGTACAAAAACATTAATCGCGGAGAAAAATGTGTGATGGTCAAAGCTTCATGGAATTAAATGTTTAACAACATAAGTTTAAATGATTAGTTAGTTATTTAACAAAAAAAATGGCACAAAATTTTAAACAGCCTGATGTTAAGGTGTAAGCATGATACTAGTTAACAATTTACTAACAATAAAGCTCTTTATTAAAATTATTTTGGTTTTAAACAATTTTTAACTATTATCATACTAAGCCTGTTTTCTTAATAAACTCCGATTAAAACAGTGACAAAAAAGTAAGCAAACATAACTTTTTCACATTGTGTATTGTCAAAATGACGTATATGGATTTTGTATGATACTAAAATGATAAAATTGCAATTTTGTGATTTTAACTTTAGTAAAATGTTAAAAAGATATTAATCCAGAAAAGATTGGAAATATTATGTCGTGACGAGGATTTCGACACTACTATTTTTACTGATGTTTCCAAGATGGAGTGTGTAGTTGGTTCAGGATTTTTTCCGAATCCTTGAACATCTCTAAGTCCTTTCGGGTATCTGACTTCGCAAGCGTATTTCAAGCTGAATTACTAGCAATCAGGGAAGCATGCAAGATACTCAAACAAGATCCTAACCAAAACCGGAACACTGCTATCCTGACAGAAAGTCAGGCAGCTGTGAAAGCAATTGATTCGGCTATAACATCATCTAAATTGGTCCAGGAATTTCGAGATGAACTACTTAGCCTTAATGTCAACCTCTGGGTCACCCTTATCTGGGTTCCAGGTCATTGGGGCATTGAGGGAAACGAGCGGGCTAAAGAACTGGCCAGGCAAGGATCAGCCCTTCATAGCTCACTTGCGGAAAGAGTTAATATTCCGCTTGGAGTTATGAAGGGCAATTTATTCTCAATTTTTCTTATTGAATCCAATCGCAGGTGGGAAAGTTTAACAAACTGCGTCATATCCAGAAAGATATGGCCCATCTATAATAAATCTCGAACAACTGATCTGATAATTAGGCCCAGGCGAGACATAGCCAGGGTTGTTGCGACATGTTCTGGCCACTGTGCATTCCGTACAATGCTTTTTGTTGAAGTTGTAGGGACCATCAGGAGAAGGAAACGGTGGCCCACTTCCTCTGTAAATGCCCTGCTCTTGCCAGATCGAGAGCGAAATCTTTTGGAAAGGCTTTTCTTGAAGATCTACACGAACTTTCTGAGAAAAAAATCAAAGAAATAAAAAAATAAAACCACTTTCACCCAACAGGTCAATACGAGTTATGTTATCAAGACGGCGCACTCAAGCGCAAATTGGGTCACGGAGCGTTTTTGGTCTGTCCGCCATCTCTACCTACTTACCTAGTACGAAGCTAGCACGGTCTCTTCTTTCTGAGAGGGAATTCGAAATAGTAGCAGTGAGTGAATTTGAAGTAATGACATGCATAACCCAAATAAAATCTAACTCAACAGGTGAAGATGGGATACCTTTGCGTTTTGTCAAACTTATTCTGCCTTTCATTCTATCCCATCTTACTCACATTATAAATCACTGCATTACAACGCCAACTTTTCCCAATTCCTGGAAAATCGCAAGAGTAATTCCTATTGCAAAAAAAACTTCTCCAGAAACTGCTGCGAATTTCAGGCCAATCAGTATTCTCCCATGTTTTATCAAAGATCCTAGAGAAACTTATATCAAAACAGATCCTTCTTTACCTGTCGGCAAATAAATTACTTTACGAAAGGCAATCCGGTTTTAGAGCTAACCATAGCTGTTCCACGGCTATGGTGAGCATAATTAAAGACATAAGGCAACATTTTGACGAGGGTTGTGGTACTCTTCTTTGTCTGCTTGACTTCTCTGAAGCATTTGATAAGATTGATCATAAAATTCTATGTTGGAAATTAAAAAATCTGTTCAACTTTGGAAAGAGCGCAGTTAAGCTTTTAAAAAGTTTTTTAAGTGATAGGTTTCAACACCCAGTAAGACAGGGTGTTCCTCAATCATCTATCCTTGGCCATATTCTGTTTTGTATGTTTGTGAATGACTTGTCATCAGTTTGTAAATACTCCACGACTCAACTTTACGCTGATGATGTGCAGCTCTACACAACTAGACCAATTGCTGATGTAACCGAACTTAGTAACAACTTAAATGAAGACCTTGAAAGAATACAGGCTTGGTCAAATTTAAATGGCCTGCTCCTAAATCCGAGTAAATCTCAAGTAATCCCGATATCCAACAAATTACCACGTCTCAGGAGTTTGCCTGATATTAGTCTGTCTGGAAGTAAGCTCAAAATGGTTAATACTGTTAAAAATGTCGGTTTTATAATCACTCACAACTTGTCAGGATACGAACATACAAATAATGTTATAAAAAGAATTTATGAATGTCTTCGAAAACTTTGGATAGCTGCGAGTTTTACCCCTACTGAGACTAGACGAAAACTAGTGCTATCGTTAATTCTGCCCTTAATAACCTATGCCGAGTATGTTTACTGTAGTATAGATTTTCTAGCGCAACGAAAATTACAAGTAGCATTTAATGATGCGGTAAGATATATTTACGGTTTGCGTAGGTATGACCATTTATCTAATTTTGCAGAGGGAACCTCCCTTAAGCGCTTCATCGAAGCTAGAAACTGCATCTTCTAACATAATATTATTATAAATAAGACTCCAGTGTATTTGTACGACAAGCTTAGTTTTCCGCGCTAGCTAAGAACATTTTGCATCATTCCACCTCGTTTTCGATTTTTGAACTTTTCACGCCTCTTCTTTATTTATGCAATTAAATTGTGGAACTCCTTGCCGATAAATTTAAGAAAAATCTCGAACACAAATCGTTTTAAAAGTGCTATACTTCTACATTTTTCAGTCCTATTTTAACTTTATCTTTCCCTGTAATACCCTTTCTCTTAGCTGCTTTACTTAATATTGTAAATTTTAGTTTTTAGGTTATTTTTTCTTTAATTATATTATATTTCCCTTACAAATTATACATTCCAATTTAATTTTTAATTTTTAACAATAAATTGAATTAAATTGAATTGAAATTTGACACTGACACTTCTGGCATTTGGTAGAAGAGATCCATTGAATAAATTATTAATATTTTTATTGAATATTACTACGCTTTCGAAAAGTGTATCACAGACTCCTTATGAACCTCTCTAACCTAAAAAAACCACTTGTATTTTTTCCCATTTGAACACTTTTTTGTGTAGATTCCGACTCTACAATAATAAATATTTATTTTTTGTAAACTGATCAGTGGAAAAAACGCTGAGTGTAAAGTAAAAGTACTAAATTTCTTTCTTATTGAAACACACACACCATTGCAAATTCTACAGCTGACATTTTTGAAATTGTGTCCTTGGGGAGTTTTTGTTCCCTCTTTGTCTTGCCTGTTTTCTTTTTCTTGTTATTTTTACTTAACATACTTTATGTCGTTCGTTCGATGTTCTAATGTTCACCTCCTTTTGTTGTTTTTTTTTCTTGTCTTGGAGTTTTTTTTTTTTATTACTACTTGCTTTTATTTTCCAATTCTGCGCCTTAGAAATAAATTTTGAATGAAGGAATGTCCTATGCGGCTACGCCAAGTTTGAAAAATAATATTTTGTATTCGTCCTGCGTCCTCCACCGGTCGTTAAAGTGATGATATCTCTATGTTGCAAAACTAAATGAATTGTGTGTAAAAGAAAATGTAAAGGCATATCCAGTTTGTTGAATAGAAGTGAAGATGGGGCTGGAGGGTTGGGTTTAAAATAGAAAAGTATTAAATCGTGTACTCTCAAGTTGAATAAATGTAAGACACAGGATAAGATAAGACGAGTAAGGTCGAAGTAATCATAATTGTGAACGAGGTATTCTTATGTAAGAACTATTATAATACTATGGTGGAAAATAACGACGTTTTTCAAGTGGGAAGAATGAGTTGATAGCGATGGAGTATGGATAAGAGTAAGAACACGGGGTCACCACAGTGTTCAGTTTAATATGAAAGCAAATATTTCTGATGGGGAGGAGCCCTTCAAGTTTGGGAGCTGGTATAGTTATGAACCTGTTTGTCAGTTGTTGCTTTGAAACTCTGGGTAAATTTTAGAATTTATGTTCTAACATCTTCAATAACCACTTGAGTGAGCTACCACCAAATCATTATAGGCTGGAGTTACAGCTATTTCAAGGCCGCCAGGCCGATCAGTCAAACCTTCTATAACAGTGCAACAGTTTTGGATAAAGATGTCTGATAAGCAGTCTTGAAAATACAGATGATACAGAAAATCAACTCTTCGATCAGGTTGAAGGCAGACAAAATGATGGGTAGATTTTATATATCAACAAGACTGTAAAATCAACACTGTTCGATCAGGTAGAATGAAAATTCAAACAACAATTAATTTAACAAGATGATCTTCTCACTTGTGTTGAAATGAATAGACATACTATATAAATTCAACACTGTCTTCAAGTAAGATGATGCTTCATTTCATACACTTAATTTTCATGCACTGAAGTACAATTTTTGAATATTAACAAAGTTGCATGCAGTAAAAGTTGGATGCAATAAAAGTTCCATGCAGTAAAAGTTGGATGCATTAAAATTTTCATGCAATAAAAGTATCATGCTTTTAATTGATTAAAAAGATTTGTGTCGAAAAAAGTTAAATTGTTTCAGAAAAATTGAATTTAAGTTAGCAGAACAGGATTGTATGGGAAATTGACTTATTTTTGTTTCTGGCTCAATTGTTGGAAAATCTTTCTGAAAATGGGGCACTTAATTCGTGCTTTCGGAGCTTTTTAATATGTAATAAAATAGATTTGGATTTAAAAAGTTGAATAAATAAATTAGCTTAATTAGAATTTAATAAGCGCCTAGTGATGACATCAAACAAATTTGTTCTACACACGTTGCTCGGCTAACTTGAGGGCCATGGGGTTATCTTGTATTCTTTTAATCATGCAAGCCCCCATAATTAAAGAGCTCCTCTGCTAATCCATCAGGATCAACGGCCTTGTTGTTCTTTTGTACTGTATATAGAAACTGGGTCTTCATATATTGTTTGGATGTGGGTTCTCTTCTTGCCCTATCACTTACTCTACATGATACTCGTTTAACAATTCTTGGAAATGCTGAAGTACTATTTTCTGTTCTTCGGTGACTTTGACTATGTTACTTTCGTTGTTTCGAAGAGGTCGCATCCCGTCCTTAGAACCAGCAGCCAGTTGTTTGGCTTCTTTATAAAACCTCCATGAGTTGCTTCCATTGCGAGTCTCTTCGATTTTCCTTAGATGGCACGCTGCGTACGCCCTATTCTTTCTACCCAGAATATTCTTCTACTCCATCGCTGATTTTATGTTTTACGCTGCTAATGTTTTTATGTATATCATCTATCATCATACCACAGGTTCTTTCTCTAGGTTTGCTGATACTTGGTTCTGGCTGGTTACCTCTTTGATGATGTCGCATTATTGTGATTGGGATTGGGATTGGTACCATTGATGGTGAATGCACAGAGCAGATCTTTAACTCTCAGGCACTCTCTGTAAATATGGCGTTGTAAGAGAGTTTACAATAGGGCCAAGTTCGGCACCGAAAGCATTTTTTATTATACGTACTCATACACATAAGGCGTGTTTTTTTTTGCAAGTCCATATGGATCTGTCGAAAAAAACAACATCTGAACTTATAGTTTTACACGTAAATAAAACAACAACTTAAATCCATATGCACTTAGCTAAGTCCAGATAATTATCGGGACTTACGTATTGTAAGTAAGAAGGTCCTAAGTCCCGATGTCTTTTTTTCGACAAATCCATATGGACTTGCAAAAAAACACGAATATAATTAGGTACTCAAAATGTTCAAGCGACAGTTGATTTAAAAAAAAACCTGAAGGGACTGAACATACTAACTCTACCTTCATCTTACGAAATGCCAAGTTTTTTTTTCTTAATTTTAGGTTAAAGCGCATATTTTAGATTTAAGTCTTCTCTAAACTAATCAACGCATTAATTAATAAGTATCTTTTAAGTGTTTAAACAAGAGTTAGAAAAAAAGCGTTTCTATACCAAGTGCGCAGAAAGCAGAGAGATAAAGGTACGGTGTATACATAAATCCATTCATAGTATTGTAATGACATGTGCTTTTATACTCTTGGCGACTTCTAGATGTCGCTTGAGACATTGACGTTTTATATATGGACTGCTAGTTCCCAACTTCACTGGTGTTCCATTTTACAGCAGCGCTCTTGGGACCCAGTGGTCGTTACATGAAACTCTACTTTAAGTTACTCTATTAACAAAGATGCCAAACCTTCCTACGTTTCACCCTCTGATAAAAATTTGTATATGTTGTTGTATTTATTTGTAATTGTTTTGCTTAGATTGTATACAAAAACCACAATGGCAGCCGACGTTTCCTATCTTTATTTGGACTTTCATTGGCAGCAAATTGTAGAAATAATTTGATTTTTTTCGATTCAGTTTGTTATTGTTTGTTAGACAATATTTACATACGTAAATAAAATCATTATTTCTGATTGTATCAAAAATTTTGCATAATGATGTGCATAATCACCGCAGGTTGGTCTGTAACATCTATAATCCGGAAGATGGCGCTTCTTTATTCGAGAATCGTTATAGTTCAAATGTAAAAGTCGTTATCTACATATTTATGCAGTCAGGTTTAAATTATCTAGGTAAGCATCGTCACTCATTTCGTGTCTGAGCACACACACACATCCCACAAAAGATTGTAAGCATACGAGTATTCATATGTTTTACTTTTGAATTGTTGGTTTGGTTGGGTTGTATTTTATAACGACGAAAAAAAAACGAGTTAAAAATATAAGAACCTCTAACCTAGTCTCTTTGTAATGCCGATCTAATGATACTTGTTCATTTAGTTTCTCAGTTTATCCTCTTCTTTGCCAAATAATGATCACATCAGATTCAATTAAAGTCTTTGCACATGTGATGTTGCATGTGAATTTTAGTTCCAATCGTTGTGTCCGTCAAAGAATTTTTGTTTTTTTACTATAGCTAATCACATCTTACACTAATTTTTTTCTAGCATCAATTTATAAATCTTAAAACAGGAAAAAGTGGACGATTAACTTATTAGACGTGATACTCCACCAAGCGAGCATTTTATTCCGGACGTCCGCAAAATTTATTATGCACACGGTTGCCACTCAAAAAATAAATCTTATTTCAACCACAAAAAAAAATTTCAAAAATAATTAGAATTGAGATACTTGTCCAACATCAACCAAAGTTTCTGAAGTCAATGTTCCAAATTTTGGTCATGAAACTAGGTTTTTGAAACATTCCCTTTGCATTAATCATATTGATCAATAAATTAAAAATAACAGAATAATGGACCATAAATTGGTCCAATGTGATAGGAAAGGTTAATGTTTAATTATATTTTTATTTTTCAAAACCAAAACAATACTTTAACTGCATTGTTACACATACATAATATTTGCACTAAATAAATGTTCTTACTTTTACTTTCGTACTCAATAAACTTAAACTTTTCCGAGCAAACATTTACAAAATTATAAAAAAAAAATCATCAAACGAAAAAAATCTTTCGTTAGGTTGATAGAAGTGCAGCAAAGTGGTAACCTTAGCTCAATGCAGCGCATATTACAAATTATCATTCAACGAGTCTCCACTCCATGCGGCATGGTACTTACTTCATTTCCTCCATGTTGTCGTCGGTATGAGTAAATCTATACTCAACATGCAATCAACACAAAACACATATTATATTTGAATCGATTTAAAATCCTTTAACTGCCACTGCATACAGTATCTGTATAGTTTATATAATAGGCCAAAGAAAACGTCCTAGGGGAGGGAAAATTCTAAAAAAATGTAGCGTTTAGGGTATTATCAGGATAAAATGCATGCCTGCACACAATCCGGTACAGAGGAGCAATCAGTGTGGCTTACCCGAATACTTCCGCCACTATAGACGGTGTTGTCGTTGACTCAGAAAGAGCTTCTCATGATTTTACTAAAATAAAATAAACAAACTTGTGTCAAAAATCAAAATATTCAATTTGAAAACGAAAAATAAGCATTTTCTTGATATTTTTTGTATTTTTGTAAGAACGAGTTCCTCTGAAGACTTAGGCTGAAAACACACAAGATCAGTCAAAACATTTTTGTGTGTCTTATGAAATCAGGAATCCATTGATTCTTATGAACCAAAACACACCAAACAGTTGAAACAAAAAACATGTTTTTGTTTTTATGTCTTTATGACTGGTTGTCGAAAATAATTACCTTTGTATACGACCAACGCACATCAAATGGAAAACATTTTATTTTAAACCAGCGTTGTTGTCGATTATTACACACGTGCTTATGGTGCAACAACCTATACCGCATACCACACACCACAAAACAAAAAAAAATAAATGGAAAACAGAAAAACATGTTTCGTTGTCAATGACTGGAACTTTGTTTTTCAGAAACAAAATTTCGGTGTTGGTGTTTGTTTGCTATTGGCAAATTGACATTTTAATTATTTGGAAGTATGTACTCGTTCAAAATTTTGGTTTGTTTTATCTCAACATCAGACACCAAACGAAACAGATAACTGAAATAGTTTTGTTTGCTTGATTGCGTTTTGGTTGGTGTGTGTTAAATTAAAACAAGTTTTCCTGCCTTATGAAACAAAGCGTTTTGTCTCATCCTTAGAGATTTTACACGTTAAATATCTAGATACACTGCGTAGACGCAAATTTTCGTCTTCCAAAATAACATAATTTAGTTTCTAAAAGTTTGATTCTCGTGGTCTTTTATCTGCCCTTTTTTATGAGAACAAAATTAAGAAACGGCAACACTGCTTCAAGAATATCAAACGAGGATGTTAACGAACAAGGCCGACGGAAGTAGGAGCTAAACTCTACTCATCACTTGTACATATTGTGCTATTGCATTGAACTTACCACCGGCAATCATTCTACCAAACTATACCACCCCCTGTCATCATGGCATGATGACTCATCTGAACAGCACGAGAGCGGCACATTTCATTGTTTACTCTGAGGTTGGTTTCTGTTCCCGTTATGTTGAGGGCCTTGTGGGAGTCGGAGGATGTTATGACATAAACTGTTGTAATTTTCTTTGCTCTTTGCAACACATACGTATACATCTTTAAGTAGATTTGTGCATTCTGAGCGGTTTGTCACTGATGTTCCTTTTGAAATCACGTTTGAAGTAGGATACCAGCTAACCTACTTTTTTACTTGCTCTACAGGGCAAGTATTGTTTTCGTGTAAAAAAAAATTTCGAGGTTATAATCAAAACCTCCTAGAGGGGAAATTCGATTTTTTTGTTTTAGCTCATCTAGAACGGGTAGCTGCCATACAAATATTTTGGTTTCTTCAAATTTTCTCGAAAACGGCTCTAACGATTTTGATTAAACTTCCTACCTGTAATAACCAAGTCAATTGTAAGAAAACTGCATTTCAGGTTTTCTCAAAAAATTCACATTACGGAATTTGGAATTCCAGGTTTTTATAGAGAAAATGGTCTTGTTTTTGGGTTATTCGCGTATATCTTTGCCATGGTTGGACGGATTTTGTTATAATTTTGCAATCTGATGCTTCTCAATAGTTTAAACAATAATATATTTAAGAATTTTTAAAAAACATATTTTTCAAAACAAAAAAAAATCAAAAAAAAAAAAATCAATTTTTTAGTGCTTTCGACTCTTTCAATATTTTTTCGTTAAATATATAGGTACACACATCTTCAATGCGGGGTTACACACAATATTTAACCACAAGAGAAAGTTCGTGCGATCAAGTCGTGCATATTTTTTTTAGTTCAAATCATCATCTCACGAAGAGCAATTAAATTCACGATTGGGTCGCACGCACTTGCTTTGCTTATGGGCTGATAACACGCCCGCTGGGTCAGTCAAAACGTTTTTGATTCATAAACAATTAAAACGTGCGAGCACATGTGTTTTGTTTCATCTGTTTGGTGCATGTTGGCCCATAAGAATAAATATATACATAGTATTGTTGTTTCGAAAATTCAGAATGGGTACGTTCAAAGCATTACGTTTTACATCTGAATTTTCAGATTTCTGAATTTTTGGAGCTTCTGATTGGCCAGCTGCCATAAAAAGTAAGATGACTTTTAGTGACTTTTAGTTTCGTTTGCTTACGTTTCATCTGAATTTTCAGCCAAAAATTCTCATCTGAAAATTCAGAATAAAGTGATAGTGGTGGGGAAAATGTTGAAGTACTTTACATAGAAGTCGAACTTTATGATTTTCGATCTGGTTAGTGGTTGATTTGTGATGATTAATTTTCATCACGAACAAACTTATACTTTTTTACAAAGAAGAACTAATTGTTTGTTGATAAGTGAGTTTTTTAAATCAAACGATTGAATATTTTTAGAAAAATGTTTCCAGAATTCTCCATCGCAATATTGTGGAATTATTTTTTCATTGAACCTTACATGGTCTTGCTGTATTTTGTTGCTGATTTAGTTACATATATCATCACCAGAACTACTGACGCCTAATTTTTAGTTTAAGAATATAATTAAAGTTCTATTTTATTTTATTTCGTTTTAATGTTAATCATTTAGGTAAATGCTAGCGTTTGACACAACGACCTTCAACTGAAAATTCAGAATTTTTGTGCGTTCAACAACATAAAGTCAGATCTGAATTTTCAGATTGTGTGATTGAACGTGCCCAATAAAACGTTTTGATTGCTCCGGTGCGTTTGTTTCGTTAGATAAATGTATTTTTCAAAACAAAGATTAGGTCAATTTTTCTGGTTCCAATCAGAGATTTAAGCTTTTTGCACTTGTCAAATAAAAAAAATGAGTTCCGACGACCAGGATATAATTGATGACATAAGTGTTTTGGAGGATGTGGCACAATCTCACCGAACAAAAATATATATACAAAAAGTATAGATTAATTTCGAAGAATATGTTGATATAAATTTCTTTTTGCACATGTTATTCCGTCTATATTCGTAAAATCATGTAAGTTTCACATTTCGTCCGCTATGACATTTATATTTAATTGTTCTCTGTCAACTGGTGTTTTTCCTGAATTGTGGAAGTCTTCTTACTTAATACCTCTTCATAAAAGTGGCAGAAAAAAATTAGTTGAAAATTATCGTGGCATAGCAAAACTTTCATGCATTCCAAAATTATTTGAAAATGTTGTGTGCAAACACATTCAGTTTCACTGCAGAGGATTAATTGCACATGAACAACATGGTTTTTGCAGTAACAGGTCAACTTCAACAAATCTTCTTGAATTCACCAATCAAGTAAATAAAAACTTGACCGAAGGCCTTCAAACTGATGTATTCTATGGTGACTTAAGTAAAGCATTTGATAGAGTTTGCCATAAAATACTTCTATTTAAATTAAACTGTTATGGATCTCCAAACTGGATGTTGACTTGGATAGCATCCTACTTGAAAACCAGGACCCAATATGTAAAACTGAAAAATGTCATCTCTAAAACCATAAACATCGTATCTGGAGTTCCCCAAGGAAGTCATATTGGACCTATTCTTTTCTTACTTTTCTTCAATGACATACACACTGCTATCTTGTACAGTAAGATTTTGATGTTTGCTGATGATTTCAAACTAATATATGGTTTTAAAAGTAATAACGGCTATCTGTTTCTTCAACATGACATTGATAAGGTGTCTGAATGGTGCTCACAAAACGGAATGGATCTTAACACTAATAAGTGTAAGATAATGACCTACTCTCGGAAACGATATCTGGCTGACTCCTTCTACTTTGTTGACAATACTCTTGTTAGCCGAGTTGATATGTTTAATGATCTGGGAGTACTATTTGACATTAAACTTTCCTTCAATATTCATATCGATACAATAATTAGCAAAGCAAGGGGCCGTCTTGGATTAATAATGAGGTTCTCAAAGGAGTTTAATGATCCTTACATCTTTAAAACACTTTACTGTGCACTTGTTCGCCCTGTGTTGGAATACTGTAGTTGTGTTTGGTGTCCTAGTTATGACAACGCTATTAACAAACTTGAGAGTGTTCAAAAACGCTTCCTGCTGTATGCCCTTCGACATCTTCCATGGAACCCAACGCAACACTTACCGCCATACGAAAGTCGATTAAATCTTCTAAACATGTCGACACTGGAAAAAAGGAGAGAGATTAATAATGTCATGTTCTTATTTCAACTTCTGTCGGGATCTATTGACTCATCTTATATTTTAAGTCAACTCAACATCAATACCCGTCCAAGATCTACTAGAAATCCAGCGTTCTTCTACATATCTAGCTCAAGGATCAATTATGGTTTAAACGAACCTCTTAATTTTATGAGTCGAGACTTTAATAAATTTTATAGTTTAATTGATTTCAATAAATCTGCACCTTGTTTGAAACTTATTTTGTATTCTAGACAGTCAAATTAAATATGATTGTATCTTTGTTATGTTTATTATTTGTATGTTATGTAAACAAATTGTTAAACAAAACTGTAAAACATTTTAAACAACTTTGACGTGATTGTCTGTAGTTGAAATAAATAAAAAAATAAATAAATAGTCTTTTTTGTTACAGTAATAATCATGTTATAAAATAATAACAATTTAAGGTCTGATAAAGTCCACTGCGAGGTTTATTATAAGTCTTGTTCGTGAGGACAACACCTCACTAACCAACAGAAGTGGAACAATCCAATTCGAGGAACAACTTCTTTTTTACAATTTTGCAGTCATTTGAAATAATACAATCTGAAATTGATATTTACAATCAATTAAACAAAAAGAATTGATTTAATTAGATATTTTTCTTACATTGTTCAATTAAAAATGCACAAACTCGAGTGAGAATAACAGAGACGCGACAGGTAAGAAAAATAGTTTTTTTTTCTCTATTGCTTTTAGCTGTCAGATTGACAGCACAAACGAGGGGTTTACACAATTAAACCTGAGTTATTATTGTTACGGTTAATTTTGTATAGTCCACTTAAATATTTAAGTGATCTCTAAATTTGGTTATTGATATATTGATAACGCCAATTTACACTAAACACACAAAAAAACTGGAAAGAAGGTTAACCAGAAAGAGAATCATAATAATAAATATAAGCCTACAACCGCTATTTCGGTGATTTGTATTTGGGTATGAAATCTAAGGCGTTGTTTACTACGTGCGCGGCTTCAAAATGAACTTGTTTTTTTTTTGAAGGGAAAAGAAGAGAGGTTTATTTAACTAATACTCAAACCCTTCCACACTATCTCACAGTATATTGAGTACTATCACAAATTGTCAAAAATTCCAGTTTTTTAACTCAAAAAAGTCACAACGAGAGAGAAAATAATTTACCCTCAATTGGATAACTTGCGAATTTACACTACTTAAGTTGCTGTGTACAAGAAGAGTAAAGATTGTCAAAACACCCAGAGATGTTTAGCATCTTTTGTTTTTAATTTTAAATTGTGGTGTCTGATATGTGATGTCTAAAAAAATTGTGTGAGTGCCGGGACTCACGGTTAATATGTGTAAACATCAACGTGCGAGGATCCAAAACGGACTTGTTTTTGCTTGAAGGGGATCTTAAGATTTTTTTCACTGAACGTTGCACACCGTAACGTTGCACACCGTTCACGTTTTTTTCACTCTACCGCCAGCATAGATGTTTACACATCAATAATAGATACTTTACTTCTTGGGAAATGTATAAATTAAGTAACTTTTTTATAGATTAAACACAAATCGTTAACAAAACCGGAGTTTTGGCATGATTGTGATTGTTGATGTGAAGAGTGAGATTTTGACGTTTTGTACACAAAAGTATGGTTCAATGCGTTTGTAAAGTTTATTGCAAGTTTCTCCATTTTGAGAAATTCTTTTTAACATTGGTTTTACACATTTTACTGGAAACAGATACCAAACCGACCCATAATTTTTGACAGTTCATCTCAAACAATTTGACATATTTCGTTTATCTAATATACATGAAAATTTATAAAGGATTGATTCTAAAACCTTGACAGATGTTAGGTAATGGTGAAACCGATTTTTTGAAGCTAGTGAGGAAGCAAAATTTGAAAATCATTTTCTAAAAAAAAATTTGAAAATCGCATGGACACCACACAAAGAAAACGCCGATTTTAAAACTGGTTGAAAGAGGCAAAAGGAATCATCATTGATATTTTTTAATTCATTTATGTTTTTAGTCTGAAAAAGAACCATTTATAGAAGTTTAGAATTGACAGAAAGACAAAATTGTCTAAATGTGAGAAAGTATGAAGCAGTCAACTAAAATGAGCTTAATTTAGAACACTCTTTAAAATAGTTTAGTACTAAAACTATTATTTTAAGAAACTCTAACTAAGCACGTCTTCAACAGCGAAACTTCGTGCAGTAAGCAAACACTGATTTTAAACATTCATCCAAAATGTCAAAACGTCATATGAAGTTAGGCTGTGACTTTCGATTAAATTTTATCCGAGATTAAATTTTGACGTTTCCTCTTTAGTGTCAAAAATTAAACTTGGGATATAATTTAACGTGATTTGTATTGAATTCACAAACAGCCAACATCTAACTTTAAATCGACTAAGGCCATGTGTGAGTTGGATTCAAATTGCGTTAAATTTGGTCCAAAGTTTAACTTTTGACACTTATGAGGTGAATCTTTAAGCCTAATACTCACCTCTTTGTGAAATAAAAAATATAATCGCTTCAAAATATACTGAATAATGATTATGAAACATAATAAATTCTCCACGTGTGTTTTCGATACTCGGTTTGTAATTTTTAATACTCACTTTGAATGAAAAAAGAAATTGATTGATTGATGAATAATTATTTTGACAGAACCTTGAAAAAATGCCAATGAAGATTGTTTTGATGCCGTGGTTTGTTGTTTTTACCCAATTGGTAGCAATAAATTCACAAAAGGAGACGGTGGTGGTTCCATACTAGAATAAGCTTTAAGGTATATTTTTTATTTTTCAGAACTTTTTTTAAATTAATTGACAAATGTCCAGTGTTGCCAGATTCATACAGCTACAATAAAAAAAAAACATTTGTAAAAGAGGTACTAAGTAATAAAAGAAAATTTGTTACGGGTTTTCTTCAAAGTTTCTGAGTAAAGTTCTGATAATTTACTCGACGTTTAAGTTATCCGCAAATTAAATCCTCCCAGTAAAAAAATAAATAAATGTATATGTCAATTAGATGTTGCAGTTTTTCCAGACAAAATGGTTTTGACGGATGAAAACTGGAAAAAATTAATTAATAATATTTAAATCTCCAAGTAAATTTTCTAATCGACACTTCATCGGGCCATTAAGGCCCATTTGCTGAAACGAAACTTAAGAGTTTATGTTCTACATAAGAAATTATGTGACAGTTTACGCTGAGGAAAAAGTATATCATAAGCGTTTAAGTAAAACATAAATATTTATGTTTCGTATCAGCAAACGGCTCTCAAATACTTTGAATTTTAATTATAAGTTATACTAATTAGATTTTGTGAAACATAAGGGAGGTTGATAAATTGACTTGAAATTGCTCATTTAGAACTTTAATCAGACATTGTGAAACAAGCCCTAAGGCCCAGTTTTTCAGTGCGCGATTAATGTTAAACCCGAGTTAAACCATCATATTTGGTGATTGTTTATTCATTCCACATTCATTCTCCACCGAAAAAACTTCTTCCTCAGTTCACTGTGGGTTAATTTACTTCTAGAGTTAGCTAACTCTCGTTTAACTTACCAGAAATAAATATGAAAATTAAAATTTAAAGGAATTAAATTTTTTTTGCACTTCTTTAAAAAAGTTCTAATACATTATCGTCATTTTCGTTTTGGCTGTCAAGTCGGTTTGATACATCTTCTCACTTGTGAAAGTTTTCAGCATTTCTTCTTTTGGTGTAAAATTCTGACACCCAGAATCTAAGGAATATCTAACTCGTAGAATACTGTCAGCTGTTTCAATACCTATACGATTGCTCAACCTTTTGTCTATGAATTAACCCCCCCCAGATTTCCCCCTAAACATCTCGTCCCCCCAGATACCCTCCCACGATAAAAAAAAAACCCTAAATCTAGGGGGAAAACCCCTAAACTGGCAACCCTGCAAATGTCACACTTTTAGACATCTCTTTAGCTTTTTCTATTGGTTATGTACGCTTCGAAATGAAAATAATGTTGTGAAATTGATTACGAACGGGTTCATATTCCGCTACTCCCTTCTTGTTGGGAATTTCATCGCTGTGAATTAACCGTCAGTTTTATATGAAAATTTCATTTCCACTCGAACTGAGTAGTCTTTACGTGAAAACGTCAAAACGTAATCTCGAATAAAACTTAAGCGAAATTTTAATTTAATTCACACATAGCCTTAACAAAATTCGCAAACGGCCAAAAAACGCTTTAACATCTAAATTGACTAAAATGTTGAGCTATTGTTTCGAATACCCACTCTGTAGTTATTGTTCCGATTGTATTTAGGTTGCAGCTTGCTCTAATCACACAACAAACAACTGAAGTGTCGAACAAAAAAATACTGATCCACTATATATAAATGATGGATATAACTTCCAAATGAAAAACAAAATATAAATTCTAGATTCCTAGAAACAATCAATCCATCTTATATTTTTCTGTTTTTCTTTCACATCAAATCTTCCCTTTAGGGAAGAGTTGTTTTGTTCTTTTTTGTTGCGTTTATTTTTCTACTTATCTGGGATAAGAACTGGAGCAAACATTTCTCGAAATTTTTCCACTTCGTTGGCTTCTGTAAAAACTTTTAATGTTTTCTTCGTACGACACACCTGGGGGTGGTTTGGGTTAGGACTTAGGAGCTGCTCCCTATAAATGTATTTGTTAAGACAGGATGAGAAATTGCTTTTGGCTTAGCAAATATAGATTTTTTTTTTTCATTTTTAAAGCATATTGAGGACTTTAAATATCATCTGGTACTGCTATTGGAAATTTCTGCATTCTAAGGGAAAAATAAATGTCATGTACTATAGGAAAATACTTAGTCGAGATTTTGTTTGATATGTTTTTCGAACTATTAATGTAATATTACATAATATATCGATTTCTAAGAATTTAGGAAAATGGTAGGCTATATACAGGGTGATTCGCATAAGGTGTGACAAGGAGCTAGAGCGTGTAGGTAAAGTCAAGACAAGAAAAAAATCGTAATGGAGGAGGGACTATCCCCCCCCCCCCTCCAGTTTAGCCGCTAAGACCAATTTAAAAAAAAAATGACAACACAGAAAAAAATTATTAGAAATCAACGGTAACACTCAAAATGCCATGTTATAATTTGGTGTAGGGTAGTTTTTGAAAAAAAATAATTTTCAAACTCAAAATTTTGTTTTTTAATAATTTGTTTTCCGTTTGAAGTATTTTTTTTTAAGGAAATTGCCCCTCCTGGCTAAACGGGACCCAACCTACACGCACACGGGTATTTGTTGTTTTCAAGTTAGTGAGTATTTAAAGAAGAATGGGGAACCTAAACGAACAAAATAGGGCTAGTCTTTTGAAACCTCAAGTTCACGTTTACGTCAAAGAATAAAGATTATTGGTCTCTTGCATCTAAGATCTTAGCACCCCATATATGAAAGATATTCGTAAAAAAATTACTAAATCAGTAATTGACCAAAAAAGGTCAACTAGTTACAGAAATTGGCAAGCCATACATTGTTTTTAAGGATTTTGAAGTTTTTTTTAATGTCATGTCGTATTGTTTCTGACCTTGAAAAAATCTTTAAAAAAATTGTGTGAGTGCCGGGACTCACGGTTAATATGTGTAAACATCAACGTGCGCAGATCCAAGACGGACTTGTTTTTGCTTGAAGGGGACCTTAAGATTTTTTTCACTGAACGCACCCATCCTAGTATGCAGATCGTAACATTGTACACCGTAACGTTGCACGACGTAACGTTGCACACGAACGTTCACGTTTTTTTTTCACTCTACCGCCAGCATAGATGTTTACACATCAAAAAACCTATACGTCTTACCAATTACTGAAGCTAATCGACCTTTAATGAGGAGACTAAGTCCTTTTAGATGGCACACTTTTATTGCGGATATCCTACATATGGGGCAAGATCGCTACTACCTCATCCGGCGAGCTCCGCGGAAATTCTATTCCTTCCGTTTTCCTTTCTCTAGACCATTTTCACTTCAGAATTTTTTGTTTTTACTTGCGATATACGTTTACTAGTATGGTCTTTATTTCCAATTTTATTTTATTTTTTTACACTTTCTAATCGGATGTTATTTGATTTAGACCTAGAGACCTTACTCTGAGTTGAACCAAATTTGGCTTAGCTTGCATTTATAGACTATGTAATATTGTTAATTTATTAATTGCTATTTCAGCATAAATGTCTTGGGTCCGACTCTCTGTTGTTTTTGCCTGAGAAGATAAAAGTTTCCAAAAATCAATCAGTTATTAACATAAGGAAACTGTTGTTTAGAAACTTTTCCGCTTTCTTCCTTTTCTTAGGCGAAAACTTCACAAAGTCCGAACTATGACAACAAAATGTTAAAATTGGTAGCTGAATATTTTGCGTCTGCACGCTTTCTCTTTTTGACCAATATGGGAATTGATATGCATCTATTTATAACGGTAAGGCAACATTATCCAGAATCTCAAAATCCCGAATGGCTTACTACTTTCTTTCGTATTAAAAATAGCGCGCGTGCTTCTTTATAACAAAAAAAGTACAGTCATTTGGGACTTAAGCCTTTAAAATACACTTTTTTTCAATGTTTATTTTTTTTTTTTACCAATAAGCGGTAGATATACTTTTTAATTTTAATATTTAATTTGCGTTGGAGAAGTTCATGCCTAAAGACTCATATTTTAAATATAATTTTTGTTCTCATTATGGCATTCGGGATTTTAAACATTCGGGATTTTATCCATTCGGGATTTTGGGACTCGGGATTTTGGGCAAATTTAGGACTTTAACATTCGGGATTTTGTTTTTCGGGATTATGGCCTATTCGGGATTTTGGCTGTCAGGATTTCGTACCCAACCCTTATTTAACAAAAAATAAAAGGCAAAATATTTGCTTATGCTTAAGACTGTGAATACCAATGAAATGCGCAGTTCTGATGTTTGTTTCAAAATTGTGTGATTTAATAACCTATTGTTTAAACTACTGATCCATCGTTTCGCCAAATTAAAGTACTCTTTGACGTTCAGTTAAAAAAAAATAAATTTTCAAAATACAATAAAGAAATTTTCGAATTATTTAACTTAAAAAAAAAAATACAATTCTGACATGGAACATTATTTGCACTTTTTAGAAGCGTCTTTAGTATACAAATTTTAATTTAAATCCATTTAGCCTACTATGAGAAAATCAAAAATAAAAAAAGTACCCAATATAGGTACTTTTATTTTAAGCAAAAAGGGCGCAAACGCGCCAAATTTAGAACCGTTAAATAGTGACGTTTATTTGTGTAATCTTTAAATTCATATTTCCAAATAAAAATAGCTCAAAATCACGAATGCAAACAATTCTAGGCAACATAGTCGCAAGTTAATTTAATAAGTTGAACCATCAAAATTACTGAAACTTATACCCATGATAAAATGAATAGGTATTTTTTTGTTTACTAAGAAAACGATTTTTAATATTTTCAAAATTATTTAATTAATGAGCCTCTACACTACTCAAATGGTGATACCAGCAGTAAAGTGCTTGCTGTAAGTTCTCCACCAAAATATTTTTTAGTAGAAATCTGTGGAACCGAAAGATTTTAGTTAACAGCTAAACATTTTCGTATGGCAAGAACCGCAATTTTTGCCAAAAAAAAATATAAAAAAGAAATGTCTAAAAAATTGCCATTTACACATGTATCTATCTAAATAGTTCATACTAATAATTTTACTACTGTTTTATATATGGACTTTTTTGATCGTTTTAATTAGTATGCGAATTACATAATAATTTTAATATTAACTCCCGAATCGGTTCAAATCCAATAATTGACTTAAGATAAGACCAAGAGATTATCTGTCAAAATTTGAAAAATCATTTTAATCCATACACAGGGTCAAACATTTCGTGGTTTCAAGTTGGTAGCGCTGGCATTTGACACCTGTCAAACTCAGCTGTCATTTGAAGTGTCATAATATTAGTTGTCGTTAAAATTATTTTTGCGTTAAAATTATTAAAACTTACTACAAAAGTGATGATTCAAACGTAGCCACTTTTCGCGCACTACGCGATGATTATGGTCGTCGTAATCGACCGACTACGCAGGCAATCGGTAAAATTATGAAGAAATTTGAAGAGAGTGGAAGCATTACTGATGTCGTGAGGCCTGAGGCCAGTGAATCGTCGTAATGCACCCTCAGTCGAAAATATTGCTGCTGCAAGTGCAAGTGTTGCTGCTGATCCGAATTTATCGATTTCCCAGCGTTCGCAGCAATTGGTGGAATAATAACCGATTTTCTTTGGCCGCCGATTAAAGATCAATACTTATACGATATGTGGTTCCATCAAGATGGGGCAACAAGCCACACAACATGACCAATTATGGCTTTATTGCGTGAGAAGTTTCCTGGTCGCGTTTTGGCGACGTCAATTGGCCACCAAGATCATGGGATTTGACACGGTTAGATTTTTTTCTGTAAAGCTACGCAAAAGACCGTGCTTACGCGAATAATCCCCGAGCTCTAGACACATTAAAAACCAACATTACTCAAGTTATGGCTGAGATACCGCCCGAAATGTGCGAAAAAGTGGTTAAAAATTGCCTCAAACGAATCGCATGCTGCGAATCTTCAAGAGGCATCCATTTGAATGATGTTGTTTTTCACACTTAATGACAAAGTCCAAACTTTAAAATGAAATTTTCATCAAAAATTTATCGCAGTGTGTGTTTAATTTAGATTTACTTTCGAAACCGTAAAATTAATGACCCTATGCCTACTTTTAAGAAATAAACTCTTAAATTTCTATAAAGAAACTTGGGATCGCAAAATTTCGAAAATTATACTCTCAAATAGACAGCCAACTATGGGCGTAATTCTCAAGAATTGACTACGTTTTCATTGTTATTTTTTTTTTTTAGCTGAAAAAAACTGCAGAGCGGCTTTCACAGTCAAATGGTTAAAAACAAATCCTCCTTCACCTGAAAATCTCCATCAAAAGTTCTTTGAAAAAAAAAAAAAAAAAAAAACAAAATGTTGAATGATGTTTACCTTGGATTATCCATTTAGGACATGCTTAAATTCCATTCAAGTAAAAAGATTTTCCATCCTTTTTCCATAGAAAATGTATGTAAGTTTCCATGAATAAACATTGAACGATAGGAACAGAGGATAAAAGCGGAAAAAAAAGAATTAAAATTATCTATTGAAAATCAATCAATGGTGCCAAGTGGATATCCGAAGAAATTCAATAGGAAATCAAATAATTTTTCCTCAAGAGGGAAACATGGATGGTGGGAAAAAAGTAAAGTGACGTCGATGTCGATTGATTGAATTTACTATCACCCAGCACACCATAGCCAGAGCAACAGCGGCGGATATAAGTGACTTTCATCTGCTATATAAAGGGTTTTCCAATAAGAGATGTTATTTTGAATAGCCCGCTATTTCGGTAGCTGTCACTTTTGAAGCTGTCATTTTTTGACATTTGACAAGTAGAAACTACGCCATTAATAAAATTGGAACGATACAAGCTTCAACAACGCATTGAAATTATTAAAATTCACTATAAAAATGGTGAAAATTTGGCAGAGACGGTTCGTAAAACTAAAACATTTTTGGGTCGTCGTGAAGCACCTTGTCTGACCGCAATACAGAAATTGGTGGACAAATTCGAGCTGTTGGGACAAGTAAGTGATGTGAAGAATAAAACCCGTGCACGTCGCTCAAGAACAACTGAGAATATTGCTGTTGTAGCCCAAAGTGTTGAAGAAAACCCAGGTTTGTCCATTCCTCGTCGTTCTTTGGAATTAGGGATTCCACAAACGTCATTACACCGTATTTTGCATAAAGACTTGGGTCTTAAGGCTTATAAAGTTCAGTTAACACAAGAACTTAAGCCGGCTGATCATCAACAACGTGTCTTTGCTGATTGGGTCCTTGAAATGCATGAAAATGATCCGGAATTTCATCGAAAAATCATCTTGACTGATGAGGCCCATTTCCACCTCGGTAGCTACGTCAACAAGCAAAACTGTTGCATCTGGGGCTCAGAAAACCCAAGAGCTATTGTTGAAAAGCCTCTCCATCCTCAACGCGTGACTATTTGGTGCGGTTTATGGTCCGGCGGGGTCATTGGACCTTACTTTTTCGAAAATGAGGCTGGAGCAACAGTTACGGTCAATGGATTGCGCTATCGAGAGATGATTAATGATTTTTTATGGCCGGAATTGGATGGTATTGATCTGGACAACGTTTACTTTCAACAAGACGGCGCTACGTGCCACTCAAGCAATGAAACCATCGATCTTTTACGGGAAAAGTTTCCGGACCGTGTTATCTCTCGAAGAGGTGATCACAATTGGCCACCGAGATCTTGTGATTTAACACCTTGCGACTTCTTCCTTTGGAGCCACGTGAAAGACAAGGTCTACGCCAACAGCCCAGCGTCGATTCAAGACCTCAAAGATGGAATTCGTGAGGCTATCGAATTCCATTATTAACGGCATACCTTCCTCTTTATAATGAAATAAAAATCCGATCATTTATCTCAAAAAATGCCATTTTTCTTTGAATATCAAAATAACACCTCTTATTGGAAAACCCTTTATGCTTAGATACATTTTTTGGAACAAAAGTTATGCAGAATATTCTAAGGATAAATAGGGTGTATTGAAATAATGTTGAACTTAAACTTAAGCAAAAACAAGTAGGAAATAAAAACAAAGGGATAAAGTTTACTTTAGACTATGACTACATATACAATGTAAGTAACCTTATTTATTTAAACTGTTAACGATAGTGGAGGTTGAGTTGATGTAAATATATTTATTTTAATTTTTTATTATTAATATTACTGTTGAGATCAATCTCCATGATAGGCTATAAAGGTAAATTTTACAAACCATTTAAAAGTATAATCATAATTAAATTTCAAAAAATCAACTGCAAATCAAATCAAAAGTCCAAAGTATATTTGTTTTTTTAATTCTGTTGGAACTGTAGAGCTTATACGCCCAAAGACTCCTGCTATAGATGACAGTTTTTTGGAAAGTTTGTTGCTCGACTATAGTGTTCTTGTGCTCAACTTGTATGTGGTCGATATCTCTGTTTTTTTTCTAAACATGATGCACTTCGTTTTTTTTTTAAGTTAAGAAATAACTTTGAGCATTTAGCCAATTTTCAATAATTGAGGTTATGTTTTTGTTTTCTAATTCCATTTATGATTGAACTGAGTACCATAGACTTATATCGTCCGCAAAAAGAATAAGACGTGAGTTGAGATCTAATTTGGCAATATATCATCAACTATAGAAGTGTTAGTCCAAGAACATTACCTTGTGGCACTCCATATTCATTAGGCTCATTAATACTTTTAAGACACATCAACTTCTTTATATTGGCAGCGAGACTTAAGATATGACTCAAACCAGTGATACGACAGCGACGTTCCCTTTGTTACAATAATTTTATGATCAACCATATCAAAAGTTTGGGATAGCGGAAAAAAGTCTGTTAATAAAAATGGCACATATGTTAAGATTGCTCATTTACATATTTTGGTTAAAAATAAGTGATTAGAAAGAAAGTTATTGACATGTTTCTAAAATTTGAGGGTTTTGATGTTGTACTAATCCTTAAAGGTCATACAAAAATGAAGCAATAGACAAGAAAAACAAAGCAATAAAACTTTAAACAACAATACGAATTGTTTACTATCTGCTGTTTAACTGAATTGGCCCTTAGTTTTTTTTTTAATGATGAAATTCCTCCAATTGTACTTAAAAAATGTGCAACTTCTCTCTCTCAGCCCCTATTTTACATTTTTAAAAGTTCTCTGTCTAGTGGCGAATTTCTTTTAGAATGGAGAAAATCTCTTGAAGAAGGATACCAAATCGATGTTATTTATAGTGATTTCGCGAAGGCGAAGTGCTTTAAAATCCAGTTATGGTAACATCAGGTGTTCCCCAAGGAAGCCATCTTGGTCCACTTCTCTTTCTAATATTTATTAATGACATGTCTGATATTTTCTTAAATTCAGCTCGACTTCTATTTGCTGACGATTTAAAATTCTACAGATGCATAAAATCTATTGATGATAGTCTTCTTTTACAAGATGATCTGGATAAACTAACGAAGTGGTGCTCAGTTAACCAATTGTCCTTGACTGTCTCTAAATGTCAGTGCTTTTCTTTTTGTCGCAATTTTTACCAATTTCCTATCAATATCATATTGATAATCATGTCCTTGAGAGAGTTTTGAATAAAAAAGACCTTGGTGTATTTTTTGACTCAAAATTAAACTTTGCCAAACATGTAGAATATATTGTAGCTTAAGAAAACTATACTAGGTTTTATCAAGCGTAATTCAAAAGACTTTAAAGATTCTTTTACCCTTAAATCATTTTACAACTCTTATGTAAGATCAATCTTAGAATATTGCTGTGTGATATGGAACCCTTACTATAATATTCACTCAAACAGAATTGAAACTATTCAAAAAAAAAAATTACTAAGTTCACAATATTGAAATTAGGTTGGAACATCGAAATTCCGTCGTATGCAACTAGATGCCAAATTCTGGGCATTCAGTCACCTGAAAAAAGACGAAAAATGTTCTCGGTTATGTTCATAAGTGATATTTTATCACATCATATTAAATGCTCTTGATAGTTAAGAGAACGCTGTCTGTTCCGCGAAAACGAAAATAGGGTAAATTATGCACTTAATGAACCTGTAACTCGATGTGTCAGGGAAACTAATATTATTTCCAATTATATTGATTTCAATTTTCATACAAGTAGAAATTTTTATTTTAATATAATTTTTAATTTATTTTTTAATATTAATTTTTCAAAAAATATTCACTAAAAAAATTTGATAATAATATGGCATAATATGATATTGTAAGTTTGTCCGTTTATTTTTAATGATCCTTTTTTATTTTAAGTCAATTCTTTAAAAAATTGCCCCTCCCACCCAAACAGGGGAAACATACCCTACCCTTAGTCGGCAAAAAAATGAAGTCTGCCATCATCGGCTTTAACGCAAAAAGCGAAAGGCTATGCAACCTTCGCGTGAGAGGCAAATTTAAGAACATCAGCCTCATTAACGTTCACGGACCTACGGAGGAGTCCTCAGACGAAGAAAAAGAGACTTACTACGAACAAGTCGAGAGGGCCCTCAATGCCTGTCCAAGGTATGACGTAAATATCATCCTTGGGGATTTGAATGCAAAACTAGGTCGGGAGCCGGTATTCAGGCATTACGCAGGCACCCATGGTTTGCATGTGAACACTAATGACAATGCACTTCGAGTCTTAGAATTGGCAGCATCGAAAAACATGGTCGTTGCGAGTACCAGGTTCCCGCGTAAAGATATCTACAAAGCCACCTGGGTATCACCTGATGGAGTCACTCGTAACCAAATTGACCACGTTCGAATCAACACGGCTGCTCTGCGCAATGAAAACACCAGTAACACCTTTGGTAATGCGTTAGGACTCGCCCTAGAACTGGGTAGAGTAAGTCCTGGAGCCAGTATGCTGGGTGTAGATGAGAAGTGGACACGCCTTAAGAATACTGTCATTAGTACTGCCAACTCCATCTTAGGCAGCAGTCGTAGAAATCGGAACGACTGGTTTGATGATGAATGCAAGCTAGCGAACGTAAGAATGTTGCGTACCGAGCAATGCAACAATCTCAGAACGCGGGCACGCGAAGACGAATATAAAGAGCTCAGAAGAATTGAAAAACGACTTCACAGACAGAAAAAATCAGCCTGGGAGAAGAACGTAATCTGTGAAATAGAGAAAAGCCGAGAGCGAGGTCCGCACCAGGCGCGGAAGTTCTACCAATCCGTCCGAAACATGACGCAGTACACACCACGCTGCACATACTGCAAGGACGGAGAGGGAAATCTGATCACCGATCCTCAAAGCATACTGGAGCGATGGGAAGTGTAGTTCAATGAATTGCTAAATGGTCAGCTCACTACAGAAGTAGGGGCTCCACTACTTCAAGAAGAGTACCCTATGTTGCCGCCACCAAGCATAGAAGAGGTTGAGAAGGCTATAGGCCCGCTAAAGAAAAACAAAGCCCCGGGAGCCGATGGTATACCAGCCGAACTATTTCAACACGGTGGGCCAGCTTTACGTCAAGCAATTCATGAGATTATACTGCACGTGTGGGAGCATGAAGAAATTCCAGAAGACTGTCGAAAAGGTATAATTTGCCCCATACATAAGAAGGGAGATGTCACAACGTGCAGCAATTATAGAGGTATCACGTTGTGGAGTACCGCCTATAAGATACTCTCCTCTATCCTACAAGACCGGATAACCCCATACGCTAAAACCATCATCGGACAATATCAGTGTGGTTTCATTCCAGGCAAATCAACAACTGATCAGATCTTTACCCTTAGGCAGGCGATGGAAAAATGTCTAGAATTTAACATCCCAACATACCATCTGTTTATAGACTTTAAGGCCGCCTACGATAGCATATCCAGGGTAGAACTTTACAAAGTCATGAGAGAATTCGGCATCCCAAATAAATTGACACGACTATGTAGGTTGACCATGACCAACGTAACAAGCCAAGTAAAAATAGCCGGATTGCTATCCAAACCAATCAACATCTTTAATGGACTCCGACAAGGGGATGGTTTGGCCTGCCTCCTCTTCAACCTGGCGTTGGAGAAAGCAATCCGTGACTCTGGCACGGCAAAAAGAGGGACCATCGTCAACAGGTCCAGCCAGATACTGGCTTACGCAGACGACATCGACATCATCGGAAGAACCGAGCAAGCTGTACATGATTCCTTCATCCAGATCAAGCAGGCGGCACAAAATCTGGGGCTGCACATTAGTGAAGGTAAAACAAAGTACATGGTGGCGTCGAATGCGAGAGGAACAGTTGGTCAAACAATCAAGGTAGCGCAGCACGAATTTGAAGTGGTGCAATCCTTTAAATACCTTGGGTCAATAGTAGCAGCCGATAACAATATAGAAGAAGAAATACGCGGGCGGCTTCTCAAATCCAACAGAGCCTATTATAGTCTGTCAAAGCTCTTCAAATCCAGAAATCTCTATCTCACCATAACTTCAAAACTGCTGCTGTATAGGACCATGGTCCTGCCAGTACTCACATATGGATCCGAGACTTGGGTGCTTAGCAAAAGGCACTCCGACCTTTTAGCCGCGTTCGAGAAAAAAGTCTTAAGGAGAATTGTTGGCCCCATATGTGAGGAAGGACGATTCCGGAGACATCGTGACAAAAATTAAGTTCGGTAGACTCCGGTGGGTAGGGCACCTAGCTCGCATGAGCGAAGAGGAACCTGCTCGGAAAGTTCTTTGTGGTACATTCTATGGTAGACGACAGCGTGGTAGACCATGCTTGCGCTGGAGAGTTGGCGTAGACCAGGACGCCCGGAGCATTGGGGTGCGCAACTGGATGGCGGCGGCTCGAGACCGGGATGGGTGGAGAGACTTGTTGAAGGAGGCCAGGACCGGACCCCGGTTGTCGAGCCGACGATGATGATGATGATAATATTTATAAAGTTTATTCAGAAACTTGCGAATTCAATTCTATTTAACGACTACCTGGCCAGCCCGGCTTCGCATACAAGTTACAAAAGAAAATATAAATAAATATTTAACTTAATTTTTGTAATCGAATACAATATAGGTTTCAATCTACTTCACGTTATGAATGGCTAAATAAGTAAAAACATGGTCCTCTAAGTCCAACCTTTATATCTTTGACAACACAGAGAGAATTTTTGTAATAAAATAACACTTCTTTGTTTTTATTCCATTTCACTCTATAAATATCAAATTTTTTTACATAACCTTTCACACAAAAAATTTTGAAATAAGATGCTACTTTTCGTCCATTTTATCCTATAAATGGCAATTTTCTGAAAAAAAAATCTTTGAGACTATCCCTTAAAAAACATCCTTTCAAACACAAAAAGAATTTCTTACATCGGATAATTTTTTATTTTTGCCCCATTTCACCCTACAAATATCAAAAGTTGAAAAAGAATATCCCAAAAGCCATTTCCTAACCGCCTACAGAGCCACCTCTGTTGAACGGTAATTTAAGATTAGATTTATTCATTAGAAATAAAATATACACATTTTCTTTTATACAATAATATTCATAATGAATAGTTAGTGACCTGACAAAATTATGTCTTCGGCCAGAATGGCTTTAAATTTAGTTTACAAATTACTCAATTTTAATTATTGTTATTTTTAAATAAATCAAAAATAAATTAAAGTTAACTTTGTTCAAAAAAAAAAAAAACTTTTCGTATAAAAAACAACATTTAATTTAAAATCAAAATAATTTAAAAAGAAACATTTATTGAAAAAAAAACTTTTAGTTTGCGGAACGCTTAAATTAACTATGAATTTTGAAATTTTTAGCTTAGTAAAAAAAAAAAAACAGATGTTTAGAAGCTTTCGCTAATTATTCTACATCGGTAGGACATCGCCTCTTTACAGTACGCCAACAGCTGCATCCAATTCTCACCGTTTAGGGTTCTCAGTACTTCATTTTCTTGCAACATACTTTTACCAAATATTGCTCTTCTTATCTCCCTTAAAACTGGGCAAACTCCTATAAAGTGGCCAATATCTTCCTTTTTGTTTAGTTGCACAGACGGCAAGCCAAATCACTGCGATGGGGAATAAAGTAGAGTTGCAGCATCTCCCCTCTAACTTTGAAAATAGTGCTTATAGTTTTCGCTGTGAAATTCGGAGTGAAGTAAAGGGTTTTTCAACAGGGACGCTACAAAAGTAGAGCAACAGGTACAGCAAATGACGCCATATTTCTTGCTGTCCTTTTGACATTTCTCTTCATTAAGATTTGCCATTTCATGACGAAAAGATATACGAGCCAACAACGAGTCGAAATTATTAAAATCTACTACCGAAATTCGGAGTCAGTGGCCTCAACGTTAAGAGCGCTACGTCCAATTTATGGTTGTCATAATCGTCCTAGCAGATCAACAATTGAGCGTCTAGTGGAAAAATTTGAATCCACAGGCACAGTACAAAAATGTTCCCGTGCCAGTGAAATGTGTCTCTCACACGTCGTTCTCAAGCGTTGGGTACTCTGTGACGTCGTTGTGGCGAATTTTGCGAAAAGATCTTGGCCTACATCCTTACAAGATTAAATTGACGCAAGAACTGAAGCCGCTTGACCACCAAAAGAGTCGTATGTTCGTGAATTGGGCTGAGTAACAACTTGAAAATGATTCGGATTTTCATCGAAAAATCGCATCTTCAGCGATGAGGCTCATTTCTGGCTGAATGGCTTCGTCAATAAACAAAATATGCGGTATTGGTCAGGCAGCAATCCACACGTACTCAATGAGTCATCATTGCATCCCGAAAAAATTATGGTTTGGTGTGGTTTATGGGCAGGCGGCGTCATTGGGCCGTACTTCTTCCGTGATGATGAAGACCGGCACGTTTATGTGAATGGGGATCGCTACAGTTCAATGATAACCGAATATTCTTGGCCCCAATTGGATGATATGGACTTGGAGGACAACAGGACGGCGCGGCGCCACAAGTCACACAGCGAATGTCACAATCAATTCATTGGAAACCAAGCTTGGAGAACGTGTTATCTCACGAAATGGTCCAGTCGCTTGCCCGCCTCGGTCGTGCGATTTGACGCCGTTAGACTATTTCCTGTGAGGCTACGTCAAGTCTATGGTCTATGCCAACAAGCCAGCGACGATTGATGAGCTTCATACGAATATCGAACGTGAAATTGCAGCAGTATCAGCCCATTTATGCTTGAAAACCGTCGAAAATTGGGTTCAGCGTCTGGACTTCTGCAAGCGTACCCGTGGTGGCCATGCAAAAGAAATCGAGTAAGTGGCTTTTGAGTAAAAAGACCTTTCAGTTAAAGCTCGTGCTCTTTCTTTGAAAGCATACTTTTCATTCAGTTGAATAACTTCATAAAGTGATTTCTTCAGTCCTGATTGATTTTTTCCAGCGTTGTTGAAGGTGATACCACTGTCCGCCGCTATAGCTTTGTCCAATCTTGATACCAGCTTTTCTGGAATTGAACCGCATATTTATAGACCAACTTTGGGAGCCTTGTATCTTTCATATTTGTTATCCTAATCAGGTAATCCGCATTCAGCTTAAGAGTTGAAATAAAAAGTGTTGACAGACTGCTTTCAAGGTAGTACATATATTTTGGTGTACTTATTGGCAGCGAGAAGATTTTTCTTAGAAATAAACAAGGTGCCCCATACTTGCGCTCCATAAAACAAAACCGATTGCGCAGTTGCATTGAAGACCCTTTTTTTTAAAAAAATCTTTTGCCAATTAGCACATATAGCTGTTTTAGCTTTTTCCGCTTTCAATTTGAGATGATTTTCCATATTTAGGTTGAAAGTTAGCTCCATGCCTAAATAGGTATATTGTTTTACTATCTCCAGGTCATTACCATCAAATTTCCACTGCTCTTCTCTTGAAGCTCTTCCACTTCCATTTTGAAAAATCATTACCTTTGACTTGTCTATGTTTACTTCTAAACTCCATGTCTTACAATATTCAGCTAAAGCCTATTTATCATCAGCTGAAGCGAAGTTGCAGACTCTGCTAATATGACTATATCATCCGCGTACATAATAACTTTAATTGTGTCGGCACCAGTTCTGACTCCACAAGATAACCACTGTACCAGGTCGTCTAGGTATAGTGCAAATAGTAAGGGACTAAAATTGCATCCTTGCTTGAGACCACGGGTCATTTCCAGTTTTTCAGATTTGTCCTTTCCGTCAAACACATTTGTTGATAAAGTTTCTCCAAGGCATTTATAAATTAACTTGTCACTCCTAAGCTTTATAGTTTGAAGAACAAAGCTTTTCTGTCAATTGTGTCAAAGGCTGCCCTAAAATCGAAGAAAAACGCATACAGTTTCTTGTTGTTGCTGAGTTTAATTCTTGCCAATCCAGTTAGAACGAAGATATTGTCTACCGTCGATTAACCCCTGCGGAATCCTGCTTGGTACTCACTTAAAATTTGGTTTGTTTCTACCCAGTTGGTAAGCCTTTCGCATAAGAGAGAAGTGTATATTTTAAGCGAAGCATTTGTTTTTGGGATCGGAAGGATCTCCCTTTTACAGTATGGGTCAAATCAGAGCTTCGAAAAATGATTTGGAGGCACGCTGAAGTTAAATATTACATCTAAAGCATGTCCTAATTTTTCCTTAAGCCCAGGCGAGTTATATTTGAAATATTCTACGGGAACGTTATTTGACCCAGCCGCTTTACCATCTTTCATGGCCTTTAACACTACTTCCAGTTCCTCTTTGTTAATATCCACGCCTAAGAGATTGTTTTGCAGATAGGGACGGGCATATTTGAAACTGCAATGTTCCTCTGTCAGCGGTGCACTTAAAAGATTGCTAAAATGTGCTTTTAAAGAGTTCACGCTTATCAAAGAATCCTGAATCTTATTTTTGTTGCCATTAATTTTGTTTGTGAGACATCAAACGAAAGGCGTACCTACAGTGCCACCTGTTGAGAATTTTCCGACTTTTCTTTTTCCTTAACCTTCGCGGAACAATTACAAACAAACCCGAAATTGGTCCAGTCGTTTTCAAGTTTTAAGCATCCCTACCCACCACGATCCATTTTTATATATATAGAAGATTCTAACAATTTTAAATAATATAAAAGTATGTGAAACAATAATCATTTATTTATGATAATTTATTACAGCTAGACATTTTATTGACTCGACTGTAAGATTGATTTGAAATATTCGGATTTGGAAAAAGAAGCAAAAAGACATATTGATGCGAGCACATATACGAGTAAACTTCAGGAAAATCTGCTGTCAGTTTGCTTTAAAACATATTGCATTGCTGACTCGTTGGTAAGGTTTGATGTATTTTCCAAAATGGATATCGATATTATTGATTTGATATTACAAATGCATAGATAGCTCAACAATCAAGAAGACAATGAATCAATTTCATTGTGTGTGTATATTCTCAACAGAAATTCAGCTAAACCAAAGTGAAAGTGGGGATGGGAGCGTTGACGACGATGTTTTGACAGTAAGGATTCAGCATTTTCCCGGAAGTGTCGAAGCACAAAAACCAAAAAGAATCCGTATCGATTGTCCTAGTTTTTTGTTAAGCTCTTTTGTGCAACAATTTACTTTTATGTTTGTATATGTATGTACATATGCATAGTATTTATGTGTGTACTACGGGTGAAGGAAATTTGGTCCTTTATTGTTATTCATGATTAGGTATTCAGGGTTGTACTTTGTTTATTTTTCAATTGAAAATGTTGAATTTTCATGTTCAAGATACTACATTATATCTAATGAAAATCGAGGATACATTCGAGGATGAAAACGATTTTTGATGTTGTTGTTAAAACGATTAAGTAATTTTGGTTGTCCATTGTTTTGTTCTTATTATTTTGCTTATTGTTCACAATAATTTTTTTTTCCTTTTCGACTGAGGTTTTAGTTTTGTGTACAAAAAATGTCGAAGTTTTAATCAAAATTTGATCTACGGTAATTGAGAAGTCCGATAAAAGGGGGCTTCGGCATTACAATTACTTTTGTTATTACAGGTTCGAAGTTTAATAAAAATCTGTAAAGAAAATTTCGAGAAAATCGAGAGAATCGATTCCCAGACCTTTGTCGTGACAGCAACTAAAGGGTTTTTTTCAATTGAGGCGGGTAGATTTTGGCGAGTTGTGGCAGCCATGTTGTTTTGGTGACATCTGTCAAATCTGTTGTTTATTATTAACTTGCTGATGCCAAATCACCATGGCAAGTTGCACGATTGAAAAGCATGCCCAAATGATACAACTTTAATATAAAAATTGTGTGAGTGCCGGGACTCACGGTTAATATGTGTAAACCTCATCGTGCGCGGATCCAAAACGGACTTGTTTTTGCTTGAAGGGGATCTTAAGAATTTTTTCACTGAACGCACTCATCCTAGTATGCAGATCGTAACGTTGCACACCGTAACGTTGCACGACGTAACGTTGCACACGAACGTTCACGTTTTTTTTCACTCTACCGCCAGCATAGATGTTTACACATCAAAAATCTTTTGCGGCAACGATACGTAATGCGTTGCGCCTATTTTACGGTTAACATGGTTGTTCTTACAAGTCCAAAGTTTGGTGGCCAAATTGGAGTCGACCGATTTAGTGAACAATCAGCCAACGCCCTTGCGTCAACGAAACGCAAGATCAACCGAAAACATCGTCGCTGGCTGTGGGAGTCCGTAGTTCTTCGAAAACCACGATGTCATTGCCATCAACATCAACGTATTTCGCACGATGATCGAAAATAACCAATTTTCGCTGACTCCAATTGGATAATATGGATGTGAACGACCCGTGATTTCAACAGAACAGCCGGAGCGGCGCTACGTTCCACACAGCGAACGCCACAATGGATGAACGATTTCAGGGTAAGGTTATCTCTCGCAGAGTAGACGTAAATTGGCTACAAGGTCATGCCATTTGACCCCGCTAGACTTTTTCATATGGGGTTTCTTGAAGACGCAGGATTATGCAAATTAACCACAATCGACCAATGTCCTTAAAATTAACATAACTAAGTACATCGCAAAACTCAGCCGGATCTATGCGGAAGAGTGATTGAAAATTCGTCCAACGGAATCAGTGCCACCGTAAGAAGCCGCGGTGGGCATTTGAACGATGTCATATTCCATACATAATGACATACATGGGCCTTTCAAACAAAAAAAAGAATTTTGTTAATACCTCACACACAGCTTGTTTTCCATTTCAACATACCCATATCTTAAGAGGGAATTACAAATCCTCCAAGAGCATCTCCTGTTATGGGAAAGTGCCTCTTATTTTAGGCGCTCAGTTTCAGCAGAAAATTTAAGATCCCCTCCTTTCTTGTCGACTAACTAAGAATTGGTTGAGAGTTGTAAGTCACTAGGCCTTGGTTCTCCACGAGATGTGTTAACATTTATGCCAGCCAAAGGTTAGCGTAAACTGAAGCCGTGGGCTTTATGTTTAGCACGTAAGACGTAACGTGTAATAAGTCACGCTTCACACAAACACGTATAACGATACTGGTTTAATGGGTAACTTCAATAAGAAAAGTCTAGCGCTAGAATGTGATTCCGCACTCACACATTGTTTTTAAATTACTTGTTAACAGATATGTCTAACAATTTCGAAGTAAAAAATTACAACATAATCGAAAAATGTTAATAATTTGGCCACTAAATCTGAGTGGAATACTTCAATCGTAAGGAGTTAGGTACTTTACATTAAATAGATTATATCAGACGACGAGTCTTACTTTGAAGCTGCGATAACCTCATCTAAACATGGGCAACAATTGTTAAACCATATTATCTCTACGGACTTACAGCAATTAAGCTGTATGTATTAGTTTTTTCTTTGGACGCTGTTAATACGGTAGTGGTAGAATCAACCTCTCCTCTATCGAGCATAGATAAACACCATCCTCCCCCTGACATATTTCTTGACTTGGGCGGCCATTTACTTTGACTTTCGGAAAAACAACTTTCAGCAGCTTTCTGAGCATTTAGAATATCCTAGTATTGAAAATATACCACTTTCAGATGACATTGATACTTTTATTAAGTATTGAAAAACTGTATCGATTGCATACATAGTTCCTCAAAAATTTAAAAAATACTCAAGCTTTTCCCATCCCTCATAAACAAAAGAAGTTAAGATTCTTGGTAACAAAAGAAACAGAGCTTGGAAGATTTTCTTAAAATGTATGTCCCCTGGGGCTATAAATGTGTATATTTTATTTTTCGATGAGTTTAATACCCTACATACTGAATATCTCAATACTATGCAAATTTCTCTTAAGCTAGACCCAAAAATTTATTGGAAATTTGTTAATTTGAAAAAGAAATCTGATGGCTATCCAGTCAATTTTACCTATACCAATAATGTCTCAAACAGTACCCTGGAAATTTGTGATGCTTTTGCAAACAACTTTAGTCATCAGTCTTTCATTGATAATCTTCTTATCGTAGACGAAGATTTCTTTTTCTACTTACAAATCCCTCCAATAATTTTGAAAAAATGTAAATCAATATTAGCTTCCCCTATTCTACAAACTTTTTTCTCTATCCCTAAGCTCAGGTAAATTTCCTTGTACATAATGTACATATATGGAAAAAATCCTTTATTACACTTGTTTTTAAAAAGGGTAGCAAATCTGAGATATTTAATTACAGGCCAATTGCTAAACTATATTGTATTCCTTAGCTTTTTGAGCAGTTGGTCTGTGATGGTTTGAATTTTTGTTTGCAAAAATATTATTTGCAAGCAACAACATAGTTTCATGAAAAAGCGATCTACTAATTTACTAACATTTTTAAATAACAGACACAAACCAAATTTTGAGATATCGAATTTTCGAAAGAAAAAAAAATGTGTATTAAATTTTTTTTTTTTTTAAATTTTGACATGCAATATGATTTGACCTTTTTGGAAGTTTCTATAAATAAATTAATTAAATTGCATTCAGCCAATAATGAAAAAAATCAAAAATAATGTTCTATGGGAGGTATTGTTAATAGTTGTCCAGCGTATGGATATTTTATATTTAAGAGAAGACCGTACTTACCTATTTAATCACACAGAAATTTTTTTGGAAGTTTTTGTATAAAAAGCAAGGTTCATAGAATGATAAAATAGCATTCGTTCTCTCGTGAAAAATTCAAATTATATTTGATTCGATCGCGAATCGTATTTTTTGATTCCTTTAAAATAAAATTCATTTTCACGATCGAACGAATTTACCATGCGAGAACTATTGAAGATCCATTCACGAACCGTTCAAATAAGAAAGAAAAATGTAATTTTACAAAAGGAAAAAAAGTTTTGAGAAGCCAAAGTTAAATAAGCAGACTTGAAGTAGATTTCGAGAAAATTATTAAACGTATGAAAATTCAAAACTTTTTGTTTTAAATAAGAAACTTAATTTTTCGAAAATCTACACTTTTTATTTGTATACAAAATTTAATTATTTACTTCATTATTCAGCCTTATCACGAACTTCATCGTAATCAGACACTTGTTTCGAATCCCGAAAAAAACTCACAGAATCCACCGTAGTGCAAAATTTTACACAAATAGCCATCAAGAACGCAATCGGTTATAGTTTTTTTTCGAGATTCTTAAACATATACGATTACGATAGGGCTGATTATCAAATAAAAATCGTAATATCCGTCCAAACAACTGACCTAATAGCCCACAAAACAGATCAGCTTTAATTAATATTGTATTTTCTAAAGACTACGGTGCATATAAGGGGTCCGCCATATAACTTTTTTTTTCAACTAGTGCTTATTTCTTGAATGGTAACACTTAGCTCATGTCTGATTTGACAGATAATTAGTTTTATCCTTCCGCTGAACGAATATGGTTGTGTATACGCTTCGCTAAGTGGGCCTGCGATCGACTTAGAGAAGATGCCGATTTTGCCAAAAAAATCATCTTTTCAGATGAAGCTCATTTTGATCTTGGCGGGTAGTAAACAGGCAAAATTGTCGCATTTGGGGCACAGAAAACCTGCACGCATACATTGAAAAGCCGATACACCCAAAAAGAGTCACTGTTTGGTGCGGATTTTGGTCCAGAGGCATAATTGGGCCATTTTTCGAAAATGAGCAAGGAGTGGCCGTTACAGTCAATGGCGATCGTTATAGGGCCATGTTGAAGTAATTTTTGTTCACAAAAATTGAAGAGGAGGATATTGGCAACATTTGGTTTCAACAGGACGGCGGCGCTACGTGCCACACAGCCGAAGCTACACTCTATGTTTTGCGCCATTTTCAAAAAAAAAGAAAGTTATATGGCGGACCCTTTATTATACTTCATTCCTTTACATTTCTACACCCCTCACCAAATGTGTCAAAAAGACGAAACACGAAACGATCAAAAAAAAAAATCGTGCCTTTCGTTCATTTTTAAACGTCAAACTCATGAGTTTGGCTTCTATGATTATGACATTAAACTCAAATTTGTTTTTTATTTTGGGGGCATATATGTACACTCCACTTCAAGTGAATAAGCACACACATTTTCAAAGGTAGTTTTCAGATTTATTTGTCATGTTCCAGAGCCAGGGTAGGGCAAATGATGGAGTGGAAGACAAGTATTTGTTAAAATTCATAGTAAACAATTAAAAAATGTATAGTTGTGTAGTATTGTCCAGAGCTAGGGGGGCAAGTGCCCCCCCTTGCCCCTACCTCCGGGCGCCTATGGGCTGGGAATCGAACTCAGAAAATTGGCATAACAGTCCTACGCACTAACCATTATGTCACCAGCTATTACAATGTACAGTTACTACAATGTATAGTTTACAGGTACTACAATGACTGTTAATTTTCTGTAGTTTCTAAAACCTGTTGTAATTATTACAGAAAATGACTGTAAATTTAACAATTTCACAGTGTCGATTTACAAATATATATTTTTATATATAACTAATTGTGATCATTTTATTTTGAAAATGAAAACAAACACTGTTAGACTGGCCATTAATTGTCAATGTTAGCGCATTTGCTGTTAAATACCCCAATTTGGAAGTAAATATTTATTATTGTAAATTTGACTGCATCATTTTGTAAAATTTACAGGGAAGAATTTTGTTGGGTTTTGTATTTTGTACTTAATCAATTAGTCTTACACCACGAATCATATACAATACGATTTTACAATTTTCAAATGCGTCGATCAGTAGGAATTATTTGCCAATAACAGATTGTTATTTTGCTTTTCAAGGAGTTCATTCATTTTTTGTTTCCTAAAATCCCTGGAGCACTTACAACTTTCTGGTTTCCCCTATTTAGAACTAAACTACTATTATAGAGTTGTGGTATTTAACATTCAAATGGTTGTTTACACTGCCCTCAAACAAATTATTTTAACGAACTTAACGAAAAAGCAAAAGGACTCATTGCTTTAAGAGCTCTTTGGTTCCACCTTTACAAAACGCTTAACCCTATGCAAAATAAAAGCAACTAACGTCGTCTTCGTCATCGTCACAAACATTAAAAATATAAAGAAAATAAACAGGTAAATGTATACACTAACTAAAAAAAAAGCACCGCTTCTCGGTTGGGTGTGCCACATCGGCCTTAATTGCAATCACAAGATGACCCTCTGGATAAAATTAAACTGCCATTCACGTTCCGGAGCATCAATTCCGTGCCACAGATTTTGCACTGTACCACACCATCACAGTCGTGTTGGTTCGTAATTCACAGAACCCCAACATAGAACTCTTCTTATCGTCACACAGTGGAACAAAATACAGAGCATAGTTGGAATAAGTTCACAAAATGAAATCAAAAACATGAATTTATTTCTTCATTTGATCGAAGAGGACTAATTCAATAAAAAACAATTAAAAATAAATACTTTAATAATAATTTTATATTAAAATAAATTGCATTTCACTAAGATTTCACAACATCACTTCTTTGATGTATAAACATTTATGGCGGCGGTAGAGTGAAATAAAAAAGTGGACTTTCTTCTGTGCGACGTTACGAGGTCACACTTTACAAAGTAGCACGTTACGTAACGAAAATCTGCATAGTGGGATATTGGGTACGTTTAGTGACAAACATCTGAAGATCCCTAGTCCGTTTTGGATCCGTGAACGACTGCACGTAGTCAACAACGTATTTACGACTTCGCATACGGATCCAAATATGGATCCCCAAAACTGCGTTTGCACAGACGATGATGTTTACACATATTAACCGTGAGTCTGGGCAATCAACCAATTTTTTGTATAACGGCACAAATCGAAGCAAAATAAATTCAGAAATGAAAAGTGAACAATAGGGTGGAGCGTCAATGTATGGAGATAAAAAATGTTTTGTATCAGTTTCGAAAACCTCCAGTTTGTGGCTTGTATATGATTAGAATTATTTGACATTAAAAAAAATAGTTTAGATAAAGTCGGTAGCAATCTACCTTAACATAAAGTTTTGACTATATACTATACACTATATTTTTCCCTGATCTAGCGGTAAGTGGTAAGATGTCCTAGGTAGTATGAACCCGATTCTGTGAGTAGTGAAATATGCCTCGTTTTTCACATAAATGATTGTTTTGTCTTTTCTTCCATAAAAATAAATGTTTTCAATACTCGAAAGACTTTGCGTTCACGGGGGCGTACTGGTCCGTTGTGATTCCCTTAATAAATATAAAAAGCAGAGATGCTTCATTTGTGAACCAGCCTGTGCTCTCTTTATATTTTCTTTTGTTTGCCATTGAGAGCTGCGCTAGATCGTCCAGTTCTCCAACAAATCTGTTTCCAAAATATCGGAGGGGATTTGTTTGAAGGTTTGGACGTGTGTGCCAATGGCACAATGTCCCGTGAGTACACCTATCAAGGTGCTAATATTCTTTTTACTCAGCGATAGAATATACTGAGTTTTCTTTTCATTAATTCTAGGCCGTAAGCTTCTAGAGAACCTGGACATCCAGGAGTTATTGATTTGCTCTTTCGTTGTTATGTCTATCTTCCTCTTAATTATGCCAATCGGGACGTCTGGTCCCATATCTTCTTGGCTACTATTTTCCCTAATTGATACTGACCCCTTCATTGCCAGTTCATCTGCTATATCATTCCCTTGTATATTGCTATGTCCAGGAACCCAGCAGAATATGACTTGGTTGGTATGCCTTGGCGTTTTGCTACTGCCTTGGATCCACTGATCTCTATAATACACTGGATAGCGTATTCATACAAATAAAATGACTCCAATTGAAGATTGTTATACGGTGCGCTTGGCACCAGGTTTGTATAACAGTATAACTTCATTTTGTCAAAGTGGCTGAACACAATACACGCGAGTCATGGCGCGCGTCCTTATCTTGCAAATGTTAAAATACATAAAATCTCGTTATAGAACGGTGTTCACATTGGACTGTCTCCTTTGACTATTTTTGGCGTCTCTGTACTTTAGAAAGAAAGGATTTTTTGCCTAAGATTGTTCATTTTTTTTACGTTTTCTTTTTTGATATCTGTTCTCTCTGTCTGTACCTTATTTTTGGCACTTAAATCCTGCGGAATCCAATTTTTTTAATTGAAAGATTTTCCTAATAAGATTTATATTTTGTAAGTGAAATGTTTCTAATTAATCCTTCAACGAGCAAAGATTTTTGTTTTGCTTTAACGACTGCTGCACGTCAGAATGAGTCGGATGTGTTCACATGAGGTTTTGTGTCTGTAGCCACAAACGCGATTCTGGAAGTTAAATAGTAGGTGACATTTCTTGCGAATTTGCACAAATTGTAACAAACACTGAATTGTAGTTTTTTGTTGTTTGGATAAACGCACAATTTTTTTTTGTTTTGTATGGTAAATTAAATGCAGTTTGAAATATTTATTATGAATTTGAAGGACCATTATTTTTTGTGTTCAAATTCCTGTCAAATAGAACTCACACCATCATATACAAAAATAAGCCATCTGAAATGGTTGAAAGAAATTCGACACAAGTTTTAATAATTACGCTCATTTGAACGCGCGCCCTGCCGCGCGTCCTGACGCGCGTACTGTGTTCAACCAGTGAACTGAAAAATGTAAGTCAAATTACTTCTTTTTTTTTTTTTAAAGACAGACGTCAAAAGGTGCGCTTGGCACCAGAATGTCATCTTCAATTGGAGTAAAAAAAAACTGTTATACATAAAGGGAATCCACTATCCAGTGTATTATAGAGATCAGTGCTTGGATCTAATAGTCTCACCTCTCATTGGATAATGCTAGCTTGGCTGTCCACGAAAAATGTGATCTCCGACGAGTTCAGTTTTTTCTTGTTAATTATTTCAGCCGCCTTTTCAATAGCGTAAATCTCAGCTTGAAAGACAACACACTCATCTGGGAGTTTGTATGATTCTCTAATATTAAGAGTTTCACAGAACACCCCAGCTCCTATTCCTTCTGCCATTTTTGACCCATCAGTGTGGAATGGGATACCCGGTTCGCTGATTAGTGAGTTGAGTTCCCATCCAATAAACTTTACTTCGATCTATGACACTGTCTATATTGACTGCGGTTACCAAGCCAACATCCTGTAACACTGCACTTGCGATTGCTGCTTCTGCTGCTGCTATCTCATCCGAGATGCCGTACTGATCACAAACTCTTTCTAAATTTGGAAAATCTAACCGAGTTCTCTCACTACTCTCTTGGCGTTTTGAAATACTTGGCTGACAGTTTCAGTGTTATCATTAATTGTAAATGAAAAAGAAGGAGGATTCGACGGAAATCTTGATCTTGCTTTGCGACGTCAGAGTTTTCGCTAGTTTTCTGTTTCCTCAAAATATTTTCTTCAAGTTTGTTTCTTTTCAAAACGTCCAACTCGCCCATTGCCATTTGTCTTTTATTTCTTAGATCGATCAGAAAAGATCAACAACAATTATTTAAATCAATTTGCAAATATCAAATAATTCAGAGTGAAATTTATTGATGTGTAAACATCTATGCAGGCGGTAGAGTGAAAATAAAACGTGAACGTTCGTGTGCAACGTTACGTCGTGCAACGTTACGGTGTGCAACTTTACGATCTGCATACTAGGATGGGTGCGTTCAGTGAAATAAATCTTAAGATCCCCTTCAATCCGTTTTGGATCCGCGCACGTTGATGTTTACACATATTAACCTTGAGTCCCGGCACTCACACAATTTTTTTTTTTTCCAAACTTCTAAGTAATGCTTATAGATTTCATTTTGTTTGGATTTGGGGTATCTCAAAGAACTGGAAATATTTATCATATACATAGTTCAACAAAGTTGTATTGTCACGAAAGACAGAGATGCAGTCTTCCAAATTTTAAGTAGGTATATCAAGTCCTCGGACCGCAACCGAGAAACAAGTGCAATAACAAAACCATGAGCGAACAATTTTTTCCTCGTCTACTGGCGGTCGGCAGACACAAAAAGATTTTCACAGTGCAAACATATACTCGTCAAATTTTATGATTGAAGTTGGTGTTTAAAAAAGTGACTGAATGGCGTGCTTAAGATGGTTTTTAGCAAATAACTCGAGAACGGCTAATCGTAGGAAAAAGGTTAATTTAAACTTTTTTTTTTTTAAAATTGAATTATCTTTCTCTTTTTCATATTACAATTTTTACTTTCAGAGTTACAGAGCCTAAAATAAATATTCAAGCCTTTTTTTCCAATTTTGCAAAACTAACATAACATAAATTGATTTTTTTTTTAATTATTTTTGACGGCTATTTTAGGTAATTATGGAAATTTTTAACGCTATTCGAATAGGAAAATCAAAAAAAATTTGACGCTCCACCCTAGTAAACAATCGTTCAAAAAATAGATGAAGATGGGTTGAAGATGTGTTTTTGACATTAAAAAATAACAAGGGCCTTATTGAAAAAAAGAACAATCAAAGTTTCAGATTTCTTTGAGTCCACTGAGTGATTTATATCCAGTTTTTAGATTATTTCGTCCCACTATAACTTCGTCCTTCTGCAGAGAAAAGAAACAGCAACAAAGTTTTTTTATCTTGTTTGCTTAAGCCTTCCCCACTCTCTAGGCCGTTTCGAAAATAAAAAACGAACTATAAACTTTAAATACAAATAAAACAATTCTGGGCTACGCTTAGTATAGCTTAGTTCCTTGAAAGAAAGGATTTCACTTTTTATTCCAACTTTATTTGTGTTTTTTTTTTCTATTTGTTTTTTTTTTTGTTTCACAAAAAAAGCAACCATCAAGGATTTGTTGGGAAATTTTTGCATATACCTACACAAGTTGAGTGGGGAGCTTTCATATAATATGCGCGTTTAAGAATACTATATGGTACATTGAAAGCAGATTCAGCCAGAGGGATATAATTCTTAGGTATCTTCTTTGGATTTGGATGTATGTATACGTATATTGGATTAATGTCACTGCTCACAGGATATAGTAATTTCATGCGGTTGAGGATTTCGGGAAGAGGGCATGGGAGGATCGTGAGATAAATGCATTAAAAGGAGTTTCTGGTCCTGAGGCCATGGTGCTTTTGTCCATATTGGATTTGATTACCGGAATGAATGCAAATTATTCTGTGCAGACGGGATTTAATTAGCATCGAAATAGGAACTTTGATTGGCTGAATAGATATTCATTATACTACATTTATGTATAGTCCTTCTTGTTTGGAACTTTAATGCGGAATTAAGAGAAATGAAAATAAAAATAAACAATTACTGCAAAGAGAAATCGGTGGACGCAGCTCTATACACACACTGATTAGAACCATAGAATACTTCCTCCACCATTAGGTGTACAGTGTACACTGCTCTGAGTTAAAAAGAAAAACACCTTATGGTTGCTTCCTAGATATTAAAGGGGCCTTTAATAACGTCGACGCATCTACAATCGCATCTGAACTGTCATGTCTGAAAGTAAAGGTTGTTTTTTTTTTTAGAGGTAGATATAGAACTTTGAAATATGAAATAAAACAAAGATCATTTTTTTAAATTGACATGAAATTTACTTTATTCGAGAGATAATATTCTGGTGTTATAATTTAAATAAGATTTCTGGCATATGGCCGCCACGGCTGGCTCGGGGGTAGTCTAATCTGGAGGTCTTGTTTTTGGGCCCATTTGGGCACAATTTGGAAGCGTTGGTCAGGCGTCAGTCTGTTCATGTTGAAATGCCAAACTAAACTAAAAATAAATCACAGACTCCAGTTAAAATAGTGTTGCCAACTTAAAGTTCTATATCTCTAAAAAAAACACCCTTTAGATGGTCCGCTTTGGTGAATTGATTGATCAAATGTTGAGGCTGACTAGCAGGATTATCAATTCAAAGCTAGGTACATCGCAAGGCAGTTTTCTATCTCACATTCTTTTGAACTCGGTAGTGAATGAGCTGCTGACAAGCTTGGAAGCGTAGAAGTAAAGAGCGATTGCCTATGCGGATGACTTTGCTTTTGCCTTATCATCAGGAAAGCATCTTAACACCTTAAGAGAACTCTTGAAAAACGCTTTAAATAAGTTAATAAACAGGTCAGACCCCTGTGGACTGGGCGTTAACCCTCATAAGACAGATCTTGTCCTCTGCTCAAGGAAATACAAAATCCTCCATATAGAACCTTCGTCTATCAAAGGAACCCCACTTAAATTCTCAGACAAAGCCAAATATTTTGGGCCTTATCTTAGATAAGAAGTTAAATTGGAAACCCAATATATTAAAAAGATTCAAAAAGGCAACTGTTGCACTGTTCTCATACAAAAAAGCCGTAGATAATAAAATGGGGTATTAAACCCAGCATTACTCACCTCGGTTGTCAGACCGATTCTTACATACGGTGCGACAGTATTGTAGACCGCTTTAGGTAAAACGACAAACTGCGAAAAACTAAGCAAGGTCCAACGTTCAGCCTCCCGTTGTATGAGCGAAGTACTTCGTACAACCCCTTCTCTTGCATTCGATATTATGTTCCATTTAGCACCTCTTGATATAATTGCTAAAAAAAACGGCTGCACCCATTCGTCTTAAAGCTTCCTCATAGTGGACTAATAATGACATTGGTTACTCCATTATTCTGAACTCATTCGGAACAATTCCAAGTAAAATTGAATACAGCATCCCACTGTTACATACTACGTTTATATGACCGGATTCAAGGATCGGATTCAATCAGAATCGAAATTTCGATTCAGGTATATGACGATGCCAGATCGAAAGATAGAATTCAAATACAAATATTGAGAATTTGTAATCTGTTCAATGTACTGAAACATATTGGTTTAGCTTATCTTGGCTTTAGGTGTAACTAGTTGGCCCGCCCGGCTTCGCACGGGTAGACAAACCGAAACTACGCATACAAATTACAAAAGAAAACATTATTTTTTTTTGACTTTTTGTAATCGAATACTACTTTCTGGGTTTTAATCCACTTCACGTTTTGAAAGGCTAAATTTGTAAAAATATGATACTCTAAGTCCAAACTTTATTGCTTTCCTAACACAGGAAGATTTTTTTATATTCAAAAACCACTATTTTTTTATCCTATTTCACCCTACAAATAACAAAATTAAAAAAAAGCATACAGCATTTCCAAAGGAAAACCTTTCAAACAAAAAAAGAATTTCTTATATCGGACATTTAAATATTTTTACCCCATTTTACCCTACAAAGTGATTTTTTCCGATATTTTAATAGTTGTTCTGCTATTCAAACAAATAAGAGATCATTAAAATCGGTGTAGCCGTTTTTGAGTTCTAAATGGTGTAACTAAACCGACTTTGTATTATATATTAAGATAAGGAACACTGTATAATATCAAGGGTGGGGGATGCGGCCCGCTATTCCTCCATCGGCATGTCATTTTTAGTTTGGAGGTTATTTTTTTGGCTAGTTATTTCCTGGGGAGTTATTTCCCAGAGCCGTTCAAAACGAATAAAATTCTCAAAAATATTGGCTTTTCGGCTATATTGCATTTATTTAGGCCTTGTTTCATTTTGACTTACCTAATTGTTTGGGTGATATTTCCTACTTTGGGCATTATTTCCCTTTCAAATTCGTCTACTCTTTATTTTGGGCTTTATTTCCCGTTTAAGGAACAAAGCCAAAATAGGAAATACAATCCAAAATGACGAAAAAAAATTAAAACAACTATTGTTTGAGATTTTCTAGGGGCTTTATTTCCAAAAACAACTTGGGGGTTATTTCCTTGGACGTTGTTGCCTAACGCAGTTGAAAGTCTTGAAACGTCTTACTTAAAAATCAATTAATGATAATTTTGTTCGTTATTTTTTTTTTACAATTTCACTTTAAATGCTGCGCAAATACCGAAAAAGGACAGTAACTCCTCATCGCTCAAGATGACCGTAAATATGCAAAGCGCACGGAACGTTGTCCGAGCAGAATTCCCATTTTGTTAAAACAATTTTATGATTTGCCCGTGTTGTTGAACGCTTTATCCGTCCATGGTGATTCGGCAAAACAGACTGTATAAATGAAAGCCAGTTTGACAGATGTTTGACAGTTTGCCAATATGGCCGCTATCAACTGCCAAAGTTAGGAAGTTCCTATTGGAAGACTCTTTAATTTCAGAAGGCGAACCAGGTTTTCTTTTTGAAAAAAAATTATTACGTAATGTAAAAAAAGAAAAGCGTTTTTCGCACTTAATTATTTAATTAACTTAAAAACCCAACTTATGCCCAGTTTTTCAGTGGTGAGTTAAACCAGAGTTAGCTAACAATAAGTCTAGAAGTAAATTAACCCACAGCAGTATGTTTTAATCATATATAACACTTTTTTATTAATTTTTATACGATTCTAATAACAATTTTATTTTTCCTTTCTATTTCAGGTTTGTGGCACATCTTCACTATAAATATATCCCTTTTAACTTATGGCATACATAAAGCATAATCCAATATTTTATATTTTTATATAAAATCATATATAATGCGATAATATAGAGATGCTCAAGCTAAATCACTTTTAGCTCCATACATATTAAAACTAATAGCTACCGATCATAATTATTTACACATTTCTACATCTATTTACATATTTAAAAAAAAAAAAAAAAAAAAACAAAATATATTAAAATATTTTACTTACATCAAAAACTTGCGTGCGTGTATACAACAATATAATAGATAAATCTATGATGCTTCTTTAAATGGTATAATAATTTTGTTCCGTATATTAATCATTAAATTAAATTTGAATTCTTTTTTTTCTTTTCTTTTCATTTATTTAAAAATTTCTATCGCTTAATTAATTTTTATCACATGCAAATAAAATCAAATACTCAGTTATTACGTACGTTTGAACAATTTATTTTGTTTGTTATTCAAGAACTATACCTACCTTTAGCTACTACTTTCCTTAAAATTGTTTGCATTTGAGTTTGTTTGGAATTTTCTAAGTTTGAAGCGCACTTTTCCCAAAATAACATAATTTCTTATAAAACTAATTAAAATGTAAGCTTTATTTTCTCTCTGCATCCAATACAAAAATAAACAACACTTGTTGAGCTCTTTATATGTAATATACCTACCCGTGTTTTTTTGAAAAAGCTATCTGCAGTAAAGAAGGATGTGAATCACAATAAACACCCAGTATCCCACTGTGGATCACTGCTTATAAAAGGAGAAGTCAATATCCTGCTGCCGATAGAGTATCAATTTTTTTTATTGATATATAAGACCGGGCTGTTGCGGATGGTTTTTTTTTTTGTTTTTCTCAATGAACCTACTATCTATAGCTTGCCAAAGAAACACGGGTTGGGTTATTTCGAATTACTTAATACTCTTCTTGCTCAATTCGCAGCAAATAATAAAGCCAAAATGCTTTTGCTGTTGTAAACATATCTCTTTCTCTCTCTTTCTATCTTTTAAAACAAATACAACTTCAACTTTCTTTATTCTTAAACCCTACTTGTCATGTTGTTAAAACAAAATGTCAATTAATAATATTTGTATTTATTAAATATTGCGAGTATTTCAAGTGCACTGTCGTCAAAAAAAAAAATAATCAAAATAATAATTATTTGCATATATGAATGACGTTTAAAACTATAAATTTACAAATAAAAAAACACCTTTCTTGTATGCATTGAAAGTAGTTTTTTTCTTAAAAATTCTGATTATTTAAAAAAAAATAAAAAGTAAATAAACTAAAAATGTCACGTGAAAATTCACCTCGACACAGTGCTAGAATAAATCGGCCGACTTCTTCATCGTCTCCAAAAAGACAACAACAACAACAGCACAGACAGCAAACACCTCTCATGGAGAGCGTGGCCAGCAGAACAGTTAGTGCCGCCAGTTCTACTGGCAGCAATAACGACATACCTTCGTCGGCCCAACAGCCAAGTTTCGCACCCATATCTAGTTCAGCTACAAACATATCAGATGACTATGGAGAGAATCCAATACTTCCACCATTAAGTGGAACGGGACCAAGTCGGCAACGGTCACTTCGTGATCGTTTGAAAGATGGCATCACCGGAAGTTTTACTTGGCAGTAAGTCAATATATTAATCATTTTCATAATTATTATCTTCTTTTATATTTTATGTTGTATTTAATTTGTTAAATTTAAAAAAAAAGTTAATTTTTAAAATTTATATTAATAAATCCTTTGTTGTTTTAATTAATTCAGTATGTTGTTTTATGCGTTTAAAAAAAAAAATATTTTTTGTATAAAAAAATAAGAAAAAAGTAGTTTCAATAATTTTTTTGAAAAATATTAACATGAATAATTGTTCATTCATTCACACACCTCGTAGAATTCAAGTTGAAAAAGTTGCACAAGTAGTTAAATATTTTTTTAAACTTTTTAATCCCAAATACTCTTTAATATATGAATTATAAAAAATGTAGTTCACGAATTGGTAAGTTTTTTTTTTTTTTTTTTTGTGAATGAAATTCACTATTTTCCAAATTATGTTTTGTTAGTTCTATATACAAATAACTATGAATATTTAAGTAAGAAATGATAAATTTTACAAAAGAATTTTGTTTTACTGTTCGAAATAGTGCAACAAAAAATATGAAATAAAAGTTTTATTTTTTTTTAAATATATTCTTATATATTTCTAAGAAAAAAGTAAAGTAGGATACAAAATTAAAAAAAAAAACTTTTGTGGTTTGGAAATATATACACAATTTTTATCTTATAATATTTAAAATTGTCTCAATAAAATACCTACAATATTTTACAACTCTTAAACCCACGCACGGTTTAAGATGATCTTTTTTCTTTTGACATTTTTTAAGGTATATATGTGTGTAGTAGATACATGGATTTCATTAATTTGGATTAAAGTTTTGTGTGCGTGCATGAATTCATTTGAGTTTTCCTTAGCACACAAGTAAAAAACTGACGACTTTCTTATGCCCGATTTCATAAAGGACTTTTAAATATTTTAAAGCCCATTTAGAGTTAAAATGGGGTTTTTTGGTTTCACCAAGTGCTTTTAAATTTAAAATGCTTTTAAATGCCCTTATAAACTAAAAGCCCATTTCCGTCTCAATAAATTTTAAAAGTGTGATTTGTGAAGTCTAATATGTCAGATGTCAGCCTAAGAGTAAGAAAATTATAAATAGATGATATTTTACAGTCACTTTTTTATTTAATTTCTTGCAAATATTTATAAATTGTGAATAGGTGGAAACAAAAATATAGTTTGTGTGTAGATAATAATCTTTTAAGGCTCTCCCAAGCCAACGCGAATACTTCCGAACGACGACAAGACTTTCGCCTTTCTTAATTTATTTACATGGAGATAAATGAGAGCACCCACATTGGCGCGATGTGAATCTTCAAACCACAGATTAGCCACATGAAGATGAGAATCCCCGGCAGCCATTTTAATTTGCCTACAAGCTTCAACTGGCAGTTATCAGATAAAAAATGAGAATGTGTGTATACAAATCTCACACATAGACAGTAGGGATCTTCACACGCCTGGTTAAATTGTTGTTGCAATTCGCATCTATTCATCGACGCGGGAAAAAATTACAAATACAACAATGTAAACAAATGGGTTTTGGAGGGTGAAACGAACGAAACATTCTCATCTTCATATGGCTAATCTGTGCTTCAAACATTGTTCAGTCATCGCATATTCGCTCCGAATGTTTCGCGTTGGTTTCGGAAAGCCTAAATAATTTGTTTGTTTTTAGAATAATTGATTGTTCATCTGAGGATGAAGAGCAACATAAAGTAAGACGTCCAAGAATATTCCGAGTTCATATTGGAATCCGTTCTCAAATATTTTTTTTTCGTAGCATTTTTTTCTACATATAATGCTTTTTCACTTGCATTTCGAATGTGAGAGGGAAACAACCTATTTCCATATCCAGGGATGTGAGGCAAACCCAATTTTAACTAAAATTTCCCTTAAATTTCCTTTTTTTAGATGGTGAAACTGGAACTATTTAAAGGTCTGATAAAATTTAAGAGGACTTTAGATAAAAATGATTTTAGTGTATTTTTATGAAATCGGGCATTAGTGTATCAAACGTTAATTTCCGTGCTTTATAAGCTTTGGATCATGACGGTATAAAATAAAAATTAAAGATATTCGCAAATCCAAGTGATGCCGTTGGTGATCATGATCACTATAACGTTTAACGGGCGACGACATTGCAAAACAAGCGAGCAAATTCAAGTTGTTTTAGATGGTTTTAAGTCTGAAGTCCGCGTAATAAATACTGGTGTTCCAGAAGGCTCTGTTTTGTCTCCCACCCTATTTTTCATTTTTATAAATGATCTCTTATCTGAAAATACTAATCCACTATACCTAAGACATACACCCGCCAAGAGTAAGAGTATAACTCTCATTTCTGGTTCCTCTAAAACATCCCTGCACCTACTGGATAGAATCCAGCATAAAGTCTTAAAGCTGATAGGTGACAGATCAATTTCCGAAACATTTGTTTCGTTGGAACATCGTCGAAGTATCTGAATTACATTTGTTGCAGCAAAAACTTCGTGTGAACGGTTCTATGTAAAATGTATACGCCACTAGCCTTTTGTTCGGGTTTGTACAGAAAAGAACCGTGTGAATTAAGCCTTAAGCTCGAAGAATTCAGAAATCAAAATGCCAAAACAAAAACAAACAATTTTTGTAGGTGTGAGTGAGACACAACTTTTTGCAATGATCCAAAGAAGACCAAGAAAGTTGGTTCTTGCGCTTATGTCAAATAAAGTAGGTACGAAAAAGGGGAAATCAATTACGTTTAACTGCATGAACACAATAAAGACGGAGCAGCAGCCACAACTGCAAGAGTTTACCAACTTTTAACTTTTGCTTGCAGCATTTTTGACATTTCAAAATTGATGGAGGCGAACAAGCCAATTTCAACCTCGGTGAGTGTTTATATAGGGGTTGAAATGATCTTCAAGATCTCTTCAATTCCTCATGTTCACAAAAGATGCAATCAGCTGACCCAACAAATGACATCAAAACTTCAAATGTCAGAAAGCTGTACAGCTGCATTGTGGGTACGTAAAAAGAGCACTTACGATACTTTTTAAGAGATTTTGCAGCTACAGCTCCAGTTCCAGTTGCAGCATTGTATTGTATTCAAGCCCTTCCACAAACCACAATGGATTAACAAAACTCAGCTGTTTGTGAAAAATCAGTACAATAATCAGAGGAGATGAGAATCCCCGGCAGCCATTTTAATTTGCCTACTAGCTTGAACTGTCAGATATCAGATAAAAAATGAGAATGTGTGTATAAAAACCTCACACATAGACAGTAGGGATCTTCAGACACCGGTTAAATTGTTGTTTTTATTCACATCTATTCATCGATGTGCGATGAAATTACAAATACAACAATGTAAACAAATTGGTTTAGGAGGGTAAAACGTACAAAACTTTCTCATCTTCATATGGCTAATCTGTGACAATAATTCTGCAGTGCTGAATAAATTGGTTTTAATAATATTCTTCTTATAGTTTTTGTCGATCGATTTAGTGCAAATAAAGTTTTTTGTCATAATCTTCTTAAAAATATTATCCATCAACACTTTTAACGAAATTTTAAGTTAAACACTGAAAACTGATGGTAAACTTTAACTCTTGTAAACCTCAGTCGGCTTAAGAAAATTGTACAATATTTTTGCCTGTTCAAAAAATAAATTCAAACATTCTCAAAATAAGCGCCACGCTTATATATTTGTATTTTATAATTGTCCTGTGATAGCCAAAGTGAAATTTCGATGCTGAAACATAACGCGTGTAGCTTATAGTGTCTCGTTTCTATGCAACGTTGCATACATTTTATAAATAACGTTTTCGCGTTTAGAAGCATTATAAGGAGTTATGCACTCGCTATAATGCATTTATAAATAAAGCTGAAAGTGTACATTACCTACTTGTAGTCGCGTGGTTTTTCTTATAGCTGTTAAATATTATAGAAGTATGTAGTGTAAATAAATATAAAAAGAAAATTTGGTAGCGCAATAGCTCCTGTAGAACCGGGGCGTAGTGAAGTGACTTACAAGTTACAACTCTCAACAATTCTTGTGTGCGTATTATGGACAGGAATTTGGTTGCCTTTATATTTTTCGGTTGAATCCGAGCGGCTAAAGTGATATAGGCACTTAGTCATGGCAAGACCTACTTGATAGAAGAAGAAGCTGGGAAAGGACCCAGACCTCTATACTCTGTCCAACAAAAATTGGCAGTGGAGGCAAGATATGACGTTTGCCTCTCATTCTGGCTTCAGTGGATTGCATAAATTCTGTCCTTCATTAAAGCTTTCACAGGGTTGTCGTAGTGTACACGATAACACTCATCATTAAAAGCTTTTTCTTAAAGCTCGAAAATCAAAAGCACCTTAAAAGAAACTCGAGGAAGAAAAGCTAAAAAAATTACCAAATCGACAAGGGTAACTCTGAATGTACATCAAGCAGCAGCCAATCGCCATTGGCCACAGCAATTCAGTGCACACTGCACACTCAGATGTGCCTTGAATAGGACGTTGGGTTTGTGTCCGATGCTATTGGAAATTCACGGGCGGGCAAACACTTTTTGTGGAGGAGTTATTTCAATTTAATAAGGTGCAAAAATATGGCACGCTTCTGATTTTTAAAAAGCTTTCCCATAAGACGTGTACTGCCTATTTTTGTTGGATAGAGTAGGTATAGCATGAAAATTTTTCGCACTTATTGTAATGTAAGAATGAACTACGAATTCACATGAATATGCCCTGTTACTCTGTGTCCCTTTTTCGTGTGCAAATTTAACAAAACGAATAACAACTGTACATTTATTACATATTATTGTACACCCAGGACCCAGCAGCTACCTGTTAATGTCCTTAAATATCCAAATTATAACATGAAAACATCAACCATATGCACTTACACTAAATGCTACCTGTCAGTTTCCACTGCATGGCCATCATGACAGACAACAAAATTAAACAGAACAAACAGCAACATATTGTTTTATTATGTCAGTTTTATATAAAAATAAAAACAAAAGAAGTAAATGTTCTTCTCCGCTCAAGCTATCACAACTGTGAATATTGTAAACAAAATGTTTGGCTATCGTCCAAAAGAGCCAACCCCGACAACGATTATTGTATATGCAGTAGACGAGAATAGACTTGGATTGTTGGTTCTCGTTATCGTGCAGACCGAAGTTCTGGTATGAGTATGATGATGATTTGTTCTATGGTTAAAAATGACAAACGAAACGTTATATTGTTTACCATTAAACCTCGAAACGAACGAGAAAGCACGAGGGACATATTGAACATTATACATTTTTCATGTCCGCAAATATTTATACATAAGCACATAAATTGACAGATCCTTTTTTATCATTCAGGCGTTCGTTGTTCGTTCGCGTTGGTTGTTATTGGCCTTTCTGGTTTGTTTAATGCAGGGCCGGATTTATCACTTATCAGATCACTGTATTCAATACCTATTGAAGGAGGGTAAATACATGCGACAAGAAAGTAAGAGGAGTTAAAACTCCCATTTATTTGCCTCAACTCTTAATCTTCCTTAAAGCTAACGGCCAGTTGCACAAATATTTAAACAGCGCCAGCGGTTCAGCAATTTTAATGCACCGATTTTGGCATATTGACTTAGGTTTAACAGTACATAATTACCAATTACATGATGCTTAAACCAGCTTTGAAGCTCAATCAATCCACCGAAATCGGTGATTTAAAATCTTGAATCAAGGCTAAACTACATTTGTACAACTTGCCTCAAGAAATCTGTTCTAAATTTCTAAGGGCCAGTTGTACAAACGAGGTTTAAATTTAATCTGTGATTTAGCAATTGTAACTCGCCGATTTCAGTGGATAAACTGAAGTTCAACGATGGTTATTACCACACACTTTAAACATCTTTGAACTTCAGTTAATCCGCCGAAAAATAAGTTACTTAAAATTGCTGAATAAGGGGTCAATATGCATTTGAACCGCGTTTGTACAACTAGTCCCAAAAAATTAATAGTTTAGATTGGGATGAATGTGAAGATGAGGTTCCTTAGACCCAAAATATACGGTGGGCATACAAATGAAAGAGATCCGGATTTCTAAGGTTATTGGGATAAGCGTTGTGAAATCAACGGAACCTGAAAGAAGTTGATAAATTAAGAGGATGTCGGTTATTTTTTTTTTTTTCATTCTTTCATCGTGTTTAAAATAATTTGTTAAGGGCGGTCTCAATAGGTAACGGTAAGTAAGGTAAGGACGAAGCCAAGTGCTGAGTTAGCTTTGAGAATTATATTATTGATGAGTGAGGAAGTTCGGCTCTCGGTGATATAATATGCCAAGGTTGCGAATTAACTTCACAGCTGAAATTAATTGATTACCTATCTGAGACTAAAGAAACGGAAAGGATACTTGATGCGTTTATGTTAAAAAGTGATTGATTTATATTTTAGCTCCAAGCAATTTTTGACGCATCAGACTGAGAAATTGTCTAAATCGAATTGAAAAATATGTAGTAGAATTATGTGTGGAAGAAAAAATCTTGAAAAACTTACAATCAATATTTTCGGCGTAGAATGAGACATTAAAATGTTAAACAATTCGTAACATTAACGTTACGAATTAAAAGAAGAGGACCTAAGTGGCTGCCTTGGGGGAGCCTAGAGGTAGCGTAGAAGTAACTGGGAGGGGTAGATCTGAATCGAAAATTGTAATAACTGTTTTGCTAGTGAATAGCAAATGCGCCAGTGATATCTGAACTCCTTCTCCCGATAATCTCAGCATCATAAGCATAAACAAGTAGTTGAACAGACTTTTCAAAAATTGTATAATTTCATTCTAGCCCTACAGCCACTGTTAGATTGTTTCAGACATTTTGAACATTACCCCTGCCGTAACAACTCTCCCTCACATTATTTTTACTTTTTTTTTAATGAGGGGTCGTAAGGGGTTCTAGTCTGGAGCATTGATTGGCTTATAGGGTACGGTAACTTCGAGGTCGTTTTCGGGCCAGTAATAATGCTAACTCACTACAGGTGGATATAATATGCACATCATTTTAAATAATTACTGCCAGAAGATGAGGTTCTGACTTTTAGCTTCGCTTGCCCTAATATGATCTTGCAGGAATTGGACACTGCAGTGCCGCTGAATGAATTGGAAGCAGTGCTTTTAAATATTAGAAATAATAAAGGACCGGGAATAGATGGTAATTCAGTTTAATTCTATAAAAATGCTACCGCACAGTTTAAAAACTATATATGTTGTATGGGGTGGATTACATTTTTGCCCTTTCTGCCATTGCAAACAAATTTATAGAAAAAAAACAAAAAAACTTGCTGATTTGCTGTCTTCGAAGCCTCTTTTGATAATCTTAATAGACAAGCTTGTATCTATAAGATAGCATCTCTTGGTGTTTTCTCCAAAATTTGTATTTCTCTATTTTAATTTTCTGTCTTCAACAAGTTCAGTAGTTTGGGATGGTATAAATTTGCCATGCTTGATTCACAATGTGACGAGGAAACGGGACGTGAGCGTGACGAGAACCGCTGTCATCTTTTGCTAGTTATAAGATCGTAGCCCAATTCAAAATACAGCGAGCGTTTTTAAGACAAAAAATCATTTTTGTAAAAGAAAATCAGTAAAATATAATCAAAAAAACATACACAACAAAAGATTTATCAATAACTTTATTTATTAGATAAATTTGATCATTTCTTTTTTGAAAAATCTGTAAATTACTTAGGAAAAATGAAAATCGCTGTCACGACGCGTCTTTTTTCTTCAATTTTTCTAATTCTTGGCGTCACGTGACGACGAGAAACGCCGCATTGTGTATATCCCAGGTATTCTTTCATTGTTTGAAATTGATTTGACAACTACAACGAGTTTTTGTCACGCTCACGTCTCGTTTCCTCGCCGCATTGCGAATCAGTCTTCAGAGCGGTTTGAAACGTCAGCAGGAGTGCCTCAGGGTTGCATTCTCAGGCCGATTTTATTTGCTCTGCTTATTGATGCGTATAATAAAGTTTTTTTTCGTTTGGACGTGCTGTTCAATTGTGTAACTTGCCATGGTGATTTGGCATCAGTTACTGAATAATAAACAACAGATTTGATAGATAACACCAAAACAATATGGCCGTCAAAATCAAGCCGTGCTAATAGAAAAACCCTAAATTTCCAAATATTTTTTTTTTGTTAAAAATTTTTTAAGGAACAAATGGGCTTTCATAATAGAAATGGAAAAATGATACTTAACGACGTGTTTTTGTAACAAAATGCCAAAAAAATAGGTTTGATAGTAAATTGCGTGAAAACCGTTATCCACAAAAACAAAAGTTGCAGTTTGCAGTTTGCAGTTGTAAATTCAAGAATCGGTTGCAGTTTGACAAATTTAGAGCCAGTTGAAAGCCAAAAACCGTTATAAGTCTAAGAGGAAGCAATAATAAGAAAATTACCCCTTAAGTTTTCCGACTTAAAATACTCATGGTTTTTGTCTCCGGCGGTGACTGTGGGTCTCCCTGTATATTCTATAGAAAACAGACGGATAGGTAATTAAATATTAAATTTTGTTTATACGGGTGAAACACGTTTTTTGAAAATATCGTTTGAAGCACAACATTTGCAGCCGTGCCATGCGGCCACATTTGTTACTAAATAGATGTCAAACGCTAAAAAAGACGTTTAAATTTAAATATTTAAGAAGAACTGACGATAGATGGCAAAAAGTACGTTTTCTATTTAAAAAGAATAAAAAACATCGAAAACAATCAATTTATTTTTACAATATTGCTGTCAAAGATACCTACTCCAAATAAAGATAGAAAACCTCGGCTGTCATTGAGGTTTGCCTATACAATCTTAAAAAAACAATTACAAATACAACAGCATTAACAAATTGGTTTCGGAAAGTGAAACTTAGGAAGGTATGGCAACTTTGTTAATAGAGTATCTTAAAGGCGAGTTTCATGCAACGACCACCGGGTCTCAAGAGCGCTCCTCGAACACTAGTGAAGTTGGGTACTAGCAGTCCATATATGTATAATACGTCAATGCACTATACAATGTAAAAGGCGCAAGGGTCATTGGAGCTACACATAATTCTCTTTATACTACAATTATCTGATATTCGCAATGATTATAAAAATAACTTATAATGATTATTGTTAATACCTATAATTGGCTTAGTGGCACAGTTTATAATACCATGACCCTGTCCTTAACACTGAGTTTGTGGATTTCAGTTTTGTTTTCTTCTTTGTTTTCGTATAATGCTCAACGAATCAATAGCTCTTATTTCAGTTACGTTGTTCTTCAAGTGTAACGTATATACTGCGTTGAGTTTTATTCAATCTACCACTTATATTTTTTAGAGAAAAAAATAAAATAAATCTCAATGAACTTGAACATGACTATTGGATACATTGCACTGTATGGTATGGAATATGGTACAATATCAGCGTTCAAGGACACTCTCTGAGTTTAAGAATACAAAATACACCTCTTTAAATTGAGTGCATACCAAGTACCAAGTCTGATGTTAACAACATCAACAACATCATCAATCTGGCAATTTTAAAGAAAACAAATTAAACGTGGTTGTATTTAAATATGCTATAAATTTTAAGCCTTCACGATTTGTACGTACCTTCAATTTAACTCAACTTTATTTTAATTTGTCGAATATATATAATGTAGGTATTATTCTTTTATAGTAAGTACTTTCAAATATGGCTACCTACATTAATTTTTTAAATAAAATTGATTAGATACTTAAATATAATTTCTTTTTATATTTTCTTTAAAAATTATATTTTCGATTTTATTTTTGTTTTTTTTTGTTTTTTATTTGATTTGGGGACTGCTAGAATTCAGAGTAGCACGTGTTCAAACTATTAAGGTTAAAGTAAATCTAGGTCGGCGAATTGATTTCAATATGAAACAAAATGCACGACTGGGTCGCACGAACTTGCTCTTACGTGCGACTGTTGCTCTAAAGTCTGAAATAAATTAGTTATGGGAGCATATATTCTATCCACCTGCCAAAAACATAGTGAATATCCAAAAATGATAAATATTGCACGGCGTGTTGCAGATTTGCATGCATGAAAAATTATGTTATTTAAACTTGAAAATTGTTTTAAATCAACAAAATTAGAAATAAATTGATTAAAATAATTCTGAAACTCTTCTATAAATCTTAATTTATAAGAAAAATAAAATTAAAAGTCGTGAGAGAAAAATAAATTAAAAATTTAATTTTCGATAATGAATAATAATAATAATAATAATAATAATAATAATAATAAAAACAGTTCATGTAAGTTGAACTGAACTTAATAAAAATTGCGTATTGACAAGGCCCTCACTAGTCAACTGATGAGTCCAAGTGAGATCGCAGGGACGAAACGCCAATTTTTATGGACTAAAGGCCGTTAAAAGTTCTTTTTGAATCAATAATTCAACAAGTCCAATTAAATAGTGCTAAGTCTTCTACTTGGCTGATGTATTTCAGTAGTATATAAAATTTGTATTATAAAAACCTTCATAGAATAATAATAATGTTAAAAGGTAGATCGTACTAATTTTGAAAATCGTAAAAATCTTTTAAATCTTCTAGATAGTGCCAAAAACCTACTTTCAAGCAAGTTTAATGAATATCGACCGAGTCTTTATTTAAATATTGATTTTTCAAACCAAAAAAATTTCAAACTTTTTTAAAAAAATCTAAAAAATATTTTTTTTTCTTAAATGTTAGTACACAATAGTACCTTTTTTAAAATATTAGTCATTCTTTATACAAAAATCAAAATCAGTTGAAATATTTAACTAATTTTGATCAAATTCGTAGAAAGCGAAAATAAAAAAAAAAATGGTGCATTGGGAATTTGTGCAGCTGATTTTGTGAAAAATAAGATTTCCCTTTTTGACCCAAAAATTTTATATGACGGGAAACATTGTTTTGGTACTAAAAATTGAAAGGAAAGTGTCGGGGGAATGTTAAAAAAACAGTAGGCATCAAGTCTAAAGAAAATTCACCAATCCGTTTAGGCTGTAGCCGAACAGACACAATGAACGACAGACGAACGTTTTTGCTAGACCCAGATTTTTGCATTGGAAAAAATGCCTCTTAATACCTGTAATAAAAAGATAAACATTTCTAAATAAGACAGATAACTCTGTAATAAGTGAATTTTATTCTTTTTTAGCTAGTCCTATGTTTAAAAAGACTTGAAGATACCTCTCAAGGTTTAAAAAAAAAAAAACACAAGGCGCCAGGACAATCAGTTATTCAACATCTCTATTATTCTAATTATATATTTTGCGTAAAATTTCTAATTTTTTTATTTTTAACGAATCCTTTACTTGACTTTTTTACTTTTCATAACATGTATCCTTAAGCTAGTTGAGACTTGAGAGTTTGGTACAAAGTTTCACCAAAGATATCGAATATATCACGAGGCGCGGTCGATAGAATTTATTGTATGTATATAATTATATTCATTTACCTTGATGTTTCCAAAATAAATTGATCGAACATAAACAAAGGCGTGTGTGTTTACAGCTGAAAGCGCATATTAAACTGTCAGGTGTCTGATGCCAATCTGCCGGATGAGAGAAGAAAAAAAAAATACAAAAAATAGAAAACAATAATTCAGACAAATTACATCATTGAAGGTGAAAAAAATATGATTGGCAATATAGTACTACAATATCTCGCTGTACCTTACTATGTTCACGTTGCCACCCGACTTTCATATGAATATGAATTGATATTTGCGAATTTCATGAGTTGAATAGAAATTGCAGTTTTATTAGACATTTCTTTAATGGCTCTTACTCAGAGAATATGCGATTTTTGTATTAAAATAAATCAAATAAATTATGAAGAAGTGTGTGTTAAGATTTCAAGTTTAAGGTTCATATAAAGGGTGTTTTTTTTTTAGACGTGTGGTTTGCAATCTGGCAATCCTTTTTTCGGAGTGTGTCTTTTTGACAGCTGTCACTTGATTTATGCTCAGTTTGGTTTGCCATTTTATAATTAATAGATTTACTCCCGAACAACGTTTGCAAATCATGCAAATTTATTACCAAAATAATGGTTCGGTTCGCGCGACGCATCGCGTGCTGCGTCCAATATTCGGTCGACAAAATCGCATAAATTCGATCAACCATGGATCGGTTTCGCACCACGTTTACTCTAGTGGATAATGCGCATCCTCAGAGACACCGTACAGTGCGCACCGAAGACGCTATTCCTGCTGTGGAGTAGAGTATCGAAGAAGACCCGAATGAGTCCATCCGCCATCGCGCGCAACAAATGGAGCTGTCGAAAATTGGGAATCTCGGATTGAACTTATTCGAGCCAGCAGCGGCGGCCACTTGCTGAAATTATTTTTAAAACATAATGGAAAACCCTTATCTTGGAATGATTGTATTCTTTTTAACGATTCATCAGTTAAGATAAAACGATTACATGTCCCAAATGTAAGTAGACTTTAGAAAATAAACCCCAGTGAAGGGTTAACAATGTGTTGATTTATGGTTTGTTTAGAAATCAGAAAATGATTTCTCAAAATTGGCTGAAGAACTTAGTAAAGTTAATACAGGTGAAGTACTAAATGAAACCGAATTCCTAAACTTTTATCATTCCTTTTGATTGAGCAATCATTAAAATATTGGAATTTCAAATTTATGAATCCGAGAATTATTCGCTCTGTTTATTTATATCGGCACTGCTTTGAGTTTTCTGATATTAAACTTTCTTAATTTTCTGTACATAATCAAAAATCAATTCGCTGGATATCCAGGAAGGGAGGAAAATGTAGAAATTATTGTAAGTTTTAAATGAAAACCGGGAAAAAATGCACCATTTACCTACAAAATCCAGCAATAGGAAATAGCTCCAAAAATCGTGGAAAATACGATAAATCGGAGTTTTTGGCAACACTGCGCTGAGGAGAAACTCGAAGATTTAAATAAAATGGGACAGACGTTGGTAATTCAAAAGAATATCATCCTTTTTATAAAAATCTAAAGGACAACAGTGGGGTTTCTGATGCCTTACTCTTATAGGAAAGTCATTCTTATTGTAACATGATTATTTTTTTTAAATGTTTGTGCCAAATGTGGGAGAGGGGAAGAGGTGCCAACATAAAAACTATGTCAGCTTAAAAAGCAAAATGAGGAAGTAATTTAAAAATCCATTTTTTTTTTTCAGAAACCAAACCTAATTTTCCGAGAGCAATTACCACTCAAACATGATTTACCAACATTTTCATTTTTGCTCATTCATGTTCCTGGCATAAAGGTCACGTTATTTTTATTAATGACATGCACGATACAAGTATAAATGTACATATATATACCATAATATAAAATCTTTGATTCCAAGCAACTTGAGCCACAAGAGTTACTTCATGCGATCCAGTTGCGTATTTTATTTTGAATTGTAGATACGAAAATCAATTATTATCAATGGTTTCAAAACAATAGCTATTGGTTTTGTTTTTTTACTGCTTAGCAACATTTTCAAAATAAACCACTTAATTTTCTAAGAAAATTTACTCAAAATAGAAAACAACGGCAAAACTTAAAATTTCATTTTTTAGTTAGTTGTTTTTTAAAGCCAAAAATTCGTTTCAAATCAAATTGTTTTAGTGAATAATTGCAGAAAAAGCTAGAGCATTTAGGTTTGCTCAAAGACAAGAAAATAGTTGTTTTAGAGTAGGAGTATATTTTCCCCTTTTTTTAACGGGACTGGAATTTTTTTTTTTTTAATTACATTTAATGGTAAAAATTAGTAAAATAACGACAGAACCCTAAAATACATGATAAAGCTCTCAGACTATTGAATTAATACAAAGAAAAAAGAAAACAAAAACAACAACTTTCAGTCAAGTGTGTTCTTACGGATAACCCCGGAAAAGTAATAGTGTTATTTACGTGACCTTTCTTCTTATACTTAAATAATAGGTTATGATCATAATTGATTAATAAAGTTTCTTTGCTACTTGCAAATAAATGCTTCGTTTTATACCTTTTATCAATACAAAATGTACTCATACTTCTACTCGTAAGTCGTAAATAATCTACTCTGGCAATTTTTCTTTAGATCTCAAGTAGACCTTGTTTTTTTTTACCGAAAATGACCATGACTATGGTCCACAAAAACTACTGTTCATGTCCAGGATGGATATTTTCTTACCTCGGTATGAAAATACGAGTTTTTATATTGCTGCAAACAGATCCATAAAAATAAATGTTCTCATAATGCTTAGCACGCGAAATAAAAAAGTCCATTTGCCAATTTTAATCTTTAATTAGCGTATACCTTCACATAAAAAGAATCGACTTAACGGCATTGGTAAGCATCATCACTGCAAGATTTTTACGTGATGAATAATTATTTTACTGTACGAATCCTCATGGTCAATCCAATATTCGCTTGCAATAAACGATTGTAGTTTGAAAAGTTGATTCGGCTGTTAACGTTTGATTTGCATTATAAAATGCATATAAGTGTATCCTCGAAAGATACCCAGCTAATTAGGAGTTTATGATGGTTAAATAGATATAACATTAAATAGTTTGTATACATTTCCAAAGCTTTTGTTTACAAATGTGAATAGAGTTTGAAAAGAGCATTCCACAGACACTATTGAAAAAAATACCCCTTTTCGGCAAAAGTGGGGTAGTCCTTGTTTTCCGAAAATTTATAAACTTTTTGTCGAAATTCTTAAAGCTGAGTTGATAGGAGGGTACATAAGGTGGGAAACAATAAATTGCACGCCCATGATTTATATTTGCCTCCTTAAAGTCAAGCTTGAATTTGAAAAGAATACTAAAGGCCATTTTATTCATTCGTTTAATCCAGATTAAAAATTTAATCCAGATTTTAATTATTTTAAATCCTTTTCCTTATTATATTCACTATTTACATTTCAATCCGGTTTTTTTGAGTCAAATTGGTCTCCCAGAGGAGACCAGTTATTACGACATAGAGATTATTTTAGACAAGGATAGTTTATTCGTAGATTTAATAAATATGGATTTAAAGAACATTTAAATCCAAAGAGAATAATATGGCCGTAAATCTAGATTTATTAATACTATGTCCATATTATATTTGTACAAAATATTCTGGATGTATTTAGTACTTAAACTGGTCTCCTGACAGCAGTTTAAATTCAATTGGATTAAAAAAAAATGAATTTAAATGTGAATTTAAAGAGTGAATAATATGGAATTAGATTTAATATTTGGATTTTAAATAATTTAAATCTGGATATTTTTTAATCTGGATTAAGCGTGTGAATAATAATGACGTTAAAGTCAATTTATACCAAAGACATCGATCTTAAAATAAGATGCAAACATCTGTTTCGTGCTTAAGCTAACGACCAGTTTTTCGCCGAAACAAAATAGGTATCTTCACCACGTCCGTCACCGTGTCTTTTATATAACAGGTGTTTTTTGTAGACGTGTGGTCTTCAATCTGGCCATCCTTTTTTCGGAGTTGGTCTTTTTGACGGTTGTCACTTGATTTATGCTCGGTTTGGTTTGCCATTTCATAATGAATAGACTCATGTATATCCTGAACAAAGCATGTAAAATGGGCTCGAAACGAGATCATTGTTGATCCCGATGTTCACAAGAACATTTCTTTCAGCGATGAAGCTCACTTTTGGTTGAACGCCTATACGTCAATAAGCAAAACTACTGCATTTGGAGTGTAGATAATCCACAAGTCATTGTTGAGACGCCGCGCCGCCGTTACATCCTCAAAAAGTAACTGTTTGGTGTGCTCTATGGGCAGAGGGAATCATTGATCCATATTTCTTCAAAAATGAAGCCGGCCATAATGTTACAGTCAATGGGGAACGCTATAGAGCCATGATTAATAACTTTTTCATGTCTGAATTAGAGGATGTTGATGTGGACGACTTTTGGTTCCAACAAGACGGCGCTACATGCTATACAGCCAACAAAACAATCAATTTATTGAAGGAAACTTTTGGTGGGCGCATTATCTCGCGTCGTCGTGGGCCTGTGGCGTGGCCTTCAAGATCGTGCGATTTAACACCGCTGGACTATTTTTTTTTGGGTTATATGAAGTCGCTTGTCTACGCAGATAAGCCCGAGACGATTGACGCCTTGGAAGAGAATATTCGGCTCGTTATTGCTGACATACGGTCCCAATTGCTGTACAAAAAGGTCGAAAATTGGGCCTCTCGGCTGGAATTTATTCGAGCCAGCCGCGGTGACCATTTGCCCGAAATAATTTCTAAAACACAATGGCAAACCCTTATCTTTATAATAAAGCTACATTTTTGGCCATAACATTAAATTATATGCGTTTTATTTCTTCTTGAAAACCACACGTCTTAAAAAAAAACACCCTTTATTATTTATTTCCGAACTTGCATTGGCAATTTTTAATGTTAGTTGCGGATGTCAGACATTTGACCATTCGAAAGATGATAAATCACTTTGTTTTACTGCTACATTTTCGTCAAAATGTATGTCAAATTCCTATACAATGCTTCTCAAAGATTAATTACCTTGCTTTATGTGTGCTTGCCTTATAATCAACAAAACTCCATTTTCAAATTTAAAAAAAATTAGCCAGTAAACAAAATTGTTTTTGCTATTGATACATATAACAATAAATATCCGTTATACATTAATTATAGCGATAGCGACATCGACATGTCACTGTAACACATATCAATCCGGATATGGATGTTTGCCATAGCATGTTTTTTTTTTTTGTATTCATTGCAAACCAGACTTGATGGTTTCAAAAGCTTAACCCTGCTACCCATTCAGCCTTATAAATGTCGCCAAAAGTTGTTTATCTTATTTTGTAATTGATGAGATTAACAAGTGCTTCGAGCTTGGACTCTAACACAATAACAACAACAACAACAAATACCTTTGTACACAGACTTGCCAGGCGGAAGTTTGATTGATGATTGACTGAACAAGTATCTATGACATTCTCTAATCGATTGGCAATTTATTTTCTTTCGCCTTGTTTACCTTTTTTTTTTCTCCTCGAAACATTTAAAATTTTAATTTTATAAAATGCAAAAGACAGAAAGTAGGTATGTTTGTTTTGAAAATTTGTAATAAAATTGAAATATTATTCAAGTTTCTATTAGAACCAAACGAAGTAAAGGAAGTTAACATTTGAACAATAACGTGAGGTATGTGTCATATGTTTTCGAGGGGGATAAATCAACATTTTTGATTGATGGATATTCTAATGACTTACGGTTCAAATCAACAACATCGACGGTATAATGGAGGATAGTTGTGTACGAGTATATTAGTTAGCGTTAGCGGTAATTTTTTCAAGGCTAATTTTTGTACTGAAACGTTAAGCGTAAGAAACCGGAATTTTTGTCAAGTATGGTCGGTTAATTTGGCGCGGCCAAATTAAATCAAAGTTATTCTCTTTGTGTGTTGCATACAAATATTTGTTTTTATGTATTCATTGTTTGCTTGCACTGAATCACAACGAATTTATTGAAATGTTTCTGCAGATTATAGAATCAAAAGAGATTTCGAGAATCGTCACATTTATTTATCGATCGTTTGTTAATATGGACGCGCGTCTCTGCATCGCGACTGCTGTGTTCAAAGCATAGTAAATTTATGCCGAATTCCTTTCAACAAAAGAATCGAATGTTTTGTAAACAGAATCGAATCTTTTCTTTCAATTGAAAGGAATTCGTAAGGAATCGATTTTTTTTTGTGTGATTGTATGTGTGTAACGTGATAGTTGCAATTAATAATTTCTAAAGTTATATTCATTGAAAATATTGTTGAATGTTTTGTTTAATTATGTAGAATCCATTGCAACCAAAAAAAAAGCAATTTATCTTCCCACAATTCATCGAGTTCAATTTGACGTATTAGAAATTTGAAAGCTTTATAGTGTGTGTGAGAATCGGTGTGAAATCTTGCTAAAAATGCAAGATTTGTTTTGACAGAAAAGAATCCATTTTGTTTAGAAAAAATTCGATTCTGTTTGGAAAAACTTTCTCTTGTTGACATCCCGTCAGATTTTGTTTTGACGTTTAACAGAGCGGTGATTGTTTCGAAAAGTGTATTTGTTAAGTTCAACTTTGAATTGCAACTAGTTTTTGAGAGGTTTTAAACTTGTGATCTACCAAACTTATGGCGAATTCCTTTCAAAAAAGAAATCGAATTTTTTCTAAACAGAATCGAATTTTTTTTCTGTCAATTGAAAGCAATTCGTATTTCGTAAAAGAATCGATATTTTTTTGGTGTGATTGTGTTTGTGTTACTTTATAGCTGCAATTGACGCAAAACGTCAAGAACTATTAAGGTTGTTGTCGAAAAGCTTTCACTTGCACTAAAAGTTTTTAACACGTCTTTCACTCGCGAAAGCTATTTTTTGTCAAATTTGTGGTTTTTAATGAACAACGCTCAATAAATTATTTTTATATCTGTATTGACTGAATATTTTGTTAAATTATGTAGAATTCATTGCATCCAAAAAATAAACAACTCGTCTTCCAAAAATTCCGCGACTTTCAATTTGACGTATTAGAAATGTCAAGTCTTCATAGTGTGTGTGCAAATCAGTGTGAAATCTTGCTAAAAACGCAAGATTTGTTTTGACAGAAAAGAATCGATTTTGTTTAGAAAAAATTCGATTTCTTTATTGTAAGGAATTCGCCATTAGTCACTTTTATATTTAGGTGGACGAGGCTGGGAATCGAACTCAGACCTCCAAAATGACAGTCCTACGCACAGTAATAATCCAGCAGAAAATATAAATGACAAAAAAATGTAACCAACAAAATAAAATAAAGTCCTGATTTTTGCAACTTACCAAACGCTGCATAAAACACTTATTTATTTTGTTATTTGTTTGCTTTGAAAACTGCAAGCGCATCGGGCCAAAAAACAAGACATATAACAAATGCTTAACTGCACCAACGCGTCCATTTCAGATGAATTTTGCAGTTTGAGATTTAAATGGTTGACATTTGACACATTAGAGTCATAATAAGATCTGTTTATTTCATGATTTCTATCAGAATGGGAATTGAATTCGGTCTGTTTTTCTTTTTAAATTAAAGTTCTTTCACTTTGTAAGTTTCAGAATGAAAAAACTACATGATATTATTTGACAAAATTAGAGGAAATGGAGGACAATTTCCTTAAATTATGGAGGCCGGTTCGCGCTAGAGTAAACAGAGGACATGTCCTCCAAATAGAGGACGCCTGGCAACCCTATATCGGGGGTTCATGGTGTAAATATCTGGATTTCTAATGTGTGGGCAGGTTCAGGATAAACCTTGTGTGTGGGGTATTTTCTTTTGATAAACGAGTAGTCATTTATTTTGTGTGAAGGTATATTGTATTGATGAGAAGCCATTTAGCTCAATCGAACTAGAAAGATTTTTTTCTAAGGATAAAAGTTGGGTATTGAAACAAAGTTAATTCAATGATTGAACGGCATCATCACGCTTTTTTTGCCATAGTAACTTTGAAAATGAAAAAAAAAAAAATATATGAATGATGTTTTGTGTATAGGTTGATTTGATACAAGTATTTGATAATGATTATTTATTTTCATTTTTACCTAAACTTAACTTGGAATTATTTTAAGAGAATGCAAATTCACAATCAGGCTAGAATTGATCACACATTTTTCATCATCAAAGTAAGCTTAAATATTTTGGAGCGTTTTTCGCGGCGGTGAATATTTTTTAATTTTTCTCAAAAACAGCTCCAACGATAAAACTTTGTCTGTGTTTTACCAAAGAAACGGGGTATACCTACTTTTCGGTGCGAAATAATTTTTTCCAAAAGACGTCACTAACATTAAATCCAAAATAACCGCGTTTTCGACATTGGATTTTCTCGTCGGCTTCACCGATTTCTATATCATATATTTTTTTAAAGGAGCTCCCTAAGAATTTAGAGTTAGACAGACATACCTGCATATATATACTTTGGAATGGGTTTATAAATAAGACTGTAAATTTCCCAGTTTTCAGATACAATCGACCTCACTGCACCCAAAAAATTGTACTCAAAATCATCTTAAGTCACGAATGCGCATTGGTAAATATTCCGTAAGTTTCGTATTTCTTCCAAAATATTGAGAGCAACGCTTTGAAGAATATATCTACAAAATATTTTGTAATACTTTTTCTATTCTACGAAATTGAATTTCAAAGATTTTATTTATTTCATTTGAAAATTTGTTGAATGTTTTGGCATTTTAAAGTATGATGAACATTAAGGTTCTTTTGAGTAAAATAATTTAAAAGTTTCAAAATAGCTTTTAACAGCCTTAAGGCCATATAAATTGGCATTTCGTTCTGGTGATCTCACTTGTGACCCAACTAACAATTTTACTTCTATATTTATCTAGAGAAGCTTCTTATTACTTATATTATAAGCTTGTTATAGTACTCCAAAGAGCTAAAAGGGCGCCGTTTTTTCACTCCTATTACACCTTTATGGAGTAATTTTTGTTACTTCGAGAAAAACACTTATAAGTTATGCTATATAGGTACTATAGGATAATATATTACCATAACAAGAATCGGAGAATGTTTGGTTTATTGCACCGTTTGCTTCGATTGTAGATATGAAGAGAAGATTTCCTGTTACAAGTATATAATGCTTATAGAAAAATGTAGAAAATAAAAAAAAAATTATTTTTTACTTATTATTTTTATATTTTTCATACCTTCTCACAGCTTTTTCCACATGATTATCTGCAAAGTTCTTAAGTGATAATTATTTTAATATTTTTGTCATCATTATTGTTATTATAATTATTTTAAAAATTACTTTCATTTGTAGGCAGGTCTTGGAATCGAACCTTGGTCCCTTCGCACTAATAGTCTTGCTCGCTAACCGCTCCGCTAATCTCGACTATACAAACCTAGCGTCGAATGGGGTTCACTTTTATCATGAATTCTTTCCTATAAAGCCACATTGGCTTTCCTTATAGATGCTTTCAAAACTATTATATAAGTATATACTATCGTTATAGAAGAAAGAATATATAGTGTTTCATTAGCGATGATCTTATATTTACAACTGATTCGCATAAGCTCTTTCAAAAAGATATAAACGCGGGCACTACTTACTGAAATTACCTTATTTAAAATATAACTTAATTAAATGTTGGCTTTAAAAGAAGTTATAAAGTTCTAACAAAAATGCTTCCGATTTCCGATATTAAAACATTATTCGTAGCTATAGTGCTTATATATCACCATTCTGGCTGAAAGTCAAGTAGTTATAGGAGTTAAACTTGATATAATTCATCGCTAAGATATTCTTTGGAGCTTCTCGTATAATTGTTATAGGCACAATGAGTCAGTTCAATAACCTGCGTGAATACTTGATAAAAAAAAATAATTTACTAACACTACCGTCATCGCCAGTAATACATTCTTAGGATATATAATACGGAATAAAAACGAGCGCTCTGTATTATATATCCTCTAGTGTAGTTCAAAATTACTTTCGATGACGGTAGTGTTAGTAAATAATTTTTTTTTATCAATTATTCAAGCAGGTTATTGACCCTATATATGAACCATATTATTCTTATATAACAACCCGACGGGTTTAGTGTCTTTGCTTTCAATAACCCTTCTATAAAGATATCTTATACAAATGCCATATATATTCGCAGATTTATGCATCTTAACATTGATTATACAAGCGATACAGGAATTAAGACTTAATATCATTTTATAGTATGGATATAGTGTTATTAAAGAAAAAACTGACTCATTGTGCCTATAACAATGATACAAGTAGCTCCAAAGAATATATTAACGATGAATTATATCAAGTTTAACTCCTATAACTACTTGACTTCCAGCCAGAATGGCTACGAATAATGTTTTAATGTCGGAGATAGGAAGCAATTTTGTTAGTTGGGGAGGGCTTCGTCAAAACTCAATTATTTTTAACTTCAGTGCTACTTACATATTTTTTTTTTGACTAAAACGAAATGTGAACAATACCCAATAATTCTAAATCACTAAGCTAGAAATTTTTGCCAAATAAGCGGTTTTGATAAATTTACAAAAAGTTTGTAATTTTATTAAATCGTTGGTAAAGAAAACAAAAACAACAATAAACATATTAGGAGGGAGCTTAGTTTTATGTACATTTATTAGAATAAACGAAATTTATCGCACATTTCACTGTAATTCGTACAACATAAATTTACGAAATTTTGTTGTTAGATTTTACAAAGATTTTGTACTACAGAATTTTTCGTATATTCTGTTCTCTACGAGGATTCGTTCAATTTACAAAATTTCGCACTATGAATGAAAAAATGGTTTACGAATGTATTTCGTAGTGATTTTACGAAATATTTTTTTGGGTGTGAAATATGAATTTTACAATAGGATTTTTCATTTCGGGCCTTTAATTAAAGAAAACCTATTTTTTGCAAAGCTTTTGGGACTCTTCTTGAATTGTTTCTTGTCTGTATAAAGTTTGTTGATTATAAATTAAACTTTACAAAGTAAACAACAAACGATAACAAATTTCGATGAAATAGAATACACAATTTTACAAGAACTTGTTTATTCTCCATAGAGAAACAGACCGCCCTGCGACGCGCCCTTGAAACACTCCAAAAACGACGTAGTTTCAATTTATTTATTATCAAACAAAATTTCATTCTTGGAATATGAATAATTCATCTAAGGAACTATTTGGATAGATACAATCATAACCTATAACTTACTTACTATTTATACAATATTTATATACCTACCTTACACTTGAAAGTCAACGACGATTACGACGACGACGAAAACTGCAAAACGTGAGGATGGTTGAATCACACAAAAGAAGACGTCAACACTCTTTAACAAAACGTCATATTATATATTTTACGATATGAATTTTTATTTCCTACATTCCCATCTATTATTATTATTTATCCAAGGGAGTCACTTCGGTTCCCTTCACAAATATTTCCTCTCCGTTTTCTGTAAGGCCTTGAGATCTGTGTTCAATTTTAATGCATATACCTACTGCTGCTGCTGCTGGTTGGCAATATTAATGCCCAAACGAAACGTGATTTGAATCAGGAACCATACACCTTTTATTGATTTCCTATTTGTCCAGTTATCGTATAAGGGCGCTACTCAACTCAGTGGTGGATTATATACGGCAAAATAAGTAAATGTGTGTAATCATTTTCATTATAGATTGTCGGGGCCGATAGATTTTTGAGTGGATTGTCAAGGGTGTCAGGAAATTAGCTGATGTTAATGTTACTGTAAACCCCCGGATTGGTCGAAATTCTAGGATTCACCGGTATAAAACAGCTCAGAGAAATGGCAAAAGTTCTATTCCATGTCTGCGAGGTAGCATTTATGTTTTACCGGTCCATCCTAGAACTCAGATCAATCCAGAGGTTTACAGTTAGCTATACAGGGTCTTTCATTAAGCGCTTCCTGTTCTTAAATTTAAATAAAACAAAGTGTGTGTGAGATATCATCAAATTTTTTTATTCGTTTGAAAGGCCTATCGATGCCATTATGTGTGAAATATAACATTGTTCAAATATCCGCCACGGCTTCTTTATGTGGCACCCATCCGAAATGTCCAATTTTATGTGATAGGCGCATAGATGAAGCTGAATTTGACCGATGGCATGGGTTTTGGTTTTGGCTTATTTGCATAAACCTTCGACTTCAGAAAACCTCACAAGAAAAAGTATAATGGGGTAAAATTGCACGTGAGATGACCATGCGCTCGAATCGCTTTTGTAGAATTTCCAAAGTGGCATGAGCTGTGTGGCACGTAGCGCCGTCCTGTTAAAACCACATATCCTTGGTGTTCATATAATCCAATTCAGGCCAAAAGAAGTTGATGGCCTGACCAATGTCGTTCGCAAAGAAACATGGACCGATTACGGCGCCAGCCCAAAATCCACACCAAACATTGACTTTTTTGGGATGCATTGGACGCTCTTGGATCTCATGTGGATTGGTATCGTCCCAAATTCAACAATTTTGTTTCGTACCCATTCATCCAGAAATTGGCCTCATCGCTGAAGATGACCGTTAATGGCTGAAGCTCGCTGAATGTTGCCCGAACAGAATCTTCATTTTGATAAAACAATTTTATCATTTGCACGTGTTCTTCAACGATATACCCGTCCATGGTGATTTGGCAAAACAGACTGAATAAATGGCTGCGTTCGGGGATCAATCCAAAGCTATCCGGATCGGCTTGTGTTGTTGTAATCCCATGTGAAAAAACAGCTGACGCAATAACAACTCAAGGTATCTGAAAATGTTTGGATAGGTTGACACCCTCCCGGATAAATTCTCGAACGCAAGAAATGACAGCCATTTTGACAGTTGTAACTTTAACAATGACAGTTGTAGCTTTAACAATATGGCCGCTATCAACTGTCAAAGTTCGGAAGTCCCTATCGGAAGACTGCCAAATACTTTTGGCTACAGTCAACTACTTAGGCCTGCCGCCCACTAGGCAACTTAGTTGCCGGCAACTTTAAGTTGCTTGGTGTTGCCGGCAACTCCGAGCAACTAAAGTTGCTTGCCCTCGCCCACTAGGCAACTTCCGAGCAACTTTTGAGAGTTAATATTTGTGTTTTTTTGTATTTAATTTTCTATAAAAACGTGCTCCACCTAAACCTATCTCAATTTGACCTGTCTAAAATGCAAAATTTCAATGGACAACAAATAAAATCGTTAAATTTTCGAAAATTCCTGAAAGTTGCTCGGAAATTGCTTAGTGGGCGGGGGTCAGCAACTAAAAGTTGCCCGGAGTTGCCGGCAACTAAGTTCCGCGAGCAACTCCGAGCAACTTAAAGTTGCCGGCAACTAAGTTGCCCAGTGGGCGCTCTCCCATAAAAGCCAATGTAATTGAACCGGGAGCAACTTAAAGTTGCTGGGGTGAGCAACTAAAAGTTGCCTAGTGGGCGGCAGGCCTTATACTCTGTGGTCGAAGCAATTCATTAAACTAGTAACTAGTTACTAGTTAAAAACTCGCTCACCGTCAGCCGAACCAAGAATTATCAAATTACCCTTAGTCCATACAAAGAACAAAAATAAAAATATACAAAAATAGGCTCAATACACAAACAAGGCTGTCATTTTGCAGGATTTACTGAAGTTAGGTCACCGCAATGGTCATCTATGACAAGACAGTCCCCTTCTTGTTATGCACACATTTCCTACCCCCCTTCATTTATGCACGAAATAATCCGATTTCGAACAGGAACTCGTAATTGGAAGGCACGATGCACGGTTCCAAGATAGCCTGATTTCATTAAGTAGGTTTTGACAAACATGTCAGTTTTAATCCAATGTCGAGATCCACGCTGTAAATGAATGTGCTTTCATGATTCAAAGCTCAACAAACCAAACGTAGAAAAAATTATTTGTCTTAATAACTTGTTTCTCTAAAGTAATTTATAAAATGGCAGCGCATTACGCAGGGTAACAAACAACAGCACCAGGATAAACGTCCATTATTGTCTGGTGTATCCTTTTATTAATGCCGCAAGACTTGAGGCTTAAATTGGCAGAATTAGGCTGTAGGACTTCTGTGAAGAAATGAGATGGTATATACCGATTTGAGAACTAACTTAAGGACTAGTGCGTGTAGGTATACTCATGTTAGGAATCTTTGAAGAAATCGTTTGGAAAACAATAATTTAAAATATTTATGTACTACTTATACTTTAGTGTTTAGTGTAACAAAATTTAAATTGTTTGTAGTTATATAAATATATTAGGCGGAATTAGATGAAGTAGCGCCCTTACGTCGACCGGCCGACAGTACCACTACTGTTCTTGTAAGAAACTATTCATTATTCCACTCCATAAGTTGACAGTTTAATTTCAAATGAGATGACAAATATTGATATTTCAATATAACAATGTATTTGGCTAATCCTTATTTTACTTGATAATTACATTTGATTCATCCATCAGCAATCCGTAATATTATATGCCCACAGACTAGACCGGGAAATGATTATATTGCTATTGTTTGCACATAAAACATCATCAAAAAATAAGACAATATTGTCATCAGGAATTTGAGTTTATATACGAATTTAAATATGTAATGACAAATAATATTTTGTTTGGGAATCGCAGGGGCCAAATACAATTCAGCACCAAAATTCTCAGTGATTTATATCACACATTTAAAATCAAATAATTGTTATTCAACTTGGGTGCTGCAAATAGAACGTGTCGAAAAATATATACCAACTATAAGGTATAGATACCTGTGCCTATTTTGTTTACACCTTCAAGTTGCCTTGATAGATATATAGGTACAATTAATTTGTTCAAATGTTATCAAATCAATAACTCAATATAAGATAATTTTGTATACTCGTGTAGTAAGTTTTTATTTAGCAAACAAATTAATTTTCCGACCTCTTCAAAATAAATTAAACAAGAAAAACAATAAAGAGACTTTTGTTAGTTTAAGTAGGTGCTTGTTTTTGGCAGATTAAATATTTATTAAAGAGTTTTGTAAATTTAGGGCAAAGTTGTCGAGATTTCGATAAGATGCAAAATATATATGAGTTTCATAGTGTCAAAGTATTGTATCACGTGGCGTAATGGTTTCTGCGTTGGACTGTTACGGCCCGTTGGAGGTCAAAGCATTGTCTATTTAATTTCAGGGGTACTGCCTCTTGCGAGGAAGTAGTTTCACGTCGATGTTTGTAGTCTAATTGTTTTAAGATTATTTCGACAAGATTCATAACTAACATCACACTTTTCAAAAACGAAGCATAATCTCTTCAAGAAAACTCAATGAAACTTGAGAAACTTGTTTTTCAGTTTCAAATTAACACTGAGTTAAACCAGAGTTTGTTAATCGTGCATTCTCAACCCACGGTAGCTCAAAGGAAGTTTTCAGTGGAGTATTAAATTTAACTCTTGGTTGTCAAAAATCTATCGAAATCAAAGTGCGACGCTATGAAAATTGACCTTCAAAATTGCATAAGCTGACTAACCCGAGTTAAATCGGGTTTAACCTCGAAACAAGGTTGATCTCGCGCTGAAAAACGTTCTGCATTAGCTTTTTAAACCATTCTTCCTTACTACTATCCGGAGTGGACAATGCTCTCAAACAGCCAGCTCGGCCAACGTCCACTAGCTAGCTCTTTCCAAGTTAGTTAAGGTCCCTCTCCACTTGTTGCCACTGCCTGAGATGCGGTCTGCCTCTACTCTGATTCACGCTACTGTGTCTTCCCTCTAGGGTGGATTAAAAAGTTTTCTGGGAGGGGGCAGGTTTTCATGCAGCTTTGATAACGTCCATGCTTCAGCATCATATAGCAGGATCGAAATGATAAGTGTCCTTTGGTTTTGTTTTTTTGTGACTAAATTGCCTTCTTAGCCCAAAGAAGTAGCGATTGTCAAGTATGGTGCTGGAATGGTAACCTATATATTGATACCGGACCCTATGTAGACAAACTTCCTCTCTCAACAGTTCTGCAAGACTTTAATCAGAAAGTACATACCAGTTTGGATTTCGGTTCGGCAAATCTGGAAAACATGAAAAACACCAAAGAAATTAAAATCATAATTCACAATCTTTTCATTGATTTAAAACTAATAATCGTCATGTCAATGACAAAGCACAGAATTCGAAACAAACAGATCCAACTTTGTCGCATGCAATGTGCAACTAGGCCCTAGTTACTAGGGAATAGCTCTTTGGAACAATTCCAGTGTGTAGGAAAGGAGACTTGCTATCAAGTGATTTCGTATATGGTAGGCGAACGATATTACCCGCATCGTCAGCAATAGACTGCTCCTAACGTGGGCTATTTGAGTCTTTCGGAGACAGTTGAAGAAAATGCAAAACTTGTTAGTCTTGAATAAAATGAATACAAAACGAACTACGGACTATCAACAAACAAACAAATATCTATACACCGGCAACGGCAAAACGTCATTTTTGTTAGCATCAAGTTCAAGTTAGTTAAAGAGTTGATCTCTCTTAAACTAAACATTTATAGCTCCACAATTGACACCTTAACCGAGTTCCGACGAAGAATTAACCTGGGGAACCGCTACTGCTTCGTGTTTTCGTGTTCAAAACTCCTTACTCGAAAACGAACGAATGCTCGTTCGGAATGAATGAAATATAGATTATTCAGGGATGCAGAGGTTAAAAATTCGACAAATCTTGGACAAAAGGGTCTTCACGGGTCAGTAACCCGTTATATGTAAATAATTTGGGTACTAATTTATCGTATTTTTTTTAAACAAAGCTCAGTCTTTCAGATAAATAATAAATAAATTAATAAATGTTTGCCACGACAAGTCAATTAGGGCAAATGCTCAATCAACAAAAGTTGTCAGCACAGCACAGGTCTATAATCCATATACACTAACACGAAACTAAGCCAAACCAAACAAATTTACACCCAAAAAAAAAAACCAAACCGCCGACTTCCTTAAAGGAATCGTTATTGTTATAATTCTCCGAACAAATGTATACACTCCACCATGACCAGTTCCACATAGCCGAGACCAGAAGGATCGAGTTAACATTCCCAATTGAAAGCGAATGCGAATGCTTTTGGGCTTTTTAGTGGATTTTTTACTATTTGCGGCAATTTATGATGCAACCTACAAAAAAACCTGTAAGAACTCTAAAGAAGAACAGTTTTATGCAAGCCAATGCAACCAGATTGGAGATACAAATGTCCTATCTTTCCTCTCTGTGGAACATATTAATGGGAATTTTGCTGCCAGGTATTCCTGTGTCTTTCAGAATAGATGGGACCCCCAATTTTCTGCCAAATCAAAATTTCTTAATCTTGAAAAAAGATATTCTTGCTTCCTATTAAGAGGCAGCATCTCTCAAAATGTTGGTTTTAAAACAAAATTGCAAGTTTTTTCCAAGTTTAGGCAAGGCACTGAAAAAATTTCAGAAGGGAAAATCTAGACGAGGAAAATAATTACTTATTTGGCAAGTTTTTTTATTTCCTCAAAAATACCCCGTATACTACAGAAACAAAAACCTTATGTCCACCATACAATTAAATGAAAAATCAAAGACTATGTACATAGGTAAACTTTTTTGTTTTCAACATCATAAAACTGTATTGTGAATTAGCTCAATGGCTTGGTTAGCATATAGGCCTGGAAAGTGAAAGTCCCAGGATCGAATCCCATATGTACCAACTTTTTTTCTGTCTTTTGAGACAAGAGAGTAGGTACATAATTGGCGAGCGTCTTGCCAATTTCAATATTCACCCTTGCTAGCCCCTTTTCAGTAGGTATATATGTATTTGTATTTATAGGTAAAACTTTCTAGGGCCACTAGTTCCGATATTTTAACTGATTGATTGAAGCCTCAACAAATACCCGCTTGGTATTGTTTGTGATTTCTTGTTTTTCGTTCAACTTATAACTAACATAAAACTTGACAAACATTTGGCGAAAAAAAAAATGCACCACTGGATCGCATGAAGTTGCTCTTGTGGTGAAGATAAATGTTAATGGTTCAGTAATAGTTGTGTTTTTTAGTGCATGTAGATGTGCTTAAAAAACAATTCCCATTTAAAATACAAAAACAACTCCCGTTAGTTAATGGCTAAGTGTAATAGAATTATAACTGTAATATATGTAACTGTTATATACATGGGAAAAGCGGTGATGACGTCGTGTTTTTTTGGCTTTTATTTTAAGCGAAGCAGTGTGCCGAATAAACACACCTATTACTACCTATAATGGAAGTGACTCTAGACATGCCAATTATAACAGTTTTAGTTTATAAAAGTACTGTTTTTGCGGCCCGCAGGGCCAGGGCCCTCCACCGGTGGGCATACTTCAGGCACTCAGAGTTTTTTTTCAAGTCGTGCGAAGCGCGTTAACGCACGCCCACTTCTAATGGCGAAAAACTGTTATAAATTGGCATGTCTCTTGTCGAGTCCACCTGTAATACCTATCTTCAATGAGAAAATGTGAAAAAGTCAACATAAAATCAATAAAAAGGGATTTTTTTGTGTTAAAAAAATATTTTTTGAAAATGTTTAAATGCAATTTATTGTTTAAACTATTTACAGGCACCAGATTTCAAAATTATAACAAAATCGGTGAAACGATTAAAAAAAATATAGGTGAATAACCCGAAATAAGACCATTTTTTTCAATAACGTAAAACTCAGTTTTCTTATAATTATCTTCGTCATTCCAGGTTAGAAGTTTAATCAACATCGTTGGAGCTATTGCGAAAATTAAAAAAAAAAAAAAATCCGTTCTAAAACAAAAATTCAAAGTTTTCCACGGAACACCCGTTTAGGCTCTCTAGCTCGAATTACTGTAGACCCACAGACCGAGGGACGGCATGAAGAAACCCAATTTTTTTGCCTTCTCGTTCATCGTAGTGTTCGTTTTGATTACAAACTTCTAAATTTTGCTTACTAGAAACCAATACTTGTCCTAAAAGAGCAAGCCTAGTTATCCACAACTTGCTGGCCAAGGCCATATGCGGGTGCTCAATGCTCACTTTTAATAAGGCTATGCTGTTTACTCTGAGCTAGTCAACTATTTATAATAACCAAATATCAAAATCATTCGGTCTATTAACTATTTTATACTAAAATAAAATGGTATAACAAATGAGGGAATAAATTTATTTTTGTTCCTGTTCTAAATGCAAATCAAAAATCTCAAAATTACCTTCTTTGTTTTAATCGCTAAACCAGGTGTGAATAAATGCAAATTCATACCGCTATTCCGGGACTGCAGAAATCAGATAATTTATTCGTTGAAAATTTATTATTATTTAATACGACAGTTTGACTTTTACCCATGCCAAATAAATTAGTGTTTTTAAATAAAATAATGAAGGAGTAGATGCATATGTATAAACCCAGAGTCTTTCTGCCTTCAGAGTTTCCCTAAATAAACAAACAAACAAAAAACTCACACAAACAACCACAGCGTCATTCATTGCTCATAAAAGAAGCACTTTCATTGGCATGTCAAACATGATTGCACTCAGATGCTGGTCGCAATTTTTTGTTTCATCGTCTCGGCAGCGACGACGAAGTTGTCTGAAGGTCATGGAATTAAAAAAAAAACATATTGTTGATTCCTTTTAGAGCCAAAATCCAAGAGTTGACGCTATTAACCACGTTACATACACTAAGCATATGGATCTTCTTTGCATTTTTAATGGCAATACTTAACGGCCAAGTATTGGTTTCTTAAAAAAAAAAAAAATAATCGTATGAAGTGTTTTTTAAAGGTCCCACTCCTCTTTTTAACTGGGTGATCTAATATCTTAAGCAACCGGAAATCAAAAACGGTAACAAAATATAAAAGATAAGCATTTACAGGTGAAATATAAAATAGATAAATTTAGTCGCTCGATAGCTCGTGGAGAACCAGAGCCTTTACTTAGTGACTTAAAACTCTTAACGTCTTAACCATTCCTGTGTGTGTGTACGTGTTATCAGCAGGATTGGAGGTGAAATATACTTGGATTTGATTGTTAATGATATAAAATATTAAAAAAAAAAAAATGCAATAATTATGCATCATAATTATACACTATGACTTGTTGTTGTTTTGTTGTATTCAAACAGCTTAATGAGTCAATTTTAAGATTGGCAATATTTTCTTTTTACAAGGGACTTTAAAGTCTTACAACGAGTGTTAGATAAAACAAGGAGGCTTGGCGGTCTCCTAATCCACTATCATGTTGACATGACTCCAGGCCCGGCTCTAGACATACTGGCGCCCCGGGTGAAATATTTTGTGGCGCCCCTCTCGTCAGGTGTTATTTTTTTTAATGCGGTTATATTAGATACATATGCCTCTGAACTACCCTGATGGAGATTTTCTATAAAATACTTGTTCATATGTTGCTAGAATTTCTTTCCAATTCAAAATTTATTTTCTGCTTTTCTTTTACGGTTTTCAAAATCAGAAAATATTTTTTTTTTATTTTGATCTTCTCTGCCATGAGTCTAAATATTATTTATTTTGTCCTCAATGAACAAAACAATAGACAGATAAAGAAGATTTTTGTTAAGACTTATCAAAAATTATAAAACTATTAGTTGGCCCGGCCGGCTTTGCACGGGTAGACAAACCTTATTTTCGCATAAAAATTACAAAATAAAATATAAATAAATATTTAGCAAATTTTTGTAATCGAATACTAATTTATGCTTTATGGGTTTTAACCTAGTTCACGTTATGAATAGCTAAATATGTAAAAATATGATCCTCAAAAGTCCAACCTTTATTTCTTTCCCAACACAGAAAGAATTTTTATACCTAATCAAAAACCACTTTTTTGTTTTATCCTATTTCACTCCATAAATAGAAATTTTTTTAAACAATGTTTCAAACACAAAAAGAATTTTTAAAATGAGATTTCACTTTTTGTTTTTAAAACATTCTACTCTTTAAATGCCAATTTTCTGAAAAAACTTCTCTAAGGTCATCCAGTAAAAAACAACCTGTCAAATCGCATAATTTCTTTATTTTTACCCCATTTCACCCTAAAAATTACAACATTTGAAAAAGAATATCCCTTATGCTATTTCCTACGAAAAAAACCTTTTAAACAAAAAAGAATTTCCTAATTTGGATTTTTTTTTTATTTTCCCCCATTTGACCCTACAAATATTAAAATTATGAATAAGAATATCCCTAAAGCCTTTTCCTAAAAAATCCTTTCAATCAAAAAAAGAATTTCTTAAATCAGACCATTTTTTTGTGCACCCCATTTCACCCTACAAATATTAAAAGTTGAAACCGAATATCCCAAAAGCCATTTTGTAACCTCCTACAGTGCCACCTGTAGAACGGTAATTGATTTGAACTGAAACACGAAACAGCGCAAGCTGTTGAGAATTTTCCGACTCTTCTTTTTTTCTAAACCTTCGCGTAGCAATTACAAACAAACCCTCAGAAAGAAGCATCCAATTTGATCCAGTCGTTTTCAAGTTTTAAGCCCCCGAACACACCACGATCGATTTTTATATAAATAATTAGAAAGAATAAAACGTACGCATGCTTGGTCTTGTGGTCAGCCTTAGACAAGGTAACCCATCTAGAAACCATGAAAATAATTCAAAGGCTTGTGGGTATTGGTTAAACCACTGCCATAAGAACTAAACCAACTGCAGCTCTAAAGAAATTTTCATTTCACAAGCCCCCCTTGATCTTTTTACGAAGGCCTCTACGGTCAGAGAACTAAAATATACTTCACCGACATACGACATTAGATAAGTATCAAACAAAAAAACAGAATACTTACCTAAGAAAAGCAGGCCTTAATTATCCCACCTATAGTTGGAATCTTAACTGGTTACAACTCGATTGGGATCCACATGAGAAAAATGGGAATTAGCCCATCTGACTAATCAAAGGCTGTCAGGATGAAGGGGCGGTGGAGGGCCCATCTCACTTCCTTTGTGAGAATCAGAAAAACTGTCTTCGGATAATACATTTCGATGAACTGAGCATCATCTCAATTTCTGCCCTAAGGAACATCCTGAAATTAATTCTGAATTTAGAATAGTTCAGCGAGGCAGTTCATACTTAAATTTGCACTCATCTCATACTTACCTCTCCTTACACCTACCTCACCTTCATCCTGGGGAGCGAAATGGATCCACTGAGATCCAAGTGATATCCGTATCTTCATCCCTTCTTACCTTACCTAACCTATAACTTAACCTTACCTAGGTTGCGTTCACAAATTGAGAGCGATCTCATCTAGCTTAGTATGCATAACTGTGGAGCTGCAGCTAGCTATGAATGGCTGAGGTTGTAGTCTTCTTCAATTCGTTACTGTATGCAAAAGTACATACATAATAATTTTTGTTTGTCATTATATTTTAAGAGCAAGTGAATGCAACCAAGAGCGGCATTTAATTTTTATTGAATAAATCAGGGAATAAAACGATGGTTTTTTACTGCAGAGCTTACAAACTTCAAAAATCACAAAAGATAATAAATGTAAGCTGGAGTTGGAGGTACTCGAATATAAATCGAAGGCGTAAGTTTAAGTTTAGTGTTTCAACAAAAGATGATGAGAAAATTACTTTATTAAAGATTTTTGTGAGAGGAACTTTTTTTGTATGCGTGATATTTTTTTTTAAAGTGCCAAATTAACATGAAGGGGTATAATGGACAGTTTAAAGGTCTTGATAATGAAAGATGAAATAATTATATAATTTTATCAAGGACACTGATAAGTGATGGTTGCAAGCATGTATGAAAGTTTAATTTGACTTCTGCTGTACATGATTGAGCGTTGCCATCAGTTGGAGAGCACGAATATGAGTATAATAAATTGATTTATGCTTTTTTTTTACTTTGAAATTATAATCAGAAAAATACGTGAAGATAAGGATTTGGTGAAGTACCTATCTTAGGAGTCCCTGAACTGCAGTTTACAATTTTGACATGGTGTATATATGTAAGTAAGTGCTGAAAACAGTCTCTAAAATGATTTGTTTACCTATCTTACTTCGAAAACATGCCAGAAATATAATTTATAAAAGCTATAGTTTTAGGATTAATTGGGACTAGATGGAGTCAACCGTTTTATTCCGAGAAGAAAAACATCATAATATAGATTGTGTTTTTTCCGAAGCAGAAAATTAATTACTGGGTGGCGAAGCTTAAAATTGTATTAGAGATTAATTAAATCTTAAATCTGCCTTCAATAATGGTGAAAAATCAATTTTTATATAATTCGTGTTTTGTTGATCTCCTGTGTACTTACATTTAAGAATTTTTCACATTAAGCCGAATTTTCAGATGCAAATTCTACCATAACAACAAGTTAATAGCACATTTGGTTTTTAGTAACGAAATATATAGCTTAATGTATAACAATAGCTCAACAAAACACGCCTAATATATTAACCCTATCTACTAAATTTTCGAAAACCCCAATATAATGTTAAACTCATAAATTTAAACGAATTTCAAGTGTTGTTGGTCCGTTTGACTATCCTTGACTGAATCCTAAAACTTGCCTCTGCTTATAGAATTTTGATATAGTTTAAGATAGATTTAAACCACCAAAATCCATTTGGAAATATCGCCCAAAAAGATTCTGAACAATTGTTGTTGTTTTTTTTCACGATTTGGGCAATATTTTAATTTTTTTTAAATTTTTGTTTAAAGGAAAAAATGCCCAAAATAAAAATTTTAAAAGTTAAAAAGCCCAAAATTGGAAATATCACCCAAAAAAATATAGAGAAAAGAAATAACGCACACATTCTAGGAAAAAACGCCCAAATCAAAATCTTGCCTGTAATTGTACTGAAACAACTCCGTTTTAAATCAAATCAACTTTAATAAGATAAATAGTGAGGTATGTATGCAACCCCCCCTGCTTGGGCACACTATAGGATTTGTGGTAGGTGCGAGGCTGGGTGTATGCAAAGTTTTTCTAAATCCAGATTCTTTAAATGCAAAAGAGACTTTGGATACCCCTGCCTTGCACCTACAAATAGTCTAAGCAGGGGGGTTGCATACTGTGTATGCGCCGTAAGATTCATTAAAATTTCACTTTGGAAATATCGCCCAAATTAATAAAAAAAAATTTTGGAAATATCGCCAAAAATTGAGGAAATAACGCCCAAATGTTACAACATTAATTTACATTGAAATCATTTGGGCGATATTTCCAATTTTGTTGTTGTTTTTGGGCGATACAAAAATTTGGGCGATATTTCCAAATCGATGTGGGCGTTATTGCCTAACGCCGTAAAAAACACCTGTGCCTACGTTCTGTAACTGTCGCAACAATGAAATCAGCCGAAAAACGATGAAATTTGAAACAAATCGTATGATTTTTGTTCCAGTTTTCATCGTTTCTCGACCAATTTTATCGATGCGAGAAGTTACAGAATGTTAGGCACTGTTTTCAAAAAAGTGGACGGAATCGCGGTAACAAACAACAAATAAGAGACTGTTTGGTTTCGTAAAGACAACAGTATTTGCTTTATTCATTTGATATCCTATTTATAGAAACTCCTATTCAAAGTCAAAGGTGGGGCTGGTAGTGACTATGAAAAAGCTTGACCGACCGGCGGTTTTGTAAATAGTCAGCTGGATGTCTGCAGAATAGGGATGCAAGTTGAAAAAACGGGAATTTGGTTTGGTGGCCTCGTGGTTATAGTATAGAATTTGGAGTAGTGCGCTGTTTGGAATGATAACTTGCAGATTTTTTTCTTTTCGTTGAAGAACTTTCTGCTTTCTGAGACCCAAAATCTGGATACTAACGAATTTGTAGTGAATTTCATGGTCTGCAAGTATAACAATAATAATTTTCCCTTAATTTCCCAGGCCCGGACACTCAGTCCATCATTTTGAGCATGGATCAGTGCTTATGATTTGATTTTTATTGGCTTATACAAGCTGGGGTAAAAAGTGTCACCCAGCTCATAAGTTGTACACCACCGACGAATTATTCCGCATTCTTTAGGAGAAGGTGATTCATGTCGTGCTGTCGTGTATTTTGTATCTGAATAACACGGAATAATTATGTGACAACTTTTGCACCATCTTGTTTTATAAACAAATTTCAATGCATACCTACACAAACTAAGTTTTGAACCAATCTCATCCAAACTCTGATCCGTTGTGTACTTGTTAGTGAGCGGAGACCAACAACGAGTAGCCGCTGTGCGAGAAGCACAGGGTATAAATGATGTCATTTTGCTCCAAGGGGTACAAGTTCGTCATTGAGGTCAGAGTGTTCAAGTAGCCGCAATGTCCGTGTTGGTTGTTCTTTAACTTACAGTTGGCCAAGTTTCAGAACTTGACTGTACGATCTTAAACGCATGAGATGATGATTGGGTTCGAGTTGTTTCACGAGAAACGCACACACGATACCTATAGTCGGCGTGTCCATTTTTTTGAATATTGTTCTTGCACTCGCCAAGGTTTTCCACATCTAGATGGTCTTATTGCTAGATCCAGAGACAATTTGACTGTTGTCAGCGGAGAAGTCAATAAAGAGAACAGCAATTGTGTGGTCTTCAAGTGATCTTGCCAGCGCTGAATTTCCAGAGACGATGTCCCATGAACCAAAAAGGTCGTAGGTTCCATCAGATGACAAGACAGCATCACTGCTAAAATGCGAGTGTCCGTAAAATCGCTTCTGGGGGTAACCGTAGTTGTTGTCTTCATCGCGGGTCAGTTTCCACACAATCAAAGTCTTATCGCGAAAAAGAAAATTGATGAATACTTTGTGTTGGTAGCAATTTGGTTAACCCAGCCATTGAACTTGAAACTTATGATTGACTATTTTGAATACCGTCGGTATTTAGGCTGACCAAAGGGTTTTTTTTTAGTATTACTGCAATTAGAGTGCTCTTCGGTTCTTGATTCCGTTGCTTTTACTGCCGCTATTTTCGGGTTTTCTGCCTTTTGCATTTCGGGAAATGTATAAAGAGGTGGTTTTTTTCTTACCCTGTATTTGGCTCTGCGAGAATACTAATTATGTGACGCCTATGTCTTTCTTCTTTCAGGGTTACTGTGGGGTCATCCTTTTATCTTATTCCTACTTATTTCTTTGCAGCAAGGGACACCTTGTTCGCCCATTTTCGCCCATTTTCGCCACTGGACGATTTTTTTTCACACAATCATCACTACACTACAAGGTTGCTGCTGCTCTAAGGACCACCAAGGCATTGGCTATAAATTAAAAACGTATTTTCAGGAAGCTTGATATCGACACACGACATTTACAGTTAATTTTTTTTTTAATTCCGCTTTTTGAAATAACCCTATTTTTAATAATTCTTAGCACTTAAATTTTTCACTCCAGTAGACAGGATTTAAGAAAAATTATATTTTGGAAGTGATTTTACATAAAAAGTGACAACCCCAACCCTAACGCAGAAGCCAAAATCATAATTTTTCAAAAATGTTTCCGAAACCCCTCGAGTCATATATCAAAAGAAAGGTCTTCCTACCCTCTATCTGTATCTTAAAACCAGAAGCTTCTGCAATGAATATATCTCAAAAAAAAAACTGAACTAAAATGCGCTCCTCTTCAAAATTAGTGCAATAAGGTGCAATTATTTAATTTGGAATATTTATTCAATGTCCATAATTGTACACAGGCACCTAGTTACAAGTAAGAGTATGTAAATATCAAAACACTCACAGCTAGGGTTACCAGACGTCCTCCTTTTTCATACCAAAATACTAATTGTCCCATCTATACAAACCCCTGTCCCCCTTATTAGGTACAAATTCAAACAGAGAAAACATTCAATTGAAAGCTGTAAAAATATATTTTCATGAAATATTTCTGTGAACACATCCATTTGAAGTTCAAAATCCTTTCAAAGCCGAACGCATCCACTCAATGAACTACATCTCACTCCATTTTTTTTACTCTGGTGTTATATTCTTCAAAAACATGTTTTGTCGCCCTTTTTGAACACTTGTCACCCCTAGAAAACTCGCGATGTCCCCCTTTTCGTTATTTTCTATCTGGTAACCCTACTCACAGCCTTAAATGTTCGTTATTGCTCACATACAACACATACCATTACATTTGTTAAAACAGAAAGGAGTTTTCGTATGATTGCAATCATAATCATTAATTCCAATATTCGTATTAAACGTGCGCCTTCGGCATCACCCCAAACACAGACATAAATAATAATTTCTCATGACGTTTCAATCAAAAAATAATGAATAATTAGCCTGAAAGCAAATTGAAAATCTTAATAATTCGAATGCGAAGGATTCTTTGCAAAGGTAAGCAACATATCATTTCAAAAACGATTTTTGCATTAGCAAAATGCAATGTAATTTTTAATTAAAAACTGAAACATCTAATAATTTAAATCTCTGTCTCTGTTTTTATTTCCTTTTTTTGTTCAACATACGTAAATTATTTTCACATTAATATTTTCGATTCTTTTAAAAAATTAGAATTTCCTGCCGCCCAAAATCAATATCATCTTAAATTTTTGTTTACCTCCTTTTAAAAATAAAATAAAAATTAAAAAAAAAAAACATGCACTTTCCTTGGCCTTTCGAAATCGTTTTATTTTCACTATAAATTCACTAGTTATATACCTGCCGGCATGTTTGGATACACTCCAAAAATCAAAAGCAAATTCTCATATTTATTTGATACGATTCTATCATTTTGGCAAGAACAAGTGCAACTAGAGAGAAATGTGCAACAGAGTGGTGTTAATTTTTGGGGACGTGGGGTGGGGTGGGTTAATCGGGTGGGTTGTTGTGATGAAATAAACAACAACCCAAAAAACAAGTATTTTTATACAATTGCTGAACGTTACCTTAATTTTGTCGTATAAATACGAAATGTGGCAGGTATAATAATTGCATGCGGATAGAAGTTCATTTGAGTGCATGATGATGTCAGTGAAAATCTGTTTTTAGTGTTTCCCTATTCTGAAGCGACTGATCGACCGAAACGAGCGACGCACTAATGGTCCAAATGACGTCATGTGACTCAATTTTTCAATTTTAAAATTGTTTTCGAAGAAAATTAATAGTGGTATAGCCAAATTATAAAGGCTCCGCCATCTAACGTTTTTTTTTCAACTAGTGCTTATTTCGTGAATGGTAACACTTAGCTCATGTCTGATTTGACAGATAATTAGATAATATGGTTGTGTATACGCTTCGCTAAGTGGGCCTGCGATCGACTTAGAGAAGATACCGATTTTGCCAAAAAAAATCATCTTTTCAGATGAAGCTCATTTTGATCTTGGCGGGTAGTAAACAAGCCAAATTGTCACATTTGGGGCACAGAAAACCCGCACGCATACATTGAAAAGCCGATACACCCAAAACGAGTCACTGTTTGGTGCGGATTTTGGTCCAGAGGCATAATTGGGCCATTTTTCGAAAATGAGCAAGGAGTGGCCGTTACAGTCAATGGCGATCGTTATCGGGCCATGTTGAACGAATTTTTGTTCACAAAAATTGAAAAGGAAGATATTGGCAACATTTGGTTTCAACAGGACGGCACTACGTGCCACACAGCCGAAGCTACACTCGATGTTTTGCGCCATTTTCAAAAAAAAAGAAGTTATTTGGCGGACCCTTTATATTGGAATAAATAACTGAAAATTAAAATGGGACGCCCGTGGTGGCCATGCAAAAGAAATCGAAATCCATACATAATGTCATCAAACGTTCTTTCACAGGAATAAAGAATTTCATTGATATCCAAAACCGTTTTTGTTTTATTTAAAAAAAAAAACTTTTGTAGCGCTTTTATTGAAAAACCCGGTATATGCATCAGTAACACATTTGACCAGTGGCACGTGCGTTGCTGTACAGCTCGTATAGTTCGTGGTTGTATCGTCTCCGCCAGATGTTATTTTGCCTATCGACGCAAACCGGCCCATAAATCGTGCGTAGAACCTTTCTCTCGAAGACACCAATAAGTGAGCATTTATCTGCCTGGGGGACTGAGAGGCTTCTGCACAATAGAGCAAAACCGGGATGCTTAGCGTTTTGTACAGCGCCTCCTTAGTAGTTCTCGATAGGGCTTTATTCCTCAATTGTTTACTAAGCCCAAACAAACAGCGACTAGACAAAGTTATTCTTAGCTTGATTTCAGCTCTGATGTCATTGGCAGAGTTCACAACAGTACCCAGGTAGACAAATTCACTGACCACCTCGAAGTTATACCTATCTATAGTCACGTTCTGACTCTATTCGATGACAGCATATACTTCGTCTTGTCCTCATTTCTAACAAGACCCATTTTGTTCGCCTCTGACTCGATGCCGAAAAAAAGCACCCGGTTACTGCTTGTTTGGTTCTTCCCATATAATGTCGAAGTCATCTGCATATCCAAGGTATTGAGTGGATTTTTGAAAGATGCTGCCATTTGTGTTGGCCTGGGAGTTGCGCACCACTCTCTCAAGAACAATATTGAAGCAGCTACATGACAGCGCGTTACCTTGTCGTAGTTCTCTGGTGGTGTTGAAAGTTTTGGTTGAATCTCTTCCAATTTTTACTGAGCAGCGAGCATTCTCCAATGTCATCCTGATAAGGCGTATCAGCTTGGCAGGGATACTAAAACCCGACATGGCACGGCTCATCCCTGTTAACACTGTCATAAGCTGCTTTGAAGTCGATGAAAAAGTGGTGTGTATCCATATTAAAATCTTGGGCCTTCTCCAGGATTTGGCGTAATGTGAAAATTTGGTCGATGGTAGACTTTACAGGTCTGAAACCACACTTATACGGGCCAATCAGTTCCTCGGTAAATGGCTTCAGGCGTTCACATAATACGCTTGACAGGACCTTTGTAAACGATATTTAAAAGACTGATGCCTCTGTAGTTGGTGCATAGAAGGCGATCACCTTTTTTAGGGAGAGGGCAAATGGAACTAAGGTTCCACTCGTCGGGCATACTTTCCTCCGACCAAATTTTACTTACGAGTTGGTGTATGCTCCTTACCAGATCATCTCCAGTGAGCTTGAACAGCTCCTCCTGTAAACCATCGTCACTCCAGACCATCAACCAAATAGACTTGGCAGGGCTGCTCGTTGGCGGGATCTTGGACTTCATCGCCATTAAGCAGCTGGTGTTTCCTTCCATTATCTTTGCAGGCTCCAGGACGGCTAGTGAATCCTTTGGTGTTTTTTTTTGAATCTTCTGAAGAAGTTCCGCACATATTTTCTGTTTAAACATCTTTGTATCTCCTAGACTTCACGCTGCTCATGATTCTTCTTCTTATTTTCTGAGCAAGCGGCTTTCATCCCTTCTCTTGTCAACGTACAACTGACGGAAAGCTCGTGTCCTCCTTTGCTGCCACAACCTGTGAACCTCCGTTTTGGCTTTGTTTGCCTGAGCACATTCGGAGTCAAACCAGGGGTTCCTTGGCTGTGGCTGGGAGAATCCTAACACATTGCTACCTACCTACCTACCATCATAAGAAGAAAATATATGGTTATATTTGGCCTTCGTTGCAAAACAAAAAAATTGATTTATTATACAAAATTGCAATTTTATAAATACTTTATGAATTGTTTTCCATTGTCTACATCGACTTTTGTTTAGTTTCTGATATAACACAAATCTATATTTGGTTTCCACGCATTTCGTAAATTGAACAACAATTTGTACCGACTACTTCATCCAACATAAACGTGAGAGACCTTCACACATCCATTTTCAGAAGCCACTTCCCAACTTTTTCCAGCAAAATACATTCAACTATATGTAGACATCGCACTTAGCAGAGATTATGTCAACATTATCCACTTTATTAAATAACAGTTCCAATTCGAATTTAAAAAAAAAACTCATATTTCTCCATCGCTATATAAATATATAATTATAAAGCCTACACTAAATACACTACATCACATGAACAAAATTAAAAGTCTCTATACAAACAAACCAAACAGTTAGATCTATTAATTAATTCTGCCTTCACTCGATTGGAACCTAAAGCACACAACATAAATTTCATTATTAATAAAAATATCGACCAAAAGGAAATGGGGCTTCGCTTCGGTCCAAAACGTGCGCGCATATAAAAACAATAATTGAATGACCTCTTGGCGAAGCCGACGCCGACGTGCCAATCGATTTTTCTTTTTGAGAAAATAAATCAAAATGAGTCATTAAATTGGTTTCCGTCCCCGAAAAGTTGCAATTATGTCATGAAAGTGGATTTCCATAAACGCATTCAGATAGCTCCAATAGTTTACACGACAATTGAAGGCGAATCGCTTTGGATTATTTTCTAAAGCTTATAACGGGTGATTTTTTAAGAGGTTTGGAACTTTTTTTAAAAAAAAAACACAAAAAATTCGAAAAAATGAATGAAATATTTATTTGAATCGATAGTTTGAACCAATTTAATGTTTAAAGATAATTTCATGCAAATGTTAACCGCGGCTGCGTCTCAGGTAGCCCATCCGCTGAGTCCAATTTTGGCATACTCTTTCACACATATCGGCCGGTATCTCACGAATGAATGCATGGATGTTGGCTTCCAGTGCGTCAATCGAAGCGGGCTTGTCCCTATAGACATTAGCCTTGACATACCCCCACAAAAAATAATCTAATGGTGTCAAATCGCACGATCTAGGCGGCCAATTGACCGGCCCGAAACGTGAAATTAACTGTTCACCAAACTCGCCTCGCAATTGCGCCATTGTTTCGCGTGCTGTGTGGCATGTGGCACCGTCTTGTTGAAACCACATATCATGCAAGTCAAGAACTTCCATTTCGGGCAAAAAAAAGTTTGTTATCATCGCTCGGTAGCGTTCACCATTGACAGTAACGCTGCGATTCGCATCATCTTTGAAGAAATAGGCCCAATAATGCCGCCGGCCCATAAACCGCACCAAACAGTGGCTTTTTCGGGATGCATTGGTAGCTGTTGCAATGCTTCTGGCTGATCTTCACTCCAAATGCGGCAATTTTGCTTATTTACGTACCCATTCAACCAAAAATGAACCTCATCGCTGAACACAAGCAGCGCGCGATGAACATTTCGAACCGAGCACGAATTTTGATAGTAAAATTCAATAGTTTGTAAGCGTTGTTCATTTGTAAGACGATCCATGGTTAAATTGCAAACCAAACTGAAGCTGTTTGACAGTGACACAAGGTACTAAACACACGTCAGCTGTCAAAACCAGTGTTGCCAAAACCAAACCAGCTTAAAAATCACCCATTATTAGGAGCTTCTGGCTCTGTACTCTGTGACTGTCATTTGATGGTGTCGTGCTATAAATTGTTATAACTGAAATGGACGGCGGGCAATTGCAATAAATTGTACATTTCCACATCCCCAAAGCCTTAATTATGTCCAAAATGATTTATTATTACTCCATATGTATATATTTGTTAGTTTTTGAGCATATATTTTTATTTTATTTTATGAATTTCTGAATTGAATTTTCTTTATTGGTACGGGGGTATATAATAGTTAGGCTGTGTTTTGACTTGAAGTGGCGGGTGTAATTTGATTTTGTGGGAGTATTTTGGAGGACGTTTGATGTTGTAAATGATTTATTTGTTTTGACGTTTGACATTATTATTTTTTAAAAGAAATAATCGATAAGTATAGGAGGCCCACATAAGTCTTCTTTTGTAATCGTTAAAGTGCGGGTTATCTAGTTTTGTCTTATACTGTTTTGAAAATCATATCAGGTAGCTGACCCCCTTCATTTTCCATACACTGAATGAGCTAATTTATTGTGTTTGCTAGATCTTACTTGTGTTAGTTGCAAATCCGACCAAAGAACTCCCCACACCCAGCACCAGGCGCGGATCCAGAATTTCAGATGGGAGGGGGTCACGTTACCGAAGGCCAGCCCACAAAAAATATTATAAAATACATTAAACTCAATTTTTCTCAATGTGAGACTTGAGGCCTATTTGACCAAACACTTTTCACTTTTACTTTGCAAATTTCATTTCACCAAACTCAAATTTACAAAGTGAAAAATTCTTTTCTGCAAAGTGAAAAGTTTTGTTTAGTTTGCAAAGTATTTGTTCTTTTCGTTTCACCAAAGAAACAAACTTTCCAAATTATATGTAGAATTTTGAAAAGCTTTTCAGTCATATGCAAAGAGAAATTTGTATTTGCAAATAAATAAGCGTTTGTTTTGAAAAGTTGAAATAATAAAGGGTTTTCCAATAAGAGGTGTTATTTTGAATAGCCCGCTATTTCGGTAGCTGTCACTTTTGAAGCTGTCATTTTTTGACATTTGATAAGTAGAAACTACGCCATTAATAAAATTGGAACGATACACGCTTCAACAACGCATTGAAATTATTAAAATTCACTATAAAAATGGTGAAAATTTGGCAGAGACGGTTCGTAAAACTAGAACATTTTTGGTTCGTCGTGAAGCACCTTGTCGGACCGCAATACAGAAATTGATGGACAAATTCGAGCTGTTGGGACAAGTTAGTGATGTGAAGAATAAAACCCGTGCACGTCGCTCAAGAACAACTGAGAATATTGCTGTTGTAGCCCAAAGTGTTGAAGAAAACCCAGGTTTGTCCATTCCTCGTCGTTCTTTGGAATTAGGCATTCCACAAACGTCATTACACCGTATTTTGCATAAAGACTTGGGTCTTAAGGCTTATAAAGATGATCAAGCCGGCTGATCATCAACAACGTCGTGTCTTTGCTGATTGGGTCCTTGAAATGCATGAAAATGATCCGGAATTTCATCGAAAAATCATCTTGACTGATGAGGTCCATTTCCACCTCGGAGACTACGTCAACAAGCAAAACTGTCGCATCTGGGGCTCGGAAAACCCAAGAGTTATTGTTGAAAAGCCTCTCCATCCTCAACGCGTGTCTGTTTGGTGCGGTTTATGGTCCGGCGGGGTCATTGGACCTTACTTTTTCGAAAATGAGGCTGGAGCAACAGTTACGGTCAATGGATTGCGCTATCGAGAGATGATTATTGATTTTTTATGGCCGGAATTGGATGGTATTGATCTGGACAACGTTTACTTTCAACAAGACGGCGCTACGTGCCACACAAGCAATGAAACCATCGATCTTTTACGGGAAAAGTTTCCGGACCGTGTTATCTCTCGAAGAGGTGATCACAATTGGCCACCGAGATCTTCTTCCTTTGGGGCCACGTGAAAGATAAGGTCTACGCCAACAGCCCAGCGTCGATTCAAGACCTCAAAGATGGAATTCGTGAGGCTATCGAGGACATAGGGCAGCCACTTTGCGATTTGGTTATGGAAAATTTCATGAAAAGGATATGGTCCTGTAAGCGTGGTCGTGGCGGCCATTTGGCTGATGTTGTGTTTCATTATTAATGGCATACCTTCCTCTTTATAATGAAATAAACATCCGATCATTTATCTCAAAAAAATGACAATTTTTCTTTGAATATCAAAATAACACCTCTTATTGGAAAACCCTTTAATATAGAAATGAACCGTTTTGAAGAATTTTTGGAAAATGAAGAAGTAAGTAGAAGTGAGGAAAGGGTAATGAAGTTTAGAATTAACTTTGATATCGAAAATAATTTTTCGAAAAAACAGAGTTTTTGATTAATAAAAACAACCATCGAATTTTTTTTTGTCTTAAATTGGACTTAAATTTCAATTCAACAGTCAAAGGTGTTTAAGTCCCTTGCAACAAGTTTTGTGTACACTACATTGGATTGAACAATGTAGCCCAATATCACGGTGTTGCATCTAAGCGTGAAATAAGCAAAGCAACCGTCTGTAGAGTAGTTCATCGAGTGTCGACTGTAATCATAGTTGAATTTCTCCCAAACACCTTTTGCTGGACACAAAATTCTTCAGAAATAGCCTTCCAATTTCTTTTCTCATCGAAGATTTCTTTGTGTAGCTAGATGAAGAACGTTTTGTCAACAGGCACAGAAAGCGTGCTTTAATACAATCCTACGTCCAAATTAATACAATCCAAGTTTTACTTTGCGACTTTGCAAAATATGATTAAAATCCAAAGTTCTATTTCAAATTGGTGAAACACTTTTACTTTTCATTTTTGAAAAATGGCTGAAAAATTTTATGAAACACTTCGCACTTTTTCTTTACAGGAAATTATGTTTTTGCAAAGTGAAAAGTTGCTTGTGAAATAACCCTTGATCGATCGAATTTCTTTTTGTTGTTCAAGACTTGAACATGGGAAGACATTAAATGCGTAGGTGATAGTTCAATAGAAGGCTTCTTTTTTATTTGGTGTGAAAAAAAATGAAAAAGGGGATTAGCGATGGCATTACAGACAAAAATGAAGTTTCCATACAAACTATCGATAAGAATTATGTAAATCACGCCGGCGGCAAAGTTTTTCACCGTTCTTAAATTTATCCTCGATAATTCTCTGGGCTTAGCTAAGCCCGAAGGGGATAGGGTATTGTTGCATTTAACATGTAAATTGCTTATCCGCGACGTCGTTTTTTCAACAAATTTCCCTCGAGCTTGCAAAAAAACACGTTATTGGTTTTCCATATAGCTATTCTAAAGTGAATATACGTTCAATGCCAAATGCAAGACAAATTTGTTTAGTTATGAATTGAGAAGTTATCTTGAAATGAATGAAATGGTACATCCCTAAGCTAAAATCTACAACCATCTTACCACCCTCTTAGATAAATTAGAAAGCAGAATGATCCAGCAGAGTCTCAAATTATTTGAAAGACACTCTCAACGAGTTTTCAAGACCTTTTACACATAAGGATATTGAAGCTGGCCTAGATGGTATTTTTCAAGAGTTTCTCCTTCATAGTTGAAAGCATTTAAAAAGTTGGCTCACACGCTTCTATATTCTGGAAACGGGAATCTTTCCTGACGAACTAAAAAAGTCAAAAGTTATTGCCTAGCTTTACAACAGAATTGAACCTATATCATCAATGTAATATTTAGTACAAGGGGAACAAGCAGGCTTTAGAACTCGCCGCAGCTACTTCGATTTAGTGTTGGCTCTACAATCACACCCAAAGAATCAGAATACCAAGCCAAGCTCAAATTATCTATGGCATTTATCGAACTCACAATCTGGAGTAACGGTCACATCTACACACCCTGTATAAAAAAAAAACAACCATTCTTGAAAAAATTCTCAGTGATAGGTAATTTCAAGTCTATCTCGATGATGCAAAGAGTCGGTCAGGTAAAGTTAACAACTGCGTACCCGAGGGATCAGTTTAAGCACCACTACAATTCAACTTCTAGGTATAGATGTAGATCTTATAGAGACGACCTCAAAGAAGATTGCTAACAATCTTACAACAAAATACCTGGGGGCCACTCCGGTTCAAAGCCAAACGCTGTCTGTCATTTAAGGGGCAACTTAAAAATTCTCCAGCAAAACTAAGAACTCGAAATAAAATAATCCAGAAGTTAGCATCAACAATGTATGAGGAGCACCTGATGCAAAGAGACTCCGTTCCTCCAATCTGCGGCTTGGTTTTTCTCCGTATTCTTTCTGAATTCTGTTCCACTTTCTTGCTAAATAGTGCTCACACAAATAAAATAGACTGTCTAACTAATTACTCAATCCGCATAATCTCAGAAGCAATCAGTTCAATACAAACCCGATTACTTCCCGTACTAAGAAATATACAGCCTTGCAAAGTTAAGACGCCAAAATGATCTTCTAAAGGGTGTTTTCTTAGACATGTGGTTTTCAAAAAGGAATAAAACATATATGATTAAATGTTATGGCCAAGAATTTAAATTTATTATTAAGATAAGGGTTTGCCATTTTGTTTTAAAAACGATTTCTTGCAAGTAGCTGCCGCGGCTGGCTCGAATAAATTCCAACCGAGAGGCCCAATTTTTGACCACTTTTTGCAGCAATTGGGGCCGTATGTCAGCAACAACGAGTCGAATATTCTCTTCCAAGGCATCAATAGTCTCGGGCTTATCTGCGTAGACAAGCGACTTCACATACCTCCACAAAAAATAGTCCAGCGGTGTTAAATCGCGCACGATCTTATAGGCCACGCCACAGGCCCACGACGCGAGATAATGGCGCTCATCAAAATTTTCCTGCAATAAATTGATTTTTTCGTTGGCTGTATGGCATGTAGCGCCATCAACATCCTCCAATTGAGGCTCGAAAAAGTCATTTTTGAATTGTAACATTATGGCCAGCTGCATTCTTGAAGAAATATGGACCAATGATTCCCTTTGCCCATAGAGCACACCAAACAGTGACTTTTTGAGGATGTAACGGCGTCTCAACAATGGCTTGTGAATTGTGATTACTCCAAATACGACAATTTTGCTTATTAACGTACCTATTCAATCAAAAATGAGCTTCATCGAATATTGGACGCAGCGCGCTATGCGTCGCGCGAACCGAACCATTATTTTGGTAATAAATTTGCACGATTGGCAAACGTTGATCAGGAGTAAGTCTATTAATTATGAAATGACAAACCAAACTGAGCATAAATCAAGTAACAGCTGTCAAAAAGACCAACTCCGTAAAAAGTATTGCCAGATTTAAAACCACACGTCTAAAAAACACCCTTTACGAGAAAAGATAGTGGGGCATATTCATAGTCACTTTTAAACTCCAGTTTATCCTAGACTGGGGTTTATTCAATGTTATTTAGATAGGATAAACCCAGGTCTAAGATAAACTGGAGTTTAAAAGTGACTATGAATATGCCCCAGTGACTTTTTTTCTCGAGGCCTGTCCTAGTTTCATTTCGCCCAAAATCGAATTGTCTTAGTTTTCAGAATTCTTTGATTTGATTTTGGCTGTTTTTTCGTAGGTCAGCTAAAATATATGAACGTCCAATTGGACTAAACTGTAATTTTGGACATTTTAATACTATGTCAAAATAAATGAAATATTCTTTCACCCATTTTGTTGCCGTTTGGGCTATTTAACCTGTAATAATAATAATCTATATATGTAAAACCGCAGTTTAACTTTTGTGTATGACTTTATATATAAAGGGTTTTCCAATAAGAGGTGTTATTTTGATATTCAAAGAAAAATGGCATTTTTTGAGATAAATGATCGGATGTTTATTTCATTATAAAGAGGAAGGTATGCCGTTAATAATGGAACACAACATCAGCCAAATGGCCGCCACGACCACGCTTACAGGACCATATCCTTTTCATGAAATTTTCCATAACCAAATCGCAAAGTGGCTGCCCTATGTCCTCGATAGCCTCACGAATTCCATCTTTGAGGTCTTGAATCGACGCTGGGCTGTTGGCGTAGACCTTATCTTTCACGTGGCCCCAAAGGAAGAAGATCTCGGTGGCCAATTGTGATCACCTCTTCGAGAGATAACACGGTCCGGAAACTTTTCCCGTAAAGGATCGATGGTTTCATTGCTTGTGTGGCACGTAGCGCCGTCTTGTTGAAAGTAAACGTTGTCCAGATCAATACCATCCAACTCCGGCCATAAAAAATCATTAATCATCTCTCGATAGCGCAATCCATTGACCGTAACTGTTGCTCCAGCCTCATTTTCGAAAAAGTAAGGTCCAATGACCCTGCCGGACCATAAACCGCACCAAACAGTCACGCGTTGAGGATGGAGAGGCTTTTCAACAATAACTCTTGAGTTTTCCGAGCCCCAGATGCGACAGTTTTGCTTGTTGACGTAGCCTCCGAGGTGGAAATGGGCCTCATCAGTCAAGATGATTTTTCGATGAAATTCCGGATCATTTTCATGCATTTCAAGGACCCAATCAGCAAAGACACAACGTTGTTGATGATCAGCCGGCTTGAGTTCTTGTGTTAACTGAACTTTATAAGCCTTAAGACCCAAGTCTTTATGCAAAATACGGTGTAATGACGTTTGTGGAATGCCTAATTCCAAAGAACGACGAGGAATGAACAGCAATATTCTCAGTTGTTCTTGAGCGACGTGCACGGGTTTTATTCTTCACATTACTAACTTGTCCCAACAGCTCGAATTTGTCCACCAATTTCTGTATTGCGGTCCGACAAGGTGCGTCACGACGACCCAAAAATGTTTTAGTTTTACGAACCGTCTCTGCCAAATGTTCACCATTTTTATAGTGAATTTTAATAATTTCAGTGCGTTGTTGAAGCGTGTATCGTTCCATTTTTATTAATGGCGTAGTTTCTACTTGTCAAATGTCAAAAAATGACAGCTTCAAAAGTGACAGCTACCGAAATAGCGGGCTATTTAAAATAACACCTCTTATTGGAAAACCCTTTAGAATCCAGCTCGAAGGATGTACGTACATATATTTTTTTTAAAATAAAGGGACACATTTGAAGAAAACTGCAATACCGTCCAGCCGACTTTTTGTTAGCCTATTATTTTAGAGCCACATCGGAAAAGTTCCATTTGCTGTTGTAATGTTTTTAACCATTTGTCGTTTTGAAAAAAAAAACAAACAAAACATAAGTGCTTGCATTTATTAAAGTAAATAAATAAATAGTAAGGTTATTCATGCAACGAGATAAGTTTACCAATTGTGTAAAAAGATAAGTTTACGCAAAAGTTTACGTGAATGTCCTTTTTATTCATTTGGATAAATGCTGCGTAATTGAATCAGCTGTTCGTCAAACGTTAAAAATTTAACTGTGCAAAAAAATTATTTCCTGAAAAAATTTAATAAAGTTAAATAAAACATGCCAAAAAATAAGCAAAAAACAAAAATTAGTCCAATTATATGAACAAATTGCTTTTAAGGATTTACTCATTTAAGAACTATTCGGAAAAAAATCATGGTTTGTGCATTTTCTGTTACAAAAGTAAAATCCTTCTAATTAACTTTTAACAATAGATAAACAGAAGGAAAAAGAGGATACAATTTTAGAAGATCTAACACTAACCATGGTTATGGCTGAGAATTCTAGATATACGTCTAGTACTAAAATTCACAATGACGTTTGTATAAGTTTATCCAAATAAATTTGAATAAGTTTCCGCAGCAAAATCCTTAGATAATTTTATCCAATTGGCGTGAACCATTTCCCGTACAAAATTTGACAGTTTATTTACCGAAAGATAAACTTATCCAATAAATAAACTTATTTAGTGTTTTACGACGTTGCATGAATCCCCTTAGTGTGTATACAGCTTTGGCACTCTAACCTTATAAATTTACGATTGTTTATTATGCACGTGTTATTTACAATTGTATTGTGTTGTTCATTTTTACATTTTGGTACAAGTTAAAAGTTATTACCATGTAAAGCATACGCGTTGACTGTGGATAGCTATTTAGCACCCGGCGAAGCGACTGCATTTAAGCTATATTTTAACAAATTAAGCCATTCATAAGATAATGTGCGAAGTAGGTTAAAGCCTAGAAAGTAGTATTCTATTAAAAAAAGTAGCTTAAATATATAAAGGGTCCGCCAAATAACTTCTTTTTTTTTGAAAATGGCGCAAAACATCGAGTGTAGCTTCGGCTGTGTGGCACGTAGCGCCGTCCTGTTGAAACCAAATGGTGCCAATATCCTCCTCTTCTATTTTTATGAACAAAAACTCGTTCAACATGGCCCGATAACGATCGCCATTGACTGTAACGGCCACGGCTCATTTTCGAAAAATGGCCCAATTATGCCTCTGGACCAAAATCCGCACCAAACAGTGACTCGTTTTGGGTGTATCGGCTTTGCAATGTATGCGTGCGGGTTTTCTGTGCCTCAAATGCGACAATTTTGCTTGTTTCCTACCCGCCAAGATCAAAATGAGCTTCATCTGAAATGATGATTTTTTTGGCAAATCGGCATCTTCCCTAAGTCGATCGAAGGCCCACTTAGCGAAGCTTATACACAACCATATTCGTTCAGCGGAAGGATAAAACTAATTATCTGTCAAATGAGACATGAGCTAAGTGTTACCATTCACGAAATAAGCACTAGTTGAAAAAAAACGTTAGATGTAGGACCCTTTATTTAAATTTTTTTTTGTAAATTGTATGCGAAGCTAAGGTTTGTCTAGCCATGCGACAACGGGCGAGCCAGCTAGTGAAAATAAAAAATATGCAAGTTAAAACCTTAAGTTTTTTAAATTCACCCTGAGTTGCACACCACTCGTGGGGCTCGATCACACACCTCTAAATCTGCAGCTAAATCAAGCACTACATCCACTGCGCCATTCCCACTGCTAAAATGATTAACTTGATGGTATTGATGGCTTTCAAGTATTCAATTTTGACAATGACCAAAATTTAATTTTAATTCTAAAAGACTTAAAAAAAAAAATTGTTATCAGCAAAAAATAATTGAAAAATGATCGTTCAATATTCCACCTCACATGTGATCATTGATTTTTTTTCTGAAACAATAATACCAATTGTAAGTATCACAACAATAACAATATGGCAATAATTTGTTTGCAAAACATTTGAAAAAGTTCACTGCTAAGGTCATAATAACAAAATTAAAAAAGAAGATATTTTTAATAGATACGAGCTCTTCAGTTCTACAGTCACAAATTATTATTATTGCAAAACAAACTAATGAATGATTATAATTTTCTTGTTTTCTAGCAAATATAATTTTTACTTTTTGCTGTAGGATGCATTTTATCGAACACCCGAAATGATTAATATTCTTATGATTTTCCGTCATTGACCCAATTCACCTTACTCACAGTTATTTTATGCAAATACTCTTTACAAAATTAACAATCTATGGAGTCAATAATGTCCACGACATCAAACTACCTACCTATATAGGAACTCATCGATATGTCACATGATTTTTATTTGTTTTATTAATTGTTTAGTGATGGCTATGGATTTATTTACATTAATCTAAGATTGCATCCATCAAAAACGTAAACATTTCAATTGAAATGATGTCATAGTAATATTTTTTTTATTAGTAGGTAATTTTGTAACTGAAATTTGTTGCTTTTGTATGCATTTCATATTTCAATATCGAGCTGAAATTGCAACGATTTAAAATAACAAGAAAACAAAAAATTGCGCTACTGAATTGCAGAGGCGGTTGTAGTTATTTTGTAATTTAGTGATTTTTATTATTAAAAAACAATTTAGATTATGACTACCTGTTTGCTTTGTAGGCCAAGTAGGTATGAAGTAAGAGTTTATGAAAGTTTGTCGTCATTTCCTGAAAGCTGAAAAGTGCACGAATGAGCAGTTGAGGGTGCTCGTGCTTTAATAACTTAACATAGAGGTCTAATACAATTAAACTGTTATATCGGGATTGAATAGTCTGATAATTTATTTTGAGACAGAGAAATGCACTTCAATTGTTGAGACTAAATTGTTTAGAAAAAAAGAAAAAATAATAAATAAATTCCTTTAACATTTCAAATTTAGATTTTTTTAATTAGGTTCATGACTTAAATTGTAAAATAAGGTCGTTTCTTCAATGGCGAGAGTCCGTTATATTTACGTAACTCCAAAAACAATCGATATGGTTGCTTAAAGCAGCCTATAACTTGAGTTCTAATAGTCAGACTTAAAATTATCGGGTTTTTCAATAAGAGCGCTACAAAAGTTTTTTTTAATAAAACGAAAACGGTTTTGGATATCAATGAAATTCTTTATTCCTGTGAAAGTACATTCGATGCCATTATTTATGGAATTCGATTTCTCTTGCATTGTCACCTTGGGCACGCTTGCAGAAGTCCAGACGCTGAACCCAATTTTCGACGGTTTTCAAGCATAAATCGGCCGATACTGCTGCAATTTCACGTTGGATATTCGTACGAAGTTCATCAATCGTCGCTGGTTTGTTGGCATAGACCATAGACTTGACGTAGCCCTACAGGAAATAGTCTAACGGCGTCAAATCGCACGACCGAGGCGGCCAAGCGACTGGACCATTTCGTGAGATAACACGTTCTCCAAGCTTGGTTTGCAATGAATTGATTGTGACATTCGCTGTGTGGCTTGTGGCGCCGTCCTGTTGTCCATATCATCGAATTGGGGCCAAAAATATTCGGTTATCATTGCACGGTAGCGATCCCCATTCACATAAACTTGCCGGTCTTCATCATCACGGAAGAAGTACGGCCCAATGACGCCGCCTGCCCATAAACCACACCAAACCGTATTTTTTTTGGGATGCAATGATGACTCATGGAGTACGTGTGGATTGCTGCCTGACCAATACCGCATATTTTGTTTATTGACGAAGCCATTCAGCCAGAAATGAGCCTCATCGCTGAAGATGATTTTTCGATGAAAATCCGAATCATTTTCAAGTTGTAGCTCAGCCCAATTCACGAACATACGACGCTTCTGGTGGTCAAGCGGCTTCAGTTCTTGCGTCAATTTAATCTTGTAATGATGTAGGCCAAGATCTTTTCGCAAAATTCGCCACAACGACGTCACAGAGATGCCCAACGCTTGAGAACGACGTTTGAGAGAAACATTTGGGTTTTCTGCAACTGAAGCCTCAGCGGCAGCAATATTCTCGACACTACGGGCACTTCTTTGTCTCCCTGGCACAGGAACATTTTGTACTGTGCCTGTGGATTCAAATTTTTACACTAGACGCTCAATTGTTGATCTGCTAGGACGATTATGACGACCATAAATTGGACGTAGCGCTCTAAACGTTGAGGCCACTGACTCCGAATTTCGGTAATAAATTTAAATAATCTCGACTCGTTGTTGGCTCGTATATCTTTCCATCATGAAATGGCAAACCTTACTGAAGAGAAATGTCAAAAGAGCGGCAAGAAATATGGCGTGCGACGTTTGCTGTCCTGTTGTCTACTTTTGTAGCGTCCCTGTTGAAAACCCCTGTATAAAGGTTGTTTTTTTTTTAGACGTGTGGTTTTCAATCTCACAATACTTTTGTCGAAATTGGTGTTTTTGACAGCTGTTACTTGATTTATGCTCAGTTTAGTTTGCCATTTCATAATGAATAGATTTTCTCATGAAAAACGTTTGCCAATCGTGCTAATTTATTACCAAAATAATGGTTCGGTTCGCGCGACGCATAGCACGCTGCGTCCAATATTCGATGAAGCTCATTTTTGGTTGAATGGGTAACGTACTAAGCAAATTGTCGTATTTGGAGTGATCATAAATTGGGCCTCTCGGCTGGAATTTTTTCGAGCCAGTCGCGGCGGCCACTTGCCGAAATCATTTTTAAAACATAATGGCAAACCCTTATATTTATAATAAAGCTAAATTTTTGGCCATAACATTAAATTATATGCGTTTTATTTCTTCTTGAAAACCACACGTCTAAAAAAACACCCTTTAGAAGTGCCAAATGAAAGATTAAAAAAACATATTATTAAATGTGTGTGGCTATAGAGAAAAGCGTAAGATGATTCGCACTTCCATCGTGCGTCTACTTGCTTCAATTTTATTTTTACGAATGAACATTTTTTTTCGAATTTTAAAGTTCTTTTGTTTGATTGATTCTTTAAACGTTTCGATCGACCAGAAATTAAAAAAAAGGAGGTCAACAGTGACATAATGTTTGGCACTACTTTTGTTCCCTAAAATTGAAATCTTATGCTGGTCTCCATCTGTTGTATTAATCATTAAGGTCACATACTACGTATGTATAATATACATATTGACATGGTAAAGATAAATCATAATCATAATTGTTTTTGCTTTGATTTTGATCAATCAAGTTAACCGCTGTATACATACATTCAAATTCAACCTTGTACCTGATTACTTATGACAAAGCACAAAAATCTCTTTTCATTTAATTTGGTATATTATTTTTCTTTGAAGCAAAAAATGTTGTTTTTCACCCAAAGAACAACTAACCAATGTCAGTTTGCTAAACTATACAACGACAACAACAACGACGATGACGAATAATATAAGTTAGGTTGTGTTACCAGAAGTGTATTGCAACACGTAATAGCTTTTTGTTTCCACTTGACTTGAGTGGTTGCAGTAGTATTGTTTTATTTATTTTATTATTATTTTTCTTTTTTTATTAAAAAATTGTCTTGGGGTGGACAGGAAAGATATATTTTATAGTCAAGTGCAAATTTAACTTGTCACCTGATATTTTTAAATTTTTGTTCAAGTCGTAGCAAAAGTTAAATACTCGTATTAAAAGCTATTTCAATAAACTAAAGCCTATTTTACAGATACAGATTATATTCTTTTTGAAATTAAAATTAAATTTTATATTTGTTTTAGGGCCAGTTTTACAGTCAGAAAAGTGACACTTAAGTGGGGAATGTGAAAGATTAATTCCCAATATCTCAGTGCACTGCTACCTAAATAAGTGGCACTTAAGTCTCCGATGCTGGTGACTTAAGTTCCACTTACGCTGGCTATGAAATTTAGCTTAAATTCCTTATATGGGAAACTTAAGTGACACTTATTCCGGTAAGTGTCGACTGTGAAACTGGCCCTTAGTATTTTCAATACAAATTAACAAATTAAGTAACTAAACCGAAATGTTTAAAAAAACACGTTTGTTGAATAAAAAAGAAAATATTCACTTGCCAAATATATTCAGTTCTAGCTTCTAGGTTAAATGAAAAGCAGATTCTGTCAATTTTGAATTACAAAATAATAGCCGTGTTTTTTTGGAAAAGCTATCCGTAGTACAGTACGATTTTACACGCATAACAAATACAACATCGGCAGTAGGATTACGGGCGTTAAAAGCTAAAGTAGAATCCTACCGTGGATGATGGATTATTGACGTTTATTCGAGTCTCGAATTGGATTTTGTTAGTTTCGTTCTTAGATGTTGGTACGATTGATAATCGAATTGTATCTCGATGGTTGTGTTCATGAAGTAGTTATAATTATAAATTTCCATTGGCCAGACAAAGCGCTCTTTTTGATATTTTTTTCATAAAAACTGTTACTCACAAAAGTTCCTCAGTTTTTGCTATCAAAAAGTGGGAATAAAATTTTTTGCACTCGTTAATCGAAAACAAATAAGAAGGAAAGTGAGGAAGGAAAATTTGTAAGTTCACAGAGCTTTTACAAAAAACAATTTTGTATCGTTTTTTTTTCGTTGGTTCCCGTTTCGCTGCAATGTTGCTTTTAAACACTTTCTTTCTAATTTTGTTCCTTTCTCCGCTTATGTTAAATGAGGTTTACTAAGTCAATACCAAATAAAATATAAGCGGAAAATAAGTAAACCCACAAAAATTAAAGAGCGATAACACTTAAATTTTGTACACCTATTTTGTATATATTTACTATCACGGACGGTATAATTGTATTACGATTTTCATTCAGAATAAAAATTTTATGGTTCGAAAGAATTTCGATTTCTTTTCTTTTTTGACGAAGAATAAATGTGGTTAAAATTCTGTTCAAATATGTCTATCAAAAATCATGCATATCTAAAATAGTTAGCAAAACATGTATTTATTAATCCTACAAGAATTAACGCCCATGTATCTACTGAATGTTTTGGAAACGACAAAATTTTATTTTGACCATAATCTACGAACAAACCCCTGCTTTTGTATTTTTTTTTTTTTCGGTTGTGTTCTGATTGTTGGCTGCTAATTTCAATCGTCGCTTAACAGAAATGGCAAAAGAAAGGAAGAGGATCTGAATCCACCATATTTTCTTGAAAATTGTCCTTTTTATTGAGTTTTTTGAAGTAAATTTGCATTGCTACTGATTTTTGCAAAACTTTCTTCTATTTGTTTTTTTTTTTTTAATTATTCTGACAGGTGTTTGTTCAATAGTACCAACATTGAAACATAAAAACCAGGCTACGGCGGATGGTTTTTTTTTTGGGAATTTCTTTCTGTACTATATATAAAATCCCAAAAAAACACGGCTAATAACAAATAAAAAACGATTAAGTGTAAAAATTGTTTTTGGCAATGGAGATAGAGAGGGCTAGGTATGCATTTACTTTTGTACTTGACTGTAGCAACGTCCATGTGGTAGATGTACATATATTATAAAAAAAACTGCCTAGAAAAATGGACACAAGAGATGCACTAAATATTTTACAAGAATTCCATGATATCGATTTTCTTGAAAGAAAATTATATGAATGTCATACAAGGAGCAATGATTATTGCATTTGGTGAATTGGAAAGTAACTTTATGGAAACAAAAAATTATAATTGTTTTGTTTTATGTACAAACATACAAGAATGTAGCCAGGGGGAAGTGGGGGGGGGGGGGTCACAGGGGTTTGACCCTTTTGTGGCTGAGCGTACATTTCAGTCTTTAATTTTGTTTCGATAAATTTTCCACTTCTAATTTTCTATCGGGGAGATCGGAAAGTAAATATCTTCATACATCGCATGAATTCGTGATGCGTTGCTGCCATCTTGACATTTCATCGGCATGCAACGCACGAATTTTAAACGCATGAATCAAAGAATACAAGATTGCGCCACTTCTACGTCATACGAGCCAAAACAACAACAAAAAAAAGCAGAGTTGTGTGGAAAAATGAAAATATCAGTCATATTTCCTTCATGTTTTATTGTTTTTGGTGTTGTTACTATTAGAAAAACATATAGCACAATATTTCAAATACATTATAACAAATAATTCAATTTAAAAACAAATGTAAATAGCTTTAAGTTTTCGCGCTCCTATACTTATCCATACAAATTGAACAAAAAGTGATTCTCTTTTGGCTCGTATTGCGTGACGACGCGTAGTCAAAAATTAAGCCTTAACTACATTGCCCACTTTTTGGAAAAATTTTAAAAGTAAAAAAATATTTTCGTTGCCGCTAGCGCAGTTGTTTTGTGAAAAAAGAACATACACATTTTCTTTTAAAGCCAAAATTTAAGCTTTCAGCATCATTTTTATAAGTTTTCCAGTCAGAAACTCTATCCCAAAATAAGTTTGAAAATTTTCAATTTTGTACTTTTTCAATTTTTTGGCCAATGTAGTTAAGGATTTACAACAACAAAGTGACAAAAATAGAATTGGCGTTATCTTGAATTCTTTGATTCATGTTTTAAACGCACATTAAATTTTTTTTCGAAGAGCTTTCCGATTGGCCTATCGGAACTGCTACAATGATACAAAATTCTTACATTTCGTAGAAATCGGAGAAAATTTACTTCCGATCGGATACAATGATAAGGCTGATAGTTTTGTAAAAAATATGTAATACTTTTGTAGTGATACTATTTAATATTGATGTTATGTTCCTACATCTAATAAATAATAACTTTAATTGGAAAAAATGTCTGGCTACGGCCTTGCATACATATATGTATGATAACATATGTATGCATTCAAAATTATAAATAATGGCTCTGTTTGTTTTTTTGTTCTTTATTTGACATAGTTTTGTATTTATATGTTTTCAAGGTTGATTAGTATATATCAATAATTTTATAATATGAATGTAGTTATACATACATTAAAATTGGGAAGAGGAATTTTACAGCGTGTGAGAATAAGGGGTAATTTAAAAGTTGACGTAGATATCTTTTGGAGTTTTTTTTATATAACAGAAGGTTTTCTGTGTAAAAAGGAAGTGTAAGATCTTCGATATATGATATATGTATGTGGTTAGTGGTGTTCCACAAGGTTCTTGGTTGGGACACATACTTTACAATGCTTTATATATTAATTATTATCATGGGAAGTAAACTAAGATATTTGTTAATGGAGGGGTGGGGGAGTTTGACTACTTTGACCCCACTGTATTTAAGCTTGTTCAGAAAGACGTTCATGACAAGAAGCCAGAGAAGGTGGTAAGAGGATTCCCCCTCGGGGTGTTCCTCTAGATGTTATCACTCTTATCTCTGAGTTATGAGTAAATACGTCTGTTTTTCAGTATACACATTATGCAATAAATGATGGCATTAACAACACCAAGTTCTCCAAGGGTTATTTCAACGGCTGCATTCAGTATGTTATTGAAGGCTCCTTCAATATCTAGAAAAGCAGTGAGGGTGTATTCCTAGCTATTTAAAGATTTTTCAATTGTCGAAACAACACTGTGAAGAGCTGTTTCTACACTTTTTCCTTTATTGTATAAGCTTGCTGCGCTGTAGATATAAACATCTTGGAAAAGCGTGCATCGAATATGGATATCTATCAGTCTTTCGAATATTTTTAAAATAAAGGAAGTGAGGCTGATCGGCCTAAATTCTTTGGCGATTGTAAGACTGAGTTTACCAGCTTTAGGGATAAAGATAACCTTTACTTCGAGACATAGTTTTGGGATATAACTCCATTGCAAAACGTTCTCAAATGTTTTCTTTAGGAGTGGTATCAGCTAGTAGTCACATTCTTGTAACATTTTGGGAAAGATACCATCCAGTACCGGGGATTTATAAGGAGAAAATGAACCGATGGGCCACTTAATCTTCTCCACAGTTATTACATCCGGCGGGAGCATGTGTTCTTTAAGAGACTCTGTTTCCTGAATATTAATTAAATCTTAAATACATCCGGGAAAATAAAAGTGTCAAGTATCTCGCTGCTGGATTCTGTCCACTGTCTGGTGGGACTCTTAAGAGATCCCAGGGGAATTGGATCTTTAGCGAGAATTTTCCTAAGCCGGGCTGATTCATTCGTACTTTCAATCTCGTTGCAGTATTCTCTCCAGGAAGTTCGCTTAGCGTGTTGTGTTTCTGCTTCAAAATATGAAAGGTTTAATATTTGTGGTAACTGATAATGGAATGCACTTATTACTAAAGGCGATATCCTGGATATTTGGCGCAATATCTTGTTAAAAAAAAATAAAATTAAATGACCCTCCCCTGATCGAAATCTTGCGTACGCCCTTTCTATCTATCTTTATTCTCCCTTCGTTTTTTGGTCACTAATAATGGGAATGAAACAAATTTATCCAATCTGGTCAAATTATTCATCAAATAAAGTAAATTAGCTCTATTTGCGAATGACACAACCTCATCTGCGTCGAGCATACTGCCTCAGGGCGCTCTCGAAAGTTTCCAACGATTACTAAATGCCATGTTATCAAGTAAATTCAAATGTCTTTGTTTAGCGTTAATAATTAAATTAAATAAATTTGGTGGTTTAACAGCTCGTGGAGAACCAGGGCTTAGTGACTTACAACTCTCAAGCATTCTTAGCATGTGTATTTTCAGCAGGAATAGAGGAGACCTACAATGATTTGCCCAATCCTAACGGCTAAGATGATATGCTCTTTTTATGACAAGAGATACTCTTGGAACATTTGTCAATTCCTCCTAAGAGGCATATTACCCGTGAAAAATATAAATCCCGAAATCAGTAGTGACAGTTCTGCGCACTAACCCCTACTCCACAAGTATACAGAGTTGAAGTGAGCTTGAACTAACATACAACAGCTTTCGATACCTGCGTTCAATTAAAGTGATTCGCCTCGATAGCACTAAAAAAGTTAAGTCGACATTTTTCTATTGCTACATTCATTTGCTTACTTCCCAAAACTGTCAATTTTAACCAATTTTCTATGAACTTCTTGACTACTTTGGACTAAAATTGATAGAAATTGGCACTTTCGGGAAAGAAAAGGAACTGAATTACATTACTCTCTTCAAACTCTGCATATAAACGGATGGGTCGATTTTCTATAAACTTGGGGCCTAGCGTTTCTTTCCCCCGACACGTTTTTTTCCAATTTTGTTAGGACCAAAAATAACGGTACCTGTCCTAAAAAAAGACCAAAAGGAAAATCTCGTACCTATTTTATCAATAATGAGCCGGTTATACAAGTTGATTCGTTGCTTGATCTTGGAGTTTTAGGCGATAAGGAACTGAACTTCCGATACCATATCACTAGTTCAATTAATATATAGAGCCAACTCCGCACTCGGTTTCATTAAACGATGGTCCAAAGAATTTTAAGATCCCTATGTCAATAAATCCCTTTACCTCACATTTGTTAGGCCCCTTCTCGAATATGGCTAGTCAGGTTTGGTCTCCTTTTTATGCTTCCCATTGACTTCGAATTGAAGCCGTCCAACGTAGATTCCTTCGTTTTGCTCTTCGTGGGTTACCATGGCCTGATATGTTTAACCCTCCACCCTATGTTGATTGCCTAAAACCCCTTTATATACGCAGGAAAGTGGCAGACATTGTTTTTGTCCATTAACTTAAAGTTGGCAATATTGATTGCCCTGCGCTTCTTCAAAGAATTTCACTCTACACCAACTCTAGAAGTCTCAGATCGGCGTCACTCTTTGATTCGCACCAACTACGGATGTAACAAACCTATGAATCGCATGCTACGTGCTGCTTATGGTATGGAAAACTCCTTTGACTTCCAATTTTCCAAAAATTCTCTAAAAATCTCTCTACACAAAAATTCTTAGCTCTTAGCTTGGTGCCGGGACTCACTGTTTATATGTGTAAACATCAACGTGCGCGGATCCAAAACAGACTTGTTTTTTGCTTGAAGGGGATCTTAAGATTTTTTTCACTGAACGCACCCATCCTAGCATGCAGAGCAGATCGTAACCTTGCACACCGTAACGTTGCACGACGTCAAGTTGCACACGAACGTTCACGTTTTTTTTCACTCTACCGCCAGCATAGATGTTTACACATCAAAAATAAAAAAATTATTTTTCTCTAAGCCGCCGCCACATATATGTATAAAAAAAAATTCAGTAAAATTACATTTCAGTAAAAAAATTGGTTCCGAAAAATGGCACCTCAGAGAAGCATTTTTTTAAATTTTCGCTTTTTGCAAAAACGGTTAAACTGTTGATAAATTTTTGTATGATGAATGATTGATACATATTAAATATTATGAAAAATAACGGTACCTCCCGCATACAAATGTTTAAAAACTCTTAGGGAAAATCTTTTTTTTGCTCAAAAACGACTCCTACGATTTTGATGACAATTTTTTTATGTATAGGTACTATTTAAAATTATTATCAGATATCTGATTAAAATTACATGTTTTATACAGAAGCTTATAGTAAGTTTAAATAATTTTTATAGCGAAATTTTCAAAATATGTATGTACCTACTTATTTTTTGAAAATTCCATAATTAAATAATTCGCTCAACATTAATAAACACTTAAAATTGGCATACTATTTTTTTCTTAAAAATGTTTACGAAATTTTAAATTTAAAAAACTAATTAATTTTAAAAATAATCCAATGATTTTTAAGATTTTATTCCCACAAGTTAAGATTTATTTAAGTAATTAGATGGTGTACATCGCGTTGGGTTCAAAACTGTTTCAGAAGTATTTTAAACAATGTACATATTTCAATTTTGTTGATTTAAAAAAATTTTCGAGTTTAAATAATATTTTTTCCATGCATGCATGTATATGCATTTGTACAACACTGTGATATATTGTTCATTTTGGTATACTGACATAATACTACCTGCAACTAAACAATGTTTTTGGCAAATGGATACAATATAGGCTCCCATAACCAATTTAATTTTGACTTTAGAACCACATTGCAATCGCACATAAGAGCAAGTTTGTGCGACTCAGTCGTGCAATTTTTTTTTTTTAAAGATGAAAAGATTCACAAAAATATGTTCGAATGCACAGAAATCATCCTATACAACTATAATCTTATAATTCTGAAAAAGAAATGCATAGGCATACCTACCTCGCGTTTTGTATAATTTTAACATTTCTTGACATTGGTTCCTTTTATTTATAAACAATGCTTTTTAACTTTTTTTTTCATTCACTATCCGACCGAGTCTCCCTTTTTGCAGGATTTTTTTTTAAATATTCCTGATAAAAGTGTTAAACAAAATAAGGTGAAATTTTGAAACAATTGTACACTCAGGCGTATGCGTACTTTTCTAACTCTTTTACTTCAATTTTATTGTGCTCTAGAACTAACGATGTTTTACGTGTTTATGTAACCCAAGGATACATGCCCGTGTGATTGTAATATTTTAAATTAAAATACAAACGTGTGTGTATATTTATGCATTTATTTGCTTGTATCCGGATTTTATAAATACACCGATTCTTAATAAACGGGATTTTATGTTCAATTTTTTGTATAATATTTTTTCGATCAAAAATAAGAAAATGCATAGAAATAGTACAAACAACATGTTTTCTTTGTCTCAATAGTCACTTATTCTCATTCAATTTTCCCTGCCTTGAGCTAGCTGGACAATTTTAAATATCCTTCTGAATCTTGGTGAGAACGTTTTATGTACCAACAGAATGACTTTTCAAGTTTTGGAGGTTTTGACGGGGGGAGGATATTTGGCAATATATTTTTCAACAGTGTTTTATTAAGGGGAAACAAAATATGGGTTTTTATAAAAACAAAAATTGATTCAGCATTTTTATTGTAAATGAAACTTCTTACAAACTTTCATAAATGTACGAATTTCTTATTCGAAGGATTTTATGTAACATCTCTTTGAACTAGAAAGTATTTTTTTGTAATATTGTATCTGTTAATGTCAATCTTAATATTTAGAAAATAAGCCAAAACTTCACCCCTTACTACACCTTTCACAAGCAAAAGATCCGGAGACTCAACTAATTACAGATTGATCTTAAACCATCTCCAGCTTTCTGCCCAAAATTATGGAAGGACTCTTTTATCTTCTCTATCCGCAACAAAAAAGTTCTAAGAACGACATATCCAACTACCGGCATATAGCCAAACTTTCCTATATCGCCAAGCTCTTCAAAAGCATTGTTTATGAATCCTCTTACTTTCACTGTAAGTCTATATTTTCTGCCCTGCAGCTGAATTTGTCTCTAGGACACTTAATGCATTAGAGAAAGGTAAAGAAGTTGATGTCATTTGTCATAACCACAGATTTTAGTAAAGCTTTTGACAAAATCTGTCATCAAACTATATACCTTAAACTCAATGCCCTTGGATTTCCTCCCTTTTTCATTTCATTGTTGAGGTCGTACCTAGAACAACGTCAATACAGGGTTCTCTTCAGGTTATCAATCTCTGATCCCATTTACTCCACTTCAGGCGTCCCTCAAGGCAGTCACTTGGGCCCTCTTTTCATTGTCCTAACAATAAACGAATTTGAAAGTATAATTAGTGACTCATATCTGTCTATTTATGCAGATGATATGAAAATCATTAAGGTCATTTCTACCCCCGCTGACATTCGCTTACTCCAAAGCGACCTAAACTTATTTCAAACTTGGTGCGATAAGAATTTTTTAGAACTCAACGTTGCTAAATGTCAATCTATAACCTTTTCCCGTAAACTATTACCCTCACCCCCCAGAACTAACTACTTTTATAATGAAGACATTCCCATTGTTTCTTCCTTTCGAGACCTTGGGATTATTTATTGTGACAGTGAGCTTAACTTCCGCTTTCATTTCGATCAAATAATTAACAAGGCCAATTCCTCTCTTGGCTTCATAAAACGTTAGTCAAAAAGATTCTCGAACCCCTACGTCACGAAGTCCCTTTACATTACTTTCGATAGGCCCCTCTCCTTGAATACGCTAGCCACTGTTGGTTGCCATATCAGATCTCTCACTCCCGAAAAATTGAAGCTGTGAAACGTAGATTTCTTCGGTTCGCCCATCGCGGCTTCCCGTGGTCCGATAATATCATCTTGCCTCCCTATGAAGATCGATTAAAATTGATAACTTTCCAACTCTTAAAAAACGTCGAGAAGTCACTGATATAATCTTCGTGCACCAACTCTTATAATGGGGACAATCGATGCACCTATTCTGTTTTAAATGATCCCAATCCGTACCAACCCAATTAACGTCAGATCTGCTCCACTCTTCCGCTCACCTCACCACCGTACAAAATACGGCTTCTTTGAATCGATTTCAAGAATGTTGCGTTTGGAAAATACTTCACAGTTCACCCTTGACTTTCACATCAGTATATCCTCTCTCAGAAACTATCTCTACAACTCCTAAAAAAAATCACTTCCATTTCCATGCTTCTTCACTAAGAAGTTACCTGTCTTTTCCTCACTTATTAGTTTAAGAATTATTTTTAAGTCTTTTCTTTAAAAAACTGGTGAGTGGGCCTTCGGTCCCAAACCAATTAGATATAAAAAAAAAAACAACAAAAACCCACCACAGAATAAATTTATTTTTAAGAACAATAATTTCGCTTTTATCGGGTTTTTCAATAAGAGCGCTATAAAAGTTATCTTTATTCCTGTGAAAGTACGTTCGATGCCATTATGTATGGAACTCGATTTCTTTTGCATGGTCACCACGGGCACGCTTGCAGAAGTCCAGACGCTGAACCCAATTTTCGACGGTTTTCAAGCATAAATCGGCCGATACTGCTGCAATTTCACGTTGGATATTCGTACGAAGTTCATCAATCGTCGCTGGTTTGTTGGCATAGACCATAGACTTGACGTAGCCCCACAGGAAATAGTCTAACGGCGTCAAATCGCACGACCGAGGCGGCCAAGCGACTGGACCATTTCTTGAGATAACACGTTCTCCAAACTTATGGTTTCCAATAAATTGATTTTGACATTCGCTGTGTGGCTTGTGGCGCCGCCGCCGTCCTGTTGGAACCACATGTCCTCCAAGTCCATATCATCCAATTGGGGCAAAAAATATTCGGTTATCATTGAACGGTAGCGATCCCCATTCACAGTAACATGCCGGTCTTGATCATCACGGAAAAAGTACGGCCCTATGACGCCGCCGGCCCATAAACCACACCAAAACGTAATTTTTTCGGGATGCAATGATGACTCGTGGACATGGAGTACGTGTGGATTTCTGCCTGACCAATACCGCATATTTTGTTTATTGACGAAGCCATTCAGCCAGAAATGAGCCTCATCGCTGAAGATGATTTTTCGATGAAAATCCGAATCATTTTCAAGTTGTTGCTCAGCCCAATTCACGAACATACGACGCTTCTGGTGGTCAAGCGGCTTCAGTTCTTGCTTCAATTTAATCTTGTAAGGATGTAGGCCAAGATCTTTTCGCAAAATTCGCCAAAACGACGTCACAGAGATGCCCGACGCTTGAGAACGTGTGAGAGACACATTTGGGCTTTCATGCAACTGAAGCCCCAACGGCAGCAATATTCTCGACACAACGGAAACTTCGTTGTCTCACTGGCACGGGAACATTTTGTACTGTGCCTGTGGATTAAAATTTTTCCACTAGACGCTCAATTGTTGATCTGCTAGGACGATTATGACGACCATAAATTGGACGTAGCGCTCTTAACGTTGAGGCTACTGACTCCGAATTTCGGTAGTAAGTTTTAATAATTTTGACTCGTTGTTGGCTCGTATATCTTTCCATCATGAAATGGCAAACCTTACTAAAGAGAAATGTCAAAAGAGCGGCAAGAAATATGGTGCCGTTTGCTGTCCCTGTTACTCTATTTTTGTAGCGTCGCTGTTGAAAAATACAAAAAATAATTCAGGATTAAAAATTATTATGGCCAAATGGATATCAACTTTTGTTCTTTCAGCCTTAACAACTTAAGAGTATTATATTTACAGCGTATCACTGCTGCTAAATATATTGGTGTCGCGTGTCGATGACAATAAACTAAAATTTTCGGTCTTGGAAGGGTATGACAGCATCTAACTGATGAGCCCAACTGTCGTTCCTGGGCGAAACGCATGGTCCACTAAAACAAAAATAATGCATTTACATTGTTTTCGTTTTTCTTCTATACTAAGATTATTATATTACGGTAATAGTGGGCAAAATCTGTCAATGGCATGTTTATTCCTTTAGTTTTATGTAATAAACTTAGAGCCACAGATCAACTATCAGTATTTCTAAAAGCATATATAGGTTGTAGAACTTTACCAGATCTTTGTTTCTCACAATGTGAATGTCATTTAAAAGTCATCTTTATTTTGATTTCGTTGCGTCCTTTCGTGTACCTCTCTGTTCAAGGGTCATTATCATTATACTATTTGCCATACTAATTATTTCAAGTTCAGTAAACAGATCTCTATAATAATTAATCAAATTAACGAAGCTCTGAAACTAATAAATTTTTTTAATTATTTCATTAATCTTTTCATAAATTTGATTAAAATGTATTTTTTCACTGAGATATTCTGTGGTAATTGCGAACAAAAACAAATACCGATCATAAAAATATTATTTATTTTCTTTATCAACTTTTCACTTTACTTTACACACCGTGAATAAAAAAAAAAAATTATACCTATAAGCTAACAACTTTGTGAGTGAAATAAAATAAAAAAAAAACAAAAACAAAAACACCATAAAATCCGCTTATCGGAAAACAAAATCAACACAGTGAGTATAGACTGACAGGTGACAACAAAACATGCCCTTGCACTGGACTACTGTTTTGCTTCTACGTCGCGACGCCGACGACGCACGCTGACGTGTTGAAAAATAGTCGTTTACACACAAAAAGGCTATACGAGTATCTCCTCCAAATCATATTCATGGGATGAAATCGAAAGTGAATGATCTCGCACCTTGACGTTGTTTCTGTTTCTCAGTTCAATGAGCTCTCTGAGCCCACAGGGCCATCATCATCGCCATTGCTTGCTATTGATATAACTTATAATTTATAAAAAAAGAACAACATCAAGAAGAGCTTCGTCTCGGGCAAGATGCTAGTTTAAGCTTATAACTATAGACACAAAGAAATCAAGGTCCAACTAAAGTCTATGCTCGCGACTTGCAAGAGCGAAGCCTCTCTTTCTTTGCATAAATTTATTCATTCACCTACACTAGGTTAAGGTAGATTTATAGTCAAAGAAGTTACGTTGTTTTTTTCTAAAATGCTGCCCAACAATTTTACGAGATGATTATGGAAATGATATGAATGGCTCAAGTATTTGTAGACAAACATCTAACGGTAGCTCAAGCTATTTCAAATTAAGTTAGAGAACCTGGTTATATTGCATTTTTAATTGGATTCTCTTTTAAAAACTTAACACGGTTCACTGTAAAAATTGTAATTTTTTATTTATTTGGATAAAAAAAAACAGTCAAGAACAAACAACTTACAAACTTGTATTTATCTAAACGTTGTCATGCACATTTTAAGGCATTTGATCAACATTCTCATGAAACCATAACAGTCATATATAATTGAATAGTTTATAAACTAGCTTTACCAGATAGAAGTGATATTTTTTTCAATTGTTATGGTTCAGCAGTTTCAAAGTCATTAATGCCATCCAGCTGTCAAAATATTCAGTAAGGTTTGCCATTTCATTATGCATCGGTTCCGACTTGCCGTGTGGAAATTATTAAATAAATATCATCGAAATTCAGGCTAACTGCTTGTACATGTACACAATAGAATGCTGCAATTGGAACTGGAGCTGCAGTAGCTACCAAAAAGTGTCGTAGGTGCTTTTTGTACGTGCCCACAATGCAGCTGACATATTTCTGACATTCTGACAGCAGAAGCACTGATGGCTGTAACATGAGGAATTCAAGATAGCTTGAAACTCATTTCAACCCCTATATAAACACTCATCGAGTTGAAATGGACTTGTTCGGCTCCATCAATTTTGAAATTTCAAAAATGCTTCACGCAAAAGTTAGAAGTTGGTGAACTTTTGCAGCTCCGTTTGCAGCGCCGCACGTTGCATTGTGTTTGCAACATTGAAATTATGTGTATTCTATATTTTTACAGCTAGTCCGGCTGCAGCTCCAGTTGCAGCTCCGTCTCCATTGTGTTTAGGTAGTCAGTTGTAAATTCGCAACGTGAATTTGGTAGTGATGTCGGTCATGGCTTCAGTACCTAGATAAGGTGCGAGTACTCTCGTTTGGACCTAAAGCCACCAACTTGACATAGATCGGTTCGTAATGAAGAAAACTTATCGAAGAAGAACCAGAAATGTCAAATTGGTGCCGATCAACTGAATTAGGCATCGCCAGAGAGCCAGCCTGGTTTATTTTGCGGTTGGATTTGGCTCAACATCTGTATAAGATTGTGCTGACGCAAGAATGCCGGACGACCATAGACAACGTCGCGTCATAGGTCGGATAACTGGCTGAACACAATAGACGCTCTTTCTATCGCGCGTTCGCACCTGTCAAAGTTAAAATACGTGAAATCTCGTTAAAGTGAATACAATGGAGACGCAGCCGCGAACGCGACTCTGGGAGTTAAATAAGTTTTAATAATCACGCGCGTACGAACGCGCGATCGAACGCGCGTCTATTGTGTTCAGCCAGTAAGTGGGTGTTGGATATGTTATCCGCAGATCTTATCGGCCCCACTTTTGACTCAGTGGCTATGTGATCAAGCAAAATTTCCATTATTGGAGCAAAAACAATGTACAAGTTTTCGACCAAGCATCAATGCATCCACAAAAATTGACTGTTTGGTGGGTTTAATGGCATATACTCCGTACTCATTGGACCAAGTCATTAAAAATTGTAACGTCCGTTTAAAGCACTTCAAGTGAAACCGAGGCTGCCATTTGAATGATATGATATTCCATGCGCATAATGTCATGAATGTAGCTTCAAAATAAAGTAAAAATCAATTTTATATCTCACACCGATTTTATTTTATTTAATTTTATTTTCTTATCTGGTCACCCTATATTATTTCAAAAAATTCCGTGAATAATACAGATTTGTTCAAAAGTATAGAAACTCGGAACAAGTTCTACCATTTAACTACTTTTTAAACGATTATAAGTAATATGTTGTATGTAAGTTCTACACAGCCAACTACATAATTTGAAATGTTTAAAATTATACAAAAATCAACCATCATAAAATGATTATCTTTAATGCAACCCTACTGCCCGGGCTGTATGGTATGCGCGTGTGTTATGTTTACGTGCAGCAATGCATGAAAACTACCTTACTGAAGCTGCTGAATCAGGCTGAATAATTTTCAAGCTGATATATAGGTAGGTACAATAGCTGATGCAATATTTTGTTGTGGGATGGATAAACTGCATTTTATGAAAGCTTATTATTGACTTGTCGAACTTCAGAGCCTTACTCTGGTTATGATATGCCTAGTATGTGTTGCAACAAGCGGTTTTGAATGTTTTTTTTTTGCAATAAAGGTAGGTACTAAAGGCATTATTTTGCGTTAAAAAAGAATGAATCAAAATCAAGGTTTTAATGGTAGGTATAACATTTTGATAATAAAGAACACAAAACAAGTTGGTCCCACCAACAACCGTCATTAAGACGATTTCACGACTCATAACCGAAACTGAGGAAATAGTCATTAGTGGTTTTATTAGAGGAGATATTAATTTTTTTTTTTTTAAATTGAATTTCTCGATATTCTATGCATTTGGTGTACATGGATAGTTTTGAATTCGGGAATTTTATTGTCTCGAGGTGCTCTTTTCGCTTTCCAAGTTTTTTTTTTTTCAAAATTACATAATATATTACTAATAGTAAAATTCCGTCCACTGACACGCCCACTTTATAAAATAAAAATTGATAGAAAAGAGGTTTGTGTTCTATAAAAGATTTTTATTAAACATTTTTGTAAAGAATTTGCCCATATAAAGTTTTGACCATTTAAAATCAATTTTAATAGTTAATATATTCAATTTTGGTTTGTGATTTAAAAAAAATATGTTATTACAGTGAAATTACAGCAAGACAAATATTTAAGGCAATAAAAGAAATTACATTTTCAATATTTGTCAAAGGGCTAGACTAGTGTGCAGCCTTCCAAATCTACTCTTAAACGTGTACGTATATGGAATATTCTTTTATAATAATAAAGGGCGTTTTTTTTAGACGTGTATTTTCAAGAATAAATAAAACGCATATAATTTAATGTTATGGCCAAGAATTTAGCTTTATTGTAAGGATAAGGATTTGCCATTATGTTTTAAAAATGATTTTGGGCAAATGGCCGCCGTGGCTTGCTCGAATAAATTCCAGCCGAGAGGCCCAATTTTGGACAGCTCCAATTGTTGCGCGCGATGGCGGATGGAATCATTCGGGTCTTCTTCGATACTCTGCTCCACAGCAACAATAGCGTCTTCTGTGCGCAATGTACGGCGTCTCTGAGGATGCGCATTATCCACTAGAGTTAACGTGGTGCGAAACCGATCCATGGTTGCTCGAATTTATGCGATTATGTCAACCATTATTTTGGTAATAAATTTGCACGATTTGTAAACGTTCGTTGTTCAAGAGTAAGGCCTGATTCACAATGCGACGAGGAAACGGGACGTGAACGTGAAGAGAACCGCTGGCATTTTTTTCTACTCACAAAATCGTCGCCCAATTCACAATGCAGCGTGCGTTTTACGACAAACAATAAACAAAACAACTAACAAAACAATAGATTTATCAATAATTTTATTAAATTGATTATATCTTTTGTAAAAATCTGTAAATTACTTATCAAAAAATGAAAATCGTCGTCACGCCACGTCTTTTCTTCAATTTTTCGAATTCTTGGCGTGACGTGACGACGAGAAACTCCGCATTGTGTATATCCCGGTATGCTTTCATTGTTTGAAATTGGTTTGACAACTACAACGAGTACTCGTCACGCTCATGTCTCGTTACCTCGCCGCATTGTGAATCAGGCTTAGGTCTATTAATTATAAAATGGCTATAAATCAAGTGACAGCTGTCAAAAAGATCAACTCCGAAAAAAGAATTGCGAGTATCCCTTATCCCTTTTCTCAACTGTTTTTACGATGAAAAAAGTAAGATACGAATTAAAACGAATTAAATTTTAGTAATTGTATTTGTTTGTCTTCTTTTTAAGGTTGAAAACATATATGTAGGTATATCGGGCTAGACAACATCGAACATCGAACAATGCGAGCTCCTTCCGGTGCGAACTAAAAGTTCTTCATGCCGTTATCAGTCAAATTTTGTATAGCTAAATCCGTTATCATATGGCCCGATAATACTTACAGAAATGGTTACAGCTGCTCCAGTATCGTCTTCGAAGAAGAAGAGCCCAATGATTCTTTTTGCACAAACCTTAGCCCTTTTTCCGTGATTTAATTGAGGGGTTTCATTGGAACAGAACCGACAATTTCGTTTATTAACGGTCCCATTCAAATAAAAATTAGCCACATTTGCCAAAAACCATCGATACGATTTGAGCCATATGTTCCCCACAAAATTAGCATAGGTAATTCAACTGATATGGCTTATCGATCGGTAAAATTCTATGCGTTAGGTGAATTAATTCGTTTGGCTGTCATAATCCGCGATCTGGAAACAAATTCCAAAGTTATGGCGAAAGTTAAAATGGCCCATCTTGTACAAAAATGAAGGTTGGTATTTAAAGAAAAGAAATCTACAACTTTTCTTGACAATAAACTTTTTTTTTTGTCAAAAAGCATACAACTACGCCGTTTGTTTTAATAGTAAATAAAGAGTCATTGGCGGTCATGTCTTAAATGTAAGTAAATCAAATGTAAGTAAATCAAATGTCAAAATCAAATCGTTCAAAAATCAACAAAAAAAACGAGAAAATGTCAAATAAGCTATGCGGTGAAGCCTCCTGTTGCAACCCTATCGTGCTTCGCTGAAGTTAAATATTCCATGACTTCGTCGCACAAATCTGGCCGAACTTGCTGATGGATAGCATTTGTTATGTCGTCTTGGAGGGTTCACCTGCAATTTAATTTAGACCTGCTCCATAGAAAAACGTCTAAAGGCCTTAAATCGCAAGGTAAGCATGCTTTCAGAATATCCATCGTAGCTTGCACTTCTGTGGCACGTAGCGCCGTTAGAATCTTTAGCATCGAGTTTAAGCCACAAGAAGTTGATTATCATCGATCTATAGCACTCGCCGTTGACAATTATGGCACTGGTAGTTTCTCTTTAAAAGAAGTACCTTGTACCTTATCATGTGGATTGGTATATCGTCCCAAATCCTACAATTGTGCTTGTTTGTTAACACACATATGCATTCAAGATTGGTCTTCGACCGTAAAGATGATTTTTTTCAGGCTAAGTTTGAGCGAAAGCGTGCGGATCGTTTCTCGAAAAGAGCACTGATTTTAAAAATTAAATCTCATGATTTTGATTTGCACAGGTTGTTCAATTGAACGATTTACAACAAATTTGACAGACTGCCGCTATAAACTAAAATATTTCGAGCGGTCATATTGAAAGTTCCGTTATAACTTCATATAAGGGACGACTTCATTTATCAAATCCGGTCACACAATTTTATATACGACTGGGCTTAATCTTCATAAGAATTTGCTGGTCATTTTTGTTTTTCATTTTGCTGCAAATGCACCTATTCGTTCAAGAGAAATTTGAAGGGCTGTCAACGATCTACTTGACATTAAACAACACGGCAAGAAACTGCGCTAGATCGCACTCGAACTCCGTTCTGTTTGACAGAGCATTAAAACATCATCTCGTGACACCAACAAACAATCAATTATCACTTTTTTGTGTGCAGTCTTCTCATATTATTCTCTTGCTGAAAAAAAAAAACAATTTTCCTCTACTATAATAAGTTTCAAGATTTGTTAAGATTTTAAGGATTTATTTAAAAAATATTAAAATTTAATAAAGTGTTAATACCATCTCATTTATGCCAGAAAATAATCTGACCACATACATAATGTTGGTATCTGGCTGCGAAAATATAAACCACATTACCATTATATGCACATTGGACTTTCCTTAAACAAAACAAAACAAAAAAAACAAAATAAAACATATGAAAACCACTTCCTGTTTTAAATTCACGTGCACCACGTTTCTATAATATTGTTTTCTGTTTTCAAAGCAGGTTATGCCGATCTCTATTAAAAATTATTTAAATTTCCTTCTCTCTCTGTCTCTCTTTCTGAGGTCTCTAATGTTTAAACGGGGATCGGAGATTCACTTGCATGGATTTAAATTTTATTAAATGACAGCAAAAGCTACATTAATTCAAACCAACACACGTGCTTTATAAAAAGCTCGCCTCAATAGTATTGCTCTCTTAAAAATTTATTATCTAACAAGTTTAGTTAAACGACAACTCTGCACAAAATTTTTCCAAACAAAGATCAACGATCGCCATCAAGCAGTTGTAACTATTTTGTATACCTAATCGCTTCAAGCTCCAACATAAGCTTTTTTATGTCTTTTTATTGTGTTGTCTAAGCTTCCACCGATCATGCACTTCTTGTGCCTTTGTATGGGTGTTGAACTCGAAGATATCTCCAAGAGACCATCACAAAAGCACTAAACATGGACCACAAAGAATCAGCAAAAGCAGCAGCTGGTGTAAGCGATCGTCAACTCATACCACTATAACAACAACTGCTTCTGGTTAATCGGCACGGCCGGCGCGGCGGAGGGGAGTGGAGCCAAAGTAAAGTTGCACAAATACATGAACAAATACGGCGATCGATATGAACCCCATCATGAGTATTTCTTTCAGCTTGTTGTTGCTTTGGGGAGCACTCTTTTTTCATTACTTTTTTTTGTATTTCGATGTCGCACTAACAAGCTGTAGCCGCAGAGCCGCTTTCTGACGCTTTTGCGGAGAAATTTTCGATCAGTTTAGATTTTTCATTTGCACCGATCGCTAGCATTTGCGCATAATTAATGCACCGTGTGTAGTTTAATTTTTTGAAAAAAAACTACAACTACTTTCTGCATGCGAGTATACTTCTAAAAAATAATACGAAAATTCAAAGAATAATAATTACTTTTCTTGTCAATAATCAACAAACAAAAAAAAAATATAATACATACTCCTTGTTTCTCCTGTGGTGAATTTGTATCAATTTTTTCGTCGTTCCTTTGGTTTGTGTCTTGTATCTTTAACAGCAACAACAAACTGACCAAAAGTGGAACACGAACAAGTGAATCGCTTTGGCGCGGGTTCTGTTTAACTTTCGATTTCATTTCGAAATTTTGTTCGAATTTTTCTTCTTTTTTTTTTACGTTTGCATTCGTTTGTCTTTTTCTTAATTCTTCGTCTTCGTTGATTTCTGTTATTTCTCGTGTGAAAACTCGTGCAGTTTTTTTTTTGGTTGCATCTATCCCCTAAAAAATTGATAAGTTTTGCAATTTCCCTTGAATAAAAAATTTAAGTTTTTGGTTTGTGTATGTGTAGAGCTTACAAAGTGATTTTGTGTGGCGAAATTTTTTAAAATATAAAATAAAAAATTATCAATGATTTTGTGCGTGTTTTTTGGCTGAAATGTTATTTCTTCGTGCTCCAAGAAAAGGGTTTTTATAAAAACATTGGATTTGAGAAAAGGTTTGTAAAAGAAATATTTCTTTTTGTCTCAATTAAATTGCAAATCGTTCAAAAAAGACAGCCAATTAGGTATATTTTTTGTACAATTCTCCTTTCTCTATTACAAAAAAAAAAAAAAAAAAAAATGAACCATTTCTATTTCTAACGGGGTCCATTTAAACCGGATTACATTATGACTGGCTGTAACATTAAATCCTGCATCATCGGCAAACAATGTGATTCCATCCACTGACAAATTTTTGTTTTGCCTTGTTTTTGTGTCTTTTTTTTTTTTGTGTGGTAAACTACACCATCAACATACCGTTGCATTCGAAAGCAGAAACAAATTAAAGTGTACAATTAGGTTTTACGTACTTGCTTGGAGAAAAAATAAAGTAGAGAAATTGCAGAAATATTTACAATAACTGTGAAAAATTATTTAAAATATAAATTTAAGAAATTAAATTGAGTACCTATATGCAGAGCGCTTTTGAGAGTTCTGGAACACCTGTTAACCTCCCAATGGTCCGGGTGTAGCACATTAAAAAAAAAAACTGATATATGGTAACTTTTGCGCGCGATTATCTCAAAATCAATTGCTCTTCCGAAAAAAGTGTTATGATCTTTTTTGTGAAGGAAGAAGTAAGGCCAGAGCTCAGTGACCCAATTACCGCTGGAGCCCGTCGGTCGTTTGGATACCATAACTCGTATTGACCAGTGGTTGGAAAGTGATTTTAATAGAGGGATTTTTGGATCTAGAAGGGGTGTATCTTTAGAAAACCTTAGTCCATTTTCGCGCGGTTTTAGCAGCCCAACGGATACAGTATATGTAGGAGTAAGAACCGAAGTTTTTCCTAGATCCACTTCGTCGCGTTGATCAAATCTTTGATCTTCATCTCAGAAAGTTCATTAAAGTCGTCAAGAAAAGCCTTTTCAAATGATTGCACTCTCATTCCGGCCAGAGTAGGGCATCTTTTTTTTCTTTGAAAATTGTGTCCACAAAGCTGAACAACTGACAAGCTAAGACTTTTGTCTTCACATTTCTTCAAAAACAAAAACTGTAATATTAATTTTCCTTAAAACTTAAGCCATTGTCGAAATTTAGGATACTTTAAAGGAAATTCCTAAGGTCTCAAAAAAAAAAAGAGTTCAATTGAAAGTTTTTTTGCGACTTTTGGTCCAAATGCGTTTCGCCCAGGTACCACACTTGGGCCCATCAGTTAAATGTTTTTGTACCCTTCTAAGACTCAAGATTTAAGTCGATGGTTATCAACACAAATATGTAAATTATATTAATAAAATAAATTAATAAAATAAAAACAATGCATTTCAATTGTTTCCGCTTTTCTTCTTCTTCGTAAAAAAAAAAGTTCTACACCACAAGTCGGAATTTTTTGTGTTTGAAGTTTGGCCATGGTTTATTTTTGATATTTAAGTCTTGTACACTGCCAACTGTCATTAGATTTTAGATTTTTAATATTTCCATGATTAAAATTTCCAAAGACCGAACTTTACAAATCTGAAAAAACAGGTGACACCAATCATTTGTCAATTATTATGCGCCATTCACATGTACCCGCCTGTAAAAAATGGCAAGTGTTTGGCAAGTTGAGCGAAGGCCCTGAATGTTTTCAGTAGGGTAGGGAAAATCTCGAGGAGAAAAATTTGTCAAACACTTGTGAGGCCCTTTAATCAAAAGTTTTTGGACAAGTTTTTTTTTATATTTTCCAAAAAAATAAAAATTATGAACTTATTAATAATAATTTTTAACATCGTAACAGGTACTGCTTAGCTCAGTTTGTAGCGTATTGGACTAGGAAGCGGAAGGTGTCAGGACAGAATCCGAAATTAACCAACTTTCAATTTGTTTTTTATATCTCGAGTCAAGAGGAATCATAATTGGCGAGGGCCTAGGCAATTTCGATAGTTACCCTTGGTAGTCCCTTGACAGTATCCTTGTAATACTTTCTAGAGCTTCATTAAAAACTTGATTGCCTTTCCAGATGAGTAATACTGATCTGATGATATTGGAACACCCTTTCGATACGTTTAAGTTTTATTTGATAAAAATAATTTATATTATTCTTTCGAACTAAATACTTATTCAACAATCATTTCTTGTAAACAAAAACGAAAAGGGCAAACAAAAATATTTCGAAAAAACCAATTTGTACCTAGATTGCTATCATAACCTAGAAATTATGTTAAATAACTTAAAAAAAAAAAAAAAAAAAACAAATAAATAGGTACTTACAAGCTTAGTTTAACAGAAGCAATTTATTTTTGATTTCTTCATCTTCATAAATGTATTAAAGGTACTTCTTTTAAAACCTTTTTAATTCGTGTTTTTAAAGTCAAATCAAATGTGGAATCATGTAAGGTGTATGACTTAATTTCATTAGTTAAAAATATTATTTTATTTTTAATATTTAATCAAAACAAACCGAATAATTCAAGTGAATTTGCTTTCAAATTTCGTTCGTTACGAAACAAATTTTATTGTATATACTATACATAGGTACTCGTATATATTGTTGTAAAATAACTTGTATGAGAGTATTATTACTACGTGATAATAAATTTATTAATCGGAATATTACCTACTCCAGAAAAAGAAACCGTATCAGATTACAATGTTAATTACAGTAAATATTGGTTAATGTTGGTAAACATACTAACAGTGGCCCAATTAAAACAAACATCGAGATGGCACAGTAGATTAAAAAAATTGTTTTTAGAACCAATATTTTGTTGGTTTTATCTTATCGGTGTTGAACAGTACAGAGTCATAAAAAGATATTATTATTTTTAAGTAGAATAAGGCTTCACCTCATCGACTGCATTTTATGGACTCATTATTGAATGTTTGTTGTTTAAACTGTACTAAATTAAATATTTTATAAGACATAATCAAAGTTTTAATAATTTCAAACAGCTCAGAAGCCCTGAGTAAATTTTTAGGTAGTTTATTTCAAAACTCAACAAGTGCTCAGCGAATTTCAACTTCGGTTGAAGCTTATTTATTTATTTATTTGAATCAAGTTTATTAATATCAATACATCAAGTAAATTAATTAATAAATTATAATGTATACAGAAACAGATTTTTACAGCCCTATTCTGCTATACGATAGAAGAATAGAAATGTTCACGCTTTAGAGGTTTAGACGAATAACAGTGATACAGTTTCAACATATTATAAAGCGTGTTTTTTTAGACGTGTGGTTTTAAAGAAGAAATAAAACGCATATAATTTAATGTTATAGCCAAGAATTTAGCTTAATTACAAAGATAAGGGTTTGTCATTATGTTTTAAAAATTATTTCGGGCAAATGGCCACCGCGGCTGGCTCGAATAAATTCCAGCTGAGAGGCCCAATTTTCGACCACTTTTTGCAGCAATTGGGGCCGTATGTCAGCAATAACGCGACGAATATTCTCTTCCAAGGCGTCAATCGTTTGGGACTTATCTGCGTAGTCAAGCGACTTCACATAACCCCACACAAAATAGTCCAGCGGTGTTAAATCGCATACGATCTTGGAGGCCACGCCATAGGCCCACGACGGGATAATGCGCGCACGAAAAGTTTCCTTCAATAAATTGATTGTTTCGTTGGCTGTATGGCATATAGCGCCATCTTGTTGGAACCAAAGGTCGTCTACATAAACATCCTCCAATTCAGTCACAAAAAAGTCATTAATCATTGCCCTATAGCGTTCCCCATTGACTGTAACATTATGGTCGGCTTCATTTTTGAAGAAATATGGCCCAATGATTCCCTCTGCCCATAGAGCACACCAAACAGTGACTTTTTGAAGCTTTAACGGCGTCGCAACAATGGCTTGTGGATTATGATCACTCCAAATTCGATAATTTTGCTTATTAACGTACCCATTCAACCAAAAATGAGTTTCATCGCTGAACAAAATTTTCTTGTGAAAATCGGGATCGGTGGCCATGGCCATCTCGTTTTGGACCCATTAACCGAACGTGCGACGCGCTTGATGGTCGTTCGGATTCAATTCTTAAAATGGCAAACCAAACTGAGCATAAATCAAGTGACAGCTGTCAAAAAGACCAACTCCGAAAAAAGGATTGCCAGATTGAAAACCACACGTCTAAAAAAAAAAACACCCTGTACATATAGAAGTGAACTCCGTTCGAAGTTGGTTCTATTGTGCGTTAGACTACGTTATCTTAGATTACGTTTGGGAATATTAAAAGCAACGCGAGAAAAAAAGTTCAAAGCATCGATGTAACAGTCAATAAGTTTAACAGTAAAAACAAAACATATCGTAGTCAACTCTCTAGACTAGGTAAAGGGTTTTCCAATAAGAGGTGTTATTTTAAATAGCCCGCTATTTCGGTAGCTGTCACTTTTGGAGCTGTCATTTTTTGACATTTGACAAGTAGAAACTACGCCATTAATAAAAATGGAACGATACACGCTTCAACAACGCATTGAAATTATTAAAATTCACTATAAAAATGGCGAAAATTTGGCCGAGACGGTTCGTAAAACTAAAACATTTTTGGGTAGTCGTGAAGCACCTTGCCGGACCGCAATACAGAAATTGGTAGACAAATTCGAGCTGTTGGGACAAGTTAGTGATGTGAAGAATAAAACCCGTGCACGTCGCTCAAGAACAACTGAGAATATTGCTGTTGTAGCCCAAAGTGTTGAAGAAAACCCAGGTTTGTCCATTCCTCGTCGTTCTTTGGAATTAGGCATTCCACAAACGTCATTACACCGTATTTTGCATAAAGACTTGGGTCTTAAAGCTTATACAGTTCAGTTAACACAAGAACTCAAGCCGGCTGATCATCAACAATGTCGTGTCTTTGCTGATTGGGTCCTTGAAATGCATGAAAATGATCCGGAATTTCATCGAAAAATCATCTTGACTGATGAGGCCCATTTCCACCTCGGAAGCTACGTCAACAAGCAAAGCTGTCGCATCTGGGGCTCAGAAAACCCAAGAGCTATTGTTGAAAAGCCTCTCCATCCTCAACGCGTGACTGTTTGATGCGGTTTATGGTCCGGTGGGGTCATTGGACCTTACTTTTTCGAAAATGAGGCTGGAGCAACAGTTACGGTCAATGGATTGCGCTATCGAGAGATGATTAATGATTTTTTATGGCCGCAATTGGATGGTATTGATCTGGACAACGTTTACTTTCAACAAGACGGCGCTACGTGCCACACAAGCAATGAAACCATCGATCTTTTACGGGAAAAGTTTCCGGACCGTGTTATCTCTCGAAGAGGTGATCACAATTGGCCACCGAGATCTTCTTCCTTTGGGGCCACGTGAAAGATAAGGTCTACGCCAACAGCCCAGCGTCGATTCAAGACCTCAAAGATGGAATTCGTGAGGCTATCGAGGACATAGGGCAGCCACTTTGCGATTTGGTTATGGAAAATTTCATGAAAAGGATATGGTCCTGTAAGCGTGGTCGTGGCGGCCATTTGGCTGATGTTGTGTTCCGATCATTTATCTCAAAAAATGCCATTTTTCCTTGAATATCAAATTAACACCTCTTATTGGAAAACCCTTTAGATCAATAAATTTGAGTCGGTTATTATTATGAAAGAAGATTTAATGGGTTCTGCCAGCCTAAACCAATGAGAATCTTTTTTGAACTTGTTCAATTCTTAATTTATGGCAGTTCTAATAATGATAGTGAGACCACACCCGGCAATCATACTCAATGATGGGTCTGACAATTTAATATATTTAGCCATAATTTTCTAGTTTCAAGCGGGTTCCATCTTTCATTGGTTTTTTTCTGATATTTTGTTATCAATATCCTGTTTGATGTTAAAGTTTGGTACTTTAATTTGTCGTTCGGCTTGACTTGAATCAAGCGACGATCCCATTCTCGCCAGCTCATCAGCTCTTTCGTTTCCTTGTACATCACTGTGACCAAGAACCCAGCAGAGTCTAATGTTATGCTGCATCCCAAGAACCCTAAGCTCTTCGCGACAGAAAGTTACAAGCTTCAAATGTATCTCGGTGGCAGAAATTGCTTTAATTGCTGGCTTGGCTATCAATATAGAGTGTGATATCAGCTCATGGTATCGCCATCATTGATATTTGCGTAGCTGCTTTGGAAGACGCTGCAAAAGTCCGGAAGTCTGAAGGAGCTAACTAGTCCCAGAGTTTCCGAGAAAATTCCTGCACCAACTGCAGTGTCCATCTTAGAACCATCAGTAAAGACAGTTGTCGTAGATTCGTTACTGAGAGGTTGGTTGTTTTTCCACTCCTCTCTATTATAGGAAAAGAGGTAGTGAATGGTCTGTTGAAGTTTAAATGGGGTGTAGTGTAGTCTGTGCAAACATTAATTCCCACATATCTCTGATGAATCAGAGTATGGCCCGTTGTGCTTTGTTTCCAGCAGTTAGTCTGGCTTAGTTGCAAGGCACTGTTTGCTGCTGATTCTTGCACGAATAGATCTAGGGGTGGTTTTCAACACCCTATTTGAATCCTAAATATGTATTTGTCTCTCGAAGCAAAATGATACAAAACTGGCGAGGCCCTAGCCAATTTCAATAGTCACCCTTGCTAGATTCTTGTCATTACCTACCTATGTATATGTCAAACTTTCAAGGGCCTCATTGAAAATTAGATTGTGTTTCAAGGCGGGTATTTTCAACGTTCTAACTAATGCAGTGCAATCCATATTGCATTTAAAAGACTTAAGGTTGTATTTAGATATAACTATTTGGAAAGTGTGCTGTTTTGTATAATAAAATCTGTTGCCTATTTTAAGAGCAAGTATGTGGGACACAGCTCTGGATTGTATTTCTTAGTACTGCAATGTTTCGTTTCTTTGTTAGGTTTGTTTTGCAAATATCTATAGATAACAAACCTATTCGAGGTCTTGGAATAGCTATGTTTTAATTGCTACGAATCTATTGTATGTATTCACATACATATACATACATACTTCATCATGTTATGCAATAATTTTATTTCTTTTTCACGGATTTTATCATAAACAAATTTGTATGCTCATGGTATGCTCATTAGCAAAACTTAATGAAAAAAAAAATTGCCATTAGTCAAATTTGACAGTAATCCTGTGTCACACATATATTTATACATATTTCGACCGATGTTTCAAAATTTTAACTTAAACGAGTCAATTGAATTACCTACTGCAAAATAGGATTTGCTCATTTAAATAATTTCTTTCAATCAATTAAGTTAAATAAAAAAATAAAAAAAAAAAAACGGGTAGCTGCCTTTTATATGCCCACCAATTAATTATGAAGTATTTTATTGTGATATATAATAGTTGTTGTTTGCTGAGTTCAAAAACCTGCTAACTATCCAGTTTCGTATTGTTTTTTTTTTTTTTTTTAGCAAAATTTCATAGGTTGAACCTTAAAAAAGTTTAAAATGTCAAACGTTTTATGATTTTTTTTTTTTTTTGTTTTTTTGGGCTAATTATCTATCTGATTGAGATCTAGATAAAAATATTATTTTCATTCATGCGTGTTATCATATTATTTTATAATGGCCCTAGGCTAATGACCTACATTTTATATGACTATATGGATAACTGCGAATATTTTGCCATTAATTTGTCACCATTTATTATTACTCATACACAAATGTCCAATTTCATTTGTTTTGATAATCGTTGTTACAATTTGGTAACTTAATCAATTTTATAACAAAATTTTGTTCCATTTTGGGTTGTTGTATAAAATAATAAATTGAATATTAAACTTCATTGTCAAAAGCCTTTTTTAGACCTAAAATAATAAACTACTCAATAAAGTAATCATATAATCGTCACAATATCACAATTTACATTATCCTAGTATGGTTGGTATTGTTCTTAACCGCACATTCTTTTTTTTTATGGCTGAACAAAATTTATATATGGTGTGGAAAAAAAATCTCATTTTGAATACAATGCATATTTATATTTTGTGTCAGAACCATAAAAATATATATATTTTAATCTGTTGTTCAATTTATTTGAATACGGCTTTGAAATATCAAAAGCGTGACTTAGGTTCTTGACATTGAACAAAAATTATGATTTCTTGCATACCCATGTTTGTAGCTTGTGGGTAGGTACTCTATACCTCCTGATACAACACAAAATCTCTCCATTGAACTGATTTGAACTTTCACTTTATTAAAGATTGGTGAATTAAATCATAGGTACAATGGTTGTTTTTTTTTTTACATAAGTTAAAATGTGTTTTTTCTCACTTTAACTGCGGTGGTAGATATTTTTTGCTGAAGTGATGTTGGTTGGTGATTTCATCAAACTTGTTTGAAGGTCGTTTAAAGAAGAGTTCATGTTGTGGTACACATTAATTGAAATATGGATGCCAGTTTCAAACGAAATAGGTTTGTTCGTTGAGCCCTGAAGTCACCCTGGGGTCGCCCAAAGAGTTTTTTGAAAAACCTGAAGTCACCCTGGTGAAAAAATTCTGTGTTTTTTGAGACCTGAGGTCGCCCTGAACTCGCCCTGAAGTAGAACTAGGTATTTTGCTGTGGCGAGGCGAGCTAAGGTAAAGAATAAACTGCCAAGTGACATGAATTATTAAGCATATGTTTTGTTGCGGATTCATGTGCTGAAGGTTATTGTTCATTTTTGAAGAATAAATTAAAGCAATACACAAATTAAATTTAATGCTAATAAACTGAAATAGAAAGTGGAAACGTTAGAAGTTGTTTCTTATTCATTTTTAAGACATATTTGTATCAAATTTTAAGTTTTAATTACCAAAGCACAGAACTTTTTTTTCTTCCTTTAAATGTCAACAGCCATTGAGCGTTTTTTGAGAACTGGAAAACTCATTTTTTTTTGACAATTCTTGTGGCTATCAAGAAAACCTGGGCCAACCCTGGGTTCAGTTCAACGAACAAAGCTAATATTTGACTCATTGACTACAAAATATGTTTTTTTATGAAGTAAGAAGTTCACATGAATCAGAAGTGATAGATGGCGTTAAGCACCAAAATATAAAATTTGTTTAAAAATCAAAACCCATATTATAAAAACAAATAAGTAATACTTACCATTTGATTGACCTGAAACTTACAATATACAGGGTGATTCGGTGTGACAAAAAGCTAGAGCGTGTAGGTTGGGTTGAGACAAGAAAAAAATCGTAAGGAAGGGGGTCTAATCACCTCCCCCCCCTCCATTTAGGCAGGAGGGGCAATTTTCAAAAAAATTAACTGAAAACAGAAAAAAATATTTAAATAACAGTTGCACATACAATTCCATGATACACCTTTTTGTGTAAGGCCAGAAATTTCTTCTTTTATTGTGTTCTTAAATAAAGTTGTTTTAGAGAACATTTTTTGAAAAATTAATTTTCAAACTCAAAATTTCGAAAAAAAAAAAATTGAAAAAATTTTGTTCAAACTAATTTTGTTCAAAATTTTACGTTATTTAGTAGTATTTTTAATTTTAAAATTAAAAGTTTTAAATCAAATGCCAAAAACTGGTTTCTTAAATTTCTTCTATTTCTTTACAAAATTGAATTAGTCAGGAGGGTCCATTTTCTTAAAAAAAAATGACTTAAAACAGAAAAAAAATATTAACAAACAAAGGTTATTCTTGCAATGCCATTATATACTTTTTTTGTATATAGCCAGAAATCTCTCCTTTTATTATGTTTTTCAATAAAATTATTTTTTGGAATAATTTTTGAAAAACTAAAAAATGTTCAACCTTAAAATTTTGAAAAAAAACAAGTTTAAAAAAATTTGCAAACTAATTTTTTTTCAAAATTTTACGTAATTAAGTACTAACTTTGTTTACAAATTTTAATGCGTTTATTAGTTTTTAGTCAAAAGAAGAAAACCGGATGCTAAAATGTTTTGTACTTTTTGAGAAAATTGAAAATAACTAAAACTTCTTTACTAGCTACGTAGTGGAAATAGGGATCTTTAGAGAAATGGATTGGAGTCAAATTAGGGGAATTTTATTTCTGTCATTTTTAATTTTATAAAGAACTAGAAGTGATTTTAGCATTCGATTTTTGGTTAAAACCCAACAAGTGCACCCAAAACTTGCGAGGAAGTGACAAATCCTCCAAGAGTGTCTAATTGTCATAAGTGCTTCTCATCTTAGCCTTAGTTCTCCATGAGTCATCACGTGCTTAATGCTACACATTCAACAATGAATGCTGTTTTATCGACAAAAGTTCTGACTGTAAAATTAACAACAGATGCTGTTATTTTGACAATTCGGTTATGAAATCCACAAAATTGTGCTGTCAAATTGAAAACAGTGGTTTTCGTGTCGATTATGACAAAAAATGCAGTAGAATGAACAGCACCCAAACTAAAACTAGCACAATATTTTTCTTATGAAGTGAGAAGTTCACATAAATTAAAATTTTTAAATTTGTCTGATTGACGTGCGTGTGGGGATGACTAAGTATAGACAGTTCTTTTATGGATACCTTAAAGCATCAAGGTAAATATTTTTGTGTTACTTAAATGGATACAGAAGTTATAATCGATTTTTTGGTTCCCCTGAAGAAGATGAAAAAGAAAATAAATAAAATGTTAATATGTAGGGGAGAGTGGGTACGAAAGTAACATTTTTTAAATTTCGTGCCATAATTTGATAACCAATTAACATATCCAACTTTGTCTTTGATTTAAATCTATGACTTGAAAAAAAAGGCAAGGGCAAGTGTTACAATGGGCCTTTTCGGTGTGCCGAATGTAACACGCTGAAAGGACTACGGTTGTAACACCATACATGAAGAAAAAACTCAAGACCAAAAAAATTAAGTTTTCACTAAAATTTCACATTTTTGGCTTTTGTTGGTACATACGACTGTGCTGACTTTGAATTTTTGTGGGTGCATTTAAGACCTTATTGCAAGGAATTGTGCATTAAAACATGAACGCACACAGTTCGCACACTCTCCCCTACTGACTATAGCTGTTTGAATGTAAAAAGTAAGAACCAAAGTCAGTTTTATTTAAAAATTCAATAAAATTTTGTCATACCGGATTCTTTTTTACTTTTCTCAATAATTATCAGTTTGATAAAAAAATTTGATTTTGTAGAAATAAAACAACCAATCAATCAAACATTACTGTGATAGGGAACACGAAAAATTGGGTTCCACAATTCCGTTTGTCTGCCTGGCTGTATGGCTATACCTCGACCTACAGTCTAAACTCACTTAAGCGATTTTCTTCCTTCCTTAAACTGTGTGTGTACTTTTATAGGTATGGACTGCATTTTGGTAATAAAATTATCAAAAACTCTTATTAACGCTATATCTAGGTATCATAGAATCCTTGATATTATTTTCGACTTTATCGTCAACGACTTAAACAATTTCTATAAAAATTCTTATACAGGAAGTGTTTTCAAATAAAAAAAATAAAGGATGTTTTTTTCAGAGGTATAAAACTTTGAAATGGAATAAAACAAAGATGATTTTTTTAAATTGACATGAAATTTTACTTTATTTGAAAGATAATCTTCTGGCATTATAATTTATATATGATTTTTGGCATATGACCGCCACGGCTGGCTCGGACGTAGTCTAATCTGGAGGTCCAACATTTGTGCCCGTATATGGTCAATCGTTTTGGACTTATCGGCGTAGACTAGCGAATTCACATATCCCCACAGAAAAAAGTCAAGCGGCGTTAAATCGCACGATCTTGGAGGCTAATTCACGGGTACGTAACGTGAAACTATGTGCGGTTAGCAAACGTTTCCTTCAATAAATCAATTGTGGCACGAGATGTGTGACATGTTGCGCCATCTTGTTGAAACCACAGCTCCTGCACATCATGGTTGTTCAATTGATGAACGAAAAAAACAGTAATCATGGCTCTATAGCAGTCACCATTGACTGTAACTACTTGAGGATTATCATCACTCCAAATACGACAGTTTTGTTTATTGACGTGTATCCATTCAACCAAAAGTGAGCTTCATCGCTAAACAAAATTCGCTTATGAAAATCGGTATCAACGGCAATCTTGTTTTGGGCCCATTTGGGCACAATTTGGAAGCGCTGTTCAGGCGTCAGTCTATTCATGTTGAAATGCCAAACTAAACTAAAAATAAATCACTTGACAGCTGACAAAATGGTGGCCAGTTAAAATAGTGTTGCCAACTTAAAGTTCTATAACTCTTAAAAAAAACACCCTTTACTATGTATCGAAATCTGGAAGTCATCTTTTTGACCACTTTATCCACTGCTCGATAAAGTGGTCAAAAAGATGACTTCCATAGATTTCACAATTCACGATCACACTTTCAATTCTAAAATTTTAAAATATATACTAAGCACAAATCATCTGTCAGCTGTCAAACGGTCACTAGAAACAGTGTTCTGTTTATCTGTAACCGAACAGAATTATGTAGTTGGTAGTTCAAAATGTTGTTCCTATCTATCATTGTTTTGTTATTGTAATGTTTATATGATTTAAATTTCTAGTTTGTTTAACTTGCCATATGTATCACAAGTTAAAATAATGATCATATCGTGTTAAATACTTTATTCAACGACCAAACCTTGACCCTATTTTAACACAGCTTAGATTCTTTGCAAAAACACGGAAAGTGAAAGTCTCTAATAGAATAATTATTATCGGCACGAGGTAAGATGACAATTTTCTAATGACAAGTCAGTCAACTTTGATTTGCAATTAGATAATTCTTTTTCTATATTTTTTTTTTTGTACGGCGGATTTAACAAAGCCCTATGCGAATCACGACTTCATCATTAGTCAACAGCTAATTTTTTCTCGCTCAAAGGACAAGTATTGGTTTCGTGCAAAAACATTAATGTTGAAGTTTTAATCAAACCTAGAGAGAAGTCCAAAATGTCAGCCTGTGCTTCCGTGCAACCATTCGTCCACAATATGCCCACTATTATTTGAACGTCCCTAACTTTGGCGGGTACTTCTTGGGGGAATTTTCATATCTGAATTTGTAGCTAAATGCTAATTTGTTGGGCAAACCAAACATATGTAGCTCGCTTAGTTTCTTAATTATTGTTAAATTTCCGTTAAAATAAGCCTTAAGTTAGCGGACGAAGATAATAATTCTCTTGGTGTCAAAAATTGTAGCTTTTATGGGTCATTTTATATTTCAATTTTAAGTTTTAAAAAATGCATTTGCGGAAATGCAAAGACTTATTTTAGCGGAAACTTGTATGTTTAATAAACTATTTGAGCTACAAACTCGAGGTTTGCGCAACTCAAGATCATTTAAAAAGGTTCAAATGTGGATGCACTTCATACTTTAAAATTCGTATTATTTAAGATTTTGTCCGCTAACTTCAGACTTATATTAGCAGAAACTTTAATAACTAAGAACCTATGCGAGATACAAATTTTTGGTTTGAAGATTTTCCATTCCACCAAAAAGTGTCCGCTAAAGTAAAGAACGTGTCATTTGAGCTGATGTGCCTAAAAGGATGAACCGATTTATTTCAAATTTGGTCCAGAGTGATTTTCAAACAAAATTCATAGAACAAGAAAGAACTTTGATAGTAAATTTGGTATTTTTTACATTGTTTTTTTTTTTTTTTAAGCATGTACATAGTAGGACAATCTGTATATTTGTATATTTACAAAAAACTAAGCCCCGTTTAAGTTAAAATACAAGAGCAAGTTTTTCCGATCAAGTCGTGCATTAATTTTTTTTCCTTAAAGCAAAAGCGAAAAAATATATTCTGGCCAGAACTTTTAACTGATATAGGTGACAGGCAATTACCAGCGACTACATTGTTAAGCTATCTCATTTCCCATAAATTATGTTCCATCAATGAATTTCGCAGCGATGTACATGAATGACGGCACATGACAAAAAATGTAATCGAGTGCATCCGATTGGGCCTTATTTTCATATTTAAGCGATAAGTCATGGTAATACATAAATATCATTGAACAAAAACAGTAAAATTTCCATTTTTAGATTTTGGAAAATTGTATCCCTTTCGAATTGAATGCGAGTGTCAAAGATTATCAACTTTAAACACAACAGTATACCTATTTGCTGATGGCGAGGTCTTCCAATATTGTTTGCCAGTAAATAAGAAAGATAACTTCCATCTGGCCTAACTGGTACATTCAACTTGCTTAATAAATTAATCTCGTTTTTAATCCCTTATCGATTTGATAGCTATTTTAATATTTAAAAGGGTTCAAAATAGAAATTTTTATATGCAGGTCGTTTGATAAGAAAGCATTAAAACTCTTTGTTTAATAAAATTTTTATTAATTTCGACGATTATACTTTTAAAAATTTTCCATTGCTTGCGTGCTCGGGGGTTATGGTTGTGATCTTTATTATCACATCACCCTATTCGTTTCTTTCAACTCAAAGTAGCAGTAGCTCGCATTTAAATAAACGGAATTTTCATAGAGTAATTTGTTTACATTTCGTCATAATATTGCGAGAATCACTGTTGGGGGTGATCAAATAAAAATGCTTAAGTTGTAAACATAATGTTTGCCGCTAGATAAATGTATATGAAAGGTGCCTCTTTTGTGAAATTTAAAATTTTTTATTTTAATACATCAACCGATGCCGATGCCGATGGAGGATTTTCTTTTGAATTTGTTACATATTTTTGATAGGATATTGATTTTTTTGTTTAATCTATAAAAAAAAAAATTAGAAATTGTATAAGCAATAAAATTAAATGATTCAAACATTTCCTTGAAAATGTTCTTATATTTGATATGTTATTATTATTTCTGGAGATTTTAATAAAAAAAAATTTAAAACATCAGAATGTTAAGTTGGGTTGGAATACCATAATGTTTTGGTCAATGTAAAATACAGGGTAGCGAATAACTAGTGTTATGGTCTTAAAATAATGAATACTATTATTCTTTCTGATTTTATTTAACTCTTGCATTTATTAACATTAAGCTTACAGTTTGTTAATATGTTTGCATTGTGTTTTTAATAAAAAAAATCTCTCAAATGATGCTTTCAAAGCCTTTTGCATAGCTGTTATTAGGATTCCAGATCTTAACGCCTTCTTCTCGATTATTCAACCTAAACTCTTGTTTGGCTCTTCCCTTATTTGTGTTCACCTTGCTTAAACTTTAACGTAGCCTCAAATTAAAAAAAAACATGGGGTCGTTTTTTTTCACGATATATTGTTCGGTCACCAAAAATTTCCCTTAGAAGAGCAATAGTTTGACGGGTTGTATGACGTCTTATCTAACCTCAAAAAATTCTGAAAATAATATTATTCTAAGTTTTTTGTTTTAATCAAAAATTACATTATTGAATGAATTTCTCTAATTAGTGGTCCTTTTCAAAGTCATTGTATATAATTACAAAATGCGAAAAACAAGACACCATACATTTCTAGCAATCAAACTAAAGCTTAAGCAACTCATGTTTCATTGCCGTTAGAATTCATACAATTCGATGTTTTATTCCGACACATCCAAATTCTGTTCTAGTTTCACATTAAACATTTACATCTTCCGATGTTTGTTTGCCTCACAATACTCTTCTCTTTATTCCCTTTTGTTGCATACAAATATTTGCTTGTATTCGTTGTCTGTTTCACGTAATCGGAAATATCACATTGAATTTATAAAAAATGTTTCTGCAGAGTAGCGCAGAATAATAACAAACAAGAACAAGAGATTAGAGAATCGGATGAAAATTTATCGCACGTTCCAAAGATGTGTATTTCCCATAAGCTACACCGCCTTTGACCACATTTATTCGTGTCGTAAGCAAATAACTGAACGTGGAAACCCCGGCTTTTTAAATCAATTCGTAAGCGATAACTACCACGTATATTTGTTAGGACGCGCGTCCCATAGCGTCTACTGTGTTCAAGGACGGTCAAAATTCAAATTCTCGTGACAGCATCTTGTTTTGACGTTTGATAGAGCGCTGAATGTATCAAAAGGTGTGTTTGTTTAGTTCAACTCTGAATTCCAACTTTATTTCTACCAGGTTTTATATAAAACTTGTAGTTTACGAAAACTTGTGGTTTACAAAAATGTATGCGAAAACTTGTGTTATCAATGTTGGTTTTACAATATTGCAATAGGTCTTAGCTCTGTTTACTAGGTATTCACAGTTTTTTAAAGAAAATTCAAGTTTGATAACGATATTACCGATGCATCATTTTTGTTGATCTATGTACTTCAAATATCGTATTGATATGTAACTATTACTACCTGTAATAGAGACTCAAGCTTCCCAGAAGTCGTAGTAATAATTATTCTTTCGTTCTAATCAAGGTTTTCAAATTGTATTGTAGACAAATAGAATGTCCGCCTAAAACAAATAATTTCACATAATGAAGGCAAACATATGCTTTTTTAAAAACTGTACTTCTTTTGTATTTTAGTAGGAAACATATTAAGGGTATTCATGCAACGAGATAAATTTCCGCTTTACAGAAAAATATAACTTTCCTAAGCGGGCAAGAACACCCCTTAGAAATACTTGTGAAATAACAAATCAAACACAGCACAAATGTCATTTCTAAATTTATCAGGTTTATCTTTAAGCTGGATTTTCATTTTCGTTCTTCATTCAGTGAACGTTGTTCGTTCTTCATTTAAATAACGAACAACGAAGAAGCATCTAGATTATTGCGTTTTTATATTCAGTTCGTTCTTTACAGCAAAATGGATAACAACACATTGTTGGCAGTGGCGGTGCATTTAACAGTGAACAAAATAGAAAAGATCCTGCTGGAAGAAGAGTTGGCTACTTAAATGTACACTAGAATTAATCTTTCGTAACTTAGCTATGGAGAGTATTATTTCTTAAATCCTTTCACAATTTTGTATCTGTAAAATTATAAAGTAGTTTTAAGAAAAAACGTATAGAGTGTCCCAATTCATTGCACGGAAATTCAAAGCCACTTTGAATTAATTCGTTCTTCATTCGGTGTTCATTCGTTGTACGGTGTTATCATTTAAACCTTAGTTGTTCCGCGTATACGACCAACAACGAACAACGTACACGGACGATAAAACCGAAGGTCTATATCCAGCTTAACGCTTTGCTCATCAAATTGATGAGATAAATTGATCAGATCTGATGCAGAAAAATATTCCCATACAAATTTTGACAGTTCGTTTTTGTGGAGATAAAATTATCTGGTTTCTGACTTCTGAGGTTTATCGGGGTTTTCCAGCGCCGGCCGTTGCATGAATACCCATAATAATTAAATTTTTTTTGTTTTTTTTGAAAAAGTGAATTACCAGCTCAGCAAAATTTGTAAACGCAAATTAAAAAAAATAACTTTGGTTTTGTGTACAAACAATAGCAAAGTATTTTATAATCACTTTTGTTTATTGTTGTTGCGTGTAAAAATTAGCTTTTCAAAAAAACACCGCTTATATACATAGCTTGTTCCATAGCTTGTATCTTGTTTTTCCTTAAAAAAAAAAACATAGCACCAATGTCTATAGTCTTCAGGCCAAATATGACTTTAATTAATGATTGATGTTTCAATCGTTGCGTTGGCTTTATTTAAGCACTGATCGGATTTCAAGAATAAATGGCGGTTGACCTCTTAGTTCAAAGTAAAAAATTCAAGGCAAACGACCTTAATTCTAACTCAAACAACTTATCTGCCAGAAAAATGTATCTTGCTGAAATTTCAAGAATTTTCAAATAATCATCAATATATTATAATCATTTATTGGCACATAAATACAATTTAAACAGAAATTAACGCCTATACATATATAAATACGACAATCATCAAACTTTTAACAAACTCCTGCCCACGTGATGTGTATATATTGTCAAAACCACACATTGTATTCTTCTTTTTGTTTGCATTGTTGACAAAATAAAATTTCGGACACTCATATGCAATATTTCAATCGCAAACAGATTGCTCGTCTGTTGAAAATTAAATAACAAACGCCCAATGTCTGCCAGACTCACCTTTCATCATCAACAAATTCTTTCAACTATTGTTTATACAACAGAAAAAAAATAGTAATCTAGGTATGCCCACATCCTGCAACACCTCACTTAAAAATAAATAAGTAGTTATACATAAGTAATTTAAAAAAAAAAAAAACGTTTTCATAGAAAAGCAAATCAAACTGCGTGCCAAAATTGCTTATACCTATACTAACTTTAAAGAATCCACAGACAGCCCAAAACAGATTCATACCAATATACCATAATGAATTTTTAATCAAAAAATTAATTCAAGACAATTTTTATTTTGGCAACGTTCCCAATTTGAAATTCAAAAGTCGTCATTAAAATCAACGGTTTTTGCGGCGCGCCATTTTAATTGACCGCAAATTGCAATTTAGGAAGGAGAGCAGTTTTGTTTGTTTGTTTTTATTTTTTTCTTTAATGCAGTTTTCTAAAAATATCAAAAAATAAAATAAAATGTATTGGGAAATTTAAAAAAAAAAAATTAAAAAAAACTGACAGTAGTCGTCCATGCGAATTGTATATAGGCTTTTGGATTTCAAAAATGTTTAATTTATCCGGTTGATTTGCATATTCATGATGACTGATAATGTTGATGGGCGGGAATTTAAAGGGGACAGCACACTTGTTTTTTTTTTTTTCTTTTTTTTTTTATTTTAACGAATACAATTCCAAAATGGAATATTATTTTATTTTAATTTTGGCAATATTGCAAAATTCTGATGATCATTGCTGCAAAATAATATAAAATATGCGTCGAATTTTTATTTACGTTATTTGCTGAAGGTGTAGGCAAAAGACAACAATAATATAAAAAAAAAAAATCAAATATACCTACATATACTACTTGTGTATTCGTTAAGCGAACTGATTTCGGACGAAGCACAATGAACTCGTATCTCGTGTGTATATCCACGTTAACTCGATATGTGATTCATGCAGAAAATATTGACCAAGTCAATTTTTGTATTTAAATTTATTTTATATAATAGATATATCTTCATAGGTATATTTCGATTTGACCTTCAAAAAGCTCTAATTTCGTGGCAAGTAATTCGTCTTTAAAGCAAGTTGATCAATTTTGACTTTTGGCTTCAAGATATTGATAAAAAGTAATATACATACATATATATATATTTTTTTTTTAATTTGATTACTTTCTTTTATTTGAAGAGTAATAAATTGGCGGATCGAAGGGGCATTTGTTTAAATGGTAGATATTGTGTTGTTGTTTACGATCAACATGTCTTATTAATTTAAATGCGGAATGTGATATTAGTAGTAGTTAGAACGGGTTGAGTGACAAATTAATAAATTTATTCTAGGAACATTTAAAACATTTATTTCCAAACGCTTATTTATTATTAGAATTATTAGCATACACAAAATAACATTGGCGGAAAATTTTAATCAACTTAGTAGGATGTTAAAGATTTTTAAAATTATTATTATTATATAGATTTAAAAGAAGATTTTGCAAATTTTAAACGGATTTAGTATCGTATACTATCACTAAATGGCTATTTTATCTTTAATGTATCATCCTTACTCCATGTGCTACTTTGACATTTACAAACGTCAAAACAGGTAGTAGGTATGTTTGTTTTTTTTTTTTTTTTTTTGCATACGAACTTGCACTGTTTAAGGCGTGTTCAGCTGCAGTTTATTAAGAAAATAGGTTTAATATGATTTTAAAATCAAAAAATGTGTAAAACTAAGAAATTTATAGGCTTAACTACATAAGCCAAAAAGTACTTTTGTACAAAAGTAAAAATATTTTTTTCCCGCTAGCGCAGTTGTTTTGTGAAAAAGAATATACAAATTTTTTTTTAAACCAAAATTTAAGCTTTCTGCATCATTTTTATAAGCTTTCCAGTGGGAAAAACTATTCCAAAATGAGTTTGAAAATTTTCACTTTTGTACTTTTTCACTTTTTGGGCTTATGTAGTTAAGCCTTAAGAGTTGTAAAGTTATAAAATTGTTTAGTAGTATTGTGCTACAGTACAACACGGGTATAAGAAACTCTGAAATTCAAGAAAGTTTTTTTCTTATATCCGAGTTTTTCTTATACATACGAACAACGGATATAAGAATTAAAATATGTAAGTAACACTTACATATAACGGGTGATTTTTTAGCTGGTTTGGTTTTGGCAACACTGGTTTTGACAGCTGACGTGTGTTTAGTACCTTGTGTCACTGTCAAACAGCTTCAGTTTGGTTTGCAATTTAACCATGGATCGTTTTACAAATGAACAACGCTTGCAAATTATTGAATTTTACTATCAAAATTCGTGCTCGGTTCGAAATGTTCATCGCGCGCTGCTTGTGTTCAGCGATGAGGCTCATTTTTGGTTGAATGGGTACGTAAATAAGCAAAATTGCCGCATTTGGAGTGAAGATCAGCCAGAAGCATTGCAACAGCTACCAATGCATCCCGAAAAAGCCACTGTTTGGTGGGGTTTATGGGCCGGCGGCATTATTGGGCCATATTTCTTCAAAGATGATGCGAATCGCAGCGTTACTGTCAATGGTGAACGCTACCGAGCGATGATAACAAACTTTTTTTTGCCCGAAAGGAAGTTTTTGACTTGCATGATATGTGGTTTCAACAAGACGGTGCCACATGCCACACAGCACGCGAAACAATGGCGCAATTGCGAGGCGAGTTTGGTGAACAGTTTATTTCACGTTTCGGGCCGGTCAATTGGCCGCCTAGATCGTGCGATTTGACACCATTAGATTATTTTTTGTGGGGGTATGTCAAGGCTAATGTCTATAGGGACAAGCCCGCTTCGATTGACGCACTGGAAGCCAACATCCATGCATTCATTCGTGAGATACCGGCCGATATGTGTGAAAGAGTATGCCAAAATTGGACTCAGCGGATGGGCTACCTGAGACGCAGCCGCGGTCAACATTTGCATGAAATTATCTTTAAACATTAAATTGCAAGGTTCAAACTATCGATTCAAATAAATATTTCATTCATTTTTTCGAATTTTTTGTGTTTTTTTTTTTAAAAAGTTCTAAACCTCTTAAAAAATCACCCATTACTTGGTTTTGAAATTCATATTTGTGCGTAAACAAAAGTTTCTAATGTATGTGTTTTTCTTATGAATCAATTTCTTATATACGTTTAGTTTTGAAGACAAAAATGTATAACAAAAAAAACCTGGTGCTTATAGGAATGCGTTTCTTGAAAGCTTTCTTATATTCATTAAATACTGCACTATTTTAATATCAGGCTATTTGAAATTTGAGTCATTGTTATCATGAAATAAAAATTTAGTTAAATCTGTTTTGCAGCAAAAAAAAATCTTCAGGTTCAGAGGGAGTAATTCAATTTGAAATCGGAATAAAAAAAATCAGTTCGTTAATAATACAAAAAAAAATATATAAGAGGACCTTAATAGCTTCCCTGAGGTACTCCAGACCACAGTACACAAATCTAAGGTAATATATTGCGCAGGTTGTCAGTCATAAATTAAACATGGCGGCTCGAGTGCCCCCACAAACTGGACATGGCATTACTAGAAACAACAACAAATATTAGCATTTTTGACAAGTGAAAAGACACTAGATCCGCCATTTTCACAGATGCGCAGAACTGAACAAAAATGAAAACGCTTATGATAATAATACCTTTTATATGAGTGTACTGTGATACCCAAGGCCAGAGGACAAAATTTATTGATAGCATAAAGAGTATTTCAAATTAGTTTATCGACATAGTCACATCTTAGTAATATTCTATTAAATTTGACAGATACATATTCATTGACATCATAGCCATTCTTCAATGGAATTTGACATTAATTTAGTTAATTTGATACAGTTCATGCGGTTTACCAATTAGGATGAAGTCAACTTACAATGACGTAACATGTCAACATCGTGTGATCGACAACGTAAAGAATGCCAATTTTTGGTTTTGTCAATGCATCATCGCCAACAGTCAACGTGTTCGGATGTGTTCTATAAGTGTGATCGTTAACGTTAAACGTGTCAATGCGTCGACACCGAAGGATTGAAATTGCGTTGATAATAATTAATATTGCACGTCACGTCAGTCAAACTGGTATAGGACAACATTGATCGACTAAAGCGTCATTCGTGTGAACGTCAATGTTTAAAGCATTGATGACTCTCGGTGAACGTTGACGCTCCGTAGACAGTGTATTCATCAATTTTTTGGGGACTTTAAAGAGTAATCAATCACGTTGACTATCTAATCGTTGCTATGAGACCAACAAAAGACAATTTTAAAAGAACAAGATATATTTTTAAATTAAGAAATTTTTTTTTAATGCAAAAATTGTTTTTAACATTATTTAGTTCTATTTAATTCTATATTAATTGTCACTGTGTGCACCGTCGTGTCGTGTTATTTTCAAACACTCAGTATACGCCTAGAATTTATAGAGAAAAATAAAACTTAAAATTCTTCTTTTCGCTTTTAAATTCTCTTCATGTCTTCATCAATAATTATAATTGTTAATTTAAAAATTTATAGGCACTATGCTAACTGGGTATTCAATCAATTTCAACACTAACAAAGTCTTGATCGGATAGTAAAATCATATCATGTGTTAAAAATAGGGTGCTAATCAATATTGTAGAAAGTGTGAATTGGATTCGTGTGCAATGTTTAACGATAATAAATACGAATCATTGAATATTTCAACAACAAAAACGAAGCAAACATACTTCAAATACTTTATCAATTAATCTTTAATAAGTTTGAACTATTCACAACTATTGCAATTTTACAAATTAACCTTTGGGACTTAAAAAACAAAAAAAAAAACATTTCAATCAGAGCTAATAAAACCCAACAAAAAGTATATCAAAATATGTATAAATTTATGGATAGCAAATCTATTTACGACCTTTGTACTTCTGAGCCGGAAGATTGTTTCATTTAAAAGTTTTTATTTTTTATTGAATCAAGTTTCAAATTGATTGTTTTCTTAATTTGATTATAAAGCTAAAACATCTTGTTAAAAAAAAAAAAAAACAAAAATAAGAACAAGTTTAGCTATCTTTCACGGGTGATATTGCTCCTTCCTTACCATAACATCAGACATAGATACAAAGGCAGATATGTATCGTTTATGTTGTTTTGCTGCTTATATTAATATCTTTTACCCTTGTGTCATTATAAGAGCTGCTACACTTGTTTAAGTTCGAACAACAAATAATTCTACATGTAAGGTTTCGTATTATATGTAGGTATATTTGACCAGCTTAGTGCTCGAATTCAAGGTGATGTCAGACATTTTCATTTAATAAACAAAAGGGAATGAACATTCAAGAATGTTGCTTTCTATATACCTACACACATATTATTGAAGCAGTTACAAGTTTGTTAAACTTGTGACTGTAAGTAATACTTAATTCTTTATTGCAAATGGGGTGTGTCGTTACCGTACTTCCTTCTTCATTCTATGTTAAGTAACTAATACAAAATAATTATAATAAAAGTATTTTTAATTGATTATGTGTGCTCTAGTTGTAGGTATACCTATAAATTGAATATACACACATGTGTAGCTTTGCTTTGTTGTGACAATGGCATTCATGCCACTCATGTATGCCGACAATTGGACTGGACAGGGGAAAAACAACAAAAAAAGACTATCACGCGGTTTATAGATCAAGTTTTTGCTAAAAAATGTATCTATTTGTATGTACATATATGTTTTATATTTTGCTAGGAACATAGATTTTCTGTTCCAGTTAGAGTTGGAAAAGATTGATGACATTTATAAAAATAAAAATGGAAAGGCATCGCCAATAAACTTATAAAGCAATCTTATTTTTTTGCTTTGGGACCATCTAAAACTCGAAAAATGCTAACGGACTTTCCTATCTTTATATAAAAAAAAAATAAAACAAAGGGTTTTATGAGATATCATCGACATATTTTTTTAAATAAATATAACATCGTTCAAATGTCCCATCCGAAATGTCCAATTTTCTATGACTCTGGCGCTTAAATGAGGCTGAATGTGACCGATGGCTATGTTGGCTTTGAGAGTCGCTGTGGTTTGTGGCTTAGACGCATAGACAAGATATGCGAAATCAAAACCCCACAAAAAAAAAGTCTGATGGGTTCAATTCGCACGAACTTGGTGGCCAGTTCACATCACCTCCACGTGATATGACCAGACTATGCCCTCGAACGCTATATCCGTCCATGGTGATTTGACAAAACAGACTGAATAAATGACAGCCAATTTGAAAGATGCACCTTCAACAATATGGCCGCTATAACAATATGGTTCCTATTCCTTTTGGAAGACTCTTTTTACATTAGGTGTGTTCGCGTTCTAGTCGGAAACTACCCATTTTTACCATTTTCAGTCCAATTTATTTTTTTTATATGGACTTTGACAGAACTTCGGACTAAAACTGGTAGATAATGGCAGGTTTGGAAAGTAAATGAACAGAAGTATTGTGTCAGTTCCAAGACTACAAACATTTTGCCGATTTGTTTATTTTTGACGCACAATAAAGAAGTGAGCTGTCAAGCGACGTATTTTAGAGAAATTGAATTTAAAATCTTATGTCGAATTCCTTTCAACAAAGAAATCGATTTTTTTCTAAACCGAATTGATTTGTTTCTGTCAATTGAAAGGTATTCGTGTTACGTGACAGCTGCAGTTAATTGTTTTTATAGCTAATATTGACTGAAAATATTGTTGAATATTTTGTTTAATTATGTAAAATCCGTTCCAACCAAAAAGAAAACAAATTGTTTTCCAAAAATTCCCGGACTTTCAACTTTACGTATTAGAAATGTCAAATATTTATGGTATGTGTGCAAATTGGTGTGAAATCTTGCGAAAAATGCAAGATTTTTTTTTAATAGAAAAGAATCGATTTTGCGTAGAAAAGAATCGGAACAAAATCGAATCATTTGTTTAAACACATTCGACATTAAGGTCCATTTGCTGAAACAATACTTAAATATAATTGAAGTTCAATAAAGAGCTTATGTGACAGTTTACTCTGATTAAAAAGTAGAACATAAGCGTTTAAGTTGAACATAAATATTTATGTTTCGTATCAGCAAATGGCTCTAAATCTGAAAACGAAATCTCAAATCCACAATGAATAATTAAAAATTTAAAAAAAATTATACGAGAATCAAAAACATAAACTCATATGACCGACTGCAAAAAAAAAACCTTGACACAGCTGGAAAATTTCAAAATCTGTCAACGTAAAATTAATTTATGGAAACTGACAGGTGCGAAATTGCGAGCGAAAATAAAAGTCAATTTTTAGTTTTTAAAGAATTTTGATATTTAAGTGTAATTTAAATTACAATCACCTAACGCAAACAATCCCATAATTGGCTTTTAAATATAGATAAACAAATGTCAGTTTCCACAAAGTGATGACTTTGACGTTTGTGAATAAACGAGAGAGTGATATATTGCTACCTGGTGAACCGCTCTTTTGCCTTTATAATTTAACAGACTGAAAAAAATGATAAAGTTAAGTTTTAGTAGAAATTTAAAGTTATCTCAAATTTGTATCACACTTACATTTCTTGCTGCAGCATTACATTGTAAAGGGCTGTATACTATTTTCGCAACTTAACTACACTACACATCCCAAAAGCTGCTAAGGGCTAATTAAAGATACTCCATACAATATGTGAAACCTCGGCTGTCATTCCGGTTTAAATACAAGCTGAAAACAATCCTTGGGCCCCTAACAAATGACAAAGCATGTATGTACACAGCATTCATAGTCAGTTTTTATGATTATAAATTTCTAAATCCTCGTCACACTCGCTACACGTTAAACGCTTGTTGGTCTGATTCATAAATTAAACTAGAAAAAATATTTATATAGGTAACAATCTGTCATAGGTAACAAAGTGTCACTGGCCTTTTCGACTGGTGTCAGAATGACAGTTCTTCTTCTGAAAAATAAAAGAAATTTGCTTCTTGATTTGTTTCCAGAAGCGTTCACACGTATCAAATTGTTCTTCCACATTACCAATCAAAAGAATTCTTTGAATTCGCCTGCATAAGTATATTTATTAGGAAAACAAATGTATTGAAATAAATGGATAAGGTGTTCTTTTGACTTCATCCTGAGATATCTTATTCAATTTGTTTCTCTTGTTCAGTCAAAGTGACGTAAAATATCTGTCAAATGCAAAAAAAAGTTGAATTGGCTCATTAATTCATTGAAAAGATTTTGAACTCCAACAAAATTCAGGAGAGGGGTATATTTATTAGGAAAAATCACCTCCAGAGATAAAGAAAATTCTTCAAATAGACATCAATATGAAAGCCATTGAACCACTTCTGAGAAAACTACCTATGGGAGTTACATACCTACATAGCTATATCTTACCATGTCTAGCATCAATGAATTTTTAAACCACATAAGAAAGATGATATGTATCAAATCGAAGCCAAACTAATGATACTTGAACTTGAAATGTCATTGCTGTTTCTATATGAAGATGAAGATGGTGTACGCAACATGATTATATTTCATTGACAATCGCAAATGCCAAAAGGTGAAAGAAGATGGTGAATTCAATTCCATGAGATACCTAGTAGATACCTAGTTCTCAATGGGATGCCATGATATTTCTGGCATATCTCTTTGACTTCTCCCTTTGCTAAATTCTACTTCATTGGAGATGAAAGTATTTCTTTATTATAAAGTATAATATTTATATAATAATACCTTAAATACAACAATAAAATAGGAAAAAATCTAGCTTTTCAGAGTAAATCAATATCAAAAGTATCTATTATATTTTTGAACTTTACAACATGAGAGCTCGCGAACAAAAGCGGACTTGTCCAATGAATCTTTTGTGATTCGTAGAAGTAAAATAACTAACGGTATATGACCATTTTTATGTTAAAAAATAATGTTTTGTAGTTTATTTACAATGTGGGAAAAACTGTTTTCACACAACATTCTTGAAGGCTCAAGGTAGATGCGAACTTTAAAAGCGCAATAATATAAAAAATAATACAATTTTAATCCGCTTTTGGTACCCAGCTCTCATGGCATTAATAAGCGTTTTTTATCGGCAATGTTATTGGCAGCGCAGCAAAATTTTACGCGGGAAATAATAGCAAAAGAAAAAGTGTAGATAAAATAAGTCAGAAAAATAGTGCTGACTGATAATAACTGACAGGTCTTTGGACTTAATAAACGAACAGAAAAATTAGGCATGCTACAATCTTAGATCCAGTTTTTCAGTGAGAGATTAAAGGTAAACCCGATTTAACTGAAAAAGATACTTTTGATGTATTCTCCACTGAAAAACTGCTTCCTCAGTTAACTGTAGATAAATTTACTTCTAGAGTGAGCTAACTCTGGTTTTACTCACCTCTGAGATATCATTTTCCTGAACGCGCCTATTGTAGAATACGTTGTTTCAAATGTCAAATGATCTGCCAGCTGTCAGTTTCAATTTTTACATCAAATGGTTAGTTATTCATTTGAAAGATCAATAAAATTGAATCAAAGTGAAAATTGCGATAGTAGGGAAAACTGAACAAACTGTTCCTGTAATGTTTGTAATGTTGTGATTGAATTTATTACAGCTGTTTTCTATACTTTCAAAATAATTGAGTTTTGAAGTAAATTAGACGTGTAGTTCATTCAATTTTCGGTTAGCGCAATATGTTTAAGGAAAATGCAATATTAATCGATTTTCCTACAAATCTCGCCACTACTCGCCATTGGAACACGAGTAGTTGGCAGTACTTACATACTAGATTATCGTTTGCTTCTTCTCATGAGTAGTTCGTACCTATAGTACATCCAAGATTACGGGAACGAAAACTGAATGCGATTATAATGCTCTTTTTACCGACATTTTAAATATGATTATCGCTATAGCAGGGTGAATGTGCATATATACGAATTACCTTTACTAATTCGATAACCATTTCATCATCAACAAAAACTTAATTGTGATAAAAGAAACAAAACGTCACTGTTAAGCCGCGTCCAGATCAATAAAATTTTGCGTTGTGCGTCGTGTTCGACGCATGTAATTGTGTTGAAAGCAAAAAAATACGTCAATGTGGACGTCCGGGCGCACACAAATTTGTGTGTCAAATTCAACGCACGCTATCCGATTCTGATGGATTTTCGGCGCACACGAAAATATTTGCGGGGAAAAGGTGTTGATTGATTCATTAGTTTATTAAAATTACTTTCCGCTCAAACTGAGCGCTGACACGTGGCATTTAAATGCAAAAATTAATTCCGAAAAAAGTTGAGATTTTCGGCGGAAACATTTGCGGCGAATAGAAAATTCAAGGCGCACGGCGCACAACGTAAATTTTTATTGATCTGGACGCGGCTTTAAGTAGGTAAAAGAATAGGTACAGACAAATTCACGCAATTACATAACCAACCAAAACGACTGCGATGAACACAAAACTGAAATTAAAAAAAGGGTTAATTTAATAATAAGTAGTATCATACTAATAACTTAACATCAAGATGTTTAAAATTTGGGAATTTGGCGCCAATATTGTTTTGAACTAGTTTATTTATTTGAACAAAATTATACTTTGAAGCAAAATATTCCGTTCGTATGACCAAAAATAGATAAGACGCACGGACCATAAAACCATTTCGTTTTTCTCCGAAACCTAATGTCTTATTGACATAATGAAATTCTTCCATCAAACTATTCAAGTGCGATGTGATATTCTTTGAATCGCATGACATCCCTTTTATTTTGTTTTTCATTTTCAGCTAAAGCATTCGATTATTTGAACCTTACAAGTGCATCCGCATGGATAGCAAATTAGGGCTCATTATATACGATTTAGTTAGTCGTGTAAGTAGGCGGACTATAATATGTAAGTCTAAATTAATCCTAGTCCAGAGGACATTTTTTCGTGAAAGGCGCCAACGTTTTGAACGATTTGCATAACCATCACTTTTGATACAAAAGTAACAACATCATTCTTATTGTTTTTAACTAATCACACCTTTTTTCCAATTCACCCCAATTAGGTCAGACATTAAAATCAGTATAAAAATAAACAAACAACAAACTAGTAGTGACGTAAAAGTAAATCAAAAAAAAAAAAAAAAATCGGTAACTTAAATTTTCGCGTCGAAATTAAGGATAGGTACATTTTAGTCGCAAAATGAATATCCTTGATAATGGAAAGTATCGCCTTAAAAAGGACTGGAACAGCTGTTCAATACCATCGCTTGTAGATATTGACGAACATGATGACATAAATGCAACAATACCAGCACCCCAAAAAACACCCAGACGCAGTTCCATAGCTATCGGATTGCTTGGAAAATCAGACAAAACTGCCAAACGTCGCAGCTCAATAGCAGTATCATTTCTTGGCAGACGTGACACTCATAAGGTGAGTTCTATAAATACCAAACTTTATTCAAAACTCATTCGTTTATAACTTTCTGTTTTTCTTCTTTTTTTTTGTTTTCTTTTTAGATAACAAAGGACACGAATTCCTTCTACGAATCAGCTGTTCGAACAGAAAAAAGCGATGGTTCACCAAAAAGTCCTGATATTATATTTTCATCGGATGAAAATTTTCATGCCTCATCGCCAAAAGAGGCTGGTCGCGCTGGTTATTCCGAAAATACATCCGATTCACAAAATATATCGAAAAATTTAAGCATTTATGAATCGCCGGTCGATAAAGAACGTAGCCGCGGTCGTCGCAGTTCCTTGCAAACAAAATTGGATCGTCGTCGTCGGAAGAATTTCGATCCGAATCAAATGAGTCCTGAATCGTCGTCGGTGTCGGTTTATAATGAAGATGACTCAAACGCTGAAGATCAGTTAAAATTTGAAGAGGAAGCTAATCGGTATATCCATCAACGTGAAAAACGTCATTCGTGGTGGAATGTTTTTGTACCTGATCAAAAGAAGCAAAGGTGAATTCCATATTTTTTTTCTTTTTAAATAATTGTGTCTGTCTGAAATTGTGTCTGTCTGTCGGTAACTTGGATATAATTTAACAAGACTGATTAAATTGTGACTAATATAAGATGTAATCAATAAGCGATTATGATGTGACGCATGCTTATGACGTGTAGAAGTTAGAAGTGGAAGTTTCAAAACGAACTAAAACGTGACTAGAACTTTTTGACAGCTGGCGAATTAGAGATCACAGATAGTTTATCAACTAACTCACCTAAGACCTTATAACTACATACTAGTTGATACATGATAGATTGTGATTAACTCCTGTTAATGTTTATAGACTTTGGATACATGATAATAAAATAATATGAAACTACCTCACCCACCCGGCTTCGCACGGGTAGACCTAGAGCTTCGCATACAAATTACAAAAGAAAATATAAATCAATATAAAGGTTGTTTTTTTTTAGTGGTTTTGAAGAAGAAATAAAACGCACATAATTTAATGTTATGGCCAAGAATATAGATTTAATATAAACATAAGGGTTTGCCATTATGTTTTAAAAATGATTTTTTGCAAGTGGCTGCCGCGGCTGGCTCAATTTTCGAAAGGCCAAGCTCTAATTGTTGCGCGCGATGGCGGATGGACTCATTCGGGTCTTCTTCGATACTCTGCTCCACAGCAGCAATAGCGTCTTCGGTGCGCACTGTACAGAGTCTCTGAGGATGCGCATTATTCATGGTTTCGTGGTGCGAAACCGATCCATGGTTGCTCGAATTCATGCGATTTTGCGATTATCTCAACCGAATATTGGACGCAGCGCGCGAACGAACCGAACCATTATTTTGGTAATAAATGTGCACAATTTGCAAACGTTGTTCAGGAGTAAGTCTATTAATTATGAAATGACAAACCAAACTGAGCATTAGTCAAGTGACAGCTGTCAAAAAGACCAACTCCGAAAAAAGGATTGCCAGATTGAAAACCACACGTCTAAAAAAACACCCACACCCATTGTGTGGTGAATACCAACGTTTCTTTTTACATTCGGTTTTCAATTCACTTCAAAAGATTATTTCCATGGTTGAATTCCATACATTCAAAAATAATTGTTTTTCATTTTTACCCCTTTACTTACATAATGTCGTTTTCGATTGGATTTACGAGTTGGAAAGGAGTATTTGATTCCAATCGAATATAAAAACATCGACTTCCCAAATTTACACACACACTACCAAATGACGCAATTACAAACATAAATATATCACTTTTGACAAGTAGTCCACCAATTTTCTTTATATGAAATACTGAGGAAACAAATGTTGTATTTGCTTGCTCACTTTTTGACGGAGTGAAATCTCTGAGATCTTTTCTTCTTTAAAAAACATGTACCTACATATATGTAAGAATAACACAGTATTATTTATGTAGATACAAATACAAAACTCAAAGCATTCTTTTATAGGACAATATTTAATATTTGCGACTCTTTCACACGTTGCAAATAGATTAAGGAAAAACTCAAACCATACGGTATCCAATTAACAAGTGTTCAGCAACAATAGCAACTAATTAATTTATTACTTTCAACATTTGTTTAAATATTATTGCTATAAATTTTATCCAGGGCAGGTGCAAGTTATTGGTTGTTTTTTAACTAATGCATAGACATACATTGAAAAATAAAAACAAATCATACTATATTTTGATCATTTTAAACTCCGTTCATATAATGAGTGATTCAAACGAGTTAGCATTGTACTTTCTTTTAACATTTTGTTTAATCACCAAATGTCTCTTTAGTATCATTATGTGGTTTTCGTTTCGAACAAAAAATTCAATTTTTTTGATTTTGTGACAAGTTTTTCCTTTCCTTTAAAGCTAAAACCAACAAAATAGAATTTTTGTCGATCTGAAATCGATTTTTCAGATCTCGATTTTTAGCAAGATTCACACAGATTTTCGCACGCGCTTGCACACACATCAAAGAATAGTGACATTTATCAGTTTAGTTTCAAAAGTGGCACCCACACAGTTACAAAACAAACTGAAATCACGTTCTCCGCTCTGTTTTCCAGTAAAAATTTTAGAGCTGACACCCAAATCTGAAATGGTTGAAAGGAAATCCACAATAATATTCCCGTATGTGACTTTGACAATTACAAATGTGAAAAGGTGTGTTTGTTTACTTGTTTGCACACACTGTGCAGCTGGAGTATACTTGTGAAAAAATTGTTTAAAACTTCAACTAACTAACTGTAAAGAGCTTCAAGGTAAAAAAAACTGTTAAGTAGTGTCATGCATGTACCTTAACATCAGTCTAAGTTAAATGGTGTGCCATTTTGTCGTATTCGGCTTATCCAAGTAGAATTTGGACTTTGGGTAGGACCAAAGGAAAAAGTGATATCACAAATAGGCAGCCAATTCAACAACTCATGTCGTCACGATCTAGATCTAGAGCTTCCATTTCAAACATCAAATAGTCCGTTATTCGCAGTATCGTTGTGGCCGTCCTCATTTTTGAAAAAAAAAAAAAATGTGGACCAATGCCACACCAAAAATGTTTTGTAATTGATGCAATGGCAGCTCTTGAACCTCTCCGGGTTCCTCTTCATCACAAATACGGCAGTATTAGCCGCATTTTATTATCACTGATGGTCCATATAGATCATTTCCTTAAAATAAAACGAAACTGATCTTAGTGACAATTGCGTTGCAAACCTATCTCTTTCTTCCTTACGTTTGTTTATTTTTCAAATATTCTTTGTCTTATTTCTTTACACTACAGTTTACACTTCCTAACCTTTTGAAATACTGAGAAGCAATATCGATAGAGAGCAGGATCTATAATGGCCGTTTCTGATGGTAAAAAAGGCTATTGACACAATTGATCGTATTCAAGCTTTCTAAGAACCCAAAGATCAGAATAGTGGTTTTCGAAAGATCGGTCGATGAGTGTAAAGCATAATAACTTCTGAACAAAAATACCACCATAACAGTTTGACACGACCTACGGGTTATCTGTCATCAGACAATCATTAGGTACTCAAAAATAGTTCTACTAATAATAACTTTGATACTTAAAGTGGGTGGAATACTTTTGAACTCATAAGGGTTTTTTTTTTTAGATTCAGCAGACCCTGAGTTGTCAACAAAAAAAAAACTGTAATTTCAAGTAAACAAGTCCGTTTTGGATTCGCGCACGTAGTCAACAACGTATGGACCACTTCGCATACGGATTCAATCATGGATCCTCAAAACTGCTCAAATTAGAATCACGACGGACTCAATTCTGCATGTGTATTGAGAGAAAGCGAGCTCACCACACTCAGTGAAAGCTGAAACCAAAAGGGATCCAAAACAAATTATTTTACCAATATAGTTTTATGTACATCCTACAGCTACAATAAACACAAAAAGCCTTTTTTTCATTTACAAACACATTTTTTGCACAAGCAAAGCTTAAGGCCGATGTTCGCTGAACGCTCATAAACGGCTTTTAAATTTCTCAAGTTTTCTTAAGAAATGAACTTAAAACAGAAATATATACAAAAATCAACTGAAAAAAGGTGTGGGAAAAATAAAATCCCTCTAGAAACAAAGAATTCTTATAGGTGTGCGTGGTAACACTCCGTTTTCCAAGGATCAAAAAAAAACTGACGAAGCTGGGTCAGTGAATTTGCTTGATGGGTTGTTTCATTTTTAACCTACAGCGCTCAAGGCTTAGGATTTGCTATTTTTTTTTCTTCAGAGCACGATCAGAACATGCTCTACCAGCTGAAAAAAGATTACGATATAGTCTGAGCAAAAGCCAAGCACGTAAAAAATCACACTAATAGAAGGAGATACAGATAAAAACAAAAGATGAGACATGAGAAATGTGTTTAAGTGTGTTTTTTAAACGCTCTGAAGTCTGAACTGAACAGGTTTGGTGAGAAAAAAGAACAATTATACAGAAAAAATATAAATGGCGGATCAGGTTGACAGCTAAGTGCTCAAAGAGTTTTTTTTTAAATAAATCAGAACGATCAGATCACGCTCTGTTCATAGGATTTTCAGAGTATCCTCGATACCTATGCTTGAACCCTTTCCGGTCTGAAATCCCTCCAGTTTCCATATTTTGTTGCTTGGTTCACATTCTTATTTTTCGGATATGGACCTTAGAAGAAAACCATTGATCAGGGGGAAATACAAGGTTCAGTAGGCGTTTTGCATTTTTAGCTCTGAGTTCTGAGTCTGAGCGAACCGATTATACTCTGAGCAGAGTACGTTCAGAGCTCTCCGATTTAATTTTGAAACACACTTGACCACTGATTTAGAGCTTTACAAAACTGGAAAGTAGAACTATAACGGGAACATTTGAACTTTTTTGTGTAGTAGTCCGTGGGGTAATGCACTACTGGTTGGTGCGTTGGTTTTTACACACCACATGTTTGAAGTCCAGCCAATTTCACCTATAAACAAAAATATGTTGTTTTTAGCACGGTTACTGTTTTTTCAGAAGAAGTGACAAATACTCTACGAGTATCTCTTGCCATTACGTTTGGATTTGGCAGAAAATTGTAGTCCCCTTCCTGCTGACTAACAACACACACACGCAGGAATGTTTGAGAGTTGCAGTAAATCATCAGCTGTCACGCAACCAAATTTAATAATATACCTACTATTTTATTTTCTCTTTTCAATGTTTTGGTTTCGCTAGGTTCTTTAGAGGTTTCTTTCTATACATTCCCCTATGGCATTTACTTCCGTTAGAAAAATTTTGTGGACTATACACGAGTAAGGAAAATTTGGGTCTTAGCCCAAAGATTGCTTAAGGCAAGGACTTATTCAAAGTTAACATTTGGATAGTGCAGAATTAAGAAAAAGCTGTTTTCCTCATAATGTCCGTGCGTCTAAAAGTCCACTGTACATCAAGATAGAGCCTAATTTAATTTAAAATTAAATTATAAAATCTATATAGCGTTACAGAAGAAATTTTCGAACTTCATTATTTTAGCTCAACTAATTCCAATAAGGGCGGGTCGAAGTTGAAATGGAATAAAGGAAGCTGTGTGCGAGTGTGAGGTATGAACGTAATTCTCTTTTATTTGAAAAGACCATAATATGTACGCCATTATCTGCGGCTTATTACATCGTTCAAATGTTCGTCGCAGCTTTGCACGGTGACATGGATCTGAGAAATTTCTATGACTGCCGCATAGATCCTATTGAATTTGAGTGACCGGTGGACCGTGGTCATTGTCAATGTCTCACGAACAGTGCAGCGGTGATGTTTTCGTTAGATCTTGCGTTTCGTTGACTTATTCACTGAACCGCTCGACTCAAATTTGGCAACCAAACGTTGTTGAATAGTCGACTGGAAAGGACTCAATCACGTGTAAACCGTAAAAGTCCTACCATTTGGACGTGCTGCTCAATCGTGTAACATGGTGATTTAAGATTTAATATCGGTGATTGAATAATAAACAACAGATTTGACAAATGCCGCCAAAACTCATTTTTCCTTGTCAATACTCTCCGCGTGCGCATGTTTGGAATAGCTAGTGAGATCTTTCGTCCAGTGTGACCGCACCGTGTGATTTTAAGCGACACAACTGGATCAGTTTTTCAGTGATAAAATATGAACAGTCAAAGACCTCTTCATCCCAGCTATATCACAATTTTCACTGCGTCACTTCGTTGTGAAATATTGACACTTCTTGAACATTTACAGAGGAATATCAAAAGAGAAGACAAAATCCTTCCCATACAAATTTGTAAATATTTTCATTGTGTCTTGGATGTCAAATCTTGGTATTTTTGAAAAATTTTAAATAATACAAAAACCCCAAAATAGCCAGTACCTACGCAGTTGTTTTTTAACTGTCACTCTAGAGTTGTGTAAAATGATTGTAATAAAAATCAAAAAAGTTTCACACCCATAGCTATACCAACGCTTTCACTGTCTTCGGTTGTCAAAACTGACATTTCAGATAAATTTACAAGTTGGTACAGCAAACAAAATACCGTTAAAATATCTTTACCCTCTTAATTCAACAACATTAAGACTGTCACTTAGCAGAGACTTACGTTTGGAGAAATTTACACAAAACAAACATTGTAATTCTTTGTACATGCCACATACATCTTAATCAAACTCAAATGCTTGTAACATAATAATAATTACTGTTAATGAATTCATAAATCCTTGTACTCATCACATTTAATTTACAATTTTTCGAAGAACTAATTAAACCATATAAACAAGTAGACACCCCGGTTGAAATTATTTGATGTTCTTAAATCAGAGATAAGTCTGGAAAACAAGACAAGTAGTAGGTATAGATAAAAATGTTATCCATTTTTGTGGAACACAACAGAGGTTGTAATTTAAAGTTAGTCGTCTCAAGTTTTTACAATGTTTGTTTTTGTTCTCAAAGATAAAATGCTTGTAGACTTTCAATTTCTTATTATAACTTCCGATATTATTTTTTTTTTTTTAATTAGTTTTCTGCATTTAACCTTATCAATTTATATGCTCTTTCAATATGAGTGGCGTCTGATAAATTAGGTCGAGCACCCACCTAGCAATTTTCTCCCGATTCAAGTACATTGGAAATGGGAAGGCGACTTGTAAGCAGCCAAGATTCCCTCGTATACAAATAAAAGTGGCTGTAACTTAAAGTGGAATGGTGAGCGTTCTCCCTTCAGCTTAGATGCGATCGACGAATGATATTTTCTTTAAGTGCAATCCAATACATCACGCTCGAGAAACTCACACAAATTCAACATTATCTACATTCTAGAATATACAACGGCCTCAATCAACAAGCTCCTTCAGCCATCCCTTTGCTGTAGCTGCTGTCTCCACTTATGCACACCAAGTTGCGTGCCAGCTTAGACCTAAGGTGTAGTCATCTTCTCCATCGGGGACGGATTCGAAGACTCGGCGGGCTGATGCGTCACTGTCCATATGGTCTACGTATCCGATCAGCCGCTATATTTTAAGCTTTTTGAAGAGGTTGAGTTTCCTGAATTGGCCATTCCTCCGCATTCCATCCGATATAAGCTGCGACGAATACCACCCGTAGAATCTTCCTCTCAATTTAACATTTCCATTCGTTCTCGACAAATGACCAGGCCAAAGCTTCTGCAGGACCGGGATGATCAAGATCCTTAACATGGTCTCCTTGGTTATTTGGGAGAGGGTTTTACTTTTTAAATCCTTTCTTAGCCAGAAAACACGGCCGCAGTAGTGATTCTTTGTTTAATCTCTGCAGTCTGCACTGCGATGGAATAGTGGAGCCCAGTAGGTAAACAAATAGCTTGACTACTTATTTACAACCTAACCCATTTGCACAGCCTTAAATACTTGCAAATGCGCCAGTGACAGCTTGTTGTATGTGAATGACGTTTGGCGTTCACGAGTTCAAATTTTACACCATTGTATTTTTCTGTTACAATTGCGGGTAGGGTATAGTTTTTAGACGATTAATACTACGTTTTCATTATAGAAAATGAGGTAATTTCGTTGAAAATTTTCAAATTCGATTCCAAACTACCCCATTTCCCATACAAATTCACATTTCTAAATGAGGTAATTTCAACCAAATTTGCACGAAATAAGGTTGGAAATTATGTGCCAACCTTTTGAACACACCCAATTGGAATCCATTTTAAAAGCTTTCAAAAGCTTTTATATTGAAATGTCAAAACTCGATGTGTGAAAAATAGAAACACAAAGAGAAAACAACAAAAAACAAGTAATTAACGGCCAAATAAAATTCAAAATCAAATGAGCTGTCAAACGAAATTAGCAAATTTGAGATGAAAACACTTTTTCCGTAATTTGCGAAATTACCTCATTTCGGCTCTAATGAAAACGTAGTAAAGGGTCCGCCATCTAACTTTTTTTTTTTCAACTAGTGCTTATTTCGTGAATGGTAACACTTAGCTCATGTCTGATTTGACAGATAATTAGTTTTATCCTTCCGATGAACGAATATGGTTATGTATACGCTTCGCTAAGTGGGCCTGCGATCGACTTAGAGAAGATGCCGATTTTGCCAAAAAAATCATCTTTTCAGATGAAGCTCATTTTGATCTTGGCGGGTAGTAAACAAGCAAAATTGTCGCATTTGGGCTATAGAAAACCCGCACGCATACATTGAAAAGCCGATACACCCAAAACGAGTCACTGTTTGGTGCGGATTTTGGTCCAGAGGCATAATTGGGCCATTTTTCGAAAATGAGCAAGGAGTGGCCGTTACTGTCAATGGCGATCGTTATCGGGATATGTTGAACGAATTTTTGTTCACAAGAATTGAAGAGGAGGATATTGGCAACATTTGGTTTCAACAGGACGGCGGCGCTACGTGCCACACAGCCGAAGCTACACTCGATGTTTTGAGCCATTTTCAAAAAAAAAAGTTATTTGGCGGACCCTTTATAAGTATCGTGTTGAAGCATTTTTAGTATGATGCTAAGTTAAAAAGATGATTTTCCAAATTTTAAATTATAATTATTCTATGGATTATTTATTGAAGGATTTTTTTTCGTAAAACCAAAATAGCAGTAGATTTGATTTGGAGGCAGTAGACTTATTTTTCGAAAAAAGTGCAGTATATCTACTCCAATTGTAGCAAAGTGACCACCCTGATGACCATATGCGATGTGACTTCAAAATCGATCTGAAATTCTGAAGATCTGAAAATGTTTTTGTTGCCAAAATCTTTTTGAGGGTGAACAATTGATATACGATTCATTATCCTGGCTGTTCCAGCGATCATACACCCGACAAGATTTTATATGCGACGTTAAGAAGACTTATTCCTCTGGCACAGTTCGTTCAGAGAAACTCCTTTCTTGTCGATTTCATTCATCGGGCATACTTTCATCCGACCAAATTGTATCTATCACGGCTGTTCTAATTTCCATTCGAATTCTATATCCTCACGTTTTCGAATTTTCGCTGTTCCGAATTCCGTATTCGAAAACGTTTTGCGGATTCGGCAAAACGAACGAAACTACCATCCGCAAAATTGACGTTTTAAAGTCGGTTATCTTTTTGTTGGCGGATTACAATTTCGTTTTTGACAGGTCTTGCATACATAAGAGCTGATTTCGAAAATGTTTTGTTGATCAAGTTGGTAAAACTTAAAACTAAATCCGACTGGAAATTGGAACAATCGTTTTCAATCCGCACGGATTCAATTTTCGTTTCCGTTTTCAAAATCGACCGAATATCAGAACAGCCGTATATATGTTGGTGATGGGTACTTCTTGCCAAATCATCTCTCGCTCCTTTATATCACACATATGGTTCGACTGTTTAGACATTCGCATCACCAGGAGTCTAAAAGTAGGGCTAAAATTTGCATGTCGCCATTACCACTTATTGATCGGCTGAATGAAAGAAATATTGGCAATCATCATCGAAGTTGAGTGGAGTATTTTCTGTCCTCGCCGTTTAGCAGTCCAAAAAATTTCGCTTTCTCGATCCTCAGCATTGACTATATTCTTCTGTTCTGGCCTCATAGCCTTGGCTGAATCGTTTTACCCATCGGTAGAACTTTCAGTGCTCCCTTACATTCCGAAATCCCAAGACTTCATGCCTATAGGTCTTTTCCTTATCACAAAACCATATTGTCTTGCAGCATTTGCTGTAGTAGTTATCGCAAGATTTCATCTTCATCCCTTTGCTCTTCCTGGACCCATGTTCTGTAACTCTCGTATCGATAGAATCAGTCGAGTGAAATCGTTTCTCGACTGATTTTATCGATGCGAGATTTACAGAACATGGATCCTGGATGGCTTTTTCTTCAGGAGCGGAGTCAAGTGAAAATTTATGCTAAGAAACCTAGGCTGACGAGTTGGTTCAAACCATTTGATGTGTATATGTAGTGTATGCAAATGAACTCTTTGAACACGTGCTAATAGGTGTAGGCTTAATATTCTCGTTGCCTGTGCTTAAGGTAAAATGATAAAAAAAACGTGTTTTCTACTATTTTGTTTGCAAATTCTGTCCATCCAATGTAAATTTTATGCTTATTTACATTCCAGTTTCAAATGCTTACGTGATTTAACATATTGCGCGACGACTACCTATGTCTCATTCTTTTTAATACATTTGCCTAATAGTTGGTCTTCGCAGTTCCAGTTTAGTAATGAGAAACATAACTTTGGAAACTATCTAAGATTTTAGTTAAAAAGTGTTGCGTGTGTGACAGGTTTATGTTACGCGTTGACCAAGTATGAATTGTACGCATGAAAAAAATATTAAAAAAAAACTATGTATATTGTCTTGAAAGTGTTATCATTTCTGCCATTGATCAAGAAATAACTGATTGTGATTATCAACAGTATATTGCATACTTCACCAAATTATAAGTGTTATTGTGTGTAGGTATAGCAGGTACGTCACAAAAATATGTTTAGTCATATTTTTGAGTTTATTTTAGCTGCTGAAAACCCAAATTACACTTAAAAGTGGTGTGTGTCATTATAATAAGTTTACACATCGTCTTGTCCTACTCTGTTACTCTCTCTTAATATATATTGCTATTTCCCAACTTTGCTTACTATTAAGGGTGGGCCAAATACAAGTTTCTTTTTAAAAATGCAATGAAATGAACAAAATTAAATTTTTTCCATGTAAAGGGTTTTCCAATAAGAGGTGTTATTTTGATATTCAAAGAAAAATGGCATTTTTTGAGATAAATGATCGGATGTTTATTTCATTATAAAGAGGAAGGTATGCCGTTAATAATGGAACACAACATCAGCCAAATGGCCGCTACGACCATTCCAAATCGCAAGTGGCTGCCCTATGTCCTCGATAGCCTCACGAATTCCATCTTTGAGGTCTTGAATCGACGCTGGGCTGTTGGCGTAGACCTTATCTTTCACGTGGCCCCAAAGGAAGAAGTCGTAAGGTGTTAAATCACAAGATCTCTGTGGCCAATTGTGATCACCTCTTCGAGAGATAACACGGTCCGGACACTTTTCCCGTAAAAGATCGATGGTTTCATTGCTTGTGTGGCACGTAGCGCCGTCTTGTTGAAAGTAAACGTTGTCCAGATCAATACCATCCAATTCCGGCCATAAAAAATCATTAATCATCTCTCGATAGCGCAATCCATTGACCGTAACTGTTGCTCCAGCCTCATTTTCGAAAAAGTAAGTTCCAATGACCCCGCCGGACCATAAACCGCACCAAACAGTCACGCGTTGAGGATGGAGAGGCTTTTCAACAATAAATCTTGGGTTTTCCGAGCCCCAGATGCGACAGTTTTGATTGTTGACGTAGCCTCCGAGGTGGAAATGGGCCTCATCAGTCAAGATGATTTTTCGATGAAATTCCGGATCATTTTCATGCATTTCAAGGACCCAATCAGCAAAGACACGACGTTGTTGATGATCAGCCGGCTTGAGTTCTTGTGTTAACTGAACTGTATAAGCCTTAAGACCCAAGTCTTTATGCAAAATACGGTGTAATGACGTTTGTGGAATGCCTAATTCCAAAGAACGACGAGGAATGAACAGCAATATTCTCAGTTGTTCTTGAGCGACGTGCACGGGTTTTATTCTTCACATCACTTACTTGTCCCAACAGCTCGAATTTGTCCACCAATTTCTGTATTGCGGTCCGACAAGGTGCTTCACGACGACCCAAAAATGTTTTAGTTTTAGGAACCGTCTCTGCCAAATTTTTACCATTCTTAAAGTGAATTTTAATAATTTCAATGCGTTGTTGAAGCGTGTATCGTTCCAATTTTATTAATAGCGTAGTTTCTACTTGTCAAATGTCAAAAAATGACAGCTTCAAAAGTGACAGCTACCGAAATAGCGGGCTATTCAAAATAACACATTAACACACATTAGTAAGAGCAAACATTCCCATTAATTATGGAACACAACGTCTTTTAAGTGGCTGCCTCGGCTGGCTTCGCAGTAGTGCATTCTGTTACTCCAATTTTCCAAGACTTTGTTGATGGTTTCGGGATGTAGCTCATGGATTGCTTGGATGATATTGTCCTTAATTTTCCCAACGTTGTTCAAGCCTAAAGCGACTCATTTCGTTCCGCGGAAGTATGATACTGACTTTCTGTTTCTGTCAAGAATTCCAGCGAGAAATAGCTGTCAGTGTCAAAACCTCAAACTTATGATTTAAAAACAAACAACTAGATGGCCCACCCGTTATATTTGTTAACACTTAGTTTGAGAGAGAAAACTAACTCAAAAAATGCACCATTATTCTGATATGTTACTTTGATCATAGTTGTTAAAATCATGCTAATTTTAAAGGTCAATAGAATAGAAGTTTACTAACCTAATATTATGTAGTTTAAGTTTACGTTAAACTGAGCTAGCTAATTGCCCAGTTTTGTTCATAATGGAGCGATGTCTTAACGACACACAAATTGACACACAATATAAAATTCTTAATGCCTATAGGGTTTCGAACTTATGCTATATATAGAAATCTACTATACTAAGGCCCAGTTTTTCAGTGGTGAGTAATACTATTTTTCCACCGAAGGTTTATCTCAATTTAGATAAAATAAATCTATGTAGTGTTTCCACCACACAAAAAGATTAATAAATAGATTAACTTTGACAGTAGGTACCTCTCAAAATGCAAATGTTGTTTCATTTTTTCATGTTTGGCAAAAGAAGCAAGAAGGTTGGATTTTCCAATGAATGCGTTCAGCGCGACAAAAATTGGTTTGTTCGACTTGTAAAACTATTTGCCATATGAAGATTTAGCAAGATTTATTTGAAATCTTCTTCGAGATTCGAAGAAGATTATTTCAAATCTTTTCAAATCTCGGTTTAGGGGTCGGTGGAAACATAGTTTAAGCTAACTCTAGAAGTAAATTAACCAATAATGAAGAAGAAGCAGTTTTTTGGTGGAAGATCCATGCGGAAACGGCTGAAAAAACTCGATGGATAAAACATCAAAAGTAACTGTTCAGTTAATCATGAGTTGACTCACCAAATTTGATGACTTTACTTGGGTTTAACATTAATCTTGCATTGAAAAACTACAATATAAAAATTTAAAATGCGCTAAAAAGTATAAAATAATTCCTCCTAGCCCCAAACATTTGATACGAAAAACTTAGGGCCTATGCAATAGATAATAGTAAGGAGCTAATAGTAAAGAACGGTATACCTACGTTTTTAATGTGTGACTCGCGCGGTCCCACAGGTCCAGGGCACCCAGAGTTTTTTTTTTGGTTTTAAGTCGCGCGAAGCTCTTTAACGCTGGTCCAATTTTAATGGTAATAAATTGTTATAGCTGTTATTTGTTTGAAATGTTGATATTGTTGTTGTTTCAATGCATTTTGAGGCGCCTCAAAGTTTCTAATCTAACGTAAACACGATGAGACTCACCATAGTCCGTATATTCAAATCCTTATCGAAACATGTTCTTGCTTAAGGGCTGGTCAAAAAGAACCCGGTCGGGTGGTGCCGTGAAGAATTTATTCACAAGCTAGAAAAGAACGCGATGGTTAATTTTTCTTGTATTTTTTTTTACAAAAAAACGTTAGGCCGCAGTCTGTTTGACCAGGCCTTTATCGACAAGTTAGTTTAGGTCTTGCTCATATGTTCATGCATTTACCAGGAACATTGAAGGTTATTACGAACAAGCCGAACGATTTTGAACAAAATCTGGCTGCTTGACATGTCCTTGCTCCCTGATAGAGTCGGTACCATAGACATTGTAAGTTTGGATGCAACACTTAGATTTTTCGAACGGTTAGGTACAGGTATTTCATACATTTTGCGTGCCTTATTTAATCATCGTTCATCGTGAAAGTATTAATATATTGTGAAAAATTATTGTACTATTCGGCAGGTTCTGTCGATGTTCAGGGTTAGTTGAAATTTCATTGACGGGATTTAATGTTCACGAACAGATACATCATGTAGTGAAAAGAAAGCGAGATAATAAAATCGTTTTACAAAATTTATTTAATGTTTTCCTCTTAATTTTTTTTTTTTCGATTTAAAGTCATATTTTTTGTTTCTTAGTTGAAGGTCAGTTTATATGGAATCATTCTTTATGAAAGTATCCGTTGCACTTAAAAGAAGAATGAATTCTTTCCTAGGGGTTCTTATTTCAAACTACAACGGCCTTAATCCAACTTAGTAGATAATAAACAGATATTTATATTATAAATCAAAAATACTAACCTAACTTACCTACGTGCGATACAACCTTGAAGGAAGCTGCGTTTGAAATTTAATCAAATTCTTTGTTCTCCATTCCATGCATTCTTTTCTTACTTTCCATGAAATAAAACAACAAAATTCCAAACGTCCTACATTTCACTCCCAAACTTATCACACTATAGTCACCCTCCTCCAACAATATTGCCAACAAGTGATTTTTTTTTTAATTTCTTAAGTGTTTATATTACAAAACAAAATCGAGGTTAATTTGCTCAGACCGATGACATCTGTCAGATCAAGCGTCAATGGAGAAAAAAACACAATACAATTTATGCTTTCAAATTTAAAAAAAAAAAAACAAAAAACAAAAAAAAAACACCTTCAATATTTTTGAAATAAAATGCATCTGACCAAAAAACAAAGAAAAACAAAAATACGAGAACAAAACAAAAATATTAAAAAAAAAGAAGAGGAAAACCAAGAGCACATCCCACAAAATATACAAAATGCCCACACGCTTTGATTGTATTTAAAAAATGTATCTTCTAAAATTAAAAAAAAACAAGAAACAAAACAAAACAAAACAGAAAACAAAACTACAACTAAAAACTATAAAACATTAACAACTCGTTATTGTGAACTTGTGATTGCGGCGATAGATTGAATTGCTCTTCCTCGGGGTGTTCGTTTGGTGATGGTTGTCTTTTGTTGTCTTTAAATAAATACATTTTTATCTATCTATTCGGTTTTGTATGCACAAAGCATATAAAATAAAATTAAATAAATATAAATAAAAACCTTTCTACGACTATTAAGTGTTTTGCTCTCTTTCAAGTTTATGAAACCAAGAGGGTAATATTTTTTTTTCCTCCGAACAAATATCTATCTATGAAGTTGTTGATATATAAACCTACGTTTATAATGTATTTATAATTATTTTCGACTCCAGTCCAGACAATGTTTTGTATTTTTATTCCTTTTTATATTTATTATTCTTTTCCCTCTTTCTTCTACAATTTAACTAAAACGCCCGCGAGAGCTGTCACGAAAGTTCTTTAATTTAAGTCAATTTAGTTTGACGCGGAACACCAACGAGGTTCATTTGTACCTACTAAAAGAATTATTTTTTTTTTTTTTTCGAAAATATTTAAGTCGAGCGAACGCCTCTAAAATGCTGATACGCCATTTCAGTGAAAATATGTGTTTTTCATCTTGTATATGAATATTCTTTCAAATATCTACCTATTATTTTCTTTTGACAAATTGTCAAAATGATTGAATAACGAGAAAAAAGAAAAATGCAACTGCATTCTAATTTGAATAAATTTCCTTGATAATACTGTTAATTATATTGTGAACCTACCCTTACTGAAAGCAACAAAAACAAAGTGTGTTAAAGATAAGAAATTCGAATGTGAATGTCTAGCTATCTGGGTATAGCTATAGTTTTATTGAACGCAACTAAAAGTGACGACACTACGAAGAAACCAGTTGTTGATTAAATTTTTCTTATTTTGAAATTAACCTTGAAGTTCATTTATATGCATATGTATGTAGGTACCTAACCTACTCCTTTTACCTTTAACTGTCAAGTGAAATTCCACAAAAAAAAAAGTAGTAGGTATGAGTTTTGTTCTTTTTCAAGAGACACGTGTTATGCGAGCAGTTTTAAAATTATAATTCAGTGGTTCTTGTTTTGATCAAAACTGGTTAAAATCAAAAGATAAAAAGTTCAACATTCAAAGTTTTTTTCGCAAAAATTGTGATAAAAAAACCTTTCATCATTAAAAAAAAAAAAAAATAGTGTAGCTTAAGAGCAAAAGTGAATGAATCAATTTATTTTGAACCGTTATTGTTTTTGTTTGTATCACCTTAACAAATGGTTATCAGCTTAAAAATTTGCAAACAAAAAAAAATTACAAAATAACAAAATATGCCGACATTTTTAGAAAAAAAGTAAGTGACTTTAAATTGGGTTTTCTCTTAAAACCAAACGAAAAAAGACAAACATAAGAAATGTCAAGTGTTAGAATAAATATAATTTATGATCATTAGATCACAACTTTTCACAGCAATAAGCCGGATTTAGGTTTGGAGCAATGAAGAGATTTAAAAAATATGCGATTCTTATAAGGCAAGCGGAAAAATATTAGAAGCATTTATTTTATTAGTATGACGGCTTTTGCAGTTAAATATAAATCCGCTAAGATTGCTTTTTTTTTTGGAGTGTGCGTGTTTTCTGCTTATCAATTTATTTTGTTTGCACAATTTTTCTTAAGGAATTTTCTTCTATTTTAATTTGTACTAATCTTAAACATTTCTTTTAACTGCTTATTTTGAGTAAACTTGTACAGTGAAGTTCTCTTAAAAATTGTACCTACTACAGCGGGGCTTAGCAACGACTAACATAAACTTGGCATCACCGCTCCTTCAAAAAGAAGACTTCAAAACAAAGCAAACAATATTTTATTATCAGCGCACAATAAAATGATATCTGCTTCAATTCAGGTAGCACGGTTTATAAGATTATTATAGCCTCATCTTTGCTCAGGTATGTCCATAATATGTAGTTGTTTCATTTAACACGCAAAAACTTAGCCTTGATGTCGTTGTTTTTATCAGTGATTTATTATTTTGCAAAAAATACAGCTCTGTTTTTATGTCAAATTAAATATACTTTGTTGTTGCATCTTGTGAATATGCGTTCCATCCACTAGCGCATCAATATTGATCTCTTTTTGTCAAAAGGCTAACCACTTCCTCCTAACCTACCTAACTAACTTGCTTGTCAGCTAGTGACAACAGTACGGGCCTGCCAGCTCAGTCCAGTTTATAGCTAATATAGCTTTCCAATGTAGCCTTCTAAATTGAAGTTTCGCATATAAGGACTTTAGGCTAAAGTTTCATAGCCAGCGGAAGTGGAACTTAAATCACCAACATCTGAAGCTTAAGTGCCACTTTTTCAGGTAAGTGTGCACTATAATACTGCGCTTCAATCTTTCACATTGCCAACTTAAGTGGCACTTTTTTGACTGTGAAACTGGCCCTTAGCCTTCCACTTGTGCGCCCTACATTAGGCGAGGTCTTTTTCTAGCGCGTTGTACGTTACTGTGTTATATGGTGGTGTGGCTAGCTGCCCTAGCCATCTGCGCCAAAGAATTTGTCTTCACTCGACTAGTGATACGATGTCGCTGCAAAGGCTTAGCTACATTCAAGACTTTTTGCAAAAATGTGGGAAAGTCAAAAATAAAATAACATGCGCTAGAGATATGGATATGTGCTAAAAATCATATGATGCTCTGTGATTTCACATCAAACTCTATCTAGCATATCTAGACCATGTTTTTGTTTCTCACTTTTTTACTTTTTGACACTTTTTTTCTAAAAAATTGTTGGATTTGGTTAATTTGCGAAGAATTTTTTCCCAAATGATATCTTCATTCTTTATCCGTATTGAATAGAGTTCAAGCTTCAGTCTGATCTGGGCGATCAAAGTCACCACAGTTCTTCAGGATATGGAATTACAACAACGATTGGCATATGGTAGTAGCAATTTTTCGCTTGATTTCATAAATAATTTTATTGCCATCTGAAGTTATAACTTAGCCGAGAAATATGTAGTCTGTTACTACCTTGAAATTGTAACTGTGGTGCTTTGTCCGATTAGTCTTAGATGGTTATTCCTTCTAGTAGACAGCATACAAATACTTCATTTAAGCCCTCGTTTATTGCAAGAACAATTTTAGCCACTTCTGTATCTTTACGAGCTAACGCACCGGTGACAGCTCGCTGATTTCTAGTAACTAATAGGCGTGTTTTTTTTTTAAATCCCCGAGAAAATTGGTTGAAAAAAAAGACATTGGACCTTAGCAATTCATATATTGGGGGCTATCGTGAATAAAATTTCCCTGGGTATGTTTTCCAGCTTCGAAAATTTGAAACGCCAATACTTTTCAACTCCGCTTAAATTTGGCTTAATGCAATGACAGCCAAATTCACCTGGAAAATGTATTCCCGATACCACCAGATTCCGATGGATACTTTCAACCATTATTCACATTCCCAGGGAAATTTAATTCACGATAGCCCCCATTGAATGGAACAACAACAAATGCCCTTCGGGCTGAATTAGGGGCAGAGAATTTTCGATGTTCAACTTTAACAAGGAGAAAAACTGTTTTACCGGCTTGATTTACACACTTGTTATCGATACTTTGTATGGACACTAAATTGTTTTCTGTGTCGTATTTTCAACCAACCTCGGGGATTGAAAAGCACACCAAATGTCAATATTATAGTCAGCGTATGCAAGCAATTGTATTGACTTGTGGAAAATTATGTCAATGGTCTTAGCTTGTGAGTTTCGCCCAATGCCTTAAAATACGTCAAATGCCTCAAATAAGTCCGTCAACGCACGTTATTGCTGCGTTGTTCTGCACAGTTCGAGCTTTGTAAGAATGCCTGTGTCTCTGCATAGCTCATCACTGTAAATCCTTTCAAAGGCATAATCATCCAGAGTTCGAGCTTAATTGGGCCCAGCAGTTGTATATTGGTATCTGTCGCTGTTAAATAGTTTGTAGAAGTATAGGGACATGGTTTCTTTATATTTCAAGCACCTGCTGTGACTGTTACAATAATTCCTTGTTCACATCCACAGTACACATAATAAATTAAATATATCATTAGCGTTTTCATTTTTGTTCAGTTCTGCGCATCTCTGAAAATGGCGGATCCAGTGTCTCTTTACTTGTCAAAATGCTAATATTTGTTGTAGTTTCTAGTAATTCCATGTGCAGGTTTCGTGTGCACTCGAGCCGCCATGTTTAATTTCTGACTGACAACCTGCGCAATATATTAGCTTAGATTTGTGTTCTGTGGTTCCCATCTACCTTTCATATTTTACTTTCTGGTTAAACTTCCAAACATCATTACTGGAATAGCACCGTACTTTGCCCCACTCGCCTCGTACTCTTTCTTTTTCATTCAGGGAAGCCTGTCTTCCTCCAGCCTTCTTTGCTCCTGGAGCTCAAATCCAGCCTTCGTCTTTCTCTTCAGCGCCGCTATGTATGCTTCTTGTTTTGCTTCGTGTATAATTTCTGGCATTCAACCAGGCTTTTGTTGATAGTTTTCTGTCGAAACACAGCAAATTAATAGCGGCTTCCTTGACGGATTGTTGGCATGGTTGCCATTGGTCTTCGGTTCTTGACTATATACGGGATACCCGCTCGATAAAAAGGCTTAGGCGATTATATATTTTCGATTAGTTAGGGATATCCACATTCATACCTTGACTGCAAAAGGATAGTGACCCGAGTCAATATTGGTCTCTCGGAATATTCGTAAATCCAGAATACAAGAGTTATATCTTGCATCGTGATCAATTTGATTCTGATCAGGAGACCGCCATGTCTGTTAGTGAATATTTATTTGTGGAAACTTTACTAATATGTTGCGACGTGTGGAATTGAATATGAAATTCCCCAAACAACCATTGCCAATTTGTTTTCTTTTTTTTTGTTTTTTTATTAGACAATTGTTTCAGCAGATGAATTTATATTAAATATAAAAGCGTAGTAAATCTGTTTACAAAGCTAAATCGTAAATTACCATTGAAGATTTTAATTGACTTGTGTATCGCCATGGTGTCTTTATTAATATCTGAATGAGTATGAGAAACACGTATGCCCCTGTGGATATAATAATTTTAATAGAGTTTTTAAAGATTTATGTATATTCAATATTTATTTTGTTCGCAATCAAAAGGTTGTTACTTGCGCCGAACAAAATAATTGTATTTACTGGACAAAAAATCATTTGGATATGGGTCTTTCCCTTTGCAATATACTAAAGTAGGTATCTATTTTTATACTTTTTTGAAATTAATTAACTAACTTTTTTCAACCGATGGAAAACAAGGAATACAAAAAAATTAAATAAAAAAACTTCATGCATGTATAATTCTTTTTAATCAGTTTTGTATGAAGGAATTATATGACTTCACTAGCAGCTAAAATCTTTCCCAAAAAATTACTTGTTTTTTTCTCAATGTACCTAATTCGTATTCTGAAATAAATGTACCTTTTTTCCATCTCCATTACATTGCAAATAATCTCATCTTTTTGCCGCACCATCATTCGTATTTCCTCGACTACAAGCTCAACACGAAAATAATTAAAATTGCGATTAAAAATACAGTGGATTGTTCGATACAAAGAGCTCGTAACGTCTTCCCTGAAGCTGTTTTAAGCAGGATCAATTATCTAAGCATTTGGTTGGGGCATCCATTTTAAATTTCCAACAATTCAATTAAGCAATTTGTTATAGAGGGTGACCAGACAAGAACAATAAAAAAAGAAATTTGAACAAAACAACAACGATGTGAGATTTAAGTTGATTCTGGCTTTATTTGGAGCTCATTCATGCCATTATGTATGAAATAACACATCATTTGAATGGCCGCCTTTTCCTCGCTGGCAGTGCTTAAATGGTCGCGGTCGGTCAAAAACCGCACCAAACAGAGTCAATCTTTGTGGATGCATTAATGCTTGGTAGAGCACTCGTGAATTGTGTTCGCTCCAATAACGTCAATTTAGCTTGTTGACATAGCCACTGAGCCAAAAATGGGCCTTCCCCGAGAAGATAATTTTTAGGCCAAACTCCTGATTTCCGGCCAACTTTCCAATGCCCACTCACGGCGTTGCATATGCCATATGGTCGTCCGCCTTAAATTCTTGCGTCACCAAAATCTTATACGGATTTAGTCCCAAATCCAACCGCAAAATAAGCCGGGTTGACTTTTTGGCGATGCGATGCCCAATTCAGCGGATTGGCGCGAAATCACCAATCTCTGTCTGGTTTGTGGCCGGAAATTCAATTTTCACATGTTCGGCAAACGTGAAAGGAGACATGATGAAAAGGCAAACCTTACTGAATATTTTGACAGCTGGCTGCTATATTGGTAACTTTGACAGCTTCTGAAACATAACAATTGGTGAAGCTATCATTGCTATCTGGTCACCCTATACCATCCACTTTTTTCTTATTTGGCAGATAATAAACGCATTTATCGCCAAGTCACTATTTTAATGTTTCCAAAAATAATTTAGACTGGAGACATTCTGACATTCATGTTTCGAGCATTATCAAAAAAATTATTTCGGTGTTGTCGACGGCAAATTAAATGGTTTTAATATTAAATCGAAAAAGCTCATATTGTGTACTTTCCCAAATCTGTGCAGCTTCTAACAGAATTGCTTCTATAGGTACTACATATTTTAGAACAGCGTAGCCCAATAGGCCACAAACTGGCTCTGATGTCCATTCCTAGTACATAGATACTACATTTGTTACTGAAAATAATGGGCCTTACCAATAATCAAATTTAGAGATCACTTAAATATTTAAATGGACTCTAAAAAATTAACCATACCAATAATGAATTTAAGAGTCAGCTTAACGCTAAACGTGCCTTTAAATTTAAAGTGAAGAAACTGTAAGAAGAAATTGTGTAAACACCTCGTTTGTGCTGTCAATCGGACAGCTAAAGGCAATATATAAAAAAAACAATTGTCCTATCCGTCGCTTCTATGTTATTCTCACTTGAGTTTGTGGGCTTTTAATTGCAAAATGTAAGTAAAATATCCAATTTAATCGATTCCTTTTGTTTAATTGATTGTAAATTTCAATTTCAGATTGAATTATTTTAAATGACTGAAAATCGTTAAAAAGAACTAATTGGACTCCATCAGCTATGAAGGAGTTGCTAATGGAATCAGTAAAGCCTATAATCAAATTCTTCGAACGGATCTATTCTTTTCTTATATATTTTTGTTGGGCGAGATTGTGCCACATCCTCCAAAATACTAATGTCATCAATTATATCCTTATTATATCGGAAGTCATTTTTTAATTTCATAAATCTATTTGGAACCAGAAAAATTGTTTTGTTTATTTTGCAGAATAACACAAATGTCATTCAACAGCTGTCTATTTGACAAGTACTGTACTAGATTTTGTAATAGAGCGATAATTAGTAAAAGGTGTGTTTAATTTGGTTATTGGTAAACACACAAATTAACTCGTCCTTAAAGTTTAACCTGGCATTTATCAAAATGTGTGCTTAGCGTTTGGTTATTGGTAAGGCCCAATAACAATTAAAGGTTCACCCGTATAAAGCCAACAAAACAGCTACTCACATGAGTTCTGATTTTATCTTTGCTAAATGAAAATGCAGTTAATGTAATTAATAGTTGATGTAATCTTAACCCATTTCTAAACGATAAACTGCAGTTTAAAAATTAAACAGCCTTAAACGGCTGAATATAGTAATGTGATGCATAAGCATTTATGTAGCCTCTATTCAACGGCACATAAATCTTTATTTATAAAAAAAAATCCCTAACCAACATAGTTATAATGCGCTTGTGTCAAATGAAGTAAGAAAAAGGGGAAATCTATTACGTTTTAATGCCACAACTGATTAACAAAGCTCAGCTGTTTCTGCTGCACCGCCCGCCGCGCGCCAATTGGATTCGTTTGAATTTCTCTTAATATTATTATAATTTTTGTTTTTTTTTTGTATCATTTTAATGTAAAATATTTAATCACAAATAAAGTGAAATATTTTAGAACAAAAACTCATGAATTTAATTGATTTATTAAAAGAATTGAAGCTCTCCCAAACCGACTGTTGCGAAACATTTTTTGTAATTTATAAGTACTTTTTATTAATTCTAAATTGACAATCAAATTGGATATTTTCGTAAAGAATTTTTCATTATTATAAATAGTTTTCCAATAGGGACGGGTTGATTTTGACAGCTTGTGGTGGCCATACTGTGTCTTTTACTTTCTGTCAAAATATCGTCTTTTAATCAGTTACTAAAGACAAATCATCATGGCAAGCTACAGCGTCGAGCAACACGTGCAAATGACAAAACTTTTTGGTTTTGGTCGAAAAATCATCTTTAGCGATGAGGCCAATTTTTGGATGAATACGTGGACAATAATCCACGCGAGATTAACCAGGTGCCAATGCATCCAAATAAAGTTACTTTTGATGTGGATTTTGGGCTGGGGGCGTCATCGGTCCGTATACTTCTTCGAAAATGATGCTGGCCAGGCCATCACCGACAATGGCGATCGCTATAGGTTGATAATCACCAACTTCTTGTGGCCTGAATTGGATGATATGGACACCGAAGACATAGGGTTTCAACAGGATGGCGCTACGTGCCACACAGCTCAAGACACAATCGATATTCTGCACGAGTGGTTTCATGTCATGGTTATCTCGCGTCGAGGCGACGTGAATTGGCCACCAAGATCGTGTGATTTGATCCTTTTGGACTTTTCTTGTGGGTGTTTCTTAAGTCGCAGGACTATGCAAATAAGCCGCAAACCACCGCGGCCTCAAGGACAACATAATCGATTTATGCGCCAAAGTCATCGACAACTGGACCTTTCGAATCCGCGCCACCCAGCGAAGCCGCGGCGGCCATTTGAACGATGTTATATTTCACACATAATGTCAAATAAAGATACTGTTTAATTTTCCTGTCCGGCCAGCGACAGGCGTACAAGAAAGCGTGCTGACGCTCACACACAAACTTCACTCTATTGTGCCAGTGCCGCCGAAAGTACTATTAAGGAAAATATATTATTAAATTTTCAGCAAAGTGTTGTGGCAAAAAATATTGCGCAAAGATAATCAATTTGCCATTATTGTTTGTAGAAAACAAAAAACAAATTTAACTGTTTTTTGTGCGATTTTTTTTTTGACAAAAACGATGAAATTTAGTATTATTACAATTACGTTCTAGATTCAAATTTCTCCTCTATATATGGAGCCATACAGAAGTGCCTTTTCCTAAATTTCAAGCATATCCATCCATGCATTTAGGTTCTATATAGCTCGATATACACCAAAATACACGGACGAATTAACGCACAGACAAAAGACAGACGGCAACGCGACCGACGGCGAAAGCACTTTTTTTTTACTTCTCCAAAGTACTTGCCCTATAGTGGAGCAAGTTAAAATAGATAATAGTCTGGACACACATTTCTAAACTGACTAACCCACAATTTCACAATAGAAGTACATTTGGTAGAAGTGTCAATGTCAATAACAACAAACGTCTTAAACCGGTAACACAATTGTACAAATTGAAATAATTAATTAACTAAAACTAAACTTAAGCAGACTAATTTTTGCATTGTGAAACTGGGTGTAAGAGTTAATTTAAGAAGAAACGTCATATTTTATTTTTTTTAATCAATTTTTATGTCGGTGTTAAGCTAATGTTGAACTCAATTTAAACGTGAGGTGAATATATGTATCAATCAGATTACACATATCAGATGCCACTCAAATTTAATCTCCTCCCTGCAAATTCTTATCGCAAAATATCCATTTAACTGCTTATCCAAACTGTTTGATTTGACATTTTATTATCATGTTGCCAGAGTGATAAGAGCACATCTGGCCATTTTAATTTCTTTCTAAGGCCATATTGATAAGATGATATTGTTTACTATTTGGCTGCCCAATAATACTTCATATAAAAATAAATCAAATGATTGCAATAAACGACTTAAATGATTATTATTTTTGTTACTGATTGATGATAAATTCAATTATTATATATTCAAAATGTCCGTGTTTTTGTGATTTATTATAACACTACTACGCACATGTGATGTGAGGTGAATTATATTACTATATGAAATGGATTATTGACTATCTATAATGGTCTTATATAATGGCAGTTTAATTTTAGACACTTTGGTGTGGGAAGAATTTAATAATTCATGTTTTATTCAACACAATACTGAAATAATAGACAAACATATATGTATACCTACAGATTTCCATTAATAAAGGGTGTTTACTTTAGACGCGGAGAAATTAAAATTGGCAACACTGTTTTCTGTGACAGTTGATTTGACATTTGACATTTGAGGTGAGTTTGATTTGGTGATACTTCAAGCAATGTTTGCAAATTCTTCAAATTAAAAAAAAAAAAACATGGTTCTAATTATACAAATCCTTTCAAACTTTGGTCTATCGACAGGTTTTACACATTTTACTGAAAAATGTACCAAAATAAAGACCTAATATTCAAACATTAATCCCATAAAACTACCTGTCAAATAAAGCCAACTCCATGGATGATATTAAAAACGGAGGAGACTAGAGAAATGCCAATTTATAACAGTTATAACAGTTTTTCGCCATTAAAAGTTGCTGTGCGTTAACTCGTTTCGCGCGACTTGAAAAAAAAACTCTGGGTGCCTGAAGTATGCCCACCACCGGAGGGCCCTGGCCCTGCGGGGCCGCATAAACAGTGTTTTTTATAAACCAAAACTGTTATAATCGGCATGTCTAGAGTCATTTCCATTAAAATTTTTTATTCAAATTTTATTTTATTTCAATTTAAAGTTGTCCACCTCAAAACAAAAAAAAATCACCCTCTACAAGTAAAATATGCTTTGAAAAGAAATATTCTCAGAAGCTGATAGTTTGCGTCATAACAATCATGCAATGCATTTAAAAACGATACACACGTTAAGTAATTTGTTCTTGTACGTGATACAATGCTTTTTATTTTGTATACATAATATAAACGCGCGCCGGCCGGATTAAATAAACTGACATCCGCCGAGATAACAAAAAATTCATCAAATCTAACAAATACCAAATGTTCATGGCCATCATGACAGGCTTCAGGCTTCCTAATCATTTGAAATACACTAAACGTCTGAATTATGTCTAGCCTAACTAAATGTCAAAATGTCAAAAGCAAAACATGAATTCATTTATGTTTAGTCGATTATAGTATTAGATTATAGAGCATTAATGATAATGAAACTACATGTATGTATGTAGGTACTCGTACTCGTACTCGTACATTTGTTTCGCATTATTATCAATTTTTTTATTTTTTTTATTAAATGAAATGGTTATCTTATAACATAATATTTGTGGACAAAATTTTCGTTACGATTCATATTTGTTTATTTCTTAAATTGACAGTGAGAAAACACTTTATACACGAATTAATTCGCATTGATTGAGAGATTATGTGCATTTTGTCTAGTCAATTAAATTTTCAATTTTTAAAAGTTATTTTTTATTTTTTTTTTTTTTATTTAATGATGAATAAAATTTTTATTGCACCTCTTGTGGTAGGCAAAATAGCAAAACAAAAATAATACCTTTCATTTGACTTTTGAACGAGGAGATAAACAAAAATGATTTATGGTTTTTATAAATATTATTTCTTGTATTTTTTTAGCAAAATCTCTTCTTTTTTTTTAATCTACACACATGTGTATGTAATATATAGTACATACATACATATTAAAAGATAGTGATAAACATCAAGTCTTTTTTTAGAAATATGGCTGCCATCTGTTGAAAAGATACATTTGTTAATGTATATGTAGGTATACTTTTGTTTTTGTTGAAGAAAATCTTGCCATTTATACATGCATAGATAATGTACGTATGTAGGTACACGAAAATCGGGAAAAAAAAAGACGAGAGCTATAGATAAAAGCTGTAATATTATTTGTTCAAATTGAAAGAGATTTGCGTCAAAATTTTATGACGCTTTTGATGTAAATAAAAATAAATTTTCGAAAAGAAATAAATCAAGAATTCTCTTTTAGATGACAATTTTATTCAAGTCATCTAGAAAAGTATTAACTTCTAAAATTATTATAGTACAACGTAGTTAAAAATTATGTTTACAAATTTTTTTTTATAAACCGAGTACCTATATACAGCAAAATTGAAATTAATAAAAACTTTTTAAGCAAAACAATTTAATATTTAGTTGAATAATAAACATAAAACTTATACAAGCAAAAGAAACGTTTCGTTTGTTTTTTTTTTGAAGATTATATTGAAAGAAATTCGTTTAAGAACTTATGGTGACCTTTTGTCCGAATGGGTTCCGAACATTCACGAAAGTTTGAACACAAAAATATTTTGAAAATACATAGTTTGAAATTTTTAAAATTAATTTTTTCAAAAACTGTTCACTAACACAATTTTATTAAAAAATAAATTATAATAAAATTTAATAATATTTTTGGCGTTAGTATATCATGGGATTCTAAGTGTTGCCGTTGTATTTTAATAAATTTTTTCTTTTATAGGTCATTCTTTTAGAAAATAGCCCCTCATGGCAACACGGAGGGGGCTATAAACCCCCCCCCCATACGATTTTTGTTCTTGTCTTGGCCCTACCAACACGCTCTAGCATTTTCTCACACCTTATGCGAATCACCCTGTATATGTACCTTATACCAAAGATAATAGAATACTATTATCTTTGCTTATACCTTTCGTATCATTAAAATCAAACGACCTTGTATATGGTCAGAGCGCACTAATAATAGTTATCTTTTCCTTTAAATTAATAAACGTAAATTAATGTAAAGGGTGTTTTTTTTTGGAGGTATAGAACTTTAAGTTGGCAACACTATCTTAACTGACAACCATTTTGACAGCTGTCAAGTTATTTATTTTTAGTTTCGTTTGGGATTTCAGCATGAATAGACTGACGCCTAAACAACGCTTCCAAATTGTGCCCAAAACAAGATTGCCGCTGATTCCAATTTTCATAAGCGAATTTTGTTTAGCGATAAAGATCACTTTTGGTTGAATGGATACGTCAATAAACAGAACTGCCGTATTTGGAGTGGTGATAATCTTCAAGTGTATGTTGAGTCACCGTTACATCCACAAAAACTGACTGTTTGGTGTGATTTATGGTTTGGTGGAATAATTGGTTCGTACTTCTTTAAAAACGATACTGGCCAGAACGTTTCAGTCAATGGTGACCGCTATAGAGCAATGATTACTGACTTTTTCGTTCATCAATTGAACAACCATGATGTGCAGGAGCTGTGGTTTCAACAAGACATCGCAACAAGTCACACAGCTCGTGCCACAATTGATTTATTGAAGGAAACGTTTGTTAACCGCATAGTTTCACGTTTCGGACAGTGAATTAACGTCCAAGATCGTGCGTTTTAACGCCGCTTGACTATTTTCTGTGCGAATATGTGTATTCGCTAGTCTACGCCGATAAGTTCGAAACGATTGACCACTTGGAGGACAACATTCGCCGCGTTATTGCCGATATACGGCCACAAATGTTGGTAAAAGTCATCGAAAATTGGACCTCCAGATTAGACGACGTCCTAGCCAGCCGTGGCGGTCATATGCCAGAAATCATATTTAAATTATAATGCCAGAAGATTATCTTTCAAATGAAGTTTATGTCAATTTAGTCATCATCTTTGTTTTATTCCATTTCAAAACTCTATACCTCTAAAAAAAAACACCCTTTAGAACTATATATGTCCACCACTTAAGCACAATCAGCCCGTGGAATTCCCGATCAATCATAATACATCATATATGTACCTACTGCACTTTTTGTTTCAAAATAAAATATTTATTGTATTGAATTTTTAGATTAATACTTACTCATTAATTTGTGATATAAAACTTCAAGGTTAATTTGAAATGGATTAAATCATCACTAAACTCATTTCGCTCATCGAATTATATTTTTCTTTGATTAGGATTAAGATAATAAAAGTGTCTTTACATGTTTGTTTATCTACATATATGATCAAATTTGTTAATAAAAAGATTATTAAATTAAATTCTTGCTAACTAACAAACATTAAATTAACAATTAGTCAATTTTGATTAGAAGCTTTAGCAGATTATCACAAGCCAGTATTCGTTACTGTCGCCCGATAATTTTGACATGTTTTTGGAGAATGTCTGCATTGGCGATACAGATGAAACAATCTTATAAGCTTTGTTTAAAAAGACTAAAGCAGTTTAGCAGGGTATTTTTTCTTGAAGATCGGGAAAACAATTCCCGCATGTTGTATTCATCGGGTATGATTTTCTTTGTTCAATTTTTGCAGACTGCAGTCTGTATACATACATAACCATAAACATTAAGTCATTCCCTGCAGTTTGCAATAGCTCGAGAGCAAGGCAGTCAGATCCAACATCTTTATTTGTCTTATACACTTGAGAATTATAAGTCACTATAGGCTCTAGCTCTCCACGAGCTGTCACGCCACCATTTTGTTCTTTTAATTTTTCTTCACTCAGGCCGAGTGGGCAAAATTGTTGGTCAACATCCATCATCGAGTTGAATGAGGCAATCTGCCTGAGAGCGTCATCACCATCAAAAAAAAAATTTTCAAATATTGCTTTTCCATATCTTCCGCATCTATACGTTCTCTTAGGTGCCAGTTATAGGTTTCATTGAAACTCATCATTGAAAATTTTAATTTTAAATTTTGAAGCACCTTACAACCAAATTCAGTGATTATTTTGATGCCAATATAAAGATGATGTCTAAGGTAAAAAACAAATTTGATTTTGGCCCAATTACTTTCATTATTTCAATGATTGAACCACCTTACCAGTGATCATTGAAATTTTAAAAGTTATCTTGTGTGGAAGGTTGAGCCAAAATGAAATTTTTGTTTAGTAATAATTAATAAATTTGCATTGGCATCAAAATAATACTGAATTTTGCTTTCTAAACGTCTCAAAATAAGCAATTTAAATTATCAATAAAAGCTATAATTGGCGCCTTAATGCGTCCTTTAAGACTTCGGTTGAGACCCTTTAACCCTGAGAGTTTCCATATTGGTCATACAAGATTTCTAAAATCACATCAAAATCCATGTCTGGATAGCGTCTATCATAAAAAAAAGCGTAATTTCAAATGCATATCAATGCATTACTGCAATGAAAATATCAAAAAAAAAATAATGGTAAACGAAGGTTTTAATAAAAAAACTAATATGAACAAGCAGTCCAAAAAAATTAGAAGGTCATGAACATAACAATAACAATTATTGAATTAATTAATAATAATTTCAATGAGTACCCAAATGGAATTAATAATTTTAAAATTTTTGTCTCTAAAGTTATTGAAATTCATTGACGATATTCCCAATACACCAAAATATACTTTTTGGTTCCTTTTAGGGCATGTATAAGTGTTGCTGTTGATGGGCATCATGCAAACAATACTTAATATGTTAGTCACTTCAATCAGTCATCCAAAAAAAAAAAAATAAATACTTGAATATTATATTTTTTTTTTAAATAAATTTATTAAATAAGACATCTTGCATTATTTGACATGTGTTTCCAAATCAAACTGATTTCAAAATTGACATGTAGCACATTTTCTACTGTTCGCATACACTTAACCGAGATATTATGTGACCCAAGCATATCTACATATATGTTATAAATAGGTATAGGCGGTGCCGAACCTTGCATAGAGGCAAAACAGGCAATTGCCTAGGGCAGCACTCGATAAGGGCGGCCGCAAAATCAGTACAATAATTTCAAAACGAAAAAAAAGTTACACATCCGTCTACTTCAATAACTAATTCCGTATACTTTTTTCTTTCTTCTTTGTTGTCCATTATATAAAGGATTATTACAGTTGCTTTAATTGAAATTCCAAAAAGTTCGGAATTCGATGAAATTTAAATTCTTAAAGCAACTAAACTTTGTAAACGCGTTCACAAATTCAAGTTTGTATTGTCAACAGTAATTTGGAACGAGTTTTTTAAACAAAATAAATATCCTTTAGAAAATGCTCCAATCGAAATCAATGGACTTTTTGATCTGTTTGGAGCATTAAGATAAATTGCGACAGTACTTTCAGATAAACGGTTCTGAGGAATTTTTGCTTGAAACATTATACAAGAACGCTGTAAATATTGCTACGAAAAATGATATTCAAGCGCATTTCATTGTGTCCAATTTGATGAGTCTACATAGCCGCCGTTTTCAATCTGAACAATCTCCTGAAACAATCGATCCAAAATTGAAATTTAAAGCTAGTTTTGTTTACGTTATCGATGTTACGCTATCTTCTCTTGATGCGGATGCTTTTTGCGGAGTATCAATTTCTCAGCCAACATTTGGGATTTCTTTGCAATATTTCCAAGAAGAAGGAAAAAATACCGCGAACAACCCTTAAAAAGGGGTAAGCAAGGGTAACTATTGGCATTTTCTAGGCCCTCACCAGTTATGCACCTTTTTGCCTCGGCAGGAAAATCTTACTTAGCGCTGCCTTAGCTAGATTTAGACCTTTGATAATAAAACAGCTGGAACCACAGTTTAATTAAAAATTGGTAAAATTACGGCGCAAAATTAAAACGTTTTTAACAATCTTCATTAAAGCATTAATGAAAATGTTTAATTTATTTAAACGCATTTACAAACTTATTTACAACTAAGAGTTGTTTATAAATGACATTTAGACCCGTTTGCTAAAACGAAACTTAAAGTCTTAAGCTCAACATAAGAGCTAATGTGACAGTTTACACTGAAGAAAAAGGAGAACATAAGCGTTTAAGTAGAACATAAACGTAGAGGTAGAACATAAATATTTAAGTTACGTATCAGCAAACAGGTCAAAATGTCATTTATAAACAACTTTTAGTTGTAATTCCATAACGTAGCAATTTATATGAGTCGAGTTTAAATAAACGAAACATTTGTATTTATTAATATAAAAATTATTATATAATTCCACTCACTGATTCAATGTGTTAATTTTAAAATGTGCACAATAAATCAACAATGACATTTAGTTTGTCATTACAGCATCAGGACACAAAGTCCTGCTTTTATTAATTTTTATAAAATTATTTTATTAGTGAGTAACTAGCAAGCGCTTCACAAGTATTTTATATAGTAGGCAGGGGTCTGTCATGTTTTTTTCTTCTGCATTTCCTTACCGAAAACTTGCCAGCGCCTTGCCTAAACTTCTCAAAATTTTGGTATTTTTCAACGCGGGACTTGACGCGAACTTCTTCTGCTGTTAATTTCAAACTTTTTTCAATTTTAAACTATTTACCTTATAACATTTCTAACTTGAATTGTATCCAAATTTATGAACGGCATTAAGATACTATTAACGTTTCCTGTAAGTGTTGCATCAGGTGAAGCTATAGCTTCTCGAAACTTAAGCTTATAAAAACCTATCTTCGCTCAACAACGACCCAAGATCGATTAACCGGTCTTGAAACTATTTCAATTGAAAAAGACATGCTTAGTCGCATTGAAGAAGAAGAACTCGCTACAAGATGTTCAAAAATGAAATCGCGCAGAGCAGCATTTTAGTTTCAAAATTGTGTAAACGTGTATTTTGTCGAAAGCCTTTGATCGTTATTAAATAAAAACCTATATAACGGGTGATTTTTAAGCTGGTTAGGTTTTGGCAACACTGGTTTTGACAGCTGACGTGTGTTTAGTACCTTGTGTCACTGTCAAACAGCTTCAGTTTGGTTTGCAATTTAACCATGGATCGTCTTACAAATGAACAACGCTTGCAAATTATTGAATTTTACTATCAAAATTCGTGCTCGGTTCGAAATGTTAATCGCGCGCTGCTTGTGTTCAGCGATGAGGCTCATTTTCGGTTGAATGGGTACGTAAATAAGCAAAATTGCCGCATTTGGAGTGAAGATCAGCCAGAAGCATTGCAACAGCTACCAATGCATCCCGAAAAAGCCACTGTTTGGTGCGGTTTATGGGCCGGCGGCATTATTGGGCCTATTTCTTCAAAGATGATGCGAATCGCAGTGTTACTGTCAATGGTGAACGCTACCGAGCGATGATAACAAACTTTTTTTTGCCCGAAATGGAAGTTCTTGACTTGCATGATATGTGGTTTCAACAAGACGGTGCCACATGCCACACAGCACGCGAAACAATGGCGCAATTGCGAGGCGAGTTTGGTGAACAGTTAATTTCACGTTTCGGGCCGGTCAATTGGCCGCCTAGATCGTGCGATTTGACACCATTAGATTATTTTTTTGTGGGGGTATGTCAAGGCTAATGTCTATAGGGACAAGCCCGCTTCGATTGCCGCACTGGAAGCCAACATCCATGCATTCATTCGTGAGATACCGGCCGATATGTGTGAAAGAGTATGCCAAAATTGGACTCAGCGGATGGGCTACCTGAGACGCAGCCGCGGTCAAAATTTGCTTGAAATTATCTTTAAACATTAAATTGCAAGGTTCAAACTATCGATTCAAATAAATATTTCATTCATTTTTTCGAATTTTTTGTGTTTTTTTTTTAAAAAAAGTTCTAAACCTCTTAAAAAATCACCCGTTAAATGCTAATGTTGTCGTTATCTTTTTTTTTTATTTGAGGCGGCAAAATAAGAATTTTCGCCTAGGGCTGCAAAACTTCCAGGTTCGGCACTGGGTATATGGTTTTTTTTTTGGTGATCTTTTAGACTGGTCCTTAATATGAGACAAAGACGAAAGACTTTTGTAAATCAAAAATTTCAAGATCGTTTGGCTATTGGTCTTATTCTTCTATAACTAACTAAATTCCCAGTCTCGTGGCGGTTTTTTGTGTATCTTGTAGAAGGAATGTTGCACTAGAGTTAGATTGTTGGTAAAGGGTGATTTTTATAGAGACGGAGAATTTTAAATTGGGAACACTGTTTTCTATGACAGCCGATTTGACAGTTCTTGGTTGCTTTCAGATTAGTTTTGGGTTGGCAATTTATCATACCTATACATAAATATGTATATTTGTATACACTCACGTCGCGCAGAGTTTGTCAATTGTTAAAATTTATTTTGAAAAAAAATAGTTGAATTAGAGTACTTCATTGGGAATTACGTGCATTTTTTTTTCAGTGATAAAGCACATACAACATAACATAATTTATAATTATAAATTTGGTGGCACAACAGCTGGTGGAGAGCTAGGGCCAGACTAGTGACTACTTGTAACTCTCAACTATTCCTGTGTGCACGTTAATTGTGTGCAGGAATGGAGGAGACCTGCAAATTCCTGAATCCTTACGTCTTACTGGCTTTAAATTTCGTACATAACGGCTATGACGATTTTGATTAAACTTTGTACATTGAATTCAAATAATGCTGTATTTCAGGTTTTTGACAACAAAATCGCATAACTAAAATAGAGTTTTGACGTTTTTTTTTTTAAACAAAAATGCCTTATATTGGGGTTAGGTATTCAAATATAGCTTTTGAATGACAAAATCGATTTTTTTAGAATTTTACAACCTGTGGTGATTCTAAATACATAGTTTTAACAATTTTACATTTTAAAAATAATTTTTTAAACAAAAACTTCCTTTTTTTTGTTTTTTTTTTTTTTTTTTGGTATTTTTGACGTTTTTAACATTTTCTTATTAAAACAATCATTACATTATTAAACTATTAAAATGCATCATCAATCTGGAGCTTAATTTCATTGTTAACTACAAGTACAAGCTCGCGTGATCCTTTTGCGCATTATTTTGAAGTTTGTGTTGAACATGTAAAACTACGTAAAACCATATCTAATAGTTTTAAAAATGTCCTCTGCCACTTTGATTTCGTTTAAAAATGTTTTCACCAATAAATAAACGCAAAGTAAAAACGCATCTCTTTACAAAAGTAGTTGGACTCGTGTTTTTAAATGAAAATAAATAAAATTAAAGCGTGATCTCAAGATCGATTAGAAGCGGCTTCTTCGCTCATGACAAAAAAAAAAAAAAATCTGTAAAAATATTTAAGACTACACTCTCATTTTGCAAACTTCATGTCAAAATCGTAATTGCAGTTGTTAAACTCAAATAAAATTTACTTTGTTTGCAAAATATCACTCTAGTATCTTAACATAAAAAGTCCCTAAGTAGTATAGATACTGTTAACTGTTTTATTACCACACACTTTATTATCTGATAACTGAAATTTTATGACATTCACTGTCAAATTTACTACTTAAAACACCACACACCCGTACTTATACCTAGACTTTGCGTCATTATTTTTCAATTATTATAAATCAATCATCTCAGACAGAACGTGAGAAGGTGTGAAGAACTTTGAATGGTCATAGACCTTTAGAACTTGATGAAAATTTTCTATTACCGTTGGTAATATTGATGGTATTTTTTTATAATTATAGTAGGGAAGTAAGTCTGAGACAAAAATCTATTTTTCTTTAAATCATCAACACAACTTTCAATCATATCAAGAATTATTTCTGATACAATCGGCATTTTCAAAAATCCGATCAAGGTTCATACGCGCAGTTATAAAGGAGAATGTCAGTGTCATTAATAACCCAGTTTAAAGCTACACAAAACTTAAACGTTCTTAACGCCATTCTAAAACCAAAAGCAAAAATACAACGCGGTACATATTTCACAGCCTCTGTCTATATTCATGTGATTCAACCGGCTATACCATGCAGCACGATTTATCTTAGACGGACACTCGGGCGTATGAGAAACATTTGTAAACCAAAGAAACCATTCGTGTAGTCTCAAAATAGATTAACACTAACTATTTTCAATTAATTTCAATATCAAACAATCATGAATTTTTAATTAATGTAAATCAGCAAGTTATTCTTAAAAAAATGCGCATTGCATTGCATCAGATCATTCGGAACTGGAATTGACGGTGTTTTGAATTGGATTGGCTTTTGGTGGGTTAGTGCGGTGAGGTATAGGATACACCTCATATCTTGTATTGAGTTTGACAGTCGGGGTGAAATCTGGCACTTAATCAATTAATCTTCAGTGGTTCTTGAAGTTAATAAATTTCATTTCCATTGATAAATTATACGATAAAGATTCTAATAACAAAAACAACTTACATAAACTACGAGTGGTTATGGTTGATTGAGATTATTCAACATGTTGTGGTGAGTTAACAATTAAATGTCATAACACTCAGATATAGAAGTAGCCTATTAAATTTGTCGAATAACGAGGAGCTAATGAAAACAATTATTGGCTATTTTATTAGGATACTCTTAAGTGACAGACAGGGGTGCAAAAAACCAATGATTTATTTATGATTTTAATGTGACTTATATTTGACATTTCATGAAAGCTTTCAGCACAATACAAATCGAATGGTGTGACATAGATCGAGGATAGATGTGCTGTTTTAGTTAAACTGTCGCTTTTGATATTTAATCGAGATATTGAATTGAGCGATCACTGGCGCTGGTGTCAACAAAATTTGTTTTTTTGGTTTATTCTTTTTTTTTGTATTTTTTCGGTTTAAACGAAGTGTGTTCTTTGTTTTAAGATTATTTGTTTATACATTTATGTATGTACATATTTATTTGTTTTATATTTTTGTTAATAAGTTTTCAAAAATTGAAAAACATATTTTGATGACAGTATGTAAAGGGTGTTTTTTTTAGACGTGTGGTTTTTAACCTGGCAATCCTTTTTTCGGAATTAGTCTTTTTGACAGCTGTCACTTGATTTATGCTCAGTTTAGTTTGCCATTTTATAATGAATAGTCTTACACCTGAACAACTTTTGCAAATCATGCAAATTTATAACCAAAATAATGAAGCTCATTTTTGGTTGAATGGGTACCAAGATTGTCGTATTTGGAGTGGTCATAATCCACAAGCCATTGTTGAGACGTCGTTACATCCTCAAAAAGTTATTGTTTGGTGTGCTCTATGGGCAGAAGGAATCATTGGTATGAGTGTCAACTTAGCGAAACAACATTCACCGATCGAAAAGTGGTAAGTGGATAATTAGCCGTTAATGAGTCGTTAATTAGTTGTGATAATTTAGAATTTGTCGTTAAACGTTTTCTATGTTTTTTTTGCTGCTTCGCTAAGTTGATATAAACTAAGCGAAGCACACTCTCAAAAAGGGGTAAAAACTGCTTAAATTTAAGGGTTTTCTGCTTAATAATTTGCCGTTCGGGAGTTTTGAATTATTTGTGACAATTTCAATTTGTTCGTGCTATGTTTGCTATGTTTTTTTGCTGCTTTGCTAACTTGGTGTCAACTAAGCGAAGCACACTCTCAAAAATGGGTAAAAACTTGTTGCATTTTGCAGTTAATTAGTCGTTAATTAGTTGTGACAATTTCAATTTTGGCGTGCAATGTTTTCTATGTTTTTTTGCTAATTTCCTAAATTCATGTGAAGTTAGCGAAGTATCTCCCCAAACAGTGTTTAAAGCTTCTTAAATAGAATGTTTTCTTCCTTAATAATTTTCCATTCATTAGTCGTGAATTAGTTGTGGCAATTTCAATTTTGCCGTGCGATGTTTTCTATGTTTTTGCTGCTAATTTGCCAAATTCGTATGAAATAAGCGAAACACCCCCCAAAAAGGGTTAGAAACTTTTAATAGAATGTTTTATCGCAGTACCATATCAATGGGGAACGCTATAGAGCCGTGATTAATTATTTGTTCATGCCTGAATTGGACGACCTTTGGTTCCAACAAGATGGCGCTACATGCCATACAACCAACGAATCAATCATTTTATTGATTGGCCTGTGGCGTGCCCTCCAAGATCGTGCGATTTAACACCGCTGGACTATTTTTTGCGGGGTTATGTGAAGTCGCTTGTCTACGCAGATAAGACGATTGACGCCTTAGAAAAAAATATTCGGGCGCGTTATTGCTGACATACGGCCCCAATTGGTGCAAAAAGTGGTCGAAAATTGGGCCTCTCGGCTGGAATTTATTCGAGCCAGCCGCGGCGGCCACTTGCCCAAAATCATTTTTAAAACATAATGACAAATCCTTATCTTTATAATAAAGCTAAATTATTGGCGACAACACTAAATTATATGCGTTTTATTTCTTCTTGAAAACCAGACGTCTAAGAAAACACCCTTTATAGCGCTGTCTCGGTGGTGATATTTCAAATTATTTTTTCATCACTTAAGTTTTTAGTGATTTTTAATGAATATATGTACAAATTTACATATACATACATTTATGTATGCGTTTGCTGACAAATTCACGATTTTTGATTGTTTTGACCTATTTTTAATTAATATGTTTTTGTATATTATAACGAAAATGTTTTTATACATAGACATTAGAAATCATAAGTCTTTTTCACTGTTTTTTTTAATCTCATTCTTTTATGGGGTTTGTCGGTTTGAAGTCTATACATTTTGAAGTTTACTTACTCTAGTGGCAATTAAGGCTACAAAAAATTAATATTAATGGGTTTTCGAGGATTTAATTTTAAAACTTCATCAATTTGTGGAAACAAAATCGAATTTTTCTTTTAAGTATAGATACTGGACTGTAACAATGGTTGTCTTTTTTTTACACCTTTTTATGTGCTTAATGAAATACACTAGGCATGGACAACAATAAGGAATGTATTTGAAATATTTTAAACTTATTTTTACTTGCTGAATATGGGATATCGCTAACGTTAAATACACGTATCAGGTTAAAAATAACTTTTCAATGGTTGCAGATTACATTGGGGCATCACAGTTTTTGCCGCCCGGCGCAGACCCATTTTTACTGCAAAGAAATGATTTTAATGATTACATCTTTGAATTTTGCATCAAGATTGACTCAGTTCTTTTTTGATCAATATAGCCAATAATATAGGCAGATATAAGTCAATAGAAGTGTGCTCATGTTAGACCTTAAAAAAATTATAAAAAGCTTTTGTTGAAAAGCTTCTCTCAAAGAGAGCGTACCTTATGGCAATTGAAAGGAATATACAATGGAATATTGTTGTACAAGGTGACGCAAAATTAATCATCCAATTTTGTTTTTGAATTACTTTTTTACTAAATAAAAAAATGATTTTTAAGTGATGGAAATCTTTATTTGTACCTTAACAATATTTTCTGTTAAGTGGTAAAAATGATATCCGTCAAAGTCAAATAGTTGCCGCCAGTGTTGATACACTTTTGGGCCCTTTTTATCGCATTTTCCATGACTTTCAGCAATAGCTCCAGGTATAACTGTTTGCATTCCTGTCAAATATTTTCCTTTAGGGCTGCAATTGTCTGAGGCTTGTTGGCATAAACCCGCAACTTCAAGTAGCCTCCAAGAAAGAAGTCTGGGATGGTTTGATCGGGCGATCTTGCTGGCCATGCCAAATCGCCAAAAGGGGAGATTACTTCCTTCACAATATCCATTGGGGCTCCTGCTGTGTGTGCGGTTGAACTGTCTTGTTGAAATCAGCTGTTCACCAAGCGCCGCGCTGCTCATCCAATTTTGGCAGTAAGATGTCGTCTTTCATAGCCCTGGTAGCATTCGCCAGTATTTGTGATGGCCGATGGCGTCCTAAAAAAATTAGGGCCCAATCACTTCTCCCGCGTGAACCCCGCCGCAACACACAGTGGATGTAATGGCTCTTCGTGCTTCATACGCGGATTTTCATTTTCCATTTTCAGAGCTGAAGATATTGCTTATTGACGTAACCACTTAAGTGGAAATGCGCCTCGTCGCTCATGATGATGATTTTCGACACAAAATCGTCCTCAAGAAAATCGTCACAATTATTCCACGCTCTTGCGGAGTATAGCACTCCATTGCTTGTCTATAATTGTATACTATTGCTGTCTAGTTCACAAATGTCAAATATGATTGACGTACGACGCTATTTGCAAAAATTATAACATCTTCCGATAAGGTGATTAATTTTGCCCCACCTTGTATTTCAGGCAAACTTCCTGCTTAAGCTGCATAAATAAACTTTTTTAGTTATAGAAGGTTTGAATTATTAATTAAATAATTCTTATAGCCACAGATGAGTGATCCAAATTGCATTATTGTCTAATCGGTCCAACCATTGCAAAATATACGCGAATAACTTTAAAATGAGATTGTTTTCTCAATCATATAAAAATGATCTGTTCAAACAAAATTTGAAGCAAATGGACTCATCCGTTTAAGCTACCCATAAACTATACAGACCTGAGGCCTCTTAAGGCTTAAATAAATTCATCATATTCGGCAAAAAAGTGACAAAATGTGAAAAACAAAAACCTGCTCTAGAAATGCTTGTGTTTGATCTATCAAATCAATATGAAATGACAGATCAAGCGCATGTTTTTATTTTTCGTTTTTCCACTTTTTGCAAAAAGTCTTGAATGGAGTTAAGCCTTTCAATGCAACCTAAATTGCACGGCACTAGGTAACAGGAATACAAGGCTAGGAAATAATTTTAGTTGGTGTAGTGGACTGACATATAAAGTGTTTATTATCTCATGAATATGTTTCAACCATTAGAAATTAAGTTTTAAAATTTACATTTTTAATTTGTTGAACGACTTTATTGCTATGTATTTTATTTAAGTTAGTGAAATTGCGAAAAAAAAACTATGATTCTTTTGTTCATTTTTAAGTAGATATACATAACTTTAATTTGAAGCAAATAATTAGGCTAAGTCTTTGCAAATGATATTATAAAAAAAACTGTTAAAAATATTTCCTGATGAACAGCAATAGAATGAACTTACACTATCAAATAACCTAGCACCAAGCAAACAACTAAACAGAAACGCACACTCCTGTATGACAAAAAAAAAAAAAAAACATTTTGATTGCATTTTTTTTTTATAAACGAATAGTTTATTTTAATTTTTTTTTATAATATTTATATTGTTTTTTTTTTTTGCTTGTTTTTAATACTTAAAAATTTATGTTTGTATTTTTTTTGTTTGTTTTTACTATTTTGTGTTTTTTTTTTGTTTTCTTTTATTTTTTGGTTTAATCACACTCACTAACAGGTCACGTAGAGCTAGTCAGGATGTCACTCTTATGACACGCAGTGCTGACAGTCTAGCCGTAACAGCACGCAGGTAAGTGTTGCCTTTTTAATTAAAATTTTTGCACTGCATTTTCAACCACAACAACAACAATAAAAAAATGTACAAATATTAAAACAATTCTATAAATATGTTTATGTTTAGATTGCTAGCATGGATATTGTTGTATTTAAATACTTGTATTTTTGTGACTTACATTAATTAAACATTAACCATAACCAAAAATATATTATATTAATTAATAAAAATTTACTTTTATTCTCATCTTTTTTTAGCCATTTATTGAGATGTGAAAATAATGAATATTTAAAAATTACTTAAAAATTAAAAATTCAACTGGAAGATATTAATAAATTGGGTAAAATATTAAATTTAAATTGCTGCCAAGACGAAAATATTAATAATGATGAAAATATTATGTTATTATTTTCCATCATTATATCAGGAAATTTTCTAAATGTTTCTTTTACTTTTATCCCACAATGATAAATTGTCAACACTTTTTCTAGTGACACTATATTTGACAGCTGATATGATTTGTGCTCAGTATATTTTTTCATTTCACTATATGAATAGATTTACGCCATAAAAACTGTTGCGAATAATTGTGCATCATTCAATCATACAGGTTTGGTTTTGAAACTGGCAACACTGTATGATAATACTTAATTTTTTATTATCTAAAAAAATACGCACGGGAAAGCACAATTGCGAAACTTATATCTTTTCATATTCTTTTACATTTTTCTACATTAACTCATTACATTAACTCGAATTTGAAATTGTATTTATCTTTTTACATTCATACATATGTATATGTAAATATTCTATTGAAGTAAACAAACCTAAAAAGATAAACAAAGCCCTCAAGGCGCAATAATTGCTTGAATGCATTGTTTAAAGCAAACGCCCACCGTTTATTTAATTTTCTCATGTAAATGCCGCAGAGATAATCAAATGAAAGTGATGATAATGACTGCATAATTAAAACACTTTCAACTTCAAATCAGCCCGACCGATGCGATGCGATGCGACGCAACGCAACGCCCCCACCGGCGAATGCTCTTTGCCGGCTGGCACACAGATATGAATCTTTTTTCTACAAGCGCCCGTGTAGAGTTTATAGGTAGATACAATTTGCAGTCACAGTTACAATGTGTATCTTTTCGATGCAACGCCAACGTGAAATCAGTGCCGGATCATTAATAAAACAAAGTAGGCAACTGTCAAAGGCTCTTCTTCACCTTGTATGGATTTCTTTTTTTAGTTTTTGAAATATAAAAATTTCCCTTTAACCTCCGATGTAAATCCCCGAAATTCATAACCCGATTTTGATTTTTAGGGATTTTGAACTACATATCTATTATAATGTCTAATGTGTTGCAACCCCCTGGGGGTCAATTCCCGATCTGTGAAGCTGTAAAGTGATAAATTTTATCACAGCTTCACTCATAATTCGATTCTCGATGTGTGAAAAAGTGAAGTCAAATGTCAAAATTTTTTCAAATGATAATTTTTTTATTACAGTCAAATCATTCTGTGAAGTAAGTAGTGAAGAAAGGATAGACATAAGAAATAAGCGCGGAGCACGTTGAAAACTACCCGTGGCAAAAAATCACAAAGCAGTAAAGCACTCAACACTTTTACGTGACAAATAAGCGCATTTCTACGTTGAGAATTATTTTGGAATGGCTTTAGTTCCTCTATTAAATCCATGCATAAGCTTAGTGTTTCGGAAATCTATATATGTAGTTCAATAAAATACTCAGTTGTAACTTTGAATGGATTCTGCCCATCTCGAATTGAACGCCTCAATATTCTCAGATTATTCCTATGGAAAAATTATTTTATAATTATTGCTCGAAACAAAAGTGACGATTTAATAATACTTAACATCTTTGTTCACTACGGCCGGCGTCTATTGTTATTAATTAATCTAATTATAATTCCGGACATTATGTGCAAATGAAATTAGATTAACTTCTCAGAAAAAAAAAAAAAACAAATATGACAGACAACTGACAGACAACTGACAGAATTTATCATTTAGTACATTTTAGTACACACTTTGACAGACATATATCATAAAGTGTTCGAGAATCGCTAAAGGCGTGTTCATGAAGTGATAAAATGAAAAAACTGTGTGAAAACTGAAATGATATTTTTTTTTCACTTCATAGATCGGGAATTGACCCCAGGGGTTTAAAAAGTCCTGTCAGAGCTTGAATTGGAAAAAGTAAAGACAACTAAGATAGCTGATTCATTTTTGTATCTAAAACGACTTAAACGAGTTTTAACAAAAGTCTTGGAAAAAAATTAAAGGATTGGAAATGGACCTAGCGACAAATGCGAAGGGTCCTTTAAACTTATTAAGATATACGTAATGCTATGTTTCCACCAAAACTTCATCTAAGTTGAAAATTAACAAAATCAGTGTAGTGTTTTCGATGCCCAAAAATATTTTCAAGCTGATTTTGACAATGTTTACGAAGTGGATGGAAGCAAATCCGCAAAAAAAAATAATTTCATTTGACAGAACATTTATTTCTTGTCGTGTCGCTGTCAAATTATGAAAATGGCGTCTTAAACGGATGCATCCAGTGCAATAAAAAAGTTCAATTTGGAAAATGATTATTCGTAAAAATATTAGCAAATAATAAACAAGCTATAAATTAATTAAATTTCGCGATTTGGAGAAAATGAACCGTAGATTTAACTAAGTTTCAGTTAGACAGTCAGTGTAAATATACCATAAGGGCCTCTATATGATTCAATCCAGCACGTGTTGTTTTTTGTCTTCGCGTCAGTGTCGACAATAGCGCGGAGCAGCGGTGGTCTAATTAAATTTGTCGTTCATAATAGTGCAAACTTTGGGAAGAAGAGCTATATATTACTTATAGATAGATATATTATACATATATAGATACTTGGCTTCAAGGAATCTACTGCAGTATATGCATGCACTCAACCACAGCCGACAAACGAAAATTAATTTCATAAGAGCAATTGTTTCTTATACAAAGGTACCTATATATGTAGGTATTTGTTTTTATCTTAAAAATTAAATTATTTTTCACAGCTTGTAGTCATTTCATCACATAGTACAGAGCGCCATTAATTAAATATTAATTGTTAATTATAAATTTAAAATTGTAATCACACATTTTAAATAAACAAAATCTCCAGTTGCATGTCAACTTATTTTAGTCTCTAAAGCTTAATCAATAAATTATTCAGTTTCGAGTTTATATGGATCTGGTGTGTAATAAATTTAGATATTGTAATGTAATTTCATCGATATGGGTTTTGCCTGTGCGGTTATTTATTAATCCAATTAGCCGGTAGTAAATTGTGAATTTGAGCTCAATTGAGATTTGATCTAAAGTAGAATGACACAAATTATGCTATGACAGAGATGATGGATATAGAAAAAAAAACCAGTAACTGAACTGGTATTTGGGTCGAATTCGGGAGAGAAGCTTGTTGACATTGAAATGCAGTATAAAACGTTGCAAGGTTTTTTTTATATATTTTTTCTCTCATTGGGAATAATGGATTTAATTGAGAAGCTATTATGTGATATGTACATGTAGAGTTACTCGTATACAAAAAGTATTAATAGCATATTAGTTTATTTATTTAATTGAAAGTAATGCCCTTTTAATGCAAATTAACCAAACTGCAATAATAAGAAGGGACAAAAGAAGAATAGCAAGATTTGTAAGTTTCTAAAGTGAATTAATTTAATCCCATATGGGTGTTGTTTAATGTGAAGTTCAAAGCAATAGCGCAAAATTTTAAACAGCCTGATGTTAAGGTGTTAGCATGATACTAGTTAACACTTCACTAACTTTAAAGCTCTTTGCTAAAATGTTGTTAGTTTTAAACACTTTTTAACTAGTATCATATTAAACACATTTTCTTACGAAACTCAAGCTGAACGCGCCTAAAACAGTGACATTTCGTGCGGAAATAAAGCAAACATACCTTTTTAAAATCTTTGTATGCCAAAGTGACATATGGATTTAGTAATATGTTAAAAAGATAAAACAGCAATCTGGCAAATTTAACTTTAGTAAAATGTCCTCTTTTAAACCTAGTTTCATACTAAAAATGATTTAATACTTTACTAAATCGTCTAAAATTTTGCGCCAATGTCTTTAAGCCATGTGCGCATTGGATTGAAATCGCGTTAAATTATATCCGAAGATTAGGAAATATTTGACAGTAGTAAGGTGAATCTATAAGTGAAAACGTCAATATTTAATCTCAGATAAAATTAAAACGGAAACTTTTGTTCAAAATAAAACAAAGGGATAACAACTGTATACAGTTATTTACTCCAAAGAAATTATTTTTCGTCTCATTTGCTCTAAATATATCCAAACATTTTGCTTTGACCGTGGAAAACAATAAACGCGGTTCTTTTTCAAATTTACATACAGGATTGACGGTGTGAAGCTAAGAACTTTTAATCCAACATCTTATTTAACAAATAAAAGTTAAATGGCAAATTTCAAATATTTTGACGATAATTCAGATTCTTCACTTAATTTCACAGAGAGATTGTGAAATTGAAACACATACGCAAAAATTACTTTAAATTTAAAAGCTTGTGTATTAATATAGTCTGTTTGGTAATGTGAAATTTCTTACAAATTTTCATTGATATATTATAAGTTTCCCAAACCAGTTCTTTTTTCTTATGGATTTTGACAGCAAATTGTTAAAATTCGTATGAAATTTAAAGTTGTTGTTGTCGTGAGCAAATAATTCACACGTACATGAAATTAATGGGGTTTTTCATTGGTTAAATAAATCAATTTATTTTTGATTTGGACCTGTCAAACAGCCGATTTCGACCATCTTTGCGTTCTATTGGGCAAAATAAATTGAATTATTTTTGATTTAAAATCAATTTTGCAGATCTAAATTTTTCGGTAGATTTACCCCTCCCTGTACTTCCACCAACATATTTTACAGCTGTCAGGTGTGAAAATTGTATTCAAAATATGCGAAAGATAATGGCGCATACCAAATGGAACCAGTTTAAAATTAATCGGTAACTTCATCAAGCTCATCTTTATCTTCTAAAAGTGCATCAAGGGATGAAATTTTTTTGAAATATTAACACAGAAACGAAAATGCACGAATACAATGACAAAAATAAATCAATTTGAAAAAGTTTTCAATTCGCCACGAAAAAAAATCAATTTTACACAATGTTACACCAAACAACGATGTTCATATTTTACCTTAGAGGATATATAATATGGAGTGCTTGTTTTTTCGAATGTGTACCTTTCATAGGGGTCGCTGTTTGAAGTTTCGGACTGAGTTTTCTTCATATTGGAGAAAAAAAAAGAAGATTTTGAAATCTTTAAAATAATAAACAAACACTTATTAATTTCAAGAATTACTTCAAATTAGAACAATTTAGAGAGAAAATAAGCAAATTATGACTTTTATAGCAGCTGTACGATATTCTAAGACTTTATCTAAACCGAAATAGCGCATCCATATTATATATCCTCTAAGCATTTTGCTCACTCCTCTTACTTTTTTTGAGTGAACCCTTCTTCTTCTTTTGCTTAGACACATATTAATGTCAACACTCTGACGTTCAGCATCAGTCGTTAAAATAAATTAGATTTTACTGTGCTTATTGAAGAATTAAATAGATATTTTTCATATACAAAATTTAAATATTATTGAATCAATTGAAAACAATTGAATTCTGTAGTATTTAAGTGTCAAAGAAAAAGTACAGAAAGAGAAAATAGATGTCACAAAAGATAACGTCTAAAAATCCACAATTTAAAAAAAAAAATCCTGCCATTCCTGGCCATCTCTTTCTCATCAGAGAGAACAAATTCAAAAGTTGTTGAATTTACTCTCTATTCGTGACAGTGGCAGCATTGGCGACAGTACATTTTTTTTAACATCCATCTAGCGGACAAAAATTCCGGTGTCCCTTCTATGTGTATTTATTCAAAGCTGGGAGTTAGCTAAAGTATAGATACGTCAAAAAAAAGTCAGAGGAGTCAGTTCAATGTGAACACCTTCACACAATCGTTAAAACGATATGATATCAGACGATCATCGTTTTACGTGTCGATTGGAAAATCGATATCCCAAAAAGCTCTGGATGTCCACAACTTTTTTCTTTTCCTCGATGGATTTTCTGTGTGTGACAAGTCAAGTAACGATTTCAAATAACGCTTTGGAATTGCCAGTTGTTGTTGACGTGTGGGGTGGCTTATCAACAAGCAATTCTTATGCAAACAATTATCAGATCTGTCAGTAAAAAATTGTCCAAAATGTCTTACAACCGTGTAAACTTACAATTAACAGTATTGTCAGAAACGTCATTGTCTTGACAAACCATCATCTGACAGTTAAATTTTCAGGAATCTGACATTCGTCTGAACATATACAATTTTTATTAATGTAAGACTAATCGCCTGACATTGTAAGAAACGTCATTGTCAGGCCATTGTAAGACCAACGACCTGACAGTGAAATTGCAAGACATGGTATAAAATCTGCCAACTGTATGAAAAGACAATTTAGAATTGTAAGAAAGTTGGATATTGTCAGATCATTGACAGTTTTGATAATATTGTAAGATCTGACAATCATCTGTACCTACTTATAGCTTTAAGATTGTTTTGTTCACATTTACTTAACTACAGCTTATTAAATTCAAATCCGATTATGTTCAATGTATGAAAATGTTCGTCAATTAATTTATTTTACATACAACAACGAAGACTTTCACTACAGTCACTTCAAAGTAAAGAAAATACTGTATGAATAGTGTACTTTCATTAAGACAACGAAACCTTTATCAAACATCGTCTATTTTAAACGAAGTTGTCAATTCCACCTATTTATTTTTCGTTGAGTTAACAGTCAGCCAATTTAGAGAATTTCATAACTCTACGAAAAAATAGTTTTTTCAGTGATCCCAGACCTCCGACTGGCGTGATTCACCAACGATTTATTGATAATATTCTTGAAACTCCAAGATAATTAAAATATTCAAAAAGGCACTCTTTAACTATCTGATAATAAAAATTATATAACTTAAAGTAAAATACGCAGTGTGAATTTGAATTCTATTCAAATTCGAATTCTTCCAGACTAACAGTCATGGCTCCATAATTAATGTTTTATTTACGATTGTTTGTCTATATCTATACCATTTAAAGTGTGTGTATTCAAAAGAACGAAGTGTCAAATATTTATGTCACATAGAACTATGCATGTTCATTTGGGTGGTCCTTATTTTGAAACTGTTGGTTAAAGTGTAAATAAATAGAATTTAATGAATTATTTAACCTGCGAATACTTAAAAAAAACAATTGAATAAAACCTAATAATAGAATATTTGTTTAATAAATTTATGTAATTGACATTGACAAATTTGAGTTGGAAAATCATTGGAAAGAACTTGAAATGTCACAGGAAATAATTAAAAAGAACAAACACAATGAAGGTTAAAGTAGGAAACAAAGTCTGTCGTGGCACATTGAGTATAATAAGACTGTGATCTTAGGTCTGTTTGGTATCTTTTTTCAGCAAAATGTGTAAAGCCTGTCAAACCACCAAAGAGAGAACGAATTTCTCAAAAATGGAGAAATTTACAAGAAAGTTAACAAACGCATTGAACAACTTTTGTGTAGAAAACGTCAAAATGTCATTCCTCACATCAAAAATCACATGCCAAAAGTCCGCTTTTGTTAGCAATTTGCGTTTACTTTAAAAAAAAATACTTAAATTATACATTTCCCAAGTTATTTAGGTAGATAAATTAATGTCCACATACCAGCCACCACAATTTCAAATTAAAAGAAATATATGTATAACAGAAATTCGCAAAGTTATCCAATGGAGGGGAAATTATTTGCTCTCTCGACGTCCGCACTCTCGTTGTTACTTTTTTGAGTTAACAAATAGGAGTTTTTTGACATGTTGTGCTTACAATTAAGTATTTATTCGATTAAGTACACTTCGATTTATATGTATTTAAAGGTAATAAAATCAGCTTTTCACTATAGCTAAAAACTATATGTCATCACAGATTTTTTTTTTTAAATATCGGTGTGGCAAAGATCGCGAAAAAAATTATTTTTCTAAACGTTAAAACTCAATTTCTCAAAATGTGTTTAACGTATCAAAATAACTTTAATACTATTTTCTACCTTTCATTTGATATTAAACTCGTTCGTGTAACACTCTGGGCCAAAGCTCCACATAGCAAAATGGGCATTCCCTTTAAAAAAAAGAACCACCCTAATGTACATAGATCCTTATTAGGGATATTTTGTTTGCTTTTATCTGCTATGCATACAAATCAAGTTGATCCAGCAGAAAAGCGACACAACTTAAGTAATTTCAGCAGAGAAAAATTTCAATCATCCGTTAAAATATCAAAACCTCACATAAACCGTGTTAGCTCCAAATAAACACTTACACTGAAAAAAATATTATTCGTAAAAATATGAAAATGGCTTCGTTAACCGCAATTTCGTTGGCTCAACGAAAAAATGAAATTTTTCGTAAAATGAAAAGTTCATCAGTTAACGAAAGCGCTTCATACACGTTTTTTCCTACTTTTGAGGTGATTTCAGCGTTTTGATTAAGTCTTTCATTGTTGTATGAACAATTTTCATCATTTATTTAACGAAAAACTTCGTAATCGTATGTAAATAATCGTTTTTTTAACGAAGATTCTCCGTAATTTGATGAAAAGCTGTAGTTATTCAATGAGTTTTTACATTTTTAACGAAATTTCATCAAATTTAGTAGATTTAAGAAAAAGTACATCAGAGAATGAAAATAATTCGTTTATAGATTAAATATTTTTCGTTGACAGATGAAAAACTCCATTATATTATTAAACAAATTCGTTGCTTGATTAATTTCTTCATTAATTTACAAAAAGTTTTCCTCATTTTTGTATGAAAATATTTCCTTGCTTTATGAAATAAATGAAGCGCTCCATTGAAGTATGAAAGCCATTCCGTTGGGATAACGAAATTTAGCATCGGCTGAATTTTAATTAAATTTTCGTTGTCTCAACGAAGTTTTGAGTGATATTGACGTAAGAATTTGGTTCAGTGTAGAGCCTCGTGTTTTTCCATCAGCTGTTTTAAACAAAACCTCTTTTGTTCAGTTTTCACTAATAGAAACTATACAGCACCTGAGCCAGTGAAGAATTACTTGATCTGAATACCTACATACAATATATGTGTATTTTAAAGGGTGTTTTTTTTAGACGTGTGGCTTTCAAGAAGAAATAAAACACATATAATGTAATGTTATAGCCAAGAATATAGATTTATTATGCAGATAAGCGCCACGGCTGGCTCGAATAAATTCGAGCCGATAGGTGGAATAGCGCAATAACGCGCCGAATATTTTCTTCCAAGGCGTCAATCGTCTCGCGCTTATCTGCGTATTAGACAAGCGACTTTATATAACCCCACAAAAAATAGTCCAACGGTGTTAAATCGCACGATCTTGGAGGCCACGCCCGCCACAGGCCCACGACGCGAGATAATGCGCTCACCAAAAGTTTCCTTCAATAAATTGATTGTTTCGTTGGATTGTTTCGTTGGATGTATATGGCATGTAGCACCGTCTTGTTGGAATCAAAGGTAGTCCACATCAACATTCTCCAATTCAGACACGAAAAAGTCATTAATCATGGCACTATAGCGTTCCCCATTGACTGTAACATTATGGCCGGCTTCATTTTTGAAGAAATATGGACCAATGATTCCCTCTGCCTATAGAGCATAAAACAATGACTTTTTGAGGATGTAACGGCCGAAGCCTCAATAATGGCTTGTGGATTATGATAACTCCAAATACGACGGTTTTGCTTATTAACGTACCCATTCAACCAAAAATGAGCTTTATCGCTGAACAAAATATTTTTGTCCATTTTGCACGATTTGCACACATTGTTCAGGAGTAAGTCTATTCATTATGAAATGGCAAACCAAACTGATCATAAATCAAGTGACAGCTGTCACAAAGACCAACTCCGAAAAAAGTATTGCCAGATTGAAAACCACACGTCTAAAAAAAAATACACCTGATACTATTTTAAGTATCCTTAGCCACAATAAAATGTATTCAAGCTTAAGGACGTAAGCTTGAAGGCTAAGGTCCTCATCTTTTTTTTAAGCTCATATATATAGATTATCGAAACGAAAACTTGTTATGGTTTCAATAAATTTCAAAATCTACAAAGAAGTGAGCAAGACACATGTTAACTTGTCAACAAGTTAAAAGTGTCACTGACCAATAATTATGCTAATTCATCTTGTTGTAGCTGCATACATCAACATTAATGGATTATTGCCGCCAGCATATAATGAAATAAATATAGTACAAACCTACCAACAGCTTGATTTGCGTCCGTGCTTAAAATTAAAAACAAACAAAAAATAACCCAAACTAGAATTGCAATTCAAGAACGATTTATGGATCAGGTTGGAATTTTCTTGGTCAATTGTTCGTTTATTTAAACAAAAAAAAATATATTGCCACAGTGATGAACATAAATAGAAATGCCTGCAGCTATGTTATTACGCTCATTTATCAATTAGCAGAATCAGATCTTTACAAATGGCTATAGGGTAACTTATTTCCGCATGCTGTGTCGAGTGTCGATGCATTTTTGAATGTTCTGAGAGATTGGAATTGATACAATCAAGGAAGTTAAAGTATTTATGATTTCGGATCTTGGATTTGAATGTGTTAAATTAAGTGGAATGCATCCGGTGGAGAAAGGATAAAGCTCAAGGTTTTGACCATGAGTGTTTAGCTTGTTTAAAGCACAATCGAACGTTTAATCTGCATTTAGATTGCAGCACAAAAGGAGTAGGCTTTAACTAGCTTCAATGAAAATAAGTTGTTTTTAATTAATTCAAAATGTACAATATTATCCTCTTAACAAATATTGGCAATGACATTATGTATTTTCAAAGAATGGAGAGTTATACTCATATTACATACCTATTTTGTAGTATATTTCTGTTGAGTCTTATTTTTCGCTTAAGGCCTGGTCAAACAGAGCGTGATCTAGCGTTTTTTGTAAAACAACTACAGCAAAAAATTGACTGTCGCGTCGTTTTCTTGCTTGTAATTTGTTGACCGCATCACCCGACCGCGTTCTGTTTGAGCAGCCCTTAACCGACTTTATTATAATTTATTACATTGGAAAATAAAATGGCGGTCAGTAGGTTAGGTTCTATGCTTTGTGCACTGTGCACAGAAACTCACAAACTATCCAATTTTAAAGAGCAAGAAGGTGTTTTCACATTGGACTGACTGGACTGGACACTGGACAAATTTGTAAAATCAATTCACTTTACCAAACAAAAAATAAAACAAGAAACTCAAATAACAGCGCAGAAAAACACTTTCAGAGAGAGAGAGAGAGAGACGACTGTAAGTGATGACGATGAACCAAAAACGAACAGCAAGTCGAAAGAGGAATTTTCAAAATTGATACGAGTTTAATTTTGGTATGACCTAAAATGCATGAATCAAAGAATACAAGATTGCGCCACTTCTACGTCATACGAGCCAAAACAACAACAACAAATGTCACAGCAAAGTAAATTGCAGTGAAGATGGCTTTTCGTGTGCGCATAATTTAATGATTAAAAAGGCTTTTCCTTTTAAAAGTAATAAAATATCACCGAAAATTGTCTTAAAATGTATGTTAAATTGTTTTAAAAAATATAAATCGCCAAAAAACAACAAAAAATAGCAGAGTGATGTGAAAAAATGAAAATATCAGTCATATTTCCTTCATGTTTTATTATTTTTATTGTTGTTACTAGTAGAAAAACATTTAGCACAATATTTCAAATACATCATAATAAAGAATTCACTTTAAAAAGAAATGTAAATAGCTTTAATTTTTCGCGACCCTATATATCTCATACAAATTGAACAAAAAGTGAATCTCTTTTGGCTCGTAGTGCGTCACGACGCGTAGTCAAAATTACAACAACAAAGTGAAAAAATAGAAGTGGCGTAATCTTGTATTCTTTGATTCATGCCTAAAATGTATGAAGTTTAACAATAGGGAAATGTTCGAATACGTCAACGTCAAAATGACAGCCATAATTTTGTGGCAACTGACAGATGCAAAACGAACATTTTAATGTGAATTTTAAATGTAATTTAATTACCCTTCAATAATTTTTGTATTTTAATTTATAAATCACACACTAGATTTGCTTTCAAAAAAAAAAAATAAGCAGTCGTCATCGCTACATCAAAATTATGATTTTGACGTTTGTGAATAAACGATTTTGATTCCCGCTGATTCCAATTTTCATAAGCAAATTTTGTGAGGCAAAGTGTATGTTGAGGCATCGTTACATTCACAAAAACTGACTGTTTGTTGTGCTTTATTGTTTGGTGGAATAATTGGTCCGTACTTCCTTAAAAACGGTGCTGGCCAGAACGTTACAGTCAATGGTGACCGCTATAGAGCCATGATTACTGACTTTTTCGTTCATCAATTGAACAACCATGATGTGCAGAAGCTGTAGTTTGAACAAGACATCGCAACAAGTCACACACCTCGTGCCGCAATTGATTTATTGAAGGAAACGTTTAGTATCCGCCTTTACGGACCCGTGGTGAATTGGCCTCCAAGACGTGCAATTTAACGCCGCTTGAAGTCGTTACTCTACTCAGGCCGATAAGCCCGAAACGATTGGCCACTGGAAGGACAACTTTATTTTTTGTTTATGAGGCTTGACAGAACTTTGGACTAAAATTGGTAGTATTTGAAAGTTTTGGAAAGTAAACGAAAACGCGTACTAAAGTGCAGAAAAGGTTTTCAAAACAGTTTAATTAGCGGTTCTTCTTCACACAAGTTCATAAAATGTCATTTTTCTCGAATGTTATCGTATATGCAGGATCAATTTTATTCTAAACTGGTTGCTTCCAATGGGAAGCTAATAGTGTGTATCGCACCCAGCCTTTCTCTTTTCATTTATATTCATTTACGATTTTAAATAAAAATAGGTTGAGTTATTATAATTATTACTTCAGCATCAATAGGCGTTTTTGTTTTGTAGTTCAGAGCAGAGCCTGAACTCTCAAAAAAATTAATTGTGTTTCTTTTGTAGCTCTGATCGTTCAGAGCTAAACATTATTTGTGTTTCTTTTTTAGCTCTGAGCATGTTGAGAGCGCGCTCTGTGAACTCAGAATAAAATAGCAGAGTAAACGGAGTAAATTGCTGACTGCAGCCAACTTCATACAGTTTTCATGCAATTTGACAGATATGACAATTCAGTGCTCAGGTGTGTTTCATAATTAAATCGTAGTGCTCTGAACACATTTTGCTCAGAGTTTACTCCGCTCGCTCAGTGCCTAATTATATCTTCTATAAAAGATTGATCAACATAATAAGTTAAATTCTAAGGAGAGAAATTGATCAATTGATTTGTGTTTACTTTTTTTTAAATACAACAACTGATGTTTTAAGACCATATTGTAGTAATTTAGAGTAATTTAATTTACAACTCAACATTTAGCAGTTGACACCTAGATTTTCTGACCGACATACATTTTAATCCATTTCAACAAAGGTCTATAATCGGTAGGTACGTGGTTATCAAAAAGTTTAAGTTAATTTTGTTCCCTTTGTAATTATTCACATAGTATGTGAACTGATTTTGACATGGAACTCAATCTCAAACGAACTGAGTTAAATAAGTTTAAATTGTCCCTACATTATTCCTTAAACATTTTAGGGGATACAAAACAATTCACCTAATTTCAATTGGTCTTAAACTACAATTTAATTTAATACTTACATAAAAGAACATTTTCTTTCTTATCCATCAACTACTTAAGCACAATCCTTTTGGGTTCAACAAAACAAAAAATTCCCCAGTAGCAAATCTAGCCAAGCTACTTGAGAAGAGTGGCGCTTCAATAATCTAAATGGATCTATCATCGTCATCATCAGCATCTACACATATGGCATCAACCATCAGCATTAATAAATTAAATGAATAGAAAAAATAATAAAAAGCAACGAAAAACAAATAAGAGTATTTTGAAGAACATTCCAAAAGCCTGTTTCAATATTATCATCAAACTTCTTCAGAAGCAAAGCGCCACTGTCCCACACCACACATATGGCTTTTATGCTCGCACTTGTTTGCGCTAAACAAACAAAAAAAACTGCTCTATAATTTTTTTTTTTAAGTGTATCACGCGGAAGGTCAAGTTCAATAGTGGAAACCTTGAGCACAATTGCACACTTTCCGACTGAGCGTTGGAAACATACTTGTTTAATGAATGAATGAAAATACATTTTTCTCTACTTCAAGGAAATTATTTTGAGGAAATTCGATAGCACAATCAAAAAACTAAATCTCAGAATTTTGTGCAAGCCTTTGTTAGATAACACACACTCGACTTTATAGAGAAATGCTTATATAGTGGGGATTACGAAAAGGTATACATGGGTGTATTAATTTCTTGGCATGAGTGAAGCTCTAGAATAAGTTAGTTGGCAGAATCAAACAAAACTGTTGAAAAGTGAAAATTATTGACAGATAAACAATTTGTTGACGTTTCCACTGTCACATCATTAAATGGGTGATTTTAGACGGTGTTCACATTGGACTCACTCCGCGCGACTCATATTGACATTTCTTTGTTTTATCTCACTCCAACTCATAATGAGAAAGAGAGAGCCTAGTGAGGCAGGATTTTTTCAAAAAAAATCAAAAATCCTGCCTCACTTATGCCGAATTCCTTTCAACAAAAGAATCGATTCTGTTCAGATTTTTTTCTAATCGATTCTTTTCTGTCAAAACAAATCTTGCGTTTTTAGCAAGATTTCACACTGATTTGCACACACACTATGAAGACTTGACATTTCTAATACGTCAAATTGAAAGTCGCGGAATTTTTGAAGACGAGTTGTTTATTTTTTGGTTGAAACGAATTCTACATAATTTAACAAAATATTCAACAATGTATTTAGTCAATAAAGCTATAAAAATAGTAATTTATTCTGCGTTGCTCAATATCAAACAAAAAATTTGACAAAAAAAAATACCTTTAGCGAGTGAAAGACTTGGTTAAAACTTATTATTATAGTAATTATTTTAATTCTATTGGTAAAACATTTTTCTCACAACAAAAAGAAACAACCCTAATAGTTTTGTGAAAAATTTCTTTAAGTTTTGGGTCAATTGCAGCTGACAAGTAACAAACACAATCACACAAAAAAAATCGATTCTTTTACGAAATACGAATTCCTTTCAATTGACAGAAAAAAATCGATTCTGCTTAGAAAAAATTCGATTCTGTTTAGAAAAAATTCGAATTCTTTGTTGAAAGGAATTCGCCATTATATAGTTGTGTAGAGTGAGATAAAAGAAAGAGATGTCAAAATGAGTCGCGCGGAGTGAGTCCAATGTGAACACCGTCTTAGTTTTTATGTGTCACACGTTTTGAAATCTAACAAGAATTTAACACAAATGTAAGTTTTTTGGCATATTAACTTACAATTTATTTTTTTATTTATTTATTTATTTATTTATTTGACTGCTTACACATTAAGATATGATATCTTATAAACTAGTGATAAGCTATTAATTTAAAACGTTTATTTAAATGGAAAAAAAAAAAAAATTAAAAAATGAAGAGGAAAAAAACAATGAGTAAATAATATTTCAAAAATAAAGGTAAACATATTATATTATTTGCAATTTATAAATTACATAATTATAATTATGATAAATTTAAATTTAAATTTTATCCAAATTAAAAAAAAAATTTAAAATTATTGTGCCTATATTAGCCAGAATGTGTTTGTAAGTAGAAGTGTAGCTCTCTACGGAAATGTGTCATGCTCCCCAATCCCCTAACATGCCTTGGTAGGGAGTTCCACAAGCGTATTGCATTAACAAAAAATTGACGTTCGGAAGATAAACAAGAAAAACGCGGGCAAATAAGTTGTCCCGATCTGACAGATGAGGACATACGTAGTCTGTCAAAGAGATAACAAGGTTGGTGTGTTTGAATCACGTTGAATAGCAGAATCAAAGTTCTGAATCGCAACAGGTTGTCGAGGGAGAAGTTATATATTCTCCTTGAGAAACTTGAGATGTGGTCGAATCTTTTTACGCCATATATATAACGGGCAATGTTGTTGTAAGCAACGTTAATCTTACGCTTACTGGTGGCATCAGTTTTGCAAAAAATTTCACAGCCAAAGATAAGTACAGGTACAAGAAGTGTTTTTGCGAGCATTAAACGCGTTTTTAAAGGCGTGAAGTATTGTGTGGACCTTAGCAAACGTAGTATTCCATAGACTTTTCCTACTGCCTGATTTATATGCGTATCCCAACTAAGAGTCCTGTTAAACACCATTCCGAGATTGCGTGCAGTTTGCACATATTCTATAGGAGAGTTGTTCAACATTAGACTGGGAAAATACGAAAGATCTAAGGGCTTTCTACTGACGACTATACATTTAGACTTACGAGGGTTTAAAAACAACCCATTTCTTAATGACCAGGACGAAATACTCTGCAAATCAAAGTTTATGGAGTGGGCACAGTCTTCAATGAAACCAAGGGAACAGCTTTTAAGTAATTGGACATCATCAGCATACATATGAACTGAGGAAGCTGAGATTTGTTGAGGAAGCTCATTTATATACAGGGAGAAGAGCAGAGGCCCAAGGATGGAGCCTTGAGGGACCCCTCTGATAGTAGGAAGAAAACCAGAAAATTTATTCCCGACAGAAACAGCTTGCTTTCTATCACATAGATATGATTGTAATAAGTTCACAGAAGAAGCAGAAAACTTGTGTAACATCAAGAGCTTATTGCATAAATTAGGGTGGTCTACAGTGTCGAAAGCTTTAGAAAAATCAAGAAGCACTAGAAATGAAACCATATCCTCATCAAGAGCCTGTCTGATATCTTCGATGACATTAGTTAGAGCGGTCGTACAGCTATGTTTTGGGCGGAAACCAGATTGCATGGGCGAAAGAATATTCTGCGTTCTAAGATGAACATTGATCTGCTTCTGCATTATCCTCTCAAACACCTTTGAGAAAAATGGGAGGATAGAGATAGGCCTATATTCGTTACAATGTGTAAGTAGAAGTGGCTGTCGACGGAGAGTCGACACACTTAGAAGACCAAATGTTTGCCCGACGTGATACCACATGAATCTAAGAAAATCTTTTGCCTATACTCATTAAACCAGTTTGAGTTCCTTATGAAGCGCATCTTATGAAAAATCCTTATGTCAATGTTTGCCTGATCACTCTTTGGGATAGTACAGCTCCTGCAGAAATCGTTTGAGTAGACACCAAGTCCCGTGGCATGCCTTCCTATTAGAGAGTGTCCGGTGATGACACCTATAACGGAGCTAATGTGCAATCTGCTTAAGGATATCAAGTCTTAGAGCGCTTAATGTCAAGCGCGTGCCAGATCTGTTTTGTCGCCAAGCAAGTGGTTATGTTGTCCCGCCCAAGGTTTGCTTTCCTTATAGCATCTCGTGTTAGCATGAGTTTATACGTAGCGATGGGTATACCAATGTCTGGCCTATCTGTTGAAATAGGTGTTGTTGTTCCCTCTTTACCGAGTTCATCAGCCTTACTGTTTCCAGGAATGTCCCTATGGCCCGGCACCCAGCTAAGGTAAATGTTGAACTGCTGCGCCATCTCAATGAGAGGTGATCGGCAGTTAAGGGCTGTTCTAGAGTTTGTAGAGACTGAGTCCAGAGATTTAATAGCAACTTGGCGTCTGAGAAAATGTGTGATATCAAGTTTTCTTTAAGCCAAGATAAAACTTCTTTGATCGCTAAGAGTTCTGCCTGGAACACGCTACAATGTTTATAGGAAGGCGAAATGAGAGACCTATAAGTTTAGTCTGCTTGAGTACACTCCTCCACCAACCCCGTCATCCAAGAATGTCCCATCTTCCCGCGGCTGTTTGTTTACTAAGTATGTCGAGGGGTAACAGATGAATAAAGTGTCCATGTAGCGGATGGAGAAGTGCGTAGTGGTCCGCTTGTATGCAGACAGGCTGATCGTTGGACCTTACTAAGTTTTTCGCGATTTAAAATTTCAGATGAATGATGACTTCTGATTATATTATTACCATTTTCTTGATATAAGACATAATGGCGCAATATTTTAGACAATTAAGTACGATGTTAATGCATATTTAGTATGATGCTGGGTTAAAAAAGAACATTTTTGAAATTTTAAATAAATAAGGATCATACTATATTTTTAACATTTTATTGAATTGCTAAATACCCACCTTTTAATCTTTTTAGTATCATAAACTCCATATGTAACTTTGAAAAATAAATATGTCAGAATGACAGTTCTTCTTTTAATAATTTGCTCCTGAATTTGTTGTCAAAATTGATCCAGAAGCGTTCACTCGCATCAAGTTGTCTTTCCGGATTACCAATCGAAAAGGCTGTTTAAAATATTCCGCCAGTGTCTGACTTTCTTTAAGAAACGTGTGTCAGTTACAAAAATACTTTATATTATTTACTACAAAGACTAAGATTTATAAATTTAGAATTTAGGAAAACTGCGCACATGACTTCACAAAGCTGGGATATTCGTATTAAATTGTGCTTTTTTCAAATAGATATGCAAGTGATAGAGTTAAATTATAGGTAACGTTCTATTAGAAATCCTAGCCAAAGTATTAAAATGCCTTTAACCTTGACTTTTAAATGCCATATACATACATATGTACATACAAATTCAATTGACAGTAAATTTGTTGCTTATTCCTACGTCAAATACATTACTGTCGTTTATCAATACATATGTACATAAATCTCCTTCTTATACTGACTTGAATACAAATGACGAAATCAACTCTAAATTCTTAAATAATTTAGAAAGTAGAAACAAAAATGCAAATGCTAGCTGAATTCTGTTTAATTTTGCGAAGACGATTTGTCAAAAGCTCACGTTTTTTTAGAACTTAGAAATAAAATATTGCTTTTAAATAGTAAATCTTTAGATATGTGTTAAGGCAGCAATAGAATAAAGTTTACAAAAAAAAAAAAAAATTTGATTTATTAAATGTTAAAACGTGTAAGAATTTAAAACTTATTTGGGACGTATTCATAGTCATTTTTAAACTGTTGCTAAGTTTTTTTGAATTTGAAGTCATTTGTATGGTTGGTCATATTATGTCAGTGTTTGAAGCTATAATTCAACTCATATTATTCACTTTGGATTTAAGTCTACTTTGAATCCAGATTAACTAAATCTATGTCCATATTATGCTTGTCCAAGAAAATCTGGATATAAGTATAGGGTCATACCTTTCGTGGTTTCAAGTTGGTAGCACTGGCATTTGACACCTGTCAAACTCAGCTGTCATTTGAAGTGTCATGATATTAGTTGAATGTTTGCCATTTACGATAATGTATAGCTTAGCAATCGAACAACGCTTTAAAATTATTAAAACTTACTACAAAAGTGGTGATTCAAACGTAGCCACTTTTCACGCATTACGCGATGATTATGCTCGTCTTAATCGACCGACTACGCAAGCAATCGGTAAAATTGTAAAGAAATTTGAAGAGAGTGGAAGCGTTACTGATATCGCAAGACCTTTGCATCATCGTAAAGCACGCTCAGTCGAAAATATTGCTGCTGCAAGCACAAGTGTTGCTGATGATTTCAAATTATTGATTTCCCGGAGTTCGCAGCAATTAAACGTGTTGTACATACCTCAGTATGACGTATTTTGCATTTGGATTTGCATCTCCGTCCTTATAAAGTTCAAATAACGCAATAATTGAAGCCTGCTGACCAGGGCTGCCACCTTTTGAAAAAATTTCCGAAGTAGATTTGCATAAGAAATGAAGAAGATTCAATGTTTTTGCAGTAAATTTATATTGTCAAGAAAAAAATTTTAATTGGTTAGTTATTGTAAGTTCTTGGTCCTCAGCGTCGTCGACACTGTTATTAAAAAAAACACTTAGTTTTAAAAACTTAACCAAGAAAATCTGTCTGCCAATTTCAATGTGAAAAGTACATACTTAAATATATAAACTTACAAACTTCTGCTGGGACTAGCAACATGATCAACACATTGATTTTCCTCTTCTGCAGCCAGTTTTTGTATGTCAATCACTACTAAATAAATACAAATAAACTTACATTTGTATCATTTTTCAACCATTCAAAACAATTTTACCTTCTCCGTGCAGATATAATTAAAAAATTAACTATCTTTGTCCCTTTTCTCACAATCAAAACAAAAAACAAACTCAAATAAATACAAACGTTGAGTTGACAGATTTGCTGTGACAGCTGTCAATTGTCATCAAAACAAAGCCGATAGCCCAAAGCTGTATGCTGTTAGCATAAATTAATCGGTGGCTTTCATGAAGAATGAGAGTGACTGCATTCAATGACAGAGTTGAAAAATTATTTTATGGATTATTTATTGGAAGATTTTATTTTCGATTTTATGGCCGAGATGCCACCCGAAATGTGCGAAAAAGTGGTTAAAAATTACCTCTGAAGAATCGCATGCTGCGAATCTTCCCGAGGCCGACATTTGACTGATATTGTTTTTCACATTTAATGTCAAAGTCCAAACTTAATGAAATAAAATTTTCATCATAAATGTATCGCTATGTGTGTATTATTTAGCTCTACTTTCGAAACCTATAAATGAATGACCCTATACTTAAATTGGTATTCCCAGAGCTGTTTAAATTCAATTGGATTTAAATGTGAATTTAACGGGTGAATAATATGGGATTTGATTTAATGTTGGGATTTTAGTTTATTTAAATCAGGATTTAATTTTTAATCTAGATTAAGGTCGTGAATAATATGGGTGTAAACAATTTGGCTGTGAATAAGAGCCTTTATTCATTGATCTAGGTTTGTAAGTCTTAATTTGTAAGCGACTATGAATAATTATGCCCTGTTATTTTAATTTTATACCTGCCATAATTATTTAATTGTTTTCACATTCTCAATCGATGGCATCTTAATCATTTTTAAAATTGAAAATAACAAATTGTTTTTTTTTTTAACTAAATTTTTAACTTGTTTTCTTTTTTATCTAAATAGGAGCAAATCACGCAGTGTAGATCATGGCCTAGCGGCACCATACGATTTGGACTCATTGCGTTCAAAAGTTGAAGGACGTTTTGAAAGTGTTGACCGTTTGACAAGTAAGTGATTATTGAATAATTATTAACAAAAAAAAATACAGTGGACATCCAGTATAACGCATTATATAATGTTGGAGATCATTCTCTATATCGAGGGCGTTCGTTATATCCTTGTATCGATCGAATTTTAATTTTAAAAATATTGAAATGAGTGATTGATAAATTTATTGATTCGTAGGTTTTTTTAATTGGTATGATATTAAATTGAATGGCGTCCTGCCATTATAGTACACTATAGTCAGGAATTTTTGTCTGACTTCAAAATTGAGATCGAACATGGTGAATTTGTATACAAAGCTAAAACTACAAAATTATTACGAAGTGTTTCAACCAGGCGAGACTAAAACGCTCCGCTCTTTTTAATAATAATTCACAAAAAAACACTTTTTTACTGCTAACTGTATCTTGCGCTCGGTCTGTGAATATGTGTGTGTAAAAGCGTGCATAAAATTCAAAACTGCATAGCGACAGACAAAAAAAAATAAAAAAGAATTAAAACAAACATGTAAAGTATGTTTTTATTAGACGTGTGGTTTTCACGAAGAAATAAAACGCATATAATTTAATGCCAAGAATTTACCTTTATTATAAATAGAGATAAGGGTTTGCCATTATGTTTTAAAAATGATTTCGGGCAAGTGGCCGCCGTGGCTGGCTCGAATAAATTCCAGCCGAGAAGCATAATTTTCGACAGCTCTAATTGTTGCGCGCGATGGACTCGTTCGGGTCTTCTTCGATACTCTGCTCCACAGCAGCAGTACGTCGTTTCTGAGGATGCGCATTATCCACTAGAGTAAACGTGGTGCGAAACCGATCCATGGTTGATCAAATTTATGCGATTTTGCGATTATGTCGACCGAATATTGGACGCAGATCGCGATGCGTCTCGTGAACCGAACCATTATTTTGGTAATAAATTTGCATGATTTGCAAACGTTGTTCGGGAGTAAATCTATTAATTATAAAATGGCAAACCAAACTGAGCATAAATCAAGTGACAGCTGTCAAAAATACCAACTCCGAAAAAAGGATTGCCAGATTAAAAACCACACGTCTAAAAAAAAACACCCTTTATTAGTAAGCGACGACGGTTACCTATTCGTTATATTGGACGTTCACTGTAGGTACACATATTTTACTTTTTTTTTTTTATTTAAAAATATTCAACTATCCAAATGAACCCCGTGGTTTTCAATATGCAACAAAAAAATCAAATAAAAGACAATTTTTCATAATTCAGAAGTAGGCTATTTCAATATCTAACCTAATATTTTAAAGTTATCATTGAAAACCATTGAAGGAAATTTTAATTGTTAATTTTGAAAGATTTTAACTTATTATTTTGTTGCCGAAATAAAATATATGACTTGAGTTATTATTTTAGGCAAACAAAAAACAATTAATTCCGGTCCCAATTTCCACATAAAATGAAATTTAATTTTGGCAAGATCATTATGTAGATAAGGTTGTTCGATGTTCGTTAAATCGTTGAAATATTGAAAGATATTTTATTAAATAGGTTCTATCAGAATTAATTTCTAATCCATTAGCTTATATACATTTGAGATCTCGAAGATCTCAGCAATCTCACAAATATAAACAGCAAAATGTCTGAAATCAAATAAATACTAATGATAACAAATTTTGGATTCAATTTTTGACGAAAGAAAATATGTGAAACATAATCTGACCAAGTTAATCAAGTCACCAGCTTTATTTTGGCATCAAAATAACTTTCTCAACGTGAAATTCTCAAAATTAAGAATTTTAACTAAAAAAAAAAATGTCATTAATATTTTTCAATGATAAAATTTTAAATCTTTCAATGATAGATATAAGTGGTGGGTAATGCAATTTTTAATTCAAACAAACATTTCTAAGTCAAAGTCAATGCGCTTTGTTCAATTTTGACTTGCTCTGAAGGGCAAGTATTGTTTTTTTTTGTAATCAAACAATTTCGAGATTGTAATCAGATCTATGTTTACGATGATGAAGAAGTCCCAAAATACAGGCTTTCGTGCTTTCAAGTTGTTAGCGCTGGCATTTGACACCTGTCAAACTCAGCTGTCATTTAAATTGTCATAATATTAGTTGAATGTTTGTCATTAACGTTAAAATGATTAAAATTTACTACAAAAGTGGTGATTCAAACGTAGCTACTTTTCGCGCACTACACGATGATTATGGTCGTCATAATCGACCGACTACGCAAGCAATCGGTAAAATTGTGAAGAAATTTGAAGGAGTTTCCCGGTCCCGTAATTTCATGTTTTGACAACGTCAATTGGCCACCAAGATCATGCGATCTGACGCCGTTAGATTTTTTCTGTGGGGCTACGCAAAAGACCGTGTTTACTTGAATAATCTCCAAACTCTAGATGCATTAAAAACCAACATTACTCAAGTTATGGCCGAGATACCGCTCGAAATCTGCCAAAAAGTGGTTAAAAATTACCTCAAAAGAATCACATGTTACGAATCTGCCCGAGGCGGCCATTTGAATGATATAGTTTTTCACACTTAATATCAAAGTCCAAACTTTATAATGAAATAAAATTTTCATCAAAAAGATATCACTGTGTGTGTTTTATTTAGCTTTACTTTCGAAACCGAAAAATTAATGACTTTTTATAAATTGATCCCATGATAAGAAGAGTTGCTTAAAAAGGCTAAAACTTAATTGAAGCAAATTAATCCTGTTAAATCTATTCATTGAAGAAGTACATAATGTAACTGTTTCAAATACAACAGATTTTTATTCTAATAAATACAAAGTATTGTAAATATTGTAAATATTTAAAGTATTTACATTTAAAAAGGTGCCAAAATCAGTTAGACCACTACTATGGTTCTCATGGCCTGAATTCAGAGTGGAGAATTGACAACGGTGTCTTTGAGCTTAATCATCTAAATTTGCTATAATTATTCCAATTGACCAACAGACAAGTATTCAAAATTAGTGTAGAACCTCTCACACTTGCTATAGAATGCACTGTTTTTACAAGCCAATATAGAAAGTTTCATTTTGAAAAAAAGGTAGCATAAATTTCGTTGTAAAACAGTAGTCTCAAGTTATTTTATATTGCATACTTTTGAGATGTGTGATTAATACAAACGATTTAATTAAAAAAAAAACCTGAATTTTTTTTATTACGGAATATCATTATTTGTTCTGAGGTATACTTTTAAAATGTGCATGTTTTATTAAAGTGAGTCATATAATCAAAACAATTGTGTGTAATATATTTTTCAATGATTAAAAATCGTTAAAATTATTATTATATTTCATACTTATGTATAGGCGAATAGGTTTATTTTACATAAAGCTTCTTTTAAAGTCTAAAAGCTTTTTGCGATTTATCTTATCAATTTCAATAAATTTAAAACAACATTTAAACCTTAATAGAAGTAAGTGGTTTTGGGGGTGATAAGATACTTCTGAAGCAGCTCTGCTTGTTTTATCTACATAGCTTCCTACTATTTTATAATATTTTTGATTATATTCCAGAAACTTTCTGATTCTTATGTGAAATAGCTATTCTAGCTAAGTAGACAAAAATAATAAGTGTGTTTGTTTATTTATTCCGGATAAGGAATAGAACATTGGTGGAAAAGAAAGAAGGCCGTGTTCATAGTCATTTTTAAACTAAGTTGTTTATTTAAAAGTGAGTTAAATTGAATTGTCTATGACTAATTTTGATTGCTATGGCTTACTCTTTTAATTTTTAACACAGAATTTTATTCGATAATAAATAGATGCTCTATTCGCTGATCCATTTGCTTTTAAAATGAGTTTAGCAAACGACTATGAATACGCCCAAAATGTTTATCCAGAATGGAATAAATAAAGAAAAACAAAACTAGATACAAAAAAAAATGGCACAATAGAATAAACTTATATTTTTGTTTTGACTGAAATTTAACATATAACACGTTTCATTTACGTATGTTTTATGGCTTCAGACATTTATTAGTTTGTTTTTGCAGTTTTAAAAATAATTAACACAAATTCGAATTTGCCCGAAAAGAGAATAGGTACGTAAATTGCTCTGAACGCGCCTTATATTCCTTTTTTTTTCTCACTCTTTACATGGAATGAATGAATTCTAAATTTTCTAGAATGAGTAAAAAAAAAGAACAGAATGATTTTTTTCGGAATATTTTGTAAATAGAGAAATGCAAAATTCTTATTCAAAATATTCTGAATATTCCGAATTAATAAAGAAACACACTTTTTGTGTCATCTTAGGAATTCAAATATTCCAACTTTGAAACAAAAAAAATGAAACTATGCATGTTCTAAAATAAAAACAATAATTTAAACATTTATTATTATATTAATTCAGAAATAAATAGTAACTAATCAGCTTAGATAAAAGATAGGAACAAAGAAGACTTCCCAGGAACTTTTTGACAGATAAAATTTTTTGTTGTATCCACTGGAATTGCGAGGTCTTCCATGTTAGATATATCAGTTTTGGGATTCCTTAAGGCTCCGTTAGTTAGCCCCATCCACTTCAATATTTGTTTGTTGGATCTACCTAGGTTTGAAAATATCACTGAAGTTGCCATGTTTACAGATGATACTTCGCTTTTTACGTCTAGTTTTCTTCCTCAAGACGCACTTACTAGTTTACAGAGTTCACTAGATACTTTTCTTAATTACTTTACAAAATGGAAGATAAGTTAAATGCCCATTAAATTCAAGCTATGTGCCCATTGGCTTTTTTTTATGCTTTAGAAGTTTTCGGTTAGTAATACAAACTTCTATGTTTGTCGTGTTAGTGCTAATAAAAGTGGTTGTAAATGTTTTAAAAAAAAATTACCTATGTGGGAATGAAAAAATCTGACTGTTTGTTGCAGGTATTATAGATCCTCGACTCCTTTTGTTCTTCAAAAACCTTCCGAGACACATTTTTGGAATATTTTTTCTGTTCCCAATTTTATAAAGGAGTAGACGAGGAACACACACATACATACAAAGTTTTTCGTCGGACTACTTGTCAAAAGTGGTAAATGTTTGAAGAAGCCATTTTGTTATATTCATATTAAAATTTTAGGCAGCGTAGTAATGAATCATAGGTTTGTTCAGCGAGGCTGTTCGGAACAGTTTAGAACAGTTTCGAACAGAAAAGTACAACTTTTTGCTGTTCAATGAGGAATTTTCTGTTCTTAACTGTTCTGGTTTGCTGTTCAATGCGACTGTCTAGAACACTTTGGAACAGTTTCGAACAGGATTTTCTGTACTATCTTTTTAGATAGAACAACTTAGAACAGATTTCCTGTTCTAACTTGTTCTGACGTGCTGTGCTGTTCTGTTCTAATCTAACTATTTTTTCACTGAACAAACCTTATGAATAAAACCATAATAGTCTCTTTTATATTGGGCGCGTTCAACGCATTACGTTTTACATTTGAATTTTCAGATTTCTGAATTTTGGAGCTTCTGATTGGCCAGCTGCCATAAAAAGTTAGATGGCTTTTAGTGACTTTTAGTTACGTTTGTTTACGTTTCATCTGAATTTTCAGCCAAAAATTCTTTTCTGAAAATTCAGAATAAAGTAACAGTGGTGGGGGAAATGTTGAAGTACTATACATAGAAGTTGAACTTTATGATTTTCGCTCTGGTAAGTGGTTGATTTATGATGATTAATTTTCATCACGAACAAATTAATACTTTTTTACATTAAAGAACTTATTGTTTATTGATTAGTGAGTTTTTAAATCAAAAGATTAACTATTCTTAGAAAAATGTGGAATTATTTGTTCATTAAACTTCACATAGTCTCGCTGTAATTTTTTGCTGATTTAGTTAAATAAATCACCACCAGTACTTAAAGTTCTATTTTGTTTTAATGTGAACCCTTTAGGTAAATGCTAGCATTTGATACAACAACTTTCAACTGAAAATTCAGATTATTTGTGCGTTCAACAGCATAAATTCAGATCTGAATTTTCAGATTTTGTGATTGAACGTGCCCATTTACTTTTCTTTTGTAATTTTAATGTCGGTAATCGTGACAAATTTAATGTCATATTCGATGTCAAAATAAATTTCTTATTTTTCACAAACAATAATCAGTGACAATCATAAAATTAACAAACTTTAATAATTGATATGATGGATAACGAAACAGAAGAGGTAACAAACAACATAATACTTTATGTGCCTGACAATAAAATAGGTCTTATTACCACTTCTACACTAACCAAATGTTTTGAAATGTGTTCGGGACCGTTCGAAGGTACATTTTTGCACTTGGCTTACACGGGACATAGTTGATGTCCAGTGAACAATCAATTCCATATTTGTCAACGCTTTTGGTTGAATTCAGACGGATTGATTCTTCTTTTCAAAACAAGGCCAGTTATTACGAAGCCAATCGTGGTTAATGTAGACTATCAAGTAATAAACTGTCAAATTTCATTGAAGGATGGCTAAGATGACGATGAATTAGAAATCCTCTGAAAAATTGTAAAATTTTTGCATTTTATTTTGTGCTCCAGAAAAAAGCATTTTCAGGGCAATCGGTTGACATTTACCATGAAATATTCTCGATACGATCAAATATAATTTGTCTCCTATCTGTCAAATCATCAAATGTCAAATTACATTTAAGGATAGCTACGATGACGATGGAATAAAAAACCTTTGAAAATTCGAAAATTTTTCCATTTTCTTTTCTGCTTCGGAAAAATGTATTTTCAGGGCAATCGGTTGACATTTGGAACGAAGTATTCTCGATACGATCAAATATAATTTGTCCCCTATCTGTCAAATCATCAAATGGCAAATTCCATTGAAGGATGGCTACGATGACGATGGATTAAAAAACTTCTGATAATTTCGAAAAAATTTCCATTTTATTTTATGCTCCGGAAAAATGCATTTTCAGGGCAATCCGTTGACATTTGGAACGAAATATTCTCGATACAGTCAAATATATTTTGTCCCCTATCTGGCAAGCCATAAACTGTCAAATTCCAATGAAGGCTGGCTACGATGACGATGAATTAAAAAACCTCTGAAAAATTCGAAAATTCGAAAATTTTGAGATTTTATATTTTTGAAAAGGGTAATTTTAGAGCTTTCTGGTCAATTTTTATTTCGAAATGAAATGCCTTAACGCATGTCTGAGAAAAAAGTATATACAGCAGACTTTTTTTACCCAGGATGCATTTAAGAACACATCCCATTGTAAGTCAAAAAATCTATGGCTACCAACCATTCGGGACGAATAGTTTCCTCCAACCGAATTAAGCGCAACCATAACATCTCAACATTTCAACAATTTATATCCACTCTATGTTCATTCACTCTATTTACTGACCAAAATTATATTCACTCTTAATTTTGTAATTTTGTTGTTGTTTGTGTGTAAAAATCTGCTGAGCTGCCTATTCACTCTTTCAAAAAACACGACTATTGTGACGTTCAGTAGTGTGTGCATAAATTTGGGAACTCGATGTTTTCATATTCGGTTGGAATCAAAGAGGAGTAGAATAGTCCGATAATACAAAACGACATAAGTTTCTTTGATCTGTTTTGGATCCGTCTTGGTTTCGGCTAGTAATGAGAATGAGATGGTATGAGGTCTGTTCGTTTACTTCACAAGACTGTCAATTTCTACAAATATATTTTCTTAAAAAATCATTTATTAAATTTCCTGATCATGCATCGAGAAAATTAATAAATGCTTTTTTATAAAAAAAAATCAGATAAAATTTTGTTTGCGAAAAAATTATTTCAAGTGATTTCCTATAGATTTGCATTTTTTTATTTTTCAAATTGTAAGTTAACACATTAAATTAGCCAAAAGAAACATTTTTCCTGATCTTTATAACCTAAAGAAGATTCTTGTGACTTATTTCCCTGGGGCCCTATTCCGTAACTGTGAGTTCCCTCTGTGCACAGAGAAATCCATGTACAACTGTACAATGTGGCAATTTTTTTGACAGATGACGTGTACACAGATAAGCAAATTTACTCCGGCATATTTCGAGGGTGAAATCTACACTGAAAATTATTCACACTAGCAGAATTGGATCCCTGAGCCCAGATTTTAAATCTAGGTTCTTCGGCTACCATTATTATTGATTATTGAACTGTTTTATTTAACGTTTTTGATGTGTATATTGTATACATATACATCTTAGCTCTCCGTATGGAGAAATTGAAGGTGCAACGGCAACGGATACGAAACTAGAAATATGTGTGAGTACCAAGACTCGCGGAGAAGAAGTGTTAATTGTAAACATCCTTGTTGCCTCAGGGGAAAGTTAACACGAGAGCTAAGATGTTTCAACATAAAAATCATTTTCATAGTAATAAGAAAAACAGTAACAGTAACAGTAAAAGTAACAGTAACAGTAAAAGTAACAGTAACAGTAACAGTAATCAGGAAAACGAAACGGGATACAAAAAGATCTGAAAAGCAGGGTTATTGTCTTTAAAGAAATGTATTTCCCCTTTCACACGAAGAAATTGAGTTGCCAGCAACATTCAGTTTGTTGGTGAGAAGGGCAAGAAGTAAGAGGGGAAAATTAAATCTCCCCGGTCAACGATTCGAGGAGATTTTCTTGACATTCCTCTTCACACACACATTAGAGTGTGTTCAACCAAGCTATTTTACAGAAAGTTTCCACGATTTTGTTTCTTCGTGTGAAAGGTACAAGAGATTTTTAAGGAAATTAAAAGAAAACGTCAAAAAAATCTCCAGCAACTTGTTTCCTCGTGTGAAAGGGGACTATGCTCAATTTTTTGACTTTGAGGTGTGTTCGCGGACGTCCAACGAAGAACCTTCAATTTAATTTATTTTTGGCTATCGACAAATTATTTCTATTTCTTTCCGATAATGGTTTACTTTTTTTGCGATTATTCCACATATGGGGTGTTAAGATCCCACAGCACAGACCAGTTTTTCACCATTAAAAGTACGCTTCGCGCGACTCTGGGTGCCACAAGTATACCCGCCAGCGGAAGGCCCTGGGTCGCTGGTCCTGAACCCTGAAGCAGTACTTTTAGAAACAAAACTGTTATAACTTATAGCTCTCCATGTCTAGGTCTAGAGTCACTTCTCTTTTAAAATCGATGTTGGCCATTAAATCGTGTTATAAAGTTGTCGGTATTCGTTTCTCTTACAATGAAAAAAATAGTAGCAACTACAGTGTGGGCCAAATAAAACCATTTTGAATACCATAAAATATGTAAATTTGTGTAAATTATTGACCAGTCATTTTTCAAATATAATTGGAGTTTTTGTTCGCTGCGAGATCGTGTAATATTCCATAATCTCCTAATCTTTATATCTTAAAGATAATACAAATTATTTGGAAATATCTATACGTAAATAGAAAAGTTAATATTTTTTTACTTAGAAAAGAGACTTTTGGTCCACTCTATTTTAGTCTTGTTTTTTGGAAGTCCGGAAGAAATTGGTCGAAAAAAACGACGTCGGGTCTATGTAATGTACACTTTAAATGCAACAATAACTAACCCCCTCCGGGCTTTATTAAGTCCACGGAATTATCGGGGTTTAATTTAAGCCCGGCTTGCAGTTACATACCTACTTGCTATCGATAATTTGTATGGAAACTAAATTTTTTTCTGTGATGGTGTCGCTAATTCCTAATGTCGTTTTTTCCAACTAAATATCTCCGCGGGCTTGCAAAAAAAACACGGCTATTATTATTCTATTGTCTATTATCTTAAAAGCACTAATCCATAGGCTTAAATTGTTTGTGGCTCGTCATCTACACCACGAAATTCTCTGGGAGAAATCCAAATGACAATTTAAAAATGTATCCTGAAGTAATAACAAAAAATACAATTGTCAAGCAATTTTAGCATAAATTAAGTCGATTTGCGAAAGAATAATTGAGACACTTAAGAATGGAAAGTGTTTGAATGTGGTCCAGGCAGTGTGACCGATTGTTTTGGATAGACCTTTATACTTTTTGCAATTTCCGTCTATTTACTTAAAATTAGACAATCGGTTGCATGATTAATTGGTTCTTTCTTCTTCAAAAGAACCCCAAATTTGATGTCCCAGCTGATTTGGAAAAAAATATATAAATGTTGAAACATACTGTAAATGATTCATATAAAATCATAATAATTTTCCAGAACCGCTACTCCAGCGTCCAGCTTTTATACGAGTAAAGCATTTCTATTTATCGCTGTTTGAGGTGTAAACATTTATGCCGACGACGGCGCGCGGTAGGGATAACTGAAAATGAAAACGTTAAGTGTTATACGTTACGAAACGGTTGCATTATGTTTATAGGGTGAGTTCAATAACAAAAGCTCGACACTCGGACGAACGTTGATGTTTACACATCTTAACCGTGAGTGCTGGCACTCACACATTTCTGCTTTCTTATGAGTTAATACAGCCTGTATTGGATTGGAATGCAGGGCCAATATGCATTTATTTCTTTTTAAGCTTTGAGCAGAGCCTGAGAGAACTAAGAAAGCTTTCAACAGAGTATGATCAGAGCTCTCCGACTTAATTATGAAATGGACGAGACTAGAGACATGCCAATTTATAACAGTTATAACAGTTTTCGCTATTTAAAGTGGACGTGCGTTAACGCGCTTCGCGCGACTTGAAATAAAAACTGTGGGTGCCTGAAGTATGGTACCCACCGGCGGAGGGCCCTGGCCCTGTGGGGCCGCATAAACAGTACTTTTATAAACCAAAACTGTTATAATTGGCATGTCTAGAGTCACTTTCCTTATGAAATAAAATTTTGCACAGGATTGTCAGAATTATAGTATATCTGTCAAATAATGTAGTTTTCGGTTGAAGTTCGGAACCTATCGAAAATGGAAAATTTGGAATAAAAGTATTGAAAAAAGAGTAGCTCCGAACGTCCGAACCCGAACGACCACTCTAAAACGACATAAGCCGTGTTTTTTTCCAAGCCCCGAGGAAATCGATCGAAAAAACGACGTCCTGTCCTGCAATTTACATGTTAAATGCAACAACAAGTAATCCCCTTCGGCCCTTCGGGCTTAGCTAAGCGCGGAGAATTCTCGGGGCTTAACTTAAGCACGGAGAAAAACTGTGTTACCGGCGTGAATTGCATACTTGTTATCGATAGTTTGTATGGAAACTCCATTTTGTTTCTATAATGGCGTCGCTAATCCCCGATGTCGTTTTTTTTCAACCAAATCTCCCAGGGCTTGCAAAAAAAAAGGCTATAATTACATTAAAATTGTATATGAAGTTGACCGCACTAAGCTTTTTAATCCATTTGCGCGGTCTATTCTGAGCATTTGATGGATATAAGAATCAGTTGAGTGCTCTGCTCTGATGTGTCTGAGTCTGAGCTAAAAAAGAAACACGAGATTGTTGTGCAACTAAATGATTTGCTTTTGGAATCGCACAACCAAATCAAAAATTGTGATTTTGGGAGTTTTTTTTTTTTTGCAAGCCCGGAGGAAATTATTGTAAAAAAACAAAAACAGCGTCGTGGGGTAAGCAATTTACGTCCTAAATGCAACAAAAAATATTCCCCTTCGGACAGAGAATTATTTAGACTTAACTTAAGGACGGAGAAAAAGTGTGTTACCGGCGTGAATTACTTAAACTTTCTATCGATAGTTTGTATGGAAATTCCATTTTTTCTGTAATGACGTCGCTAATTCCCGATGTCGGTTTTTTTTCAACAAAATCCCATCGGGGTTGCAAAAAACCGCGCCTCAAATATCTTCCGTACAAATGGAAAAACATATTAACTTTTTTTAGAATAATTACTGTAGCAACCTTTTTGATCATTCAATCATTTGGTTCGTCTTAAAATATGATCTTTATAAAGGTAGCTTGTTTTTTTTATTGTTTTCCTCCTCATAACTTCCATCGGAAAATTACTTTTATAGACAATATAGCGTCTTTGTATGTCAAATAAAATCATGAATTTTCTTTCGGTTTGCTGACATTTGTGTCTTTTTCGAAAGAAGTTACTCACTCTGTTCAGATTCTGTTACATTCATATAAGGTGCAAAGCACTTCTTCTTAATTATTTTTTACACGTTTTTATATTAAATAATTTGTCTTTGGAAATGGAATAACTCGTTTCTCTTCTAAGAATAAAAACATTTATTTTTTAAATCATCATATCATACCTACAGTCTGGAAGCATGTGACATCAACAGTCAATAGACTGCAGAAATATTGGGAGTTTTTTTTGCAAGCCCGGAGGAAATTGGTCGAAAAAAATGACTTTGGGGCTAAGGAATTTACATGTTAAAAGCAACAACTAACCCCCTTCGGGTTTAGCCTAGCGCAGAAAATTTTCGGGCTTAACTTAAGCACGGAGAATGTTCTCGACAACGAGAACTTGAATAGAAGAAACGAAACAAATTTTAATAGCAAATCTTTTGTTTGATTAATACGAATATTCACGATTTTACATTTAATTGATAGGCTTTAAAAAACTTTGTCTTTCTTCGAATAGTTACTTTAAAATGAGAATTTTTAACTTTTAGTATGTCTTTTTATATGAAACTTTAGGAAGTGTTCACTAGGCAGGGCATCAAGAAATTACGCACCACAAAGAGTGCATTCAGATAGAATGTCAAAGACTCGCAGGTAGATGGCGGTTCTTAGGCTGGCGGCAACAGAGAAAAACTATGCGTTACCGGCGTGAATTACATACGATAGTTTGTATATGGAAATTCCATTTTTTCTGTAATAGCGTTGCCAAAAACCGATGTCGTTTTTTCAACCAAATCCATCCGGGCTTGCACAAAAACACGCCTACATAAATGATAAATGTAAATATTGATTTTTCAAAAAAAAAAATTACATACTTTTGTTGTCTCTTTAATTTACAGTTTACACTTTCGGTAGTGCTAGCATTTAAAAAATCAAACTATAGCCATTTACCCCAAGAACAAAAATTATTTTTTTAAGAAAGTAGGATTAAGTTTTGTTGTCGTATTGACGTATACAAATTTATCCGGCGGATCCGATCATGTGGAAAGTAAAACGCAGCTAATAATAAAAACATGGCTAATAAAGATATCACAAATTTAGCAAAATAAAATTGAAATTAACGGTCGTTTGGCTTCAAAGCGTTTTCTTAGTACGTCTTATGTACATAGCCCCACAAAGCTTACAACAAACAAAAAGCATGGCCTTTTGTTTTTTGTAATCTTTGTAATCAATTTTAATCAACGTAAATAAAAACAATAATCCAAATCTAATCTACATAGCTCTATAATAGCCTATAATATATAAATGAATATTTTCTTTTTAAACACACTGTTAGAAGCTTCCTAATCGATGCGAAGTGTCGGTGACGTTTTTTTTTTATCAAGAAGCTGACTTATTCTTATGTTATCAATAGTTGGGTTGGGTATTATTTTTTTGTTTATTAGAAAAAAAAAAAAAAACTGCAATGTGGAGTTCAGTGGATACATACATACATACATAGTACAATATATTTATTTATTTAGTAAGCCTCGGTTAGCTCGAGCAGAAGTATTAAAGAATCTTAATGAGAAACCAGTGAGTGGTGGGCGAGAGAGCTGACATTGCAATTACTTCCAAAAATAAACGAAACATTTCTTGACCACCACATAAACTAGAGTGGATTTTGAATCTTGAGCTTAACTAACTGTAGAAGAGTCATTCGTAATCAAATTTCCATGGAGTATAGTTGTTGATAATTTTGTTAAAAATTCTGATCCTTTTGTGATAGTGATAATATGGAAAACGTTGCAATATATCGACATCAAAAACATTTGAAATTTCTCGTGTTTGTATACAAAAACGAGGTTTATAATGACAATGACATCACTTTTGCATTCGATGAATTTGTTCGTTTTGAACAGACCATAAAAGGTTCATTTTCAATTATTCTTAAGAAAAAAAAGAGATGTTTTTATTATGTTTATTTTTGTTTTTTATTAAAAAATTGTGTACCTACATATGTATGTGTATGTAAAACATTCTTCTATTTTTATTTTAGATGAACGAAAAAAATCATCGCTACCTTCTATACCGACAGTTACATATACGGTTGGCAATCGTGACACATTGACATCGGTTGCTGCTCGTTTTGACACAACGCCTTCTGAATTGACACATTTAAATCGTTTGAACAGTTCATTTGTATATCCAGGACAACAATTATTGGTGCCAGATAAAAATGCTAAAGACGACATATCGATTGGATCGGGGACTGGAGATGAAAAGGGATCAAGTGTTTCCGGAAAATCCAGCCCAGTGGAGAGAAAATTATCAACAGAAGATTCTATGGCCAATGAAGAGAAAGGTATGTTTTTTATTGATATTTGTTAGTGTCAGTGTGTTAATTATGATAAAATGTGGGTTGAATTTGATCCCTAGGTTCATTTTTTTACATTTCCACGAGTTCTCATATTTGTCGTGTTTTATCGCAACCGTGTACGTGTTAAGCCGGAACTTATAGCTACTGTCTGTTGTGGTTTGTAGAGTGGCAATCCATATCATCAACTGGACACACTAATCACGGCGCTTCGCTGCAATGCAAACTGAAATGTTTGTTTTCGCTATAAGTCTGGTGAAGACCTTAACTGAAAATTCTTAATTTAAATTTCAAATCAAGTTAGGTACACAGATTAGCCATATGAAGATGAGAATGTTTCGTACGTTTCACCCTCAAAAACCCATTTGTTTACATTGTTGTATTTGTATTTTTTTCCCGCATCGATGAATAGATGTGAATTGCAACAACAATTTATAACCAGGTGTGTGAAGATCCCTACTGTCTATGTGTGAGATTTTTATACACACATTCTCATTTTGTATCTGATAATTGCCAGTTCAAGCTTGTAGGCAAATTAAATGGCTGCCGGGGATTCTCATCTTCATGTAGCTAATCTGTGATTATTACCTCTTTCATGGTTGTCACAGCACAGTGTCTCGAATGGTTAGGTACTTTTGAGTTCCGAGAATTGGAGTTGTTAAGGCTTGTGACTGTAGCATGGAGTGTTCACAGCATTTTTCGCTTCTTTCTGAATCACCGTCACAGCACCTCGAAGCATTATAGTACATCCTACTGTCCCTATTCCCACACACCATTCAAGAGGAAGTTTGAGCTGGGACAAGATAATTTGGGCAATGGCTTTGCCAGTTAAAGACAACTCCTTAGATGTAGAACTTTCAACTTCGGCAGTTAATAATTTTCTGGTTTCTCTCCAGTTTTCCTCATCGGAATCGTATTATTCTTCGTCAGTTCTGGAAAACATTAGTTCCCCAAATGCATCCACGAGAAATAGCGGTACTCAAAATTATAAACAAAACAAAAACACGTGGAGACTGTCCATACCCACTGTAAGTATAGATAAGTAGCACCCATTGTCCCCCCCCCCCTGCATCCGCGCCTGATAAGGGGTTACCTTGCTCTGTTTTTTGCACTATTTTTAGAAATCTCTTAAAAATGGTAGACAAATAATTTTGATCTATTTTTTTTTCCACCCGTTTCATTAAATGCTTATAAATTAAAGAATAAAAATAAAAAAATCATTAATTCTACTCGAATAAATTTAAAATAAACATACATAACATTTTTAACAAATCAACAAAAAAAAATCACTTTTAAAAACAATAAAAACATAGTAATATAGAATTTAAAAAAAAACAGTTATTTTAAAAATAAAAAGAATTCAAAAAAGAGTACCTAATTATGAATATGGAATTAAGCTTCTTGACGGAAAAAGTGCCACTTTAAGAAACCTGTTTCGGTGGTTTAATAGACCCTATAACATCGCTCCAAGGGTATGTTATAATTCATATTTTTTAAGAGGGCCATTTGCAAAGCTTAAGAGATCTGCGCATAGAGTTGATGGTGACAGTTTTTTCGTCGAATGCGACAATTTCTCCGGGGTATATCTGTCACTCATATATGAATGCCCCAGGAGCAAAGTAACCCCAAAGATCAAAATAAAAAAAAAAATTAATGGACATAAAAACAAAAAAAATCAATAATTATTCTTATTTAATAATTAAACAAACAAAGTTTTAACAAAACAATTTTATAATTAGAAAATCTACTTACTTCATTTAAGTTCACACAGACCGTTTATACACAGACAAATTTGCTGCGTGAACTACACACTCTATAGCATAGTAACTTTTCAACAAAATGATTCGGAACAAATTGGTTTGTAATTGTAAAAAAAGCTTTTTGATGTGAAAACATCTATGCTGGCGATAGAGTGAAAAAAAAAGTGAAGTTTCGTGTGCAACGTTACGTCGTGCAACGTTACGGTGTGCAACGTTACGATCAGCGTACTAGGATGGGTGCGTTCAATGAAAAAAATCTTAAGATCCCCTTCAAGCAAATACAAGTCCGTTTTGGATCCGCGCACGTTGATTTGTTTACACATATGTATTAACCGTGAGTCCCGGCACTCACACAATTTTTTTGTGTAGCTCCAAATCGTTCTAAAGTATTCATCGAAAGTCACATTTAAATATGTATTGTATTAGGTACTTGCTAAATTCTAACGATCTTGGCAGCCCCATGAAAACATTGCTTATAATAGGTCTGTTCGGTAACGTGAAATTTCTTGCGAATTTGCACAAATTTTCACAAAATTGCACATTTTGTTACAAATTCCTGTTTGTTAACTCGAAAAAGTTGCAACGAGAGAGCACATCGAGAGAGAAAAAAATTTCCCCTCCATTGGATAACTTGCTAATTTGTGCTACATACATTTCTGTGTGCAAGAGGAGTAAAGACTGTCAAAACACCCAGCTGTTTGAATCTTTTGCTTTTAATTTGAAATTGTGGTTTCTGATATGTGAAAATTTACTTTATAAATAATAAATAACTTGGGAAATATATAATTTATGTAATTTTTTTTTAAAATAAACGCAAATTGTTAGCAAAACCAGACTTTTGGCTTCTGATTTTTGATGTGAGGAGTTGAATTTTGATGTTTTTTACACAAAAACGGTTCAATGCGTTTGTTAACATTTTTGTTAGTTTCTCCATTTTTAAGAAATTCGTTCTCTCTTTGGTTTTTTGACAGGTTTTACACATTTTGCTGAAAAAAGACACCAAAAACAGCCCTATTGGCAGAAAAAACTCCAACACTGTCAGTTGTCAGGTGGCAATTGTCAGGTATCCTCTTTCTTGAGTCCGCATTCCTCGTCCCTGTAATTTAAGTCTAACAAAATTAAAATTGTTTGTTCTTGTACATTACCCGGAGGCCACACGAGCCAGTACTGGCAAGCAAGTTGCAATACATTCACATTTTTTCACTAACACATATAAACCCAAGCAACTTGCTCGTCAACTGGCTTGCCTTTTTCGAAGCCAGTTGAGCAGCCAGTAGAGAAGCAAGTAGGGCGTTCATTTTTTACACTATAGTCAACAATCATCGTTCCTTTTATTTAAATTTCTGAATTAATTAGATTTTGTGCAAAAAATAAGTTAAAATAAATTTAGTGTGGAATTTGATTGCATTTTAAAAATGTTAAAATTCACTTTCGTACGAAACTTGACATTGCTTGACAGAATATTTGACATTTACGAATATTTCGTTACAAATTACCAAAAAGCTCTAAAATTGCCCTTTTCAAAAATAAAATTTCAAAATTATTCGGATATTTAGAGGTTTTTTAATCCATTGACATCGTAGACATCCTTTAATGGAATTTGAAAGTTTATGGCTTGACAGATAGGGGACAAATTATATTTGATCCTATCGTGAATATTTCGTTCCAAATGTCAACCGATTGCCCTAAAAATGAATTTTTCCGGAGCAGAAAAAAAAATGGAAAAAATTTTGGATTTTCAGAGGTTTTTTAATCCATTGATATCGTATACAACCTTCAATGGAATTTGAAAGTTTTGTGCTTAACAGACACATAGCTAACAAAATGTATTTTGACATCTGTAGTTTTTTTATTTGTTACATGAATTTTAGTTAAAGTATATGTTATTCCCTCTTATGTTTCGCTGTCCATAATTTCAATTATTAAAGTTTGTTAACCATTTTTGCATTTTTCTTTAATATTCTTTCCAAATGTATTTTGATATCAATCCATTTTGTTTGAAAGATCAACCAAAATTGTTTACTATAGTAGAGAAAAAGAACGACCTACTTGCAAGCAACTTGCTTGGCAAGTGGAGTGCCAACTACGTCACAGCCAGTACACAGATACGAATTTGGCAGGCAATGTATGAACCCAACTTGCTTGCCAGTACTTGCTCGTGTGGCCTCAGGGTTAAAGAGCTTTTGTGTGGGCCTTAGGGCCCACATGAAATAATGTTGAAAACTGATAACAAGAACCAAAAAAAAAAAAAAAAAAAAAAAAACATAGTTTTAAGTTAGTGTTAAGTGTAGTGTTAAGTTATAGCTTGTATTAAGCTGAATAAATAAGTATCTGTTATCTGACAATCATTTGAAAACATCTGAGCACGGACAGACAGCCCTATTAAATTTTCTTAAAACGCCTCAAAAAGGTTAATTAGTTAAGTTAGCTTAAACATAAAATTTGCCTTTAAACAAGTGTTACTTAAATTCATATCTTTCATCGATTTTCTATTACTACTTAAGTAAACGATCGTAATCCAACGTAACGGAAAACGGAAGAAAATTCACAAATCTGCTCATTAACTAATGCAGAAAGAAAACAAGAGAATATGGGAGGCCACTGAATGTATAGTACAAAGCAAAAGAAAAAAAAAACACACTCCATTTGGCTTTATGGTATTTCTTTTCTGTGTTCGTAAATTACTTTGGTTCATTTGTAAGTTTCAAAACTTGCTTTTTTAAATAAATATGTTAAATAAACCATTGAAAGAATTTTTTTACAACTCACAAATCTCTTTTAATTTAAAACTTGAAACTCTCTAACTACAAAAAAAAAATTGTGTCATTGTATCAACGTTTGTCAAAGCACAGTTTTGAGGATCCGTATCACAGATTAGCCACATGAAGATGAGAATCCCCGGCAGCCATTTTAATTTGCCTACAAGCTTGAACTGGCAGTTATCAGATACAAAATGAGAATGTGTGTATAAAAATCTCATACATAGTTAAATTGTTGTTGCAATTCACATCAATTCATCGACGCGGGAAAAAATTACAAATACAACAATGTAAACAAATGGGTTTTGGAGGGTGAAACGTACGAAACATTCTCATCTTCATATGGCTAAGATGCCGCCTCCACTGGGCATCAACGATGTCCAACATCACAACTTCAATCCAATCCACAATCTGACTTGTATGGATAATGTCACCACATGACATCGATTTTTGTGCCTCCATTGGTTTTTTTCTAGACATGTTCATAATCCGAGCATGGTTCATGCCCAGTGGAGTCGGCATGTAATCTGTGATCCGTATGCGAAGTCATCCATACGTTGTTGAATACGTGCACGGATCCAAAACGGATCACTGAACGTACCCGATATCCTGCTACACATATTTTCTTAACGTACTACATCGTAAAATGTTAACTCGTAACGTCGCACGAGGGAAAGTCCCCTTTTTTATTTCACTACTGCCGGCATAGATGTTTACACATCAAAAAAAAATTCTTTTCCGATGTCAAAATATATTTGACCTGACTTTGAGTAACCATTGAACGCGGTGGATGGCGTTTAAGTTAAGAGGCCTTTAAAAAACATTGCTTAAATGTGAAAATTGATTATATATACCGATCTAGCATTTAAGAGCTATTTAGAGGTATGCGACGCTTTATTTTTATATTAATTTATATTAGCCGTATTTTTTTCTAAGATCGGAGGGATTTGGTTGAAAAAAAAAACAACATCGGGGATTAGCGACGCCATTACAGAAACAAAATGGAGTTTTCATACAAACTATCGATAAGAATTATGCAATTGACTCCGATAACACAGTTTTCTCTGTGTTTAAGTTAAGTCCAGAGAATTCTCCGCGCTTAGATAATCCCGATGGGGATTATTTGTTATTGTATTTAACATGTAAATGGTTAGCCCCTACGTCGTTTTTTTCGACCAATTTCCTCGGGGCTTCCAAAAAAACACGGCTATTATTATATACAATAAAGTGTTAATAAATTAAATTTTTATTTTCCTACTTTCTCACAAACGTTGTCAGTAAAACTATTGTCGGGCTATAATCGGTATTTTATCCAATTTCTTTTATTCTTGCAAAAAATGAAGTGTTATGCATCTAAAATAAAAAGCTCCCATTAAAATTTTCAAACTTCAATTCTTGCCAATGTTCCTCAATCACATACCTGAATTTTATTCATAATTTATACCTACATCACCCCTGTAGAAAAAAAAGCTCTTTTCCAGAATTGCATTCCAGTTGTCATCGTGATTCCAGCTAAACACATATATTTATCTCTTTTGCTCTCTTGTTCAACAAATCTACTGGAAGAAAAATAGAAATAATTGCAAAAAAAAACATGCTGTTGCTGTCAAAAAAGTGTGAGTTGTCGTCACTTCACTGCGCTACTACTGAACTGATAGCTGAGAATTTTCATTGTGAGATTCAATTTACTTTTTTTTTGGACAAAATATTTCAATAAAATAGTGAAAAATTTATTATTGAACATTATATTTAGACATATCCCTTAATTGAATGGAACATTATTAATTTTTTTTTTAAATTCATCGTCTTCATTAGTTCAATTTCGCAAAATAAAAACAGATCTAATCTAGAATTCAATATGCATACTGCCGTATTTTGGCGAGATGGAGGTATGTAAATATATTATGCAAATGTATTTTATTTTTTGTATTTGTTTTCAAACATTCATTATTAATTCCAATAAATATTGATTCAATTGGTTCTATCTACATACATAGATCATTAGTTTGTTTCACAACTTTAATTCTATTGTAACAATTATTTGGGTTTGACGATGACGGAGAGATGTGCTTCATTGTGTATCATGAGCATATAATGTGTATCATGTTTTCTTTTTATTTTATGGTTTATTTATGTTTGGTTTTGCAGTAATAATACTAAAAATTTCTGTTGATAAACAAAGATTTGTTATAATTTGTGAGGCTGTTGTGATGAGTATTATATTTTCTTCTTATTTTATTTTTTTTTTGTGTTGTGGTGGAAGACATTCAAACCGGTGGCACTAATTTTTGATGTTTTAATTAAATTTTTGTCACACGTGTCTTGAATTCTGTGCAAATACACAGTTAAATCATGAGGATGTGAAGACGACGTAAAGCTACGATCTATCGAAATTCGATTTCATGATACATTTTATAATAGCATCTGCATAATCCAGCACATTCTTAAAATAATGTCATTGTAGCCACAGCACCAGGTAGGAATCTTTCAGCTAACAGGCTTTTTTTTTTTTATTTCATTAATAGTTTCATTGCTTGTATGTATGAACAAATAGCTGAAAAATGACACAATAAACGAGTCACAGTTTTCCATACACAGGTATGAAACTATAAATTCCAAACTGAGTCATTCGGAGCTGTTTTGTAATTTATTTATATTTTTGAAATTATGTAAGAATAAGATAAGTTATAAGAATATATAATACATTTCCTTTTCTTTTCTTGCCACTCCAAACACCACTTCGATTAATATTATATTGAAATATGCCGGCTTTGCCGCATGCTCTTTTGTATTTTCTATTATCCACAAATGAGCTATGATATGAGGGGCTATTGATCTTCGTAAATCGTTTATCATGCATTTTCACATGTCATGCCGTTTGATGCACCGCGGCGGCATTATTTCCGTTATATTTTTAGCCACTTGTTGCCATAATCATATTTTATGACAGGCTATCTGCCCCAATTGGCAGAAAATATAAAAAAATTTTCAGTCGTTTAAATCCAGAATTATGCCTACAAATCGACATGTTTTTACCAATATGCACGGCTGAATTATATCAGAAATACAAACATTTTTTTATTCGTAGTCCTGCAAATGCAGCACTCTTTTGTTCATGTCGGATCAAGCTTTAACCTAGTACGCTGCTGATGCGAAACGAAACTTTTCGGTGGTCTCCATCTCCAACACGACTGCAAAATGCTTACAAATGCAAAATGACAGTGGAAAGTGTCACCAATTGCAAAAAAAAAAAAAAAAAAACCCAAAAAAATCACAGAAAGTCATGCTGTAATGAAAGAAACAACACAAACACGTTCAAACCTAAAATATGACTCCCGTACAAAATGTACGTTTCGTTTCTCATCAGTAGCATACTAAGCTTTAAGTACAAATCTACTCTTTGTCTCATAAATTCAAGACTATTCTTGGCATACTAGAATACGTGTCTCCAGCTCCTTAATTAACTGAGTATTTAACTGTACATACATATGTGTTTAATTACTATTTGTATCTCCTATAACAATCATATTGATAAAAATATATATGTATTAGGTTTTCTATACAAATTTTTACTATCATTTTCCAACCACCCACTTAGCTACACATTTTCGTTACACTCAAATTTCACCTTCAAAGTTTAAACTTAAAAAATCGTTTAGCAACGCAAACCAATTTCGTCAATGGTAACATTGAACGAGAAATATTAAACGTAATGTGGTTCCTAATCACTTATAAACCCAGCACAGATAATTTATAAGGTCCGCATCAATATACATATGTACATATGTAGGTGTTTTGTTTTCACATAAAAAAATTTACAAAAACTGTTACCCCTTGTCCTATTGGTGTGTTGGACTACCGCGCAGAAGGGTTCCAAGTACCCCTCGTCATCATCATCGTCGGCTCAACAACCGGGGTCCGGTCCTGGCCTCCTTCAACAAGTCTCTCCACCCATCCCGGTCTCGAGCCGCCGCCATCCAGTTGCGCACCCCAAGGCTCCGGGCGTCCTGGTCTACGCCATCTCTCCAGCGCAAGCATGGTCTACCACGCTGTCGTCTACCATAGAATGTACCACAAAGAACTTTCCGAGCAGGTTCCTCTTCGCTCATGCGAGCTAGGTGCCCTGCCCACCGGAGTCTACCGAGCTTAATTTTTGTCACGATATCTGCTTCAAGGTAGATTGCGTACAATTCATGATTGAACCGTCTCCGGAATCGTCCTTCCTCACAAATAGGGCCAACAATTCTCCTTAAGACTTTTCTCTCGAACGCGGCTAAGAGGTCGGAGTGCCTTTTGCTAAGCACCCAAGTCTCGGATCCATATGTGAGTACTGGCAGGACCATGGTCCTGTACAGCAGCAGTTTTGAAGTTATGGTGAGATTTCTGGATTTCAAGAGCTTTGACAGACTATAGTAGGCTCTGTTGGATTTGAGAAGCCGCCCGCGTATTTCTTCTTCTATATTGTTATCGGCTGCTACTATTGACCCAAGGTATTTAAAGGATTGCACCACTTCAAATTCGTGCTCCGCTACCTTGATTGTTTGACCAACTGTTCCTCTCGCATTCGACGCCACCATGTACTTTGTTTTACCTTCACTAATGTGCAGCCCCAGATTTAGTGCCGCCTGCTCGATCTGGATGAAGGAATCATGTACAGCTTGCTCAGTTCTTCCGATGATGTCGATGTTGTCTGCGTAAGCCAGTATCTGGCTGGAACTGTTGACGATGGTCCCTCTTGTTGCCGTGCCAGAGTCACGGATTGCTTTCTCCAACGCCAGGTTGAAGAGGAGGCAGGCCAAACCATCCCCTTGTCGGAGTCCATTAAAGATGTTGATTGGTTTGGATAGCAATCCGGCTATTTTTACTTGGCTTGTTACGTTGGTCATGGTCAACCTACATAGTCGTGCCAATTTATTTGGGATGCCGAGTTCTCTCATGGCTTTGTAAAGTTCTACCCTGGCTATGCTATCGTAGGCGGCCTTAAAGTCTATAAACAGGTGGTATGTAGGCATGTTAAATTCTAGACATTGCTCATCTTGGCAACATTCAAACATAAAAATATTTGTGCCCTGAATTTAAATTCCCCCTTTTTTAACAAATGGTGAGTATTTCAGCCGAGAGAGCTGAAAATACCAAAATTAAGTAAAAATGGTTTTAGACCATTATTATTTTGACCGCTTCATATAAGGCAATAGCGTTGTTGTTGTTATTTTCCATTAGGTATGTACATATGTATATGTATGTATTAAAATTTCAAAGTGAAATTTTTAGTTTGGATGAATTCACATATTAATTAAACTTACTTATAAATCTAACTGTCATTAAAATTTGATAATCATAAAAAATCGATAAAATCATTCAGTTCCTACCTACTTAGAAAGATTTGGATTCTTCTTTGTTTTTTTTTTTTAATTCTTTGTTATTCCAATAAAAGAAAAATCACACCAAGTGACAAAAACTAATGAAGCGTTCTTTTTATATTAAGAAATTATCACCTTCGATTTTAGTGATTATTTGTTTTTGTCATTCTGTGGCACTTGTGCGCGTGCTCTGGGGAATACATTGTTGGTTTATTTTGATTTATTTTTGTGACAACGACTATCTTATCGAATTGAGCTTATAATTTTAATTAAATTTTTAAAAAAATTATAACAAACCTTCATTCCAAAAAGAAAAGCTTACATTGAATTGATGTTTAATTTTGTTTGTATTTATATTTTATAGATATTCTCGATGGCCTTCGACCAGGATCCCCAAAACCTGGACACATTGAACGCATCTCACCGAAAAATGGCACCGAATTATCTGGTGACGATCCAGTTATAACTCAACGTTTCCTAAAGATCAATGTGCGTCACATTACCGATGGCCAGGGTGTTGTCGGTGGTGTCCTCTTGGTCACACCCAATGCAGTAATGTTCGATCCAAATGTATCTGATACGCTTGTTATTGAACATGGACCCGAAAGCTATGGTGTTATTGCTCCTATGGAGTTGGTTGTCAATGCTGCTATATTTCATGATATCGCTCATATGCGTGTGGCTGGTGGTGAAGCAAATACTACTGAAAAAGCCGAAATCTATTATCCAAAGTCGGTGTTGGAGCAACAACAACCAACATCGTCTAGTCATTTAGAAGGTACGCAATCTACTTCTGACAAAGATTCATTGATGATGATTAAAGATGATGATCTTTCTGAACTAGGTGTAGGTTCGATTGAGACATGTGATGATCAAGAATCGATTTGCTCTGGATCTTGTCGTGATGGTGATGCATTCCCCAAAGCATTCGATAAGGAGCGTGTTACACCGGTAGATGTAAGTTGGTCGACTTATTTGTTAAGAATATGTGTGAAGTTGATGAATGTTTTATATTTTTGTTTTTGCATAGAAGGATGATAAAGATGCTGAAGCCAAAGAAACGTCAAAGACTGAATCAAAGTCGGGAGCTGAAAGTGATGATACTGAGGATAAGAAAAATTTATCAATAACCGACAAACGTACTACACTTGAAGAGAGACGAAAGAGTCTTTTGGATCATCACTGGGCCATCCCCAGTAAGGACAGGTAAGGAGCACTTTCAATTCATATTTACAAAAGTAGAACCATAATTCACACTAAAAAAAAGCATACAAAAAACTAACTCATTTATCATATTTTTTTTTTACTGTTTATTTTTCATTACTTGAATGATTAATTTTTAAAAGTTGTGCATGTCGGTACTTATCCAGTAGTAATTAATTTGAATAAGTTACCAATTTGAACACTACGTACGTTGAGGGTGTTATGCAGACTTTGAAATTTTCATTAATCGTTTAAAATTCCTTTTTTTTTTGTTTAACATTTTATTGAAGTTATTGTCCTCAATTGTAAAAGTAATTGGCATTAATATTGGTCCAATGCGTTTTGCCCAGGCACTCTTGTGATAACATCAGTAACCTGGTGTCTTAACCGCCAAAATCTCGCACAAAAGTTGCTACATACATATCTTCGGTAAGGAAGAAACCCAACAAAAGCAAAATGAAGACTTTCAATTTCTGTTTATCTGTTACAATATCAAAATGACACAAGTGCTCTTTGAGTGCAAAAAATTGAACTAGAGCCTTGTCTTTCTCTAGAGTGATCTGCGAAGGTTTCCTTCGGAACGGATGATATGGTCAATGTATTTGAATTCTAACAACGCACAGAGATTCATCTTGTATGGTGGTTATAAATCGATAGAATCTGAACCATTGTACAGGATCAATTAAAATTTAATAAGTGATAGTAAAAGTAATCATCACATTTAATTTCCACACACTATCACGCCCACTTTTTTCAAAAATGTCATCAAGGTGATACAAATAAGGGTTGTATTATATGAATACATTGCTACGCCTCATGGAAGTGTGTTTCAGATAATCACATCAATATTCAGATAATAGTTATCTCTTAAATTTATATTTGTGCGAATTCCGCAAATTTTGGGCCTTATTGACAGAGTGTATTTGATATCATTAATGCGAATCTCTATTAGTATATATAGAAAGAAGAAGAACGAAAACAATAGAAAAAAATTATATTGTTTTTGTTTTTGTTTTAGTGGACTGTGATGAATTAAATTCAATTGGAAGTTTTTTTGCGACCTTTAGTCCAAAATGCGTTTCGCCCAGGTACGACAATTGGGCTCATCAGTTAGATGTTGTCGTACCCTTCTAAGACGCAAGATTTTAGTCAATGAATACCGACACAAATATATTTTGCAACACGAACATGATGCAAATTATATTTTTCTAGGGGAACTTGGTTAAGCTCTGACACCTATGTAGAAATGATTGTTTGCCCGTGGTCTGGTCTAGTATATATATTTTACTGAAGTTTGCTGATTGGTCTTTTAATCAATATTTGTTGTATCCAATTAAAACAATCCATTTTTTTTTTTTTTTAATTTTTTCGACTTTTCGATGGATATTTTCCAACATTATCAAGGTCTCATACTAAAGTGCAGTATAAATGTTTATTTAATTAAAATAATTTTCAACAAAATGTAAAAATGTCAATAAAGTACGTACAAATTTTAATGTAAATAAGTTTGATTTCTTACTTTAACATTTTATTAATTTTGGACGAGACTAGAGTGGCCGTGCGTTAACGCGTTTCGCGCTACTCGAAAAAAAAAACTCTGGGTGCCTCAAGTTTGCCCACCGGCGGAGGGCTCTGGCCCTGCGGGGCCGCATAAACAGTGCTTTTATAAACCAAAACTGTTATAATTGGCATTTCCACAGTCACTTCCATTATTTTTATAGCTCCAATAAATTATAATCTCTTTGATAATGTTGAAAAATAACGTCGGGACATTTTTTTTTTTTTTTTAATATTTTGCGCGCACTTTAGGGGTTGTGACTACCCTTATAATGATAATACATAGTCCGAGCGTTTAAGAAAGTTCGAGAGGAAAAAAATTTCTTTAACGAGAGGAGACAGCATTGTGTTTTTGAAGCAATAAATTCTATGCGATTTTTGGTTCCCCATTGGACAATGCTATCGAAATCAGAATTTAATAAGATTATCAAACGCTGCCGTTGTAGTTCCACATCCGAAGGACAAGGATGTGAATATAGAAACGAATATGAAAAGCTGAGGGTACTGTCGTCAGTAAAAGAGTTTAATGGATATTAAGTTTCAGACAAGAGATCATTTATGAATATTAGGAAGAGAGTGAGACAAAACGAAGCCCTGGGACAGATCAGCATTTATTTGATGAATTTAAGACTTGAAACCGTGTAATACAACTTGTATTAAGCGGTTCGAAAGTTAATTTCTAATCTAACGATGAAGAGATTCATCGATACCAAATGCATGCGTTTGCATGATGCCAAACTCTATCAAATGCGTTTGAAATATCAAGTGGAATAATCTTACTTTCATCAAATTTGTACCATTGTTCGGTGAGATATACCATCAGATCAATAGTGGACCTATTGCTAAGAAAGCCGTACTGCCGGTCATTAAGAAGCATTCGTTCTTCAAGATATTTCTTAAGCTGATGATTCATCAGCGTTTCCATGACTTTGGAAAGAAGGCACGCACATATGTAAATGCAACTGTACGATAGTTGAAGGAGGAAGAAGATTCGCCTTTTTTAGGGACAGCCTGGACAAATGCTTTATTCCATTCACTCGAAAAGAGACCAGTCGAATAGGACAAATTTTTAGAAAAGCTTACGCAGAAGTTTTGGGACAGTAGAAGAACTCTTGCAACTCTTCAGAACAATAGCAAGGATACTATCCGGGCCAGCTAAATTGTGTATATCGAGACCTTTCAGACCTCTTGTAACTGTACAAGTACAAAAGGAGATTGGTCCCATGAAATCGTTAAAAAAATAATGATCAACAAGCCTAATCAGCAAACTTCATCATATAATGAATTAAATTGATCCCCAATAAGCACATAATCGTAAATGATGCATATCCTCTTCAAAAGAAAGAGTGCCCTTAAGTATTTTTGTAAAATATATTAAGGGAAAGTAGAGAAGTCAAAATTCTATTTATATAAAAAAAAAACACAAATTCGGGGTGTCATCCCAGCACTAACTGTTTTAATAAATGTGCCCACATCATATTTAATAATTAATTATTTTAAAATTATCTGAACACCATGGTCACTAAAATTAAACTAAAACTTTTATGTCCCTTGGCAATTTCAACTTTTTTGTTAGCATTTCCTTTACGTATTATTTACTATGAATCTTGTTTTGATTGACTTATTTCAATTATATTTATTTATCCAGAGCCTGTTTTAGTGTACATTTTGAACAGAAGATACATATATTTTTAAATCTCTATTTTTATTTTTCTTATCATAATTTAAACATGGGAAAAAATACGCTAAAAATGTCGTGACAGTAAAGCTTATTTTTACCATCTACGCCGCAGAGCCTGCGGAATTGTAAGATAAAGAAGTTAGTGAACTTCGTCTATGTTGCGCTTAGCCTTTGTAAGAAATTGCGCCTGGTTAAATTCAATATCAGGTTCGAAGCGTTTATTCAAAAATTTCAGAAAATGAACAAATTTTGTTGAAGTTATGGTTCTTACAGTCTGCTTCTATTATGTATAGATGCTTCGATGGCCCTCACATTCGAATTATAACGCAAATAGAATATATATATTCATCATTTATATTTCAATTACGGCCTAAATGTTATAACCATAAGGATTATAGATTTATCATCAACTTTGATCTTTATTGACACAGCAATATTTTTGAAAAGTTTGTCATAATAAGGTCATAGTGAATGTTGACTTGAAATCTTTATCATTTTGAATGCGTTTTTCTCTGATTTTCACCAAAACACGACTTTTTTCATCAACAAAAAATGTACTAAACAACTGACTTATAAAAATTTTCTGAATTGTATACTTATGACGACGAAAACACAACTAATCTGACTTTCATAATACCAAAACACAACTAAGAAGCCAGCCATTTTGTTGTTGGTCTCAGGGTTGACCGATGGTTGGCTTTTGACAGACACCTTGTTGTGATCGATAACAACTCAACTTAAATCGTATTTGTCTTGCATAATACGGGCATATTCTTCATTCTCATGGTAAATGCAACATTTCCATTAACTACTTTTGTGATGGCAGGGATTCTTTTCTATTATTTGTGATTTTTTGTTTGTACTATTAATAGAACCGAAGAAGTCGAAAGGATAAGGCCCTTACGCATGATGTTATATATTTATTTAAATAAAACAATAACGCCCAATTTCTTCACAGAAGTACTAAGCCAGCCTAGTACCCAGTCCAGCTAGACCAGGTACTAGCTCTGGTACACGGTCCTAACGAAAAGTTAGTACCTATACATTTCTTCACATCACTAGTACCGGATCTAAATTCACCAAGCGGTACTAGGACTTAATACGTCTAAAACTGGTCTAATTCTGATTTTGACAATAATTTGGCATTTCAAATATTATTTTGATGTTTATTTTGACTGAGCGATTTTTATTTTAAATTATTTTCGAATGAATTGTGTCAATTTTATAGTAGTATAAAGAGTGGGAAGATGCAGAATTGCAATGAAATCCTGCCGACATTTACAGGAGTGATCAGTGGTGAATCAGCTTCCAGATGAACCACTTGATATCGGTAGAAGATTGTGTGTTAGTTTTTGCGTGGAGTTTTCGATAATTTTCTGTGTACGTATGTGTGTGACAGGCTTGGAGTAATGTCCTTTATTGTGTCCATTTCATGTTCGGTTCATGCAATGCATTGGTCGTGTTCGGGGAAATATTCAGAGTTATCAGGATAGGTTTTGTGCTTGTCTTTTTAATAGCTTGTCGAAACTGTCTTCAACACTATTAATCGTTTTAGATTTGACGTTGTTTCTCGATTTAATGTCTATAAATCGTGGCAATATGTACTTTTACGACTGCATTAACGTCATCCCACGTATATATGTAAATGGACCACTTATTCTTCACTGTGCAGTTGAACGTAAAGTTGCAGTTGGTGTGGATTAAAAGTACTAAAGTAAAGGTGGGGTCAGTACGAAGTTAGCTTGCAAAACAAAAATTTTAAATTGCGACCAACAAAAATTAGATTCAGTCATTACAAAATACATACATTGTATATGTACCTAGGTACCATAAGAAAATGAAAAATCCACAAAACCAATAAAATCCGAATTTATTGCCTATTTAATAAACTACAACAAAAAAAATTGCGAAAATCAGCAACGAATTAATTGAAAAAATGAAAGAAATTACTCTGATTCAGGTATTAGCACCACTAGACTGCCGATTTTAAAGTCCCAGCTAATACCGAGTCCTAAGGAGTACTCGGTACCAACTTGACAGAACTAGGGCTTAGTACTTATGTGAAGAAATCATTTGGTACCGATTTGAGTACTAACGACTGGTATAATAACCAGGTACTAGCTGATTTTGAGGAGTCAGCTAGTACCGAGACCTAACTAATACTCGGTACCAAATTGAAAGGACTAGGGACTAGAACTTGTGTGAAGAAATGAGTTGATACCGATTTGAGTACTAATTTTAGGACTAGTACTGGTACTAGCGTTAGGACTCTGTGAAGAAATTGGCCGTAAAGGAGGAGGAGAAATTTAAGGAACATTCTGACTGATTTTATGTTGGGATAAATTGAAAGAATTATACCTGGTCGAGATCCAATTTAAATAAGACGAGACAGCACAGCAGACAGTTAGTCAAACAATCGATTTATTGATATCGAGGTTGATTGAACTTTCAGAAGTGTTTCAGTCAATTGGTCTCTTCTTATTTGCGACTTTTTCAGACTTTTCTATGCTTTATTCCAATAACTGAGAAATTTTCGATGATCTCAGGACCATTTAAAATTATGGTAATCCTTGTGAATTGAAAGGAAATTCATAATTTATCAATTACTATTTAGCAATTACTTAACCAAATAGGATGTAAAATACCATATTCATCAATTTATCGATATCTGACAATAGGAGAGTTAGAAAGGTTATTCTTGGGGATATCCCAAAAGACACTGTATAAAAGTGCGAAGGAAGAATTATACTTCGCTTAGTTCTTTAGTTCAGATGTATTTATTACTATCTATGCACGTTTCTTCCACTTAACCGTTGTTAAGTTTTTTTTTGCTTTGCCAGGAAGAAGAAAAACAAAAACAACAGAAATACATTGTTTTTTGTAGAGAACTTTAATAATTTAAATTCAATTGAAAGTTTTTTTGCGACCTTGCCCAGGCACGACACTTTATTGCTTTGGACATTCTTGCTCTTTCCAGAGCAATTTCAAACAAAGAAAGCATACGAAAATATACACTATGTAGCGATTTGCATTGCCTAACCACGCGATTAATTCGAATAACTATATAGAAGAGCAGTTCGTGGTCTTATTTTGAAGTCAAAGTTTATTATAAAAGCTATACCATTCAATGTTTTAGAAATCTCTTATAATTTTTTCTTCTTTCTCTATTGTATTCTTACTAAAAAATGGATAAATAACAGCCAAAACTGAGTAATGAAAACACAATTGATAGACATTGTTCAGTTGATTGATTTCTCTCTCTCTTTCTACCTTTACATACATATATGTTAGAGACATCTATCGTCAAAACGACGTCAAACAATTTTCGGCTGACAAATTGCATGAAATTTGTGCTCAAATAAATATTTATTGATTTATTTATTTTTATTTAATAATATTTAGTGCAATATTACAAGAAATGTAAGGCATTAACAGTAAAGCCATCTGCATGATATGTAAGTAGTATTGAAAACAGCGAATGCAATAAACTTAATGTAAGTCTTGTCCTGGAATGTAAAGATAAAGAAAAAGAAAATACTAAACAATTGTTTAATAATATATATGTTAAAGTTATTAATAATTTTTTGTTTATTTTTCATCCTCCTCTCAACCCTTCTGCACATTCCCCGTTTCAACTTTTCCTTATTATCACCAACCAAATCATCCTCATTTCCTTAATTGTTTCAAAATCAATATTATTACCGTGCGCATAAACACTCACACACATACCACCCCACACACACCTTCACATCAACAACACCAACAAAAATACCCATCCAATCGACAAAAAATCATCTAGATTTTCTATATCTATATCCCGAAGATCATCGGACGAAGAAGCCGATAATGAGTCAAATACAACAGTTGACAGCGCACGGGCTCACGATCCCCATTCGGCAACATCATCGCTTTGCGGTATTGTTGGTGGAATGGGTATTAGTACCTTAGCTGGTGGTATTGCTGCCATCGATTTGGAACACTTGGAAGAACTATCGAAGCAGACACGCTATGATTCTGGCATTGATATTCGTGATCCTATTCCAAATGTACAACCCATACCAAAGAAATCCGTCTACAGTGACGCTGATATTGTATTAAGCTCTGACTGGGTACCACCGAAAACTATTTCACCGACAAAGGCTACTGAAACTACTACAACAACTGCATCCAGTTTGGATATGCCATCGTTTGGTGGTCGCAAGAAGACCTCCAGTGTGAGTTTTAGCGTTGATGAAATTGAACCTCAGCAGATGCAACAAGGACAACAACAATTTCTCAATCAGAGTAATATTGATAAATCTAATGAGAAGAAGAATAAGGTAAGATTGTTTATTTGTCTATATTTTAAGCTATTATTGAGTATTAAGTAAAATATATTTTCAAAACTGTTTAAAAACTACTTTCAAATGTGGTTAGAGACTGTGGTATTCATTGATTATAAAATAAATCGGATATGCGTCTTTAAAAGCGTAAATCAGAGTCATGTAAGTCGTCAGAAAGTTAAGTTTAACTTTAATATAGTATTTTCTATTTGTGGCTGATTGTCACCAGTTGTCTTTTTTACAATGACTATGAGTTGAAAAAAAAAATAAGATAAAAGTTAGTTCACCTTTCGGTGGAAAGCTTCCGCAATCTCTCTTTCTTGTCTACATATATAACACACCAGCTTGAGATTAAATATTTTGGGTTACAACTCTCACAATTTGTACAATAAACCGAATTATAAATTACCCTCAAGGGCGACCATAGTCTTCTGAAGGTGTTGATTTGATTTTTTTGTTTGCTATAAAGTATGAGTTACAATCTAATTATACAGGGTGTCCGCCGGGAAGGTAAACTTCTTTGTTTTGCCGCCATTTTGGTAAACATTAGTCTTGACAGTTCATATTTGGCAGTCGTGAAGTAGACACGTTGCAAATTTATTATGGAAAAATATTCGATAAACCAAAGTGTTTTAATCGTTAAAACATTTTATCAAAAACAATCATCGATTACTGTGACGATGAGAAAGTTACGTGAAATTTTTGGGAGAAACAACGTGCCAACAAAACGCACTACAAGCATGGACCACAACGTACTCCAAGATCGGCTTAAAACATTACTGCTCCTCAAGGAAGTTTTCAAAACAATAAATCAACCTCAATTCCACGCCGTACCCAGGAGCTTGGTCTTCAAAGAAAGTTTTTGGCCACAATTTTGCACAAGGATTTGCATTTGTTTCCATTTAAGATTCAGTTGACACAAGAGCTTCTTCCACAAGACCATTTACGCCGCCGTACATATGCCAATAGGATGTTACAGCTAGCCCATGACAACCCCGATTTTCATGAAAATGAGTGACGAGCCACATTTGCATTTGAATGGATATATGAATAAACAGAATAATTGGTTCTGGGCAATGGAAAACCCTCAAATTATTCATCAGTCACCTTTACATCCACTAAAAGTTACAGTCTGGTGTGCAATTTGGTCAGGAGGAACCATTGGACCTTACTTCTTTGAAAATGAAAACGGCGTAACGGTAACTGTGAATGGGGAGCGATATCGTGATATGATGATGTATTCCATACATAATTGCCGACATTAAATAAAACATTTATCAATATAAGATCCATTCTCTTTCATTTAATCAAAAATTATAAACAAAAAAAGTAGTATATACCTTCCCGGCGGACACCCTGTATTTGCGATGTATACCAAAAATCGCGTTCTTTTGCAAAATTGTATGCAATATTTTTGATTTGGCAAACGAATTCAACTATTAAATGCGAGTTTTCCCCTAAGGAACTTTGATCTGTTTGTCGTATGAAATGGATCTCATGATGGTCTCGGTGCCATTTAATTTTGTATTTCTTAGCTCATCTTGCTTTCCTTCTTTGCAATTTTAAATCTGATCTAGAAAACCAAGAATATGTTTTAGTTGTAGACTCCAATATTTATTTTGTTCCATTTATTTAAGGCTAATTATGTTTTATTTTTCATTTTAGATGCTTAAAAGACTATCATATCCCCTTACCTGGGTAGAAGGTCTTACTGGTGAAACTGGTGGCAGTGTTGGCGGTATGGGTGGCATTGGCAAGTCCACCGACACTGAATCAGCTCCAAACACTGGTGATTCAAATCAAAGTGTTTTTTCGAAAGTATTCTCAAGGTAAGTTTGTCAAATTGTTTTTTTTTTTTTTTTTGTTTGTTTTTTTATTTGTTTCTTTGTTTGATTGTCCATCAATTTAAAAAAATTTTGGCAAAATTAAGTAATTGGAAAAAAAATCATTTTTTTCTTTTATTTTAAATGCTAACCCTGGGATTTGGCTATAAAATTATTAAAAAAAAAAAAAAAAAACTTGCACACATGAAAACACTTTATCAACCAACACCGCTCTATATCCCTTATTCGTTTTTTGGTTTAAACAAAATAACACCCTTAAACACTAATTTGAAAACAAAAATATTTATAATTTATTTTTATTTCCCTAAAAATTTAAAAATAAAAAAAAAACATACAAACAAAAATCAATATTAAAACAAAATTAAATAAATAGCTCACCCATTACTTTGGTATCTGAGTTGGGTGGCAATTTATTTTCAAAAACGCCATCTGAAGAATCTGGTGGTTCGCCAGTGCCTCCATTGACTCCACATTCGACACATTCTGAGGGTCATGTTACCCCCGGGTAAGGGATCAAAATGTTTAAGTTATTGTTTTCCTGTCATTTAATAATAATTATGTTCGATTTTAAAAAGAAACTCTTTATTTTTTTTTTAATTTTAAATAAAACAACCTTGCGTTACCTTTGTCGATGTTTAGGGAATGATTAAATTGTCATATTTTTGGTTGAAAACGTTATTTTAAGTTTTGTAAATACATAAAGTTTAAAAAAAAAATAATTAATTTTTGTTGTTCTACCTTTTGGCTTTAACTTGCCTGTAAGAGGTATCATTGGCCTTATATCTACAAAACTTTATAATATTATCATAAACTGTTTTGTTTTTAAATTATTATTTAAGAAAAAATAATGTTCATGTTATTTAAAACCAAAAAGAATCGCAAAAATTCATTTGAAAATTATGCACGTAGACGACTTCGTAGCACCATTTTATTATTTTATGTTTTCTGAAAATTGGTTTTCCACTGATAGTTTTGTCTTCCAACCTATCATTCTTGGTACTTGTTAATATAAATGTATACCGTTGTTAAATTTCAATGTTAAATAATATAAATTTAGTTTGTGAGAGAAATCAACTCAAGTATTGATCAAATTTTCTTTCTACTATTGGTATCTACTTTCGAAGAGAATAAATACATAAATTTCGTGAAATTAAATTCAAAGTAGGTTGCTGTGCTACATACCATTCAAATTTATCTTATGCCTTATATTTGCAATTGTTTATCATATCCAATCCAGCTCTCAAGTTTTTTTCTGCAAACTGAAATAAATATAATAACCCGAAATAGAAAAATAAATAACAGTTAGAGCTCCTCCCAGTTTACCTAATAAGTGGTCCACCTAGGTTACTAATGATAGTGTGATTCCTCTAATAGTCAATGACTTACTGTAAATAGTGAAAAAAAAAAATCTTAAAAATAGTAGACTCCCCAAATTGCTGTTAAGAATGTCCGTCAGTCTATAAAATAGAAAAAGATAAAATTGAGTCAATTCAACAAAATATTTCACTGGTCATAAATACTTCTGGCTTTCCCGATGTTTTTGTATTTTTTTCAGTTAATTTTGAAAATCCTATGAGGTTTTTAAAATTTGCTTTTGGTTTTTACCGGTTAATACCCAAATTAACAATAATTCAGATACCTATAGGCATATTCGAAAAAAAAACGCGGCGGATCACATTGAAAGCGACCATATCTTTGATCGTCTTAGCTTTTGGTTATTCCCAAAATTGAACCTTGGCAAAAATGATACATATAATAATGGGTGATTTTTTAAGAGGCTTAGAACTTTAAAAAAAAAAAAAAACACAAAAAATTCGAAAAAATGAATGAAATATTTATTTGAATCGATAGTTTGAACCTTGCAATTTAATGTTTAAAGATAATTTCATGCAAATGTTGACCGCGGCTGCGTCTCAGGTAGCCCATCCGCTGAGTCCAATTTTGGCATACTCTTTCACACATATCGGCCGGTATCTCACGAATGAATGCATGGATGTTGGCTTCCAGTGCGTCAATCGAAGCGGGCTTGTCCCTATAGACATTAGCCTTGACATACCCCCACAAAAAATAATCTAATGGTGTCAAATCGCACGATGTAGGCGGCCAATTGACCGGCCCGAAACGTGAAATTAACTGTTCACCAAACTCGCCTCGCAATTGCGCCATTGTTTCGCGTGCTGTGTGGCATGTGGCACCGTCTTGTTGAAACCACATATCATGCAAGTCAAGAACTTCCATTTCGGGCAAAAAAAAGTTTGTTATCATCGCTCGGTAGCGTTCACCATTGACAGTAACGCTGCGATTCGCATCATCTTTGAAGAAATAGGCCCAATAATGCCGCCGGCCCATAAACCGCACCAAACAGTGGCTTTTTCGGGATGCATTGGTAGCTGTTGCAATGCTTCTGGCTGATCTTCACTCCAAATGCAGCAATTTTGCTTATTTACGTACCCATTCAACCAAAAATGAGCCTCATCGCTGAACACAAGCAGCGCGCGATGAACATTTCGAACCGAGCACGAATTTTGATAGTAAAATTCAATAATTTGCAAGCGTTGTTCATTTGTAAGACGATCCATGGTTAAATTGCAAACCAAACTGAAGCTGTTTGACAGTCACACAAGGTACTAAACACACGTCAGCTGTCAAAACCAGTGTTGCCAAAACCAAACCAGCTTAAAAATCACCCGTTACATAAATTTCGTCAAATTAAATTCAAAGTTGGTTGCTGTGCTACATACCATTCAAATTTATCTTATGCCTTATATTTGCAATTGTTTATCATATCCAATCCAGCTCTCAAGTTTTTTTCTGCAAACTGAAATAAATATAATAACCCGAAATAGAAAAATAAATAACAGTTAGAGCTCCTCCCAGTTTACCTAATAAGTGGTCCACGTAGGTTACTAATGATAGTGTGATTCCTCTTATAGTCAATGACTTACAGTAAATAGTGAAAAAAGCTCTTAAAAATAGTAGACTAATGATTATATTTTGATTGAAAAATCCTCTTTCGATGTGTAAGGCTCCCCAAATTGCTGTTAAGCATGTCCGTCAGGCTATAAAATAGAAAAAGATAAAATTGAGTCAATTCAACAAAATATTTCACTGGTCATAAACACTTCTGGCTTTCCCGATGTTTCTGTATTTTTTTCAGTTAATTTTGAAAATCCTATGAGGTTTTTAAAATTTGCTTTTGGTTTTTACCGGTTAGTACCCAAATTAACAATAATTCAGATACCTATAGGCATATTCCAAAAAAAAACGCGGCGGATCACATTGAAAGCGACCTTATCTTTGATCGTCTTAGCTTTTGGTTATTCCCAAAATTGAACCTTGGCAAAAATGATACATATAATATATATTATATATTTACAGGTCAATTTCAATTTATCATCCGATCTTCTCATTAAATGTTTGCTGTTTCCAAAAATGTTGACAACTACTGTTTCCCGTCAACACGATTTTTTTAGTTCTATTCTGTGGCAAAAGTATTTTAATTTATAACTGCGATTTTGTTGCTCTTATTTAAAACAAATTAAAACAATTAGACTGGCCCAATAATTTCTTTTTATGCTGCACGTTACCCTAGATCCACAAGTAATAATTAACAAAAACAAAAACAATACATTTTCTATTGTTTTCATTTTTCTTCTTCTTCGAATAATTAATTTCATTAAATCGTTCATACAATGAAAATTTCCACATTTTCTTAGCATCTCTGTGGCAATCAATGCACAAATAGTTTGACGTCTTCTTGAATTGGACTGACATTGACATGTCTATGTGCTGTTTTTCACCTTTACATTTAGGCTCGAGGAGTTGAGTTGAAATTCCACTGATACTAGGTGCGTTAAAGCTAGCGCAGCAATACAAGTAAATACAAGTGCCAATAAAACGCTATATCCACTTTTATGTACACTTTTTATTTCTGTGGATGTGTTCGGAAAGTATTCTTGTTTCCATGTCTCCACAGAACATAACTTTGTTTCATGATTATCAACAAGTGGTAATTTGTTTGGTGGCTATGACATTTCAGCAATCCTTCGATGGAGTTTATTGCTTGTTGATATGGAACGAACTATATTTTGACGTACATACATACATAGAGTATTTAGTCCAAAATGTCACCGGAAATTAATTAAATCAGTCAATGACTTGTGCAGACGCGCTTCGGTATTTTTATATTGCAAACAATCGTATGTTGGTTCCGCCACTGGCTGCTGTCCAGCGTTAGAACCTTACTCCAATCGGAGTAAATTTACTTTAATTTTGAGAAAGAAAATAAATCTACTCCACCACTTCGTTTATTTTAGATCTACTCCTTTTTTTCCCACACTAAAAAAAATCACAAATTCTTTAGCCAAACTATATGAAGGGGCTGTGTTGTTCAGTTTTCTAACCAACTCTGGCTATGAACGTCTAAATTTAAAATTCTTTTCAGTTCTGAAAGTGAATTTGTGTATGTGATTTATTTTGTTCTTGTTAAAAATACAATGTTTGAAGGTTTTTTCTTTCGTTTTCAAATCTACTCCAGAAATTTCCTATTTACTCCACTTTTTTTTACAAATCTGCTCCGAAATTTTACTACTGAGGTTCTAACCCTGGTGCTTTTAAACTTTACTTTTAAACACTGCCTACAGACAGGTAATACAGTGTTAATTTTGATTTGCCTTTGTTTCTTTATGATTGAAAACAGATTTGCCAGTAATAGCCGTGTTTTTGGCAACCTTTGCATGGTGCAGTATAAAAAATCATAAACAAAATTGTCTGTTGTTTATATTGAACATTTGAGAACATTTTATTCATTGCAAATAAAGTGAAATCTTGCTTAACAAGCAATTATTTAGTGCTTTTTCACAATAAAACTTGATAAAAAATAGTGTTTTTAAATGATTAAATAATAATTGTTATCATTAATTTTTGTGTGTTTTTTTTTTTGGCAAAATTCGCTGTTCAACACAATTTCCTAATTAAAATGAAAATGATTCAATGTTCTTAAAAATAACACGATTTGTTTTTTTTTGTTATATTGAAAACAATTAAATGAATTAACAATTTCAAGTAAAATCTACACTACTTTGCCATCATGAAAAACAAAATATACAGACACGAAAAACCTGGCACTTAAAACTGCGGAGCTCAAATGTTGAACACTTAAATGGCAGCACTTAAATATCCAGCACTCAATCGGCGGTGGTGAAGTGTTCGTTTATCAATTTGCGGTTGCCGTACCGATATAAATGAATTCTCATTGTGAATTAACCATTTCAAGTAAAATCTACACTACTTTGCCATCATGAAAAACAAAATATCCAGACACGAAAAATCTGGCACTTAAAACTGCGGAGCTCAAATGTTGAACACTTAAATGGCAGCACTTAAAGATCCAGCGCTGCAGCGCTCAATCGGAAGCGGCGGTCTATCAATTTGCGGTTGCCAATAGTACCGTACCTATAAAACACGGCTACTGTTCTTTCTTTGGTGGTATGATTGCAAATAAGATTTGTTAAAATAATTAATAATAAATGAGGCAAGAACAAAAATTTGCTTGTGGAAGCGAAGGGTTAAGAAGGAAAATATTTACAATTCCTCTAACAATCCATCCGACAGCTAGACACCTATCGCTTTTGTTTTTCATATACAATTTTGATCGGAAAGCGAATCTCTGGAGCTTTGTTAATTTAGAATAGGAAAATACAAATACGCCATTATGCTCTACTGGGTACGATGAAAACAGTTTGTTTTCTTTAAATTTCACTGCTGTCAACAGTTATGCACTCAGTGCCTGATTACATGGGTCGTTTTACTGAAGGTCGTTTTACTGAAGTCGTGACTACACGATGAAGAAAAATCCTTTTATTTAAATCAGCCCTTCCCTATCTTACACCTACAAAATCCTTATATATTTTATTCACTCAATACAAAGCGTTTCATGGTGAATCCGAAAATATTAAATGAAACTAGCGCATCGGTTGAATTTGGGTGGAATCTACCCTTCTGTTTTTACGCACTTAAAATCTACCTGTCCCTGTAAAACCACCCATGTAATCAGGCACTTATGGTTCAGCTTGAGGTCCTTCAGTCACCTCAATATTTATGAAAAAACCTGAGAGCAGAGTGCAATAATTATCCAAAAAGATGTGTAGCCTGTACTTGAAGCTTAATCGCCAGAAATAGTTTTGTTAATCAATATAAATTCATTATTCTCTTGGTATCAAAGAGTATCACTTCTGACATGATTGGCGTACATTTTTGGTCCAGCATATTCCTTACAACCAGTTTCACAGTCCACACTTACCTGAATAAGCCACATTCATGTTTTTATCTCTTCCAATTTGGATACTTAAGTGCCCCTTATTATCATTGTGAAACTGAGCGTTAGAGTTTAACAGTATGTGATTGGAAATCGTCAACAAACCCCTATCCCCTATCGCTTGATAGGTTCTAGTGTATCAGACGATGTTAGAATTGCTCTGTTTCCGCTCTTGAAAAAAAAATGAATTAAATCAAACTTTAAATGAAAATTATAGAAAAAAAAATATTACGGAGAAGATTTATCTCCCAATCGTGTCAACTGTACTCTTTCTGCTTATTAATACTGTAATTATTTATATTGACTATAGCACTCTTTGTCTTGTAATTCTGTAGGTTTCCCTTATGTTGCATTTGAAACAAAAACTGTATGTTAATCTGTCCAATAAATTAATAACTATGAAAATGAGTATTCTCAACATTAAAAAAAAAGTATTAAAGAAAATATTCTTACAGCCTTGTAATAAATGTTCAAAAAAAAGAAGAAGAAGAAGAATCATAATGTTTTACTAATGAACTTGAATGTTTTGTAGGCGTTCATCGATTGGTACATTTATGCGGCCCCATTCTTCTGAAGGTACACAATCCACAACAAAGCTGAATAAGGAAAAGCCACAAGTACCCAAATTGGACTATCGCTCCATGGTGTCTATTGATGATAAACCTGAATTATTCGTCAGTGTCGATAGTAAGTAGAATTTCATTTATACTAAATTTTGTATTAGTTTAAAATAGAAGTTTTGTTTAAAAAAAAACAGCACTAACATTATGTTTTTATTGTTAAATATTAAAAAAAAATTCATCTACACTATACCAATTATACAAACAAATTAAATCTTGAAACTTTTGAAACTATTTGTACTTAAAAATAAAAAAAAATAAAAAAAACATCACATTGTAGTTCGGGCACCATTTTTTCCAAATCTCGATCAACTTGGTATGTTAAAAACAATACATTGTGTGCATTGTATAACAAAATCATTTCTACTATTACTTTTACTCAATGTTCTAGCCCCACTATTTGGTATCTTGTTTTAATTTCACACATCTTTCTTATGCATTTTATAGTTATTTTTTTTTTTTAATATTTTGTTGATTTTTTCTAATTTTTAAAAGACATTTACCAATGTCTTAAAATTATAAGTACAGTGTGAGGTTATTAAAATTTTTATTTTCTATTTCTCCATATATGTCATATATGTAATGATTTTTTTTATTTTTTAAAAGAAACAATTACCAAATATTATTTATAATTTAAATTAATTTAAAATAATTCCAAATAATTTTTGTACATCTAATACCAATTTTGTTTTATTACTAATTAGAATCCCAAGAAGTACCTAAGCAGTAAGAATTGTTTTAGTTACAAAGAGAGATTAATAATTAATTTTTTTTAATTACAAACTAAAATTGTAATGGGAAGTTAATGAGTCATTGAATAACAATTGTAATTAAATATTTACAACTCTAATTTCTACCTAATGTCACAACCTGCGGAAATGTCACGAATTTTGTTCGGGATTGGGACATTTGAGTTTTGAGTAAATAGTACTCATAACATAAAACTTCACACACACATTCATTCATTTTTCATTTTAAGAAAATCGTCCTCTTCCTCATCTTGTTGCTATAGGTTTGGTGGGAGAGAGAATGCACTAATGTAGTGAAGCCTGATTCACAATGCGGCGAGGAAACGAGACGTGAGCGTGACGAGAACTCGTTGTAGTTGTCAAACCAATTTCAAACAATGAAAGCATATCTGGGTATACACAATGCGCCGTTCCTCGTCGTCACGTCACGCCAAGAATTCGAAAAATTGAAAAAAAGACCCGACGTGACGAAGATTTTCATTTTTGCTAAGTAATTTACAGATTTTTCACAAAAGATGTAATCAATTAAATAAAGTTATTGATAAATCTATTGTTTTGTAAGTTATTTTGTTTATATTTTATTGTTTTTTTTTTTTTGTACAAAAATTAATTTTTGTCGTAAAACTCTCGCTTCATTGTGAATTGGGCGACGCGACGATTTTGTAACTACAACAAAATTCCAGCGGTTCTCGTCACGTTCACGTTCCGTTTCCTCGTCGCATTGTGAATCAGGCATGAGTCCGAGTTTATATAGCCAGTCCTCTTTATCGTTCATCGGGAACGACAAGTGAGAAGTGAATAGTTTTTTTTTCTGGAAACGAAAGAGTTCTCATCTTTGAGGTGATGGGACATTTCAGAGTGGTGTATGCGACATCACTAGTCTACCCATTTATGGAAAGAAGACTCAGATCTCAGATGTGCCCACAGTTCTATTCATTATTCTTGTACTCGGGTTCCATTAAATTTTCATTGAACTTTGTCCTATCCAAAGAAATTCCCATTGTCTTCAATATTATTTCACAGACAAACTTGGTTCAATGCAGGATTACTGCTACTATACTCGTCGGCAGATCTGAGACGTTTAAGTGTAGCATAACTTTAAGAATTTCAAGTTCAAAGAGCTTCAATAATAAACTTGATGTTACTTATAATTAATACAAGCTGCTTTACTTCAAAATGAAATGCTGTACCTCCGATTGTACTACAGCGGATATTTTTTGAAGTAAAACTTCTTTTCCGGCGTTGGGGGTAAAAATTTTCATATGGAGGTGACGTCAAACCTGGAGTGACATGTCAAACCGACACTTTTTATCTGTCAAAACCCGACCGAATTTTTCGCGACAGATTTTGCTATAGCTCTATATAAAAACTTTTACCCACCAATAATTATTTAAAAAAAAAATCTTTTTATACCGAAAAAGAATGTTTTTTTTGGCAAAAGAGCCACAAAAACTAACCGGCACAACATTTTAACACATAATTTCATTAAAAAACCGCATGAAAATTGTTTTTTTTTTAAATTAAACACAGCGAAGAACAGCCACCAGAACAGAAAACGATTTTCATTATTAAAAAAAAAACAAACAAATATGTATATTTTTCGACCATATTTTTAATTTAAATTATTAAACATGCTAGATAACACAAATCAGTTTTTTTCCAACTTAACTTACCTATAAACTAACAACTTAAAATGAACAAATAAATTTACCTAAAATAAGAAAAACACAAAGCAAACAAAACTATCTTGTTGAATGTTGACAAACATAGACGAGCATTGCCATATACGAGGAATCCTTAACCCGCTGACAAAGCTAAAACAGCATTGCCATATGCATTTGGAATTAGTCCTCGAACACAATGGATGCGATAAGAAAACGAGACGTGAGTGTGACGAGATCTCGTCGTTCTTGTTAAATTAGTTTCAAACTATGACGAGGATATGCATAATAAAGCATTTCACGTCGTCACGTTACGTAAAATTAATTGATTAAGAAATTGTAAATCAGTAAGCTTTAATAGCCGTAGGCATTTTAATTTCCCCCAGATCTGATCCGGATTGGATTTGCACACGAAAATACATTTATTACAAAAACAATTCAACTTCCAGCTTTGCTTTTGGATTTGCAAATCCATTTTTGAACACACACCTTTAGTACTTCCTTGCAAAAATTAGTTTTAACACTGACGGGTAGATGGCTTTTTGAGTAAAACCGAAGACAACGAACACCTACAAATAAATACACAAAAGGACAAAAAGAGATGGGTATATAAGATTTTTTTCACCGTGATCCTGTTTGTTTTATTATCATGATCTTATCCGGATCAGATTTGAGGGATAATAAAATGCAGCTAATATTATTATTTTGTTAAATCTCGTCAAAAGTCTCTTGCCATTGAATTGGGAAATGGTTTTATAATTCCAAAATGCTTACAGTGAATAATGTCAAGCTCTCGTCTCGTTTTCTTGCGTCTCGTTTCCTTTCTTAAATCTCGTCCCAATTTCGGAGATTTTAATGAGGTGAATCGGTGAGTTGAAATCGGTGAGTTGAAATTGCTAAACCACGGATACAAATTTGAATCAAATGAGAACCTCAGTTAACTCGCCGGAATCGGTGGACTAAAATTGCTGAACCACGGATAAAAATTTGACCGACATCGACGTTTGTACAGCTGGCCCTTACATGCCACCTGCACTGGGCATGAACGATGCTCGGATTATGAACATGTCTAGAAAAAATCCAATGGAGGCACAAAAATCCATGTCCGCGCAGCAACATATCGACGAAAACTACTTTTTCAACACGACATGACCGCTGTTCAAAGCTTGGGCATGAGATTTGACGTTTCATGTGTGTGAGTTTTTTTTCTGGTTCTCGCTGAATGCGGTGGTAAATGTTAAAGGAAAAAGGTAGAAGTAGTGGGGAAAGGAATTTCTGTATGTTTCCCTTGTATGTGAAACGACATGACATAATTTGCCCAGCGGTAAAAATTCGCTGATTGGATTGTGGTTGTGATATTGGGCATCTGAATGCCCTGTGGAGTCGGGGTGTAATGGCTAAGCGAAAATCGTCAACTTTAGTTTGATTATCTAACCAATTTGTAAAGAATTCATTATAATCTTAAATCAACAATTAATTGTTATGTTGGTTTATACAAAATGTTTGTACGTTTATAAGTAAGAATATGACAGAGGCGAGAGGCTTTGTTTGAGAGAAAAGAAGTTTTACTTCTAGCGCGCGTACGTCAATACACACATATGTTTTTTTCTCCTTATTTGGCTTTTAAGCGCCAAGCTAAATTTTATTGGCACATCTTGGGGACTACTCTTAATGCGAATGGTCGTGAAGAGCTCGAAAGTCAAGGCTTCTTACCTAAATGGGTACAAAAATATGCCCCTAACGCTAATCCACATGCAAATGCGCTGATTTCGTTGTCGAAAGCAGTCGCCGTAGTATCTTATCTACCTTTTTGTGAACATTTGAGCTCAATGGGTTCAGAAGTTGCCAATATAATGTTGGCTTTTGGTTTTTTGCGATTTAATAATATTCGCTCCTTAACTTTGTGCACAGCAAATCACAAACAGTCAAAATTTGAAGATCATTGACGAAAATCTTTAAAGAATTACCCGGCATGCGTGTTACTGCGCCTAGTTGGCAAACTGCAGAAAAACGGTATAGGGTTAATACCGAAGATTACCTTACAATTAACAATAATATTATTTCTCCTCTAATTACATAAATATTTACAATTAACTTACCAGGTTTTAATGCAAAATGTTTGATCTTATATAATATAATATAAATTTTTAATTTTTGCTATTTACTTTTTAATACTTCAAAATGCCCTATAATTTTTATATGTAGATACGAAAACCAAAAGGTCAGATGAATAAAAATTGAATGTATTTATTTATAAAATATTATTTTGGTAATATTCCATTACCAATTAATTGATAAGAATAAACGGCCTTCTTATCATTGACGTAGGTAATTATAATTGCGTAGTATGAAGCTTTAACATTTTGGAAAATTACCACAACTAATTCGACCTCATAATTCATAATTCCAAACGGTTGATTGGGTTAAATATGATTAAAGGTCTATCTGGTCTTTAGAATTTAACACATGCCATCTTTAACCTTTTCGAGTATACAGGAAAAGCCATTTCGTTTCGCAATTCAAATCTGTAAACATTTTAAGATAATTCAAATTCAATGGCATTACCAGGTCTTCAAACGGTAATAAATGGCTATATTCATTTTGACATACCTACTTGAGTTTTTTTCCTTAAAAAAAAAAAAAACAACAAGTTTAATGAAGGTCAACTAGTTAGAATACAAGTTTCTCTTTTGCTATATAGTTTTTGATGTGTAAACATCTATGCTGGCGGTAGAGTGAAAAAAAAACGTGAACGTTCGTGTGCAACGTTCCGTCGTGCAACGTTCCGTCGTGCAACGTTACGGTGTGCAACGTTACGATCTGCATACTAGGATGGGTGCGTTCAGTGAAAAAAATCTTAAGATCCCCTTCAAGCAAAAACAAGTCCGTTTTGGATCCGCGCACGTTGATGTTTACACATATTAACCGTGAGTCCCGGCACTCACACAATTTTTTATTTTTTCTGGCCCTGATTCCACCAATTAAAAATTCCATTATTTTGCTGTCTTAATAATTGATTAAATGGCGCTAAAACTTATTTATTAATTCAAATTCCCAAAATATATTTACAGTTTTGTTGAACTCTTTACGTTCTTATGTTCGCTTCTAAGACGCCACCCTAATTCATCATCATCATCATGTTTGTTTACAAAATCTTTCTCTTTGAATTGCACCGGTTTATACAGAGCTACTACTTCCAAATTTTGTTATTGATTAATTTTATTGATATCAAAATAAATGTGAACAATTTGTAGCAACAATAAAAAAAAGAAGAAAAATAAAAAAAAAAAAAAAAAAAACAAAAAAAACAAAAAGATCACGTCGCGATATCTCGAGCTGTTCTTTTTATTGACTTGTTCAATGGTGATTTCAGACATTTAAATACATTGTTTAACATATTTATAATAAATGTTTCAAAAAGAATGAAAAATAATAACAAAACAAAACTGTAAACACAGATTATTTAACTAGCGCTCATTAAAACAAATGATTTCGGCCTCTCTGTAAGGAAAAACAAAACATTGGAAAATTTTGATTAGCACTTGAATGCTATTATTAGCGTATTATTTGAAACACACTTACTAAGGATATTAACAAGATGTTTCTTAACGCTATAAAACCAGGTAAACAATTTATTTTGTTTTGATTTGATTTCTTTTTTTTTACAAAAGAATGACACATACAGGAAATCAATTTTTTTAAACCATAAAACCGTTGAATATTCTGGGTTTAAAAATAATGTTATGAGAAACCGTTACGTATTTATAAATTTTAATATTTATTTTGTTTTCGGGTCACTAAAGGACAATTTGATTTGAATTCCGTTACAGTTGGATTTTAAAGGTTGTTTTTTTTTTTTTTTTTGTATAGAGGCTTGGTTTATAAATTGGCAACACTGTTTCTAGTGACAATTAATTTGACACTTGACAGATAATTTCTGCTCACTGTATATTTAAGGATTTCATCATGACTTGAGTTACGACTTTTTTATATGAGTTTTATTTCATTTTCAAGTGTATATTTTATACCTATTGTTAAAAAAACACCCTTTACTTTACTTTGCTTAAAACTTATTTATTTATGTTGTTGTTGTTTTTGTTTACTTCATAGGATATTGCAGTTATAAAGGGTGTCAATTATGTGATATAGCGTATAGACCGTGTCAAGGGTATGAATTGAAGTATAAGAGTTTTTAAAGAGTAAATTTTTTTTTGAAAGCCAGTTATTTAAGGCCTTTTTACATTTAAAAGCTTTGCGCATTATTTTGTGCCCAAAAAAGAAGATTATTATCTCCTCAAAAAGTAATACAGTGAATTAAATTAAAAAAATGCGCATTTTGTGAGACTAGGAAACTGATCGAACGCTGGTAGCAGCATTAGTTCAGAACCTTAATCAGACAATATTGGTTAGGTTAGGTTGGAAGAGGTGATGATACGGCTAGCCGCATCACCCCACTCGGTTCTCAATGGATCCAATGTGCTCCCCAAGGTCAAGTTAATACACATAGGTATAAGGAGGGACAGAGGGAGGAATTCTAGTGAGTGAGTGGATGCTTAGGTATCCCTGAACCATCTAGATATCTGAATGAATTTCAAGATGTTTCATAGTGGCAGAAACGAGACGTCGCCGTCGCTCAGTTCGTCGAAAAAATAATAGCCGAGGGCTGCTTTTCTGGTTCTTGCAAGGCTGGGGCATTCACAAAGAAGTTAATAGGAGCCCTCCTCGGTCTCTTCATCTTGACACCCTATACATAAGTCGTATGTGCTGATGCCCATTCCACTCATGTGGGTTCCCATTGAGTTGTGACCTGTTTAGGATTCCAACCAAGAGGGACAGTTGAGGCCTTGTTGTAGTTTTTTTTCTTATCGAGATTCGGCCATAAGGTTCCTTGAGACCCGATAAGTGTCAATTGCAGACCATCTGTTGTTTGCGATTTCGAGGAAATTTTGGTGGAATTTACTCTTTTCTTGCTCCAGTAGGATAAGTACCGACAGTATATCACAGTGTCCTTGAACCCATCGAAGGGTAACTGTGGTGGTTACATTGAGTATTCTCAACTCGTTGCAGCAATGTTTCTATTTACTATTTTTCAAGCACTTCCGCTGGAAAAACGCTGCAAAAGTTTGGAAGCTTTATTGATCTTTTCTAGAGTGGGCTATCTTTTCTAGAGTCAGATGCCTGACTCTACCCCATTGTTCGTCTTGGAACCATATGTAAAGACCGACACATGATTTGCGTTTATGACGCTGTTTTTCGCACATAATTCTCTTTTAGGGATATCGGTTAGGGCCACTCGAAATCGATATGTGGTATTGTAAAGTCTGTTTGAATGCTGTGTTCGTGAAGTTGGTAATTCTGCAATGGCTCCCATTCCAATTATTACATTATAAAGGGTGTATTTGAAAGACGTGTGGTTTTCAAGAAGAAATAAAACGCATATAACTTAATGTTATGGCCAAGAATTAAGCTTTATTATAAAGATAAGGGTTTGCCATTATGTTTTAAAAATGATTTCGGGCAAGTGGCTGCAGCTCGAATAAATTCCAGCCGAGAGGTCCAATTTTCGACCACTTTTTGCAGCGATTGGGGCCACATGTCAGCAATTACGCACCGAATATTCTGTTCCAAGGCGTCAATCGTCTCGGGCTTATCTGCGTAGACAAGTGACTTCACATAACCCCACAAAAAATAGTCCAGCGGTGTTAAATCGCACGATCTTGGAGGCCAAGCCACAGGCCCACGACGACGCGAGATAATGAGCTCACCAAAAGTTTAATTCAATAAATTGATTGTTTCGTTGGCTGTATGGGATGTAGCACCGGCCGTCTTGTTGGAACCAAAGGTCGTCCACATCAATATCCTCCAATTCAGGGACGAAAAAGTCATTAATCATGGCGTCACGTATAGTGTTCCCCATTGACTGTAACATTATGGCCGGCTTCATTTTTAAAGAAATATGGACCAATGATTCCCTCTGGCCATAGAGCACACCAAATAGTGACTTTTTGAGGATGTTACGGCGTCTCAACAATGGCTTGTGGATTATGATCACTCCAAAGACGACAATTTTGCTTATTAACGTACCCATTCAACCAAAAATTGGCTTAATCGCTGAACAAAATTTTCTTGCGATGCGTCGCGCGAACCGAACTATTATTTTGGTAATAAATTGGCACGATTTGCAAACGTTGCTCAGGAGTAAGCCTTGGCGTTATGAAATGGCAAACCAAACTGAGCATAAATCAAAATCAAGTGACAGCTGTCAAAAAGACCAACTCCGAAAAAACTATTGCCGGATTGAAAACCACACGTCTATAAAAAAAAAACACCTATGTATAGTAGATACTTGGGGTAGAAAACTATCACCATCACACACTGATTCTCTTCTGTATTTGCATACAAATTAATCCGCATATAAAATTAACGAACATTTGAAACCTTAACTTTGCAGCACCATCTACCAAAGAAAGAGAAAAGTGATCATGGGTACTTTACTTGGTTTTTTTTTTTCAATGAAACGCTCAAAATTGGCTTGCCTTTTTATCTTATCTACTCACACATGAGAGCTTGTGTAGTGGGTAGTAGGTACTAGATTGTGATTTTCTTCTACTCTAGTAAATTAACGTTTCTTCTAATTTGAATACAACCAACAACTAGAACGATACTCTCACTATAGGAAGCCAAACCCATCGTAAATTGTTGATAGGTTCTTAAAAATTAATTAATACAAGGGCTTTGACACTAACCCCCTACTTTCAATAGTTCTGCCTACATATGTTAGTTCTCTTAGCAAAATTAGTCTAAAGGCCAGTTTCACAGTCAGAAAAGTGGCACTTAAGTGGGCAATGTGATATATCAAAGCGCAATATCACAATGTACACCTATCTGAATAAGTGGCACTTAAGTTTCCGATGTTGGTGACTTAGGGCCAGTTTCACAGTCGAAACTTACCGGAATAAGTGGTACTTAAGTTTCCCATATTAGGAATTTAAGCTATAAATTTTATAGCCAGCGTAAGTGGAACTTAAGTCACCAACATTTACTTATTCAGGTAACAGTGCACTGTAATATTGGGAATTAATCTTTAACATTCCCCACTTGAAGTTTCACTTTTTTTACTGTGAAACTGGCCCTTAAGATCCACTTACTCTGGCTATGAAACTTAACCTAAGATTCCAACATGGGAAATTTAAGTGCCACTTATTCCGGTAAGTGTCGACTGTAAAACTGGCTCTAAGTTCATAAATGTCATGTGCTTAGAAAATTCGAATAAAACACCTTTGAATTCAGCTTCAAAAAAAGCATTCCTAAATCTCAATTTAAATTTCGAACTAGCTGATTTTGATTTCGCCAATCTCGTCGATAAATTGGACTGATATAAAGCATTTTGAATAACATCCATTGTTTTGTTTTTTTTTTTGTTCAAACACATATGTGCATACATACAGTATAACTCTAATACATTTTGATTTTAAAATCAAATCCTGAACTCTGATGATCATTCTAGCGATAAAAATGTGTTTTTTTACGCATGATTTATTTCCTATACTATTTTTATGATGTTTTTTTTTTGTACATATTATTTATCTTGAAAATATATTGAATTGCATGTGCTTTACAAAAGAACAAGTAAAAACTATATACCTGCCACCTGTGTGTTCCATCCACTTGTTTTGTGTGCACCTATTCAAAAAGTAAATCAACTCTCAATCCGTCTAACTTTATGTATCTATATACTCTTCTCTATATACAACCGCCTCTCTATCCACACCCACAATAATTGTATTGTTGTCAATTTTTGTTTATTGCATTTATTTTTTTAATTAATTTATCTTCTTTTTTTTCTTTTATTTTTCCATCCAATTCAATCAATAAAATCAAAACAAAAAAAAAATAGAATTGATTCCAAGACCAGCAAGAGCCTGTCCTGATCCTCCACTGTATCTGCGGCTACGTATGGGAAAACCAATTGGAAAGGCAATCCCACTACCAACATCAGTGATGTCGTATGGAAAAAATAAATTGCGACCAGAATATTGGTTCAGTGTACCAAAGAATCGGTAAGTTAATATCTATGTTTGAATAGCTGACCCCATACTGTCCAACCACTCCTAGATGTCACTATTTCCTCTATATGATGGGGAATGCTTGGTAAACGAAATGATGCGATCGATAAAATGTGTTATGTTACATTATGTAATCAATTAGCTTTGTGGATATACATTATGTATGTAAGATATAATACGGAAAAATAAACGGATGACAGCAACACATGGTAGACAAGGTAAAATGCAGTTCCACTATTTACTAGATTGAGATAGTTAATTCGAATTTCAAGTCGAATTGGTGACATACATGTGTCCATATTTTGTATTAATATGTTCAATAAAAATTCAATGCGATTATGGAATACTCATCATATCATTTCACACGTACCCGGCAACAGGTTAGCCTGCACCGATTACCCAGTTTCATAGAGAGGGAAAAGCATATTTAAAGAATTCATAACATATTTCATCTAAACCCATCTAAATCCTTTGAAGAAGATATTGCTTATTATACAAATTTCATCTAGCTATATGAAGCTGAAGCGGTCCAACTGAAGAACTTAAATTTCAGAAAAAGTTTATGGGATTGTAGATATATCGATTGATTTCGTTAGAAAGTTCTGAAAATGGATTTTAAAATCACTAACTAAAACTACTGCTGATGTACTAAAAGTGTCTTTCGTATCTCCTTGCCAATCTTCCACCACTTTCTGGCTCAAGAAATATGTTGTAGAATTTCTATTATATGTCTGGTTTGCTCCTTTTCATAAATTCCTATGCTTTTTGTAAGCAGTATTGTAGTTTTTGTCTGCAGATGTCTAGGTTTAATTTTCGAAATGTTCTAAGGTGTTGAAAAGAAAGGGCCAACAATAAACTAATTGAATCTTAAGCTTCATGGGCATAAACTCTTTTGTTTGACTCGACTCATATGATCACCATTTAATTTGTTAACATATTTGTTAATTGAATTGCAATGATTTATCAGTAGAATTTGTTGCTATATTATTTTTGACGGTACGAGTGACCGAAGTCTTATGTTGTAGGCGACACGTTTGTTTTCGGACCACTATAGTCGAGGAGGACTTTAAATTTTAATAAAACAAAGTTTGTGGGAGATGCGAAATGTCCAATTTTCCATGACTCTGGCGCATAAATAAGGCTGAATTTAACCGATGGCATGGGTTAAGTAAGCTTTCAGGGCATCTGTGGTTTGTGGCTTATTCGCATAGACCTGCCACTTCAGAAAACCCAACACGAAAAAGTCTAACGGGGTCAAATGGCAAATCACCTCTACGTGAGATGACCATACCCTCGAATCGCTTGTGCAGAATTTCCAATGTGACGTGAGCTGTGTGGCACGTAGCCTCGCCGTCCTGTTGAAACCACATGCCTATGGTGTCCATATCATCCAATTCAGGCCAAAAGAAGTTTTTAATCATCGACCTATTATAGTGCTCGCCGTTGACGGTGATGGCCTGGGCACCGTCGTTCTCGAAGAAATATGGACCAATGAAGCCGCCAGTCCAAAATCCAAACCAAACAGTAACTTTTTCGGGATGCATCTCATGTGGATTGGTATCGTCCTAAATTCGACAATTTTGTTTGTTGACCCATTCATCCAGAAATGGGCCTCATCGATGAAGATGATTTTCGATGAAAATTAGGGTCAGTTTCCAACTGCTCCAGAGCCCATAGCGTTGGCTATGGTCGTTAACCTTTAGCTCCTGATGGGTCAGTTGAATTTTGTACGGGTGCAGGTCCAAGTCGAGACAGGTCCGAGTTGTTGTGAGTGACATGAAATCGTCGGATTCTCCTGCACACTCTCACGGACAGCGGCGATGTTTTCGGCAGATCTTGCGTTTCGTCGACGTACGGGTGTTGGTTGATCGTTTACTGAACCAGTGGCACAAATTTATCCACCACACTGCGAATAGTCCTCTCGGTATGACTATTACGGCGACACCGTAGAAAAATGGGTGTAGCGCGCGGAACGTTGCCCGAATAGAACACCCATTTTGAAAAAAAAAAAACAATTTCATCATTTGCACGTGTTGTTGAACGTTATATCCGTCCATGGTGATGTGGCAAAACAAACTAAATAAATGACAGCCAATTTGACAGATGTAGTTCTAACAAAATGGCCGGTATCAACTGTCAAATAGGACGAATTAGGGTATCTAATTAATTTTAAGCCTTTACGAGAAGTATCCTTACTTGGAAAGCAAGGAAGCAACTATTTAAGCCTCACATTATTAAGTTTTATTCTTAGGTTTTGCTTTAAATTCCAACTAACCTAATCCCGATTTGTTGTATTTATAATGCAGTGTGGAGTCAGCATTAAATTTTATTATATTTCAAAATTTAAATTTATTAATAAAATTTTATTATTTTTAGCGTCGATGAATTGTATCGTTTTGTTAACACATGGGTTCCCCATTTATATGGTGAACTTGACGAAGAACAAATTAAAACACGAGGTTTTGAATTAATTCAACATGATACAGAATGGACTAAAAGTGGTCACATCAAAAATGGCCGCACCAGCAGCGATGAAGGTGAAGGAATGGGAGACATTACACATGAATCATGGGAGGTGAGTTTTGTCAATTATATTTAATTTAATATAATTAACTTTTACTATAGGTAAATTAGCTATTAAGCTATTAATAATGTTTTTTTAATCATCATCTTGTCGAGATACATAGATAATGATGGTGGTAAAAAAAAAAAACCAAGTTAAAAAATAAGCCAGATATTTAAAAAAAAATGTTGTTTTTGTTGAAAAAAATATTTTATATATTTTTTTTTTGTATTTATGTTTTCTTTCTCCATCGAAAAATCTCTCAAAAACAATCAAAACTAAATTACCAAAATTGTGTGCTCGAAAAAAAAAATCACAGCTAATAAAGGCGCCGTACGTTAAAATCTACAACATAATTAAAACTGCGGGATCCCATGATTTGGATTTATTGGGTGGCGAGGTTAGGATATTTGAAATTGTATTTTCCAAACTAAAAAAACAACATACATATTATATGTGTTTTGGTTTACAAAAACAAAAGCTTTTAATACAAACTTAAACTCCAGCTGAAGCATACATATATGTATCTACTATAAATATTAATTTTTATTTGTAGTTGAAGAAGACACAGTTTGATGATGGAATATACCTACTTTTTATTGCACGATGCAAACGCGTCCAGATGTTCCACCATCATCGATTGTTATGTGTTTTTCCCTGTTTTTGAGTTCATGTTTGTTTTTTTTTTTTTGTTTTTTTGATTTTGTAAAAAAAAAACTAATTAAAAAACACCCATCACTAAAAGTTCTTTACTGAATGTTAGACAGCACCAGTTGTTATTGAGTTTTGTATATTATATGTCGAGTCCCAGTAATAATAACTAATTTGTTTTTAATTTTTCTTTTTGTTTTTCAATTCAAAATTAATATTAATGAAACAAAAAAAAAAAAAAAACAAAACAAAAAAATGCTTTTTCACTTTATTAGTGATGATTGTTATGTATTATTTTTGGATTCTATTATTATTAGTAATTGGGCTACGTTTTAGTTTAGTAGTATATTTATCTAAATCTTTCTGTATAAACAAATTCAGTACACATGTTATGATACAAAAACAAAAAATAAATACCTAAAAAACATCGATCAAACTGACAAAAAAAAAAAAAAAAAACGTATTAATCACAGGGTAATCTTCGGCGCATTGGGGAATCTGTGATTCTAAATCTTTGAAAATATTATTTTTGGCTCATGGGGCTGTGATGCTATAACTTTTAAAATTACAATTATTTTCTTATGTATCATGTGCAGTGGGCATATTTTGTATATTTTTGTTCCGGTGTATTCTCTATGAAAATTTTTCCTTCGAATAAATGTTTTATAATTCTATTCCGTTTGAACTTTTTGAAAAATACCTCATTTTTGTATGGCGTTATTTGATTATTTGATTTATATTCGATTTCAAGAAAAGAATGTTGTGATTCTTTGCAAAATTTTGGTATTTTGTTTATCTTAGTGACTATGTGTGTATGTATGTATGGACTTACAGGGAAGATCGGGAATATTAAATTAATTTTTTTTGACTGACATTTCCCGACCTTAGGACAACAAGGTTCTAACTCAAAATTTTGGCAAAATTGAGTTATACATTGGATCCTACTAAAAAAGCTATGCTCTTTCGATTGGCGCTATCCGTATCTGTCTATCTCTTACGGTTTTGGATATAATTTTAAAAAATCAGGGAACAGGTTTCTAGCTACACATAATTAAGTTCGATCTTAAGTTCAAAAGTTCAGATGGAACCTTTCGTTACAAGGTATCCCATTGTTAGAATCAAGTGTGATGTTTAATTTGTATGAAAACGGTGAAACAAAGTTCTATCAGGCATTGAGAACCTTCTTGTCCTACGCCCAAGTGTCTTAGCGATGAGCAACAAGGGTCTATTGATTTTTTTGAATTTAAATTACTAAATAACTACTTATTGTATTTTAAATTTTTTAATTGCAAAAAATTCAGGAAAAAATAAGCTGTATAAGCTTATAAGTACGTTTTGATTAAAATCACTGCACAAAAGTTATAGAACACCAAATATTCCAGCTTAGTTTTCTCGAAAGTGATAGGTGTGCAGTTAGAACCTTCTTGTCTTTAGGTCGCGATTTTTCGTCAGTGAAGTTCAGTTAAGTTAGATATGTATTTTATTCAAGATGTTTCGCAGACATCTTTTAATATACGCTTTACCCTTTTTAGCAGTAGACATTTTTCAAGTTTTAAACCAATCGGATTCGGTGATTCCACAGAGGAGTTCTTAATTATATTTTTGAACCTTTGTTCAACATCATGTTCCGGGCGGGACATCAGTAGATCAATACTACTTGCAAAACATTCCTTAAACTTGTGGAGTTGATACTTTTTGCTTTTGTAGTATTAAGTATTAAGCAAAGAAAAGAAAAAACGGAAGAGGGGGCATTATAAAAGGTTCGCCATCCAACTTTTTTTTTCAACTAGTGCTTATTTCGTGAATGGTAACACTTAGCTCATGTCTGATTTGACAGATAATTAGTTTTATCCTTCCGCTGAACGAATATGGTTGTGTATACGCTTCGCTAAGTGGGCCTGCGATCGACTTAGAGAAGATGCCGATTTTGCCAAAAAAATCATCTTTTCAGATGAAGCTCATTTTGATCTTGGCGGGTAGTAAACAAGCAAAATTGTCGCATTTGGGGCACAGAAAACCCGCACGCATACATTGAAAAGCCGATACACCCAAAACGAGTCACTGTTTGGTGCGGATTTTGGTCCAGAGGCATAATTGGGCCATTTTTCGAAAATGAGCAAGGAGTGGCCGTTACAGTCAATGGCGATCGTTATCGGGCCATGTTGAACGAACTTTTGTTGGAGGCTATTGGCAACATTTGGTTTCAACAGGACGGCGCTACATGCCACACAGCCGAAGCTACACTCGATGTTTTGCGCCATTTTCAAAAAAAAAAAAAAGAAGTTATTTGGCGGACCCTTTACATTTGTGTGTATTGTTACGCATCGTGAATCCGATTGAGTTCAAAACATCGGAATATATTTTTATTAGCAGGAAGTGGATTTGTTAAACCCGTCTTCTACCACTCTTACAGCCATATTATTCACTCCAGTTGTAAATACGGTTAAAGTGGATTTTAAACCTGTCCTATTAATCCGCATTTTTTAAACTTTTTAATTTTAACTTTTGTGCATAATATATTCACTCAAAACGAGCATTAAACACGGTTGATTAAAAATGCATAACAATCGCATCTTAAATTGTTTAAACTTGACTATTAACCTACGGAAACGGAATGTCAATAATTTGATATTTTCCACCATATATTTCCTTGCTTTTTGTTTCTTGTTGTTGTATTTCAAATTTCATCTTTCGAAATTTAAAAAAAAAAAACCGGTTACCCTAGCTTTTTCCGTTTGAACACAATTTTTTTTGTTTCTTTGTGTAATTGAAAGCAAAACTGTGTATGTATGTTCACGTGCGTAAAAACTTCAAATGTCACTTTGCTTGGCAGTTATTGCAAAATAACCGGTTTTCGTTTTCTCCGTTTTTTTTTCCTTCGGTTTTAACCGGACAAAAAAACGGTTTTTAAATAACCGGTTTGCGTTTTTTTATAGAAAAAAATAATGTTGCACTTTTACTGGAAAGTATTTTTTGTTGTTTGATTTAAAAAAAATAAATATTACAAAACTAATGACATTGGGGCATATTCATAGTCACTTTTAAACTCCAGTTTATCTTAGACTGGGGTTTATTCAATGTTATTTAGATAGGATAAACCCAAGTCTAAGATAAACTGGAGTTTAAAAGTGACTATGAATATGCCCCATTGAAATCAAATGGTTCTTTTCTTAAACTGCGTTCCACGGTTGTTTTTTTAGAAATGAAAACTTAGTGAAACTGATTTGAAACAAAAAAAATAATTTTATAAATTTGTATTTCTTATTTTATATACAGAGTTCTTAAGCTCTGTTGAAAATTTTCGACGTACTTAAACTTTTTTCGAAGAAATTTTCTGTATCTTGTTTATTGATGTCAACGGGGAATGTTAAAGTGTTAAAGTATATAACCGGTTTTTTTTTCACCCGGTTGTTGAGTTTTAGAAGAAACACTGGTTTTAACCGAGATAAAAAAATCACAGAAAAAAACCGGTTAACCGAAACGAAAAAACCGGTTTCGGTTTTAACCGGCCGGTTTTTCCCATCCTTAGTACCTAATGAAAATTTAGTTTACACCTGAAGGACAATTAAAATTGAATCGGACAAGGTTTAATAAATAGGGTTTATTAACGGGTTAATCGAGTGAATAGTATGCGCTTGGGTTGAACTTTTGAGACTTAATTCACCTTTAACCAATGTATTAATTTAAAACCGGATCTGAGTGAATAAATATAGTTGTTATACTTCCCATAATTGAAAATTTGTAAACAAACATACATTATATAAGTCTAACATTTATCCGCATCTGTTTGTCACATATGTTGCTTATATTTTGTTTGCTTTTTCATTTGCAAATATGTACTTCCAAGATTTTAAAAATTGATATTTTGGTCGCTTTACCCACTTTTCTTATACGATTATGAATTAAGCTCTATTAATTTTAAGGCATTACATATGTAATTTTGTACGGCCATTGCCAAGCCCACTATTTGAATTTTCTGCTTATTTAAAATCTCGGGAAATATGAAAATTTTAAACTTTTGAAGCTTTCAGCTTTAATGTTCTCTTCCATTCCCATAGAAAAAAGTCACGGCCTGTTAAATATGGAGAACAGGAAAACCACCTAAGTTCCGATTTTTTTTTTCGATATGACTCGGATTTCGGTCGCCAAAAATATCTCATAGGAACGCCATTGTAGTTTTGGCGGTGTGAGCGGTAGCTTCATGTCGTTGGAACCACATCTCAGGATTATCAGCAATATATGTAGCTGTCCTCAAAAAACGAACTGCAGGGCATATTGACTTGACTAGATTACGTATAGATGTTTCTGGCCTCTCCTTCAATTCAGGCGGTATGAAGCTTCCAGTTCTGGGCAGACCCTTGTTGCTGAAATTGTTTCGCCAGTCCACAAATTATGCGCTCCTCACATGAAAAAGGAATCTGGGGCCTAATTACGGCTTCAGTTTACGAGTGAGTTCCTGTCATATGTTAGCGACCTATCATATAAATACATTGGATGATGTTAGACGAAGTTTCACGTATCGAATACAGTTTATATTGTACTAGGAAACTCTAGTACATTTGTTTAAAAACGTTATTTCGCCACCCGTAATCTATCTGTTTGTCACAGATGTTGCTTATTATATTGTTTGCTTTTTCATTTGCTTTCTCATCTTCTTCTGAATAAGAAGAAGAATATTGCGAACGCCTTCAGCGCAGAGTCTTATAAGAAACCAAAGAAATCCCCTGGCACAAATCAAGGTGTAGTCCCACAATCGGCAAGGCTATTTTTTTTTTAATGCCACTGATTTTATTACAATTTATTGTGTAAGAAAAATTTTCAAATAATATTCTGATTTGACAGCCATTTTCCTGCTATCCGTCTGCCTAGCATCTATCGAATGAAAAAAACATATACGTTCGCTTACAAGAAAATGTCAAAAATCGAATTCGATACTCGATATCGATACCGTGTTCGATGTCTTAAGCAGTAATGAAAGACATATGGAACAAATTCAGTAAGTGATAATTCGGCCCCTGATGAGCTCTAGACTTCTGCAAAGTAATGTAACGCATGTTAATATATATCTCTCGCTTGTATAACAAACATCTGAACAAAATTAATTCGAAGAGTTATGACTTTTCAAAACAGTCAGTCCCTTTTGGGACAACCAATAATTGCAGTTGAAAGCTCTCTTCAAAACGTATTTTTTATAAAGTGTAGAAAGGCACACAGATAAAAAAATACTTCGCCAGAAATAGGTATCTCTCTACTTGTTGTTATTTGATGAAGATCTATGATGATTTGAGAGTTTCAGACTACGTAAGTTGTACAGTGTAGTTCAAACGTACCCATATGTTCTTTAAGATGAACAAAAAATTATTATAACAGTTAAGTATCACCTAGTAGTCGAGATTCAACCATCTCATAAATTTTGTAGGCAATTTTACATGCACGAAATCAGTAAGGTCTTGAAAATACTAATCTTTAAAAAAAAGCCGAAAATAGTAATTTAAAGCCCCGTACTTTTATCAATAAAAAATGTTTCAAGAATCACTGTTCCAAAGTAGTATGCCTAAAATGAGCGTAAACTGTTAACCAAAACCAGTTTATTTATATATCTACAGCTGCTGGTTGAATCAGTCCAAGTCAACATTGCGTCCCTAAACTATGTGTGGTAGGCACGAAATTTCGTTAAAAATAATTCTCACCTGAAATGTGTTAAAAGGTTTATCGTCCACTTTGATCAAAACAAAAGGCAGAAATATCATCAAAGATGACCTTTGACCTCTTGATATGATGAATACATTTTTATATTTCGATTGTATGCTAGCCTAAAAGAGCTGGAGACCTTTACATATCTCAAAAATCTGTACCTAGTATATTATAAGCATGAAATACGTCGCCCGATGGCTAAGTCTAAAAGAGTTGGTACCTTCAGCGGGTCTCTTAGATGCTGGATTGCGCCAAATTTGATATCTCATATTCATGAAGTACCTTCATCATAACTTATTTTACTTCATTTAGCTTGCGAAACCAAAAAATAAAATATTGAAAGAGCTGAAACCTAAAAGCCATTACGGAGGGAAATCGATTATGACAATGATGACAGTGAAAATTACGAATTTTATTTAACATAATATAATATAACATAATTTAACATAATAAGTGTTCTTTTTTTGTATTTTGATGCGAAGTTCCAAAAATTTATAATATGTATAATATGAACTATGTATACGATTTTGTATATTTTTTTAAAAAATATTTAATTAGTCGATTGGAGAGCTAAATGAAAATTAACATTGTAATTGTAGAAAGAGTTGGTTACTACCATGAACCCTTTCAGAGAATCAATAGTAAATTATTACGACACCTTAATCTGAGTCACCTTAATTTTTGAAAAGAGAAAGCCAACTGGCTCTGTTGATACTAGCTTTTACGCAAACAGTGTCATCTTCACCTATGTACCTTCATCTTCACCATATCACTTATCGCCTCGTACAAAAGTACTTATATGTAACTCAAAATTTCCCCCCAACCATCATACATTAAAAGTAACAAAATAAGCAAAGCACTAAATAAGGAAATCAAATATAATATTGACTGCTGATCTTTGTTTTGTTGAACTTTATTTCTCTTAATCAGCGCTATATAAACTGTGTTTACAATTTACAATAATTAATAAACAAATTAGCATACATACATTTTTTTTATTTCAACTCATAATCACGATAACGTTGTTTCTGTAATCGTTTGCGACCTTGATCGCATTCACACAAAAATTTCAAATTTATAGCAAGCATGTAAACAAACTGCTAAAAAAATTATTTGAATTGGAAGTGAAATTTTTTAAAGGCTTCTTTTAAAAGAAATAAAAGAATTATTTACTTTTTATAAAGGGTGTTTTTTTTTAGACGTGTGGTTTTCAATCTGGCAATACTTTTTTCGGAGTTGGTCTTTTTGACAGCTGTCACTTGATTTTGATTTATGCTCAGTTTGGTTTGCCATTTCATAACTAATAGACTTACTTTTGAACAACGTTTGCAAATCGTGCAAATTTATTACCAAAATTATGGCTACGCATCCCGGGCTGCGTCTAATATTCGGTCGACATAATCGCAAAATCGCAAAATCGCATAAATTCGAGCAACCGTGGATCGGTTTCGCACCACGTTTACTCTAGTCGATAATGCGCATTATCAAGGGCGCCGTACAGTGCGCACCGCAGACGCTATTGCTGCTGTGGAGCAGATTATCGAAGAAGACCCGAATGAGTCCATCCGCCATCGCGCGACTTATGTATGTTTCTTTCAGTTGAAAAACACAATTTATTTATTTTGATTTTTTGATCTTTATTCTTTCAATGATACTTAAAGACTAAACTTACAATTTCATTAAAACCTAAAATGAAGCATTAATTTGTTATTTTTTATTTCAGCGAATTTACAAAGCCTCGCAATATCGTATTTCTATGCTTTGCACTTCCGCTGAGAAAATTATTGTAATATGATTAATTTAATGATTATTGTTAGAGTGACCAGTTTATGGGAATTTGAGGTTTTGACATAACCCGCGCAACAATTGCAGCTGTCGAAAATTGGGCCTCTCGGCTGGAATTTATTCGAGCCAGCCGCGGCCGCCACTTGCCCTAAATCATTTTTAAAACATAATGGCAAACCTTTATCTTTATAATAAAGCTTAATTCTTGGCGTTTTATTTCTTCTTGAAAACCACACGTCTAAAAAAAACACCCTTTATTAGATAGAGAGCTCTCGTGCGTGCTGCCTGTTGATCTATAAAAAACAACTTAAATGAAGATTTTATTAACTTCCAAGTATGTTTAATTGATTAGAGACTTGCATTGTTTGTATTGATGATGGCCACTTCAGATACACTCTACATCGATTGATTGAGGTCGAAATTGTCTTGTGAGTTACTTTTCTTGATTAAGTTTTTGTTTGACAGAAAAAAAAATTGTAACATTTTTATCATTTGAAATGAAAGTAAAATTTAATTAATATTTCTTATACAATAAGCTATGGGTAGGGGTACCAATTGTTAATATTTTTGCAGGCTTAAATTCAATATTTAAACTTTTTTGTAGTAATTACTCTGAAAAAATAATATAATCTTTTCAAAGTCGTGAAGATATTAGGTCAATTTAGAGTGCAATATTGTTAAATAGCTTCTTTTTTTTAATTTTTGTCAGTCACACTTTTTTATAAAACCAATTTGTTGCCAATAGTTATGTACAAAAATAAATAACTATAAAACAGTGGTTATCACTAATAACCACCGTGACTGTAGGAATAACGAGATTCAAAATAACATCCTTTATCAATATTAATTTTTAATAAATTTAAAAAGAAATTTAACTATTTTTTTTATGAAAATCAAAAACGGTGGTTATCACTGGTAACCACCATAACTGTAGGGATAAAATGAGATTAAAAATAACTACATTTATCAATGTTTTTATTTAATATTTTATTAAACTTAATGAAAAGTTTAATTTAGTTATAAGCCCTAAAAACATGTTTGCTGCACGTTAAATCGGGCCTTAGCGTGTCGACAAATGCTTGAGCTTCCAGTTCTTGGTAAACGACTCCACCGAACGTTTTTAAGTGTCAAGTGTTTATGTAGAAACTAAAAACAAACCATTTAAAAAAAAATTACTACGTATTGCAACGGTGGTTAGTATAAGTAACCACCAAATAAATTGTGTAATATTTCAGAAATTAAGCATTATATTGGATCGTGTTTTTATATGGCTTATTTTGGCTATTTGATTTTACATAGAAATGGCATTTATTTATGTTCAAAGTCAAATCGATAGATGGCGTGGGTATACGCATACAAACAAAATAATCAAAAGGTGGTTGCCTTAACTAACCACCAACAGTCTGAAAGAGTTCATTTCGAACGAAATATTGATTTTTTTATATATGTAACCATTTAGACATTAACAAAAAAAAAAAGTTTTGTACAAAATTTAAAAATTTTGACCTCACTCAAATAACGTAGAGTGTATGTATGTGCTATGTTAGGTTTGCGTCACTAGAGTTTATGTTTATCTTCTTCAATTGGAATTTAAACAAATTTTAAATACTCCTCAATTCAATCACGTTTCTTTAGTGGTCTCTTGTGTAGTTGGACCATATATTTAAAATCAATCACGTGTGAATGTGGATTTATTTGTTGAAATAAATTAGTCGACAAAAATACATTTTCCTTTCTCCAAGCTCTGGTTTTTAAAGCTATTTAAGGTTAAGATTTATTTCTATTTGGGGACAGATTTATAAATAACTTATCATGAATAATTGTTCTTATTATTATAATTTAGAAGACTCGTGTCTTCGCTTAATTTGCACAAAATGTTGGTTAAGGTTAGCTCAAGCTCATTAATTGCAAACAAAATTTTTATTACAAATGTAAACTATCACAATTTTAAAAAAATTCAGTGAATTTTGTATGGCTTACTTTTTGTTTTTTGTTTATATTTATTTATACCTATACATACACGTGGAAGTATTTATTGACCTATGAACATTTTATTACAGAAAATACATCATCCCCTCTGGTTGTACCAAGAGTTAAATTCTTTCCTTTAACGAGAGTGCAATTATTAAAATTGCTGTCATCACATTATTGACATGTAAACGACGACGTTTAATCAACGAAATGCGGGTCAAAAATAAAATTGAGATCATTTGAATAATTAGCATTGCGTTCTTTTTGTTTTCTTTGTGATAGTGTGAGCAATTTTTTGAGGGAACATCTTTTACCCGTTTTGAGGATCCATTGAAAACATGTAACATGCCTACTTTCGAGAAACTCCTAAATACAACTATCTCTCATGATATTCCTAATTTTTATTTAGTCCTGTGAAGTAAGCAAAAGAATTGTTTAAAATTTAATAAAAAATGAGAGTTCCCGGTAGCAAACAAAGAGTTCTAGAGTTCCTCATACTTTTTTTCAATAGTTCTGGCGAATTAAGTGTTAAAATTCGAAAAAAAAAGTTTTTTTTGCTAACTTCACGCAGCAAGGACTTTTTTGAGAAAAAGAGTTCTGATCATGTTTTTCAACTTAAAATCAAGAGTTCTAGAGTTCCTGATGGGTTTGAGAAAGAGTTCTGCAAAATTGAAATAGTTAGGGCTATTTAAGGTGCCCATTGACTTAGAACCAAAAATTTTGAAAATCCAAAAAAATCAAAAAAAAGGAGTTCTGATTAGAGTTCCCGATAGCAAACAAAAACTAATTGTTCAAAAGTTATTCGCAAATTGAGGTGCCCATTGACTTAGAACCAAAAATTTTGAAAATCCAAAAAAATCAAAAAAAAGGAGTTCTGATTAGAGTTCCCGATAGCAAACAAAGAGTTCTGAACATTTTCCTAATAACTTTTTTTTCTAAAACTAATTTTTCAAAAGTTATTCGCAAATTACTTGCGATTTATAGGTAGGTACTAGTTATTTGGCAAGTTATGGATTCGTACAAAAAATCGAATTCGAGATTTTGGTCAAAAAGTGGGTCTCGCAAAAACAACCGCCTGTTTATTTTTTTTAAACTCGGTAACTAGCGTTTTTTAGATATTCTAATTTTATTTTCGAAAAAAAACGACTTAAATACAAAAACAAATAAAAATTGAATAAAGAAGTAGTTTGCATAGGTTTCAATTTGCTCATAAACTAGAAGACATAAAACCATCTAGATTTCAGTGTTCGATTAAGAATTTATAGGGACATCATGCATGAAATAATTAAAGCCAATTCAGTACTTAATTTCATAACTTTGAATAAAACGCACTTTTAAAACACCATCGTAGTGCTGGGTACTACAGCACTTTCTGTTCTTTCTGTTTTTTGTGTTCGCTACACTTGAGCATTGACCACGAAAAAAATTTAGTTTTTTATCAAAGTTTTGAGTTTGAATGCAAATTTTTTGAAAACTATTAATAAAAATAATATAATTTAAATGAAGGATTAAAGAAAGGATTAAGAATGCTCATGTGTAGCGAACACAAAAAACAGAAAGAACAGAAAGTGCTGTAGTACCCAGCACTACGATGGTGTTTTAAAAGTGCGTTTTATTCAAAGTTATGAAATTAAGTACTGAATTGGCTTTAATTATTTCATGCATGATGTCCCTATAAATTCTTAATCGAACACTGAAATCTAGATGGTTTTATGTCTTCTAGTTTATGAGCAAATTGAAACCTAACCAAACTACTTTTTTATTCAATTTTTATTTGTTTTTGTATTTAAGTCGTTTTTTCGAAAATAAAATTAGAATATCCAAAAAACGCTAGTTACCGAGTTTAAAAAAAATAAACAGGCGGTTGTTTTTGCGAGACCCACTTTTTGACCAAAATCTCGAATTCGATTTTTTGTACGAATCCATAACTTGCCATATAACTAGTACCTACCTATAAATCGCAAGTAATTTGCGAATAACTTTTGTAAAATTAGTTTTAGAAAAAAAAGTTATTAGGAAAATGTTCAGAACTCTTTGTTTGCTATCGGGAACTCTAATCAGAACTCCTTTTTTTTGATTTTTTTGGATTTTCAAAATTTTTGGTTCTAAGTCAATGGGCACCTTAAATAGCCCTAACTATTTCAATTTTGCAGAACTCTTGCTCAAACCCATCAGGAACTCTAGAACTCTTGATTTTAAGTTGAAAAACATGATCAGAACTCTTTTTCTCAAAAAAGTCCTTGCTGCGTGAAGCTAGCAAAAAAACTTTTTTTTCGAATTTTAACACTTAATTCGCCAGAACTATTGAAAAAAAGTATGAGGAACTCTAGAACTCTTTGTTTGCTACCGGGAACTCTCATTTTTTATTAAATTTTAAACAATTCTTTTGCTAACTTCACAGGACTCTTTTATTTGTATAGTCAAGTTTAAATTGGTTATCTTTAAAGCTTATCGAATTATTAAAGGCTTTTGATAAGAAGTAAAAATAAAACAACTTTTGGCATTTTCGGCTACTTGGTATTTTTTTATATCGCAGTCTTAATATGATAATTATTCCAGTTTCGGATTTCTACCGTTTGTTTTTCAGAGTTTTTTTTTTTAATCCAGGAGCATCGTAGCCATCCATTTGACACTTTGTGGTTGGTAGGTTTCAGATTTTTGAAATTCTTTGATTTTTAGCATTTTTTTTGTTTGTAATCCATTCATATCGTAGCCATCCTAAGAGCCGTTTGCTGATACGAAACTTATATATTTAAGTTCAACATAAAAGCTTATATGACACTTTTTATTTATTTTCTGTTCTGATTTGACTCTGCCCGAACTATACCATTCAGTCCACTCCATCACACGATATTAGCCGCGTTTTATTGCAAAAACTATCCGTTGTACAGTACGAATTTACATGCATAACAGAAACATCATCGACAATAGGATTACGGCCGATTAAATCTAAACTAAAATACTTCGGTGGATGGATTTTTTGACGTTTATTCGAGTCTCGAATTCGATTTTGTTAGTTTTGTCCTTAGATTTTGGTACAATTGATAATTTAATTGTTTTTTTTTTATTAATTATTCTGACAGGTGTTCATTCAATTTTATACCAATGTTGAAATATAAAATCCAGGCTATTACAATAAAATGTATACGTTAAAATTTGGAAACTTTTGTTTGTTTTGGTTGTAATGGCAACTCTAGTCGATTCTTGTTTTGACATTTAAAAAGTGGCAACAATTATTGTTGCCCACAAAGGGGTCCAAACTTTTTTGTCAGTTTTCTTCCCGCTGAGAGGATTTCATCCCCATTCCACAAAATTTGACAGACTGTCCATTTTTGCCCAAACAAAAAAGACTGGAAAAAACTTAATCTTATCAACAAATAGTCTGCGAACTGTCAAAGGTAAATTCGCATTCTACAACAGGCCGGGGGATAATAAATTCGTTAGAATTTAGGAAGTGAATCTACACATGTCAATTATAACAGTTTTTGTTTATTAAATGCACGAAACTAGAGAAATTCCAATTTATAACAGTTATAACAGTTTTTCGCCATTAAAAGTGCGGGCGTGCGTTAACGTGCTTCACGCGACTTGAAAAAAAAAAACTCTGGGTGCCTGAAGTATGCCCACCGGCTCACAGTGGCCCGTTTAGGCAAAAGTGCTTGCGAAATTCATTTTTCGGGTGGGTTTATAATGCAAAACTTTTACTTTTTTTGAATTGACAAATGTTTGGAGCTCTAGTTATCGAAAAAATTATTTCATTTTTATGAATGGTTTGACTTGTAGAGCGAGTCAAAGTGGACAAATTTTTATGGTTAGAAAAAAACAATTGTTTTTAATTTTTTTTTTTTCTAATTTTGAGTGTAAAAACTAGGAAAAAGGTGTAAATAAAACTTTTTTTTTGTTATTTTTACTTGATATATGCCTGTTAATTACTATAATCAGAAATGAAAAAAAAATGATAAATTTTGGTAAACTGCTAAATTTAATGCTTTTTGAAACACCCATTTTTGCGCGCTTTTTCGACTTTACACTGAGTAGAAAAAAATGGTTCAAACATAATCAAGCTAAGCTCGACGGATAGTAAATCCTTATATATTTCTTCATATAAAACCAAAAACTCATTTGCATAAAGTTGCATAGAGCTGAGCTGGAGCGATTTGATTTAATGAAGTCAGTAATTTTTTCTGAGTTTTTTTTTTGTCAGGTGCAGAAAAAAAATCATGGAAAATATTTTTTTCTCTGTTTTGCAGGTATGAGTGTTGGTTTGAAATAAAATGGTTTTGAAATTTAGAAGGAAAAACCTACCTAAGTTTGTTAAAACGGTTTTAGAGCTTATTTCTTGTGACCCCAAATAAAACTTTGAAGTATGAATGTTATTGATTTCTGGTATGATTAATTACTGTCAGGTAGTTTGATGGATAAGAGTTTTTAACTGGATTAGAATTTTTTTTTAAAAAGCTTATAGGTAAAGCAGATTACCTTATTAGGATGTCATAAATTGAATATTTTTAGTGTAGGTATTTAGTTTAATGGTATAAAAAGATGAAACATTGGCATGAAATTATCATTGAAAACTTGAAGAGTAGCAGTTGTATAAGGAAAAATTATTTAAAATGGATATAACATTCAATATTTTGTTTCAACTTTTTGTCAAAGATGAGAGTCTTGAAGAGTTCTTTTTTGCCGTAATAAGTGAATAAAAACTATCCGGTGAAAATTTACCGGAAAATGAAGCAAAATTAAAAAGATTTTATTACAACATTAATACAAAATGGGTCGCAGCCCATAGATCGAGATTATATTTCATAAAAAAAAAATGAGGAATGGCTTTCTTCATCCCTCCATATCAAAACCGGACAAATAAACTTGGACTTGATGTAGATAAACCAAAGCAGGGATTTCGAAATAGCAATTATGGAAACACTTCAAGGAGATTTTTGATCAATCTGAGGCAACCGCTCGAATTACTGGGGTCAATAAAGAGGTTATAACCAGGATCAAAACAATACTTAATGTTTTGAATAGCAGGGAAGTAGTGAATACAGTTAAATTTGGAGAGTACACCAAAAAAAAACCGCAGTTATTGAAACAAAAGTACCCTGAAAATCAACTCACACCTACTCTTCATAAAATTTTGGTTCATAATCAAAATATCATCGAATACCAATCACTACCACTTGGAGAATTGTCAGAAGAAGCCCAGGAGTCCAAAAATACAGACTACAAGAAATACAGATATCAAAATACGTGCAAAGTTTCAAGAATTCGGCAGAATGAAGACCTATTTAACATGCTAGCAATCTGATCCGATCCACTTATTTCTTCCTTAAGGCATGTAAGAAACCAAAAAGATCTCACCGGAAATTATAAGTTTATTACGCATTACCCTGGACTTAGATGATAGTTTCCAAGAAATTTAATGTTTGTATGTAAATTTTTGTTCCTTTTATTTTGTTTTTGTACTTTTTGAATTCTAATCTATCAATAAAGTACTTTACAAATTTACTCTCTTATAAAAAAAAAATAAAAAATCAATTAATAAAAAATAAACAAAAACTGATTTTCTTCCCCACTGTTTCACTCAAATTGGTTTGTTTTCTTCTTTCCCCACTGTTTCACTTAGATTACACTCAAATTACTTCATAAATTGACTTTCGACCTTTTTAGAATATTATTATTATTATATTATATTATATTATATTATATTATATTAGTTAGCCACCTTAACAAAAATTTCTTACTTCAGCAGCAGATTCTGAAACACCCTGTGAATATTTTTTCTTAAAATTTACAAACTATATAGCCTTGGAAATTTCCTTCAAAACCAAAAAACCAATGTTGGCGATATCTTTATTCGTTTAAGAGATATGATTTTTGCAACCAAAAAAGTCAATACGGGCCACTGTGCGCCGGTGGGCATATTTCACATACCCAGAGTTTATTTTCAAAGAGCGCGAAGCGCTTTAACGCATGCCTACTTTTAATGGCAGAAACTGTTATAATTGGCATGTCTCTAGTCTCGTCCTAGAATTTAACCTTGTTACTTGTTTATATTGTATGGCAATTTGCAGTTATCAGCGACCACTCATGTACAAAGCACTTAAGGCGCACTTGCACTCAAGTTTTTTTTTTGACAGCAGTAATCATCAGCTCTATTCTAGATCTCTATTCTATTGCTCTATCTATTTTTCCCTGTCTAGGTGCGATAGAGACACCTTTTTTCATGAGCTGATTCCACGTGCAAGACGGCCTTACACGAATTTCTTATTCCAATTTACATCAAGTTGTTAAAAATGAGGAATAAGTTCAAAGTAACTTAATTAAACCACTATGTCTGTTTGTGAATTTCAAATTTTGAAAATTTTGACCATACAGTCCTATTATTTTGGATTTTGTAAAACAATTCCTTAGTAGATATACATACATTACGTAATTGACTTTGAGTTTGATCTATATCTTCTTTATCATATTACTTAATCTCATCGTTTAAAAAAATTCAATACCTTTACCTACTTTCTTACGCGGAACCAAATGGTTTTTATGTTAAGATGAAAATGATCATCAATTCATCAAAACCTATCTGATCAAGTAGAATGTTTATATTTTAAAGTTTAAACTTGAAAACAATTATTAGTAAAATTTACTTTAATTACAGTCTATTATGGGGCTTGGTAATTTAATAATCCATCATATCAAACCTAAACACTTATGAACGGCTCATTGAAATAAATCTTGAATTTTGTTTTTATTTCCGGTATTAACCAATTAAACATAAAATTTTAAAAGATTTTTTATTTATAGATACAGGAACCAATAGAAATGCACATAACAGCACCAAGTTGAAACTGGTTTTCTCTTAAACACATTATTTGCTTATGCATTAATTAAAAGATATTTTGATCTGAAGTTCCAATTTATAAGATTCCTCTAGAAAACTTACCAAGAAGGGGGAAAAAGTGTATGGGGGCACAACAATTTTGTGAAAAATTAAAAAAATAATTTAAATAAGTTGTATGGAATTCCATTATATTTATATCATCATCTGGTAACTGGTTATTTTTTGAAGCATGGAATTAAAAATCTCGACTTGATTAGGTAATGAGTTAATAGAGCAATGGAAAATGCAAAGATAACTCGAAAGGAGGCAACGTTGTTCTGCGGTACAGATTTTATTCTTTAAATACACAATTTACTGAGCAGAGTTTTCCTATATTATTTAATTTATTAATTAATTCACTGTTAAAAAATATTCTATTTAGTTGCGGAGAAAGAAGGATTTTTTGAAATTTCAATTTTAAATAAAAAAAAGGGTAATACTGAGCAAGGGTCAAAAAACTATTTTTAAAACGAAACCGTAAAAAGTTGATTTTTTGTAGTGGAGAGATTTGTCATATATATGTATGTATGTGATTTGATTTGTTGGATTCTTTTCCGCCCCGAACAGCAGAATAACTACACAAAAATCGTAAAAAAATATTTTGTAGGCTGAAATGGGGTAAAATGAAAAAGACGTATCCGAATAAAAAACACTACCTGCGTTTGAAAGGTTTTTCTTATGAAATGTCTTCACGGATAGTTTTGTTAAAACAAATGCAATTTTTAGGGGGAAATGGGGTAAAAATAAAATTGTCCGATTTAAGAAATTTATTTTGATGGGGTAAAAATAAAAAAAAATTTGCCGATTTAGAAAAATCTTTATTTAGCTAAAAAAGGTTTTTTTTTGGAAATGGCTCAAGGAGTATTTTTTTTTTTCAAAATTATAATATTTGCAGGGTGAAATGGGGTAAAAATAAAAAAATGTCCGATTTACGAAATTCTTTTTTGTTTAAATTTTGTGATTTCAAGAGAGAAGTGGTGTAAAAATAAAAAAAATTGTTTGATTTTAGACATTTATTTTGGTGTTTGAAAGGTTATTTTTAGTGGATGGCTTCAGGGCCATTTTTTTCAAAAAAAATTGGTAGTTATAGTGTGTAATGGGGTAAAAATGAAATGTTGTATTCGATTTCAAAAATTCAAATTCAAAATTTGTTGTTGTATATCAAAGGTTTTTTCTAGGCAATTAAAAAATAGTGTTTTGTGGGGTAAAAACAAAAGAGGGATATCTGATTTTAAAATTTTTGTTCGTGCTTGAATGGTAATTTTTAAAAATTTGATATTTATAGAGTGGAATGGGATAAACATAAAAAGTGGTTTTTGATAACAAAATATTTTTTCGCACATCTTAGTACAGCTCATACAGTTCGCGGTTGAATCTTCTCCTCCATTCGCCTTCCTCGCACACAGGACCAAAGATCCGTCGAAGAATTTTACTTTCGAAAAAAACCAAGCATCAGCTCTCCCTGTCTGCTTATCTTCCAGCACTCGACGCCGGAGAGCAGGACTGTCAATGTAAGTGTTCTGTAGAGCGTTCACTTCGTCTTACGCGTGAGGTGTTTTGAACCCATTTGTTTCGCTAAACCGAAGTAGCAGCGGTTTGCTAGGGTAATTCTCCACTTAAGTGTCGTTTGCGGAGTTAACGTTTACTCCAAGGTATAGATAGATGAATTCCTTAACTGCCTCGAAATTACTGCCATAAATAGTGACGTTTTGTCCAAAGCGGTGGACAGATGCTTGTTTGTTTGTTGATAGCAGATACTTGGTCTTGTCCTCATTTTATTCAAGACCAACAAGGACTCTATAACGGCACGTTGGGAGCGGCCGTTGATGTCTATCTCCTCCGTATACCCAAGTAGTTGGATAGATCTGTTGAAAATAAGACCTTCCGTGTTAACACCTGCTGTACGCAATAACTGATCCAGAACGAGATTGAAGATATCACATGATAGCGCATCTTCTTGTCGAAACCCTGTACATATTTGGAAGATTTCTAAAGAGCTACTTTCCAATTGTAAATACATTGCACCACGTGTTTTCTAATGTCACACGACACAGCCTGATCAGTTTTCCCGAGATCACAAATTTGGCCATCCATCGCCACATAGAGCTCCTGACGATGGATGCTGTCATAAGCGGCTTTGAAGTCAATGAAGAGATGGTGGGTCTCGACATAAAACTCGTAGGTCTTTTCCAAAATATGTCTAAGTATGAAGATTTGGTCTATTAGTCGATCTGCCGAGATGGAACCCACACTGATATTTGCCGATCAAAGTGTTGCAAAACGGCTTAAGACGCTCACACAGAACGTTGAATAGGATATGCGACATTCAGCAGGTATATGTCTCGATAGTTCTTACAAGACATACGATCGCCTTTTTTGTAGATGGGGGAAATAGAGCTGATCGTCCAATTATCGGACATGCTTCCTTCCACTCGTACTTGGTTGATGATTTGGTGCATTGGCCCTATGAAAACATCGCCTCCGTACTTGAATACCTCGGCTGGTAATCCATCTGAGCCGGCAGCTTTGTTGTTTTTAAGCTTTTTTTATAGCTAAGCTTACCTCTTTAATACTGGGGGGGTGGACCTGGGTCCAATTGGCGGTGGATTCTCTGCTTGCTTTATATTACTCGCTCCACATGATTTCCATTTAGCAGCAGCTATTACTGCCTGTGCTTTAGTGACTAGGTTGTCTTCTATATTTCGAAGAGCCTGCGTCCCGGTCTTAAAACCATCAGCAGCTAGTTGCTTGATTTTTTTTTTATAGAACTTCCGGGTTTCGTTTCGGTTACAAGACTCTTCGATATCCTTTTGCTGGGAGGCTGCGTGTGCCCACTTCTTCCTACGCAGGATCTTTTTTTCCTCCCTTTTACTGGGTCGATACTCTTCCCTGGCTGCCTTTGTCTTACGTTCCAGCATTTTGGCATGTGCATCTTCTATCGATATATCTTCCATAAAGTTCTTCAACTGTTATCATACATTTGCAAGCCACATTTTAATTTTAAATCACAAGAACAAGTTCGTGTGATCAAGTCGCACATTGTTTTCAAATCGAATTTAATCAAAAAAGGTTGCAATTAATTATTTAGATATTAATTATAAATAAATTATATGCAAACATAAACAAAATTAGAATCTTTATACATACATACATATATGTATGTAGATAACTAAATATGCAATTAATATATACAATTTAATTAATTCATACTTGTTCAATCCCAGCATAATAATTACTGCAAGTGTATATTGGAAATAGCATGCATGTAATTGGTTCTTAATTAAACAAAATTGTTTAACTGTAAAATACGGAGCGGTCAGAATAATAATGATGCATATGATATGCACATCAAAGTATTTTGTATGGAACAAACGTCATGTAAATATTTAAAAACCTGTTAAACAGTTAAATGGGCTTTATGAAATCGGCCATAAATCTAGTATTTTAATAAGAAGTTTTCACCATTCATATTATTTTTAAACAAATAAATAAAATCATGATTTTTCTATACAATAAAGCGCTCCTTACAATGGCAGAGGGACCGTGCTTAATATTTCAATTTTGTTTATCAGCAAGAACCTTTTTTGGAATAAGAATGTAAACAAGCTAAAACAATTAAAAGTTTATAATGTGAAAATTATCCAAATTATTTAATTCATTAATTTTGCAATTAATTCAAAATTATGAAATACTAATAGGTATCTATATTCGATTAATATTATGGATTTGATATTTATATAAATAGCAATATTATAGTGATTTTGGAATACGTTTTATGAATTTTAATTGCTTCAAAGTATGCAGGCCTTTTATTTAAATCGATATCTATTGGACAGCTCATCTGGCCAAGGTAATTTGATATGGCTAGTGTTCTTTTGAGTTTAGAAGAAAGAGTACTTGCTTATTATTTTTCGTTATTGTGATTTATTAATTATTTGTCCCTTAAATTCAGTACATATAGAGATTATAAAATAGATTATATAAAATGCAACGGAAAGAGGTTAGATATACATCTTACATCTTCTTTATATTCTTATTATAGTTAAATATAATAGTAAATTAAGTGTTATAAATATCTACCTACATTTTATCTAACTTAGTTATATTTTTGATAAATTTGACAAATTAATCAGACGACACTGCTGTGTGATATTTTGGACATTGTGAACAAATGTCCGATAAATAATAACTGTTAAAACAAAACTATTGTAAAAAAGTTCATGTAAGTTGAACTGAACTTAATAAAAATTGCGTATTGACAAGGTCTTCACTAGTCAACTGATGAGTCCAAGTTAAATCGCCGGGACGAAACGCCAATTTTTATGGACTAAAGACCGTTAAAAGCTATTTTGAAACTATTAAAATGTCTTTTTAACAATTTTCCTCATAGAATATTTCTATGACAGGGATTACACATTTACGTTTTACTTACGTATGATTAAGGTGACCACCAGTACCGAAAGAACCGGTACCTACAGTACCGAAATTTAACGTTGAAGGAAATCTTTGTGTACATACTAAAAATATATTGAGATAAAATCTGTATAGTGCACACTGCACATCCTTCAATATTTCTTTCCTTGTGTTTGCAACTTTATGCATCAACATCATGAACACAACTTTAGTGTTTGACATCTCATTTTATTTTTGTCTATTACCGAGTTAAGATTGTGACTTTTCACTACGCCATGACGATGGTTTTGTAGGGTGAAAAAGGGTCACAATCTTAAATTAAACTGAATCGACAAATTGCGTTCAAAAATGGACTATTCATTTCGAACATCTTTCGATCCACGGTTTGGTCCACACCGCACTCGAAAAACCGCCAAAATGGGAATATGTTGAAGCTTAAGCTTAAGTTCATTGCATCGAAGAATCGCTTTGATTTCAATTCGTGCGATACTGAGATCTTTGATCAATTTACTTTTTTTTTACCAAATATGTAATTGCTTTAAAGATTTAATCATGGGTTGAAAACAGCGTTGCAACTGACCATTCGTGTATATTCTCTGTTTTCCAGGGACTTCGACCACAGTTGGGAGAGTGTTCTCTTTAATAAACAAAATATTGTCTAAAAGCCGGTTGAGCAATACAACTTTGAAAGACCTGTGGTACGTTAGGTACAGTATAAAATTGTCATGCCTTTGTCATGTTCTTCGAATTCTCGAATTGTCAAAAAAATATTGTCCGATAGAAGATACATAAATATGCACTTATTAAAAGAAGCAAGATAATCCAAATACTTAGTATTTATTTTTATTTTTATGAATCAAATATTCATATATTCTTTAAGCAATAATATAATCTTGTGTACAGAAATTGGCTTAAGTTGGTCACCCTGCTTATGATACTTACGTAATTAAATTCTGAAAAATGTGCTAGCTATGGTTTAAACAGCTCTGTAAAAAAGGAACAGTAAATTTTACGCACTTACGTAAGCGTAAGTTGAAAGGGAAACACGGTTGTATTTGCTTACAAAACGAAGAAAAATCAAAACTGCGTTGGCAAGTTCCGCAGCTCTATCTTAGAAGGGATGAAGAAAGATTTTTTGCCTTTAATTTTGACAAAATGATAAAAGACCCGGTATATTTTTTCAAAATAACAAAGATGTGTTTTCATTATATTAATGGTCCTTCACTTAAATAATCAAAATCTCTTCAATAACTCAAAGTATATTTTAAAATATTTGAAAAGCTATTTATGTCGAAAGCAAATTAACACTTTTTTTTTGAACACACACAAGATACATATTAACTAACATAACTGTAGTAAAATTGTCAAAACGCATGCAGAAGTTGATTTTTCTCAACTTTTGCGTTGAGATCGCTTATGTTACGTTGGTTTGTGGGCCTGCTAATAGATGCCTAATCGTAACATTACTGTCCAACGCGTGATTGTACATAATTTGCTATGTCTGGACTTTCGGGTTGACAGAAGTATCTTTCAAAACGACGCTCAAAGCGGCATTGGAAATCACTCCTTTTACTCAAAATTTTCCATTTTCGATAGGAATGGAACAGTTCCGAAATCCAACCCAAAACGACATTACATTGATAAGTTTTCTGCTTACCCGTAAGAAGAATTTACTATATAAGTTGATATATGTAGTGTAATTAACCCTGTAAGACCCTTCTATAAGACTTGTGTAAGTTCTAAGTAAAACTTTGGAAAGAGTTCATAAATTAAATAAAAAGTCAATACCTTTTTAAAAAACATTCAACTTCCTTTAAGAATCTTTTAAGATCATTTCCGTATGGTAACCGTTTCTAAAGTTTTAAATTAAAGAAGCAAAACAAAAAAAAGTACCCAAACAAAATTCTATGTGAAATAGAAAACAGCGATTAACTGCAACTTCTAAATATGATTGTAAAGGGCTGAAACTTAGCAAGGCTTAATATTTCACAAAACCCTAAATAAATAGCTAGTGGCATTGAAAATCGAAGACATTTTTATATATTTTTTTGAATAATTAGTCTAAACATATTTTTTTTAATTTTCTAAAACAAATTCGAAACTACTTTCAGCTCAACAAAACAATTTCATTTCAATGAAATCTTTTACAATGGGCTTCTAAGCCTATAATAATTAGTAAAAGTTAAGAGTGAATTTAATTTAGTTTTAATTACATTTTTATACAAAAAAAAAAAGTTCAAAGTAGAAAATGACAAGCAAGATACAAAATGTTTTATTTGATTTCTAATTAATTGACCTTTTGTTTCTTTTTAAGTTAAAACTTTATTTTAATTTTTAATGTTCTGCCAAGCACCTGAATATGGCCGCATCAAACTACGTGGGGTCGCGAAGTTTTCTAATGACATAGGGCAAACTATTCCACTGCCTGACAACATTGACAAAAAATTGATGTTCCGAGTTCCTACAAGTAAATCTTGGTTGTAGCAACATAAATGAACGAGTTGAGCTTATAAACTGAATTTTTTTCAAATAGATATGATGGCTCTTTACTGATTATAATTGTATTCAGTGTTTTAAGGGTAAAGTATTTTAAATATGTGTAAAGACCCCACACCCAAGAATGTTGTTTGTGTAGCTTGAAAGATGGTCATATCGCTTGAGATTATATACATAACGAATAACATTATTAAACGCTACTGTCAAGTTTCTTTTCGTTTCTGAGTTATGGGTACTTACAACTTGGCATCCATATGTTATACCTAATTGGAATGATAAATGTTTTTGCTAAGCTAAGCCGAATATGCTGAGGAAAAAAAAGTGCTTTGATAAGGAGATAAGAGACTTCTAAGAGATCCATATACTTTTCCAATAACCATTTGAACATGGTCATCCAAAGTAAGAGTGTGGTTGAACAGGATACCTAGGTTCTTGGCTTTCTCGACGTATTCCAGCTGTTGACTGCCAAGATGTATGCTAGGAAAGTAGCTGTAATCAAGTTAACTTTTATAAATGACTAACCATTTAGACTTTCCTGGGTTGAGGACCAGGTTATTTGTGTTAGACCAATTTAATATGCTTCTCATATCAGTGTTTAATTTATTGGCGCCATCCTCAATCAAACCAAGCTTTTGCAACTTAATCTAACCTGAGCATCGTCAGCATACAAATCTAGAGAGGAATATTTAACCTGGAGCGGGAGGTCATTTATAAAAATAGTGAATAGTAAAGGACCAAGAATCGATCCCTGTGGAACTCCTGACAGAAAGTTTAAGGGACGGGATATATTATCATCGACAACGACTGCTTGGCTTCTCCCACTTACATATGAAAGAATCATATTTGCTTCACTATTTGAAAACCGAAACTGTTCCTTTAACTTTCCTACGGTTAACTGTATCAAAAGCCTTGGAGAAGTCCAGCAGCACTAAGAATGACAAAAGATCACGATCAATTGCCGTTTTAATATCGTCTGAAACCTTAAGGATGGCTGAAACACAACTGTGGTTTCGTCTAAAACCCGATTGTTAAGGCTAAAAAGTGATATTTGGTTATAAAGGACCTTCTCCAATACTTTCGATAAGAATAATAAAATAGATATTGGTCTGAACTCTTGTTGAGATAACCGAGTGGCAGGTTTTTTTAAGACCAGTATTACTTTTGCAACTTTCCAACAGGATGGAAAATGTGTTTAAAATATGCGTAAGAACAGGGAAAATGTGGGGTAAAATCATTTTAATGAAGAGTGGATATATTTTATCGAAGCTCATAGTACATGATTTTTATTTTGAGTATAGTGCTCAGGACATTTGCATCATCTACCCTTTGAAATTGAAACAAATCGGCAATATCAGGGTCAACAACCTGATAGTCTTCATTCGTTTCAGCAGTGTCAAAAGTGTCACATCCGGGGTCAACAGCCCGTAAATTTTGAATTTTTGCAAATACCTCATTTAATGAGTCGGGACATATGTTAGAAGAAGAATTTTCTTTTTGCCGTCCAACATCAAGCTCTAGGATATTTTTCCATAGCGTTTTCGACGATAAGTTTTTGCTAAGGCGCTTTGAGTACACACTGCATTTGGCTTCTCTGATTTTTTTTGCTTACAACATTTCTTATGGCGATTTAAAGGGGTAAAGGATCCGCTGAGAACGGAACTAAGCCAAATTTGTTTGCTTGCTTTAAAATTTAAAAATCAATAAAATGCAAAGTCCAAGCTGTTACAATTTTGTTCTGATAAAACAGGTACAAGTACACAATTTTCTTTAAGTTTTATTTTAAAAATTCTGAAAATAATTTGATTAGGTAACATTTATGGACCACTCTAATCGGTAAATATATTTTCAAAATATCAAAACAAGGTTTTAAGACAATTCATTATGCGTTATGATTTCCTCTACCTCTATTAATTCTTAATCGAACCTTAAAACCAGACGGTTTCATATTTTGTAGCTTTTAAATTAATTGAATGTTACGAAAACTACATAACATACTTTAATATTTTTAGAGACTGTTCTACCGTGCTTACGAAAAATGACGTATCTGCATTTTTTAAATTTTTTGAGTTAGGACCACTTTTGATATCTTTGATAGAGTTATTATTTTATTCTTTTTATAATAAAAGCAATATATTGCAATTTGTTGGCTAAAAAGGCTTACGAAATTTGACATATGTACAAAGAACCATCCTATTTTTAAGAGAAATTGACGTATCTGCATTTTTTTTTTTTAAACAAAACGACGTAACTGCCATATTATTTGTAGATACGGCTAATAATTTTAACACAAAAATGCCACATACGTCGTTTTTTTTTCTTGGAAAAAGTAAAATCAAATACTGAACCCCTCATCATGTAATGTTTGAAAGAAACTGGTAAAAAGTTAAATTTAATGAAAACCCGAACATAAAAAAAAAGAAAGTTGATTGAAAACAAGTTAGTAAAACGTGGTTATTTCTCAGATCATCGATTGCGGGGGATGTACAAAGTTTCGATCAGGGTTGTTTAAGTGCTTTTAAAACTGGCTCCTAGTATATACGTTTAAGGGCGTTCACTGCCAAATTTGTTGACATTTAATTTTCTTACAGCATTCAGTGTTGCAAAATCGTTGTTCTAGATTTCCGCTTTTCTTTCAATGACGCACTTTGCAAAGGGACAGTCAAATTGCAAGTTTCAAATACAAGTTGAAGCCTATAGTACCTATACAGGGTAAATAAAATAATTTTCCACTTGTCTTTGTAAAATACAGTTTAAAAAGACAAGGTGTGGGTTTTACAAAGTCTCTACTACTCTATTCGTTTTTTTTGTTTTGTTTTAGTGTAAACTTAGCTGCGTTTTGCGTGAACAACTTTAAAGCTGACAAAAAATCTAAATTTGAATTTCTTTTAATCATTTTCCTAGTTGTTTACTTTTATTACTCGTATAATGTTTTGATATGTTTATTTATTTTATTTTTTTAATGATTAAAAGATGTGAATATATTATTTTTATGTAGAATTTAATCAACTGGATAATCAAGGGTGTTTTTTTTTAGAGGTATAGAACTTTAAGTTGGCAACACTATTTTAACTGGCGGCCATTTTGTCAGCTGTCAATTCGGTTATTTTTAGTTTGGTTTGGCATTTCAACATGAATAGACTGACGCCTGAACAACGCTTGCAAGTTGTGCCTAAATGGGACCAAAACAAGATTGCCGTTGATCCCAATTTTAATAAGCGAATTTTGTTTAGCGATGAAGCTCACTTTTGGTTGAATCGATACGTTAATAAACAAAACCGCCTTATTTGGAGTGATGATAATCCTCAAGTGTATATTGAGACACCGTTACATCCACAAAAATTGACTCTTTGGTGTGCTCTATGGTTTAGTGGAATAATTGGTCCGTAGGTACTTCTTTAAAAACTATGCTGGCCAGAACGTAACAGTCAATGATGATCGCTATAGAGCCATGATTACTGACTTTTTCGTTCATCAATTAAACAACCATTATGTACAGGAGCTGTGGTTTCAACAAGACGGCGCAACATGTCACACAGCTCGTGCCACAATTGATTTATTGAAGGAAACGTTTGGTAACCGCATAGTTTCACGTTATGGACCCGTGAATTGGCCTCCAAGATCGTGTGATTTAACGCCGCTTGACTATTTTCTGTGGGGATATGTGATATCGCCGGTCTACGCCGATAAGCCCGAAACGATTGACCACTTGGAGGACGACATTCGCCGCGTTATTGCCGATATACGGCCAACACCAGATTAGATTACGTCCGAGCCAGCCGTGGCAGTCATATGCCAGAAATCATATTTAAAATATAATGCCAGAAGATTATCTTTCGAATAAAGTAAATTTCATGTCAATTTTAAAAAAATCATCCTTGTTATATTCCATTTCAAAGTTCTACACCTGTAAAAAAACACCCTTTACTATGTATTTCTTTTACATCATTATTTTTAATTAAACTCAAAGCTGTGACGACATAAGAAGCTCAAGACAAAATGACGTAACTACAAAAACCTATGTTTGTATTCATTATAAACAAATGAATTTTCGCTCAAAAAATGAAAAAAATTTCCACTTATCATTTCTTCAAAATATAAAATACATTCATCCAAAAAAAAAACAATACGGATTAAATAGAAAACGCGTTTATCTCAAAATACCAAAAATGTAGATACGTCATTTTTAGTTAACACGGAAGTAGTTTTACAATGCAAGTTTTTACTAGTTACTTGACACATAAATATTGGTACAGGGTCAGTCACGGTTGTTTTTTTTTTACCAAACTTGAATAGGGTTGTGCCTTTGTTTGGCAGGTGGACGTATGACCCTGCGCCAAGTCTAAATTAATAGTAAACAAAACATCCATTTTGTCCTTCTACTAGAATCCATTATTATTTTGCACCGCCTAAGTTATCGTACTGCGTACTCATGTGTCGATTTCAAAATTATGTATGTCATTTTTGTGAAAAACTACCATTCTTCTGTGGCTTTAAGATTTCTTTACCATATGGGTGATTCAAAATAAATAATCATTTGTTTATCAAATAAACATAATTCAAAAGCAGAACTTTTTCTTTGATAAACAAAAATTAGGTACAGCCAAAAAAAATATCTGGTGACAACTTTTGCGCAACTTTACTATCTAAATTCTAAACTTAAAAAAGTAAATTCAGATAATGGTCACTTCTTCGCCATCGAAAATAAAATTAAAAACAAAAAAAATCGAAGTTCACATTGATTATTTCAAATTCATTACATTTGAGCTGCTTGAAAGCAGGGCTGTCGTTTCATTTTTTGGGAAAGCAGTACTTCAAGAAAAAAAAAAAAAACTACACGTACATATAATTATTTTTATTTCCACTCAGAATCCAGATCCTCAATGCTTACCTTCTCCGTAGTGTTTTTAAATAAAGAGAGTTCTACTAAACATTCATCCAAATTTCGTAGGTTTAGTTTTTGCATTTGGAGTAAGGTTTCGACTTGAAATTCAAATCATGGCCTGGAGAATAGTTTTGTAATATTTTTGTAATGATTTTATTTCGATTATTTTTGTCATAGACATAAAGGGTTTTCCAATAAGAGGTGTTATTTTGAATAGCCCGCTATTTCGGTAGCTGTCACTTTTGAAGCTGTCATTTTTTGACATTTGACAAGTAGAAACTACGCCATTAATAAAAATGGAACAATACACGCTTCAACAACGCATTGAAATTATTAAAATTCACTATAAAAATGGTGAAAATTTGGCAGAGACGGTTCGTAAAACTAAAACATTTTTGGGTCGTCGTGAAGCACCTTGTCGGACCGCAATACAGAAATTGGTGGACAAATTCGAGCTGTTGGGACAAGTTAGCGATGTGAAGAATAAAACCCGTGCACCTCGCTCAAGAACAACTGAGAATATTGCTGTTGTAGCCCAAAGTGTTGAAGAAAGCCCAGGTTTGTCCATTCCTCGTCGTTCTTTGGAATTAGGCATTCCACAAACGTCATTACACCGTATTTTGCATAAAGACTTGGGTCTTAAGGCTTATAAAGTTCAGTTAACACAAGAACTCAAGCCGGCTGATCATCAACAACAAGCCGGCTGATCATCATCAACTTCGGGTCTTTGCTGATTGGGTCCTTGAAATGCATGAAAATGATCCGGAATTTCATCGAAAAATCATCTTGACTGATGAGGCCCATTTCCACCTCGGAAACTACGTCAACAAGCAAAACTGTCGCATCTGGGGCTCGGAAAACCCAAGAGTTATTGTTGAAAAGCCTTTCCATCCTCAACGCGTGACTGTTTGGTGCGGTTTATGGTCCGGCGGGGTCATTGGACCTTACTTTTTCGAAAATGAGGCTGGAGCAACAGTTACGGTCAATGGATTGCGCTATCGAGAGACGATTAATGATTTTTTATGGCCGGAATTGGATGGTATTGATCTGGACAACGTTTACTTTCAACAAGACGGCGCTACGTGCCACACAAGCAATGAAACCATCGATCTTTTACGGGAAAAGTTTCCGGACCGTGTTATCTCTCGAAGAGGTGATCACAATTGGCCACCGAGATCTTGTGATTTAACACCTTGCGACTTCTTCCTTTGGGGCCACGTGAAAGATAAGGTCTACGCCAACAGCCCAGCGTCGATTCAAGACCTCAAAGATGGAATTCGTGAGGCTATCGAGGACATAGGGCAGCCACTTTGCGATTTGGTTATGGAAAATTTCATGAAAAGGATATGGTCCTGTAAGCGTGGTCGTGGCGGCCATTTGGCTGATGTTGTGTTCCATTATTAACGGCATACCTTCCTCTTGAATGAAATAAACATCCGATCATTTATCTCAAAAAATGCCATTTTTCTTTGAATATCAAAATAACACCTCTTATTGGAAAACCCTTTATTTTCTGCTTTCATTAACAATTTCGCTTGATAAAATTTGGTAAAATGTTTTAAAAAATCTTTTAACTGTGCTCATCAGCGTATGGCCTCTGGTGTCATCAGCTACTTTCTGTTTTAAAATATAGGATAGATAATTCAAGTATATTTATTTGCAGAATTGAGTTCAATATTAATAGCATCTGCTAGGTCACAATCTGCTTCAAACCCAGTAAGAAGTAATATGTGTTTCAGAGGCACTCATTGCTCTAAACCTGTTGACAACGCCTTCAAGAGACAACTATCTATTGAAATACAGTTTTGGATCTTATCTCACATTGAAAAACTCCTGATTTTTTTTTAAAAATCCGTTTGCCTTTTTGTACTTTGAGAGAAGAACTGCGTTTAGAGAGCTGTACAATATTAATGAAAATGAATTATTTAAAGATTTTGTATGGGAAAGTAGTTCAGGACAAAAAAAAAAAACAAACAGTACTTTGGCCGTGTTGGCTGTACGGCAGTAGGTGGTCTCTAAAAGCAGTACAAATACTGCAATTGCAGTACTTCGACAGCCCTGCTTGAAAGTAAAAGATATTTACGAATGTATCTCTGTACTCCATTGTCATAATAATTATAACGTCAAAAGTATGCGGTACGTGATCATCTGCAGCAAACGATGCGATGGTTGATCTATAGAGCATCATCAGAGTATACATCAGATAAATTTTCGTGAATGAAAGAAATTTACTGCATTCATTTTGGAATATTTTTACAAGACATCGCAGGGTATATTTTAAATTACAAATGACAATTCAAAACTATTTGATTAATTAAATTTTTTTTATGGAGACCTGAAATTTCATCAAATAATAATTTTTCTTTGACACTTCTATGAAAAGTGAACACTTAACGATATCTATGTGGTTACCGAAATATTCTGAAAAATATATGTATATAATCATAAGTAGGGCTAGGATTTTCATACAAATGTTTTTTTGAGAAACTTTAGAAACAGCAGTTGTTTTTGTTCACATTTGTATTCACATATTATGTAATTTTGTGGTCTATTTATGATTGTAGTTTTCTTTGTTCTATTCTAAAGTTTCTGGATTTACTTTCATGTCGATGATCTTTTGTTAATTTTTGTATTTTTTTTAGATAAAAGATTGTATTAGATTTAGGATTTGCTTTAAAATGAAATTGTAAGCAATTCAATTATTTAATCAAGCGATTAATTTGAGATCTGTTAATTCAGAAACAATGCCGAAAGCAAAGCCGTCTGTAAATGCAAATCTGAAAAAATATGTTTCGAACAACTCGCATACTTTAACAACCGATGCAACAATGAATTTTTGTAAAATCGTGTAACAAAGGTTTTTCCTCCGAGAAAAAATTTCAAATTGACCAACACCTGAAATCTATTAAACATACGGCACTGGGAAAACAATCTAGTAGTTCTGCAAAAACGCAGTCACATCACAACTCCTTTTGTTGAGAACACAAAACAATTTTAATATGTGAGGCATTTGTTGCAGCTGATATTCCGCTTATCAAGCACAATAATCCCAATTTATTTTTCTGTTTTTATTGATATAATTTTGTGTTCCTCGATAATAAAGACCGAATTTGTTACATAAACCTTAATACTAAGTTTTTTTCCATACAAAAGGTTCACAAGGGATATGGTTTTAAATGCATATTTTAGGTGCATATTTTACATTTTTAAGAGCATATTTTAAGCGCATATTTTGCATTTTTAAGTGCATGAAAATCCTAGCCCTAATCATAAGGCTTATCATATTTTGTTTATTATATTGATTTCGGTTTACTCAAAGACCCCAATACCATAAATGTATGTAACTTAATTGCGCTGACTTTTGATATTTTGCTTAACATCCGGGTTTCTTGTGTAAAAAAAAAAAAGAAACAAATATTTGTGGTTTGCTACAAAAACCAAATGAAGGCTCTTGTCAAATTTTTATTTAATGGAACTTTTCCTCAAAATCAGAACAAAAATATTATGTCCATCAGCCACCAACTGATGTGATGTCATTCCAAGAACGATTTTGAGCATTGACATGTGACCCGCAATTATCTATAAAAATTAAAATAATTCTATTCGAGGACGGATGTTCAAAAAATTCCACTCAATTCAATATTAAAAAAAATTGATAACAACTTTCCCTAGGTCATCTTCTTGTTTTGTGTGAATATAAAATTTTCCTTTCAAACTATTATAAAGTATAATAAATGTCTTAGGATTATCTAAATTTATTAATTTATTACTTTTTTGGGTACAATCGGTAAAAATAGTATACCTACCTGCTCCGAAATGCTTTGGTACGATGCACCTGGTATTTTTCCACTTACAAATTAAACCCTTGAATTTCTTCTTAAAACTACATGGTTGTTTGTACCTGTATGATGATGGAAAATTTTTCAAAATTTTCCATTCCATTGCATGTTATTTGAATAATGTGTTCAATTCAATTTCAAAAAGGAACTGAGTATTTTAAAACTGAAAGATATTTGTTTATTTTGTGTAAGAATTGATTTTTCTTATTTTTGCTTGATTTGTTATTTCTTATTTTAGTAATATTTAAAGATACTACATATTTATGTGTGTGTGTGTGTGTTTGCAACTACATCATTATTTCATGAAATACAATTAGAATTTAACAGTCGTGTTTATAAACGTTGTCTTACTTTAGACAGCCGTCCAAGTTGCAAATAGACATTTTTAATTGTTGTCTAAAATTATTCTAACTAAAGCCCAGTTTTTCAGTGGTGATGGGTTTAACGAGAGTTAGTTAGCTATAGAAGCAAATTAACCCACAGTGAATTGAGGAGGCAGTTTTGCGGTGAAGAATGTATGCCGAACGTCTAAACATCAAAGAGTTAATCATGAGTTAACCCATTAAATTTGATGATTTAACTCGGGTTTAACTTTAATCTCAATTTGACAAACTGGACCAAAGACAAATAAAGCATTTGTCTTTACTTGGACTATTGTGACATTTTATTTATTTAAATAAAACATGTTTCCAACTATTTTGAAATAATAAGTCACTGTCTAAGATAATAAATATGACTGTATGATGTGTTTTGATCGTAACCAATCCTATTCAGAGTTATGCTATATCTATAGAATTATTTATCTCGATTTTACTAACTTCGCCTCTATTATTTCGCATTTTTATTCTAACAAAAAAAAATAGTATATAGTACTTCGTTTCAGTACTATTCTCCTTCAGTCTTTAATAGTTAGTTTCGTTTATGATTATATTTCGATTAAAATTCATCTTGCATTCAATTGTTTCGCTATAAAGGCAGGCTATAGATATTACGCCTTCGATCATTTCGGCGACATCATTTATTTCACAAACAAAAGTATTGCCGGAGAGAGGATCGATTTAGGTTTTAAAAGATTAAAAACTTGAATTTTCACATTATGATCCTCTTTTTTGGGCAGAACTATTTAACGCTACAACTTGACCCCTCTATTAATTAATTGATGGAACTTACATATCTGTAAACTTCTATTTCCTATTAATAAATGTGGAATAGTCTGTGATATGTGATAGCGAGCGGATAACTTTACATAAATCACCAAATTTGACGTTTAAGAGATGGATAACTTTCTTAAAACACATGCGTTTACTACCAGAATCATAGTTTTCATAAAACAGGGCATGTATGTGACAGACGTATTCGAATGTTGGTACATTTTGATGAAGTGTTGCCGTGGTTCCTCTTATAAAGACTGGAAAGATATCACAAAGCAAAAATGTGTTTATTGATAAGAAAAGATATCAAGCGGACAAGTTCCCTATCCATGTGTCAGATAACACGTGTGTTAAGGAGCGGATTATGTTTATTTTTTAGTAATAGGCCTGTTAATGGTAACACCTACATATACCTCCTCGCTGGCATTGTAAAAAAAAATTGTGTGGGTGACTGAACTCACGCTTTAAATGTGTAAACATCAACGTTCCTCTGAGTGCCGGTGTTTTGTTACGTAACATGAACGTGTGACACGTACCTAGTGTGCGACAAGGAATATACTACACGTCAGGCTCAGGTTTTTAATTTACCCTAACGCTCGCATAAAATTACTTTGTATTCTTAAGGATAAATTCATAAACGTCAAATTTGTGTGCAACACTGCTTTGTTGCGATACAGATGCGCAAGGCAGCTAATGCTGATGATAATGACAACGCATAAGGAATTTTGGTGATTCTTGTTACGGTGGAGTTTGTTTATCATTTCATGCAAGTTTAATGGATGTATAAATATTTGACGAAAATGATTTGGCTTCATTTCTGCAACGATGAATTTCTGAATTTACACTGAGTTTTGATATGATGAAATTTGAGTGTTCCACAATTCTTCGAAAATGAGAATTGATATTCTACCATTTCGGTTCATTCCATTTTCTGACAATTTTCAATCAACCTTATTTATGCTTTATGAAATTGGTGCAGTTGCAGTTAATTTTGTATTTCTTCGTGCAAAATGTAAGCAAAATCTATATTTTTGTTCTCTATAGTAATTACTTATTATTATTTTAAGTTAAAACATAAGAAAATACGACTGTAACAAAAAAAAAAACTATTTATCAGAAGAATTTATATTTAGATACTCACGCTATGTCAGGCAAATTTAGGGTCAATTTTACAGTGAAAAAAGTGGCACTTAAGTGGGCAATGTGAAGATTAAGGCGCAATATCACAGTGCACACTTTCCTATGTTGGTGACTTAAGTTCCACTTACGCTGGCTATAAAACTAAGCCTAAAGTCCTAATATGAGAAACTTAGGTGCCACTTATTCCGGTAAGGGCCAGTTCCACAGTCGATACTTACCGGAATAAGTGGCACTTAAGTTTCCCATATTAAGAATTTAGCTAAATTTTATAGCCAGCGTAAGTTAAACTTAAGTCACCAACATCAGAGACTTAAGTGCCACTTATTTAGGTAACAATGTACTGTGATATTGGGAATTAATCTTTCCTATTCCCCACTAAAGTGCCACTTTTCTGACTGTGAAACTGGCCCTAAGTGTCGACTGTGTAACTGGCCCTAAGTGTCGACTGTGAAACTGGCCCTTAACATATTAGGTTTTTCTCGCAAAATTGTTCTTCAAATTTTGTCTCTAAAGTTCCGCATCATTTTGTCCCTTAAAAATGCCAATAATATAATATTGCACCCATTTTCATACGCAGTGTAAAAAAATAATTAAAAATACTAACTGCCCCTTCAATTTTGACCGTTCGATGTAATTGCAAACGAATTCTAGAACTTCGAATTTTATTTCGAGTGATTTTAAGTTACTCCAACTCATTCTTTAGATGTAACCCAGTAAAATTAAACTTTTACTTCGAACAAATTTCCACAAAGCTGAATTTTGGTGGAGGGCGAATTTTGGTGGAGGGCTTTGTTTTAACCATAACTTAAAAAAGTACCCTAAATTTGAACAACTGCTTTTGATTTTGTGGATTAAAAAGGAATAAAACATCTGGAAGAAGATTATCAGTTTTTTTTTTAGAGAAATGTCAAGGCAAAAATTGTGGCTTATAAAGGGTGTCCCAAAATTGATGGAAGAAATAACTTAGATAGAAAACCAAAGTTTTTAATTAATAATTTTTATTTTTATATCCATTCATTCAGTTTACAGTATAGAGTTATGCAAGGAATATAATACCGGGTAAGTGGCCTCCAACACGGCTTTAGTGGCACATGCGCACTCTTTGGTTGAAATGATAATGCTAACAGTTCAAAATCCGCACCAAACAGTGACACGTTGTCGATGCAATTATTTCTCAGGAATCCTTGGTTAATTTTCTGAACCCCAAATGCGACAGTGATGATTAACTAAACCTGATGAAACTGATTTTGTTCGAAAAATCACTGCCAAAAGCCTTCACTATTTTTAAAATGTTGCATATACAATTAAAACGCATCCTTCTTTCATATAGCGCTCCATTTTTATAACCCTCAACTGTCACCTGTCATGCTATCTTGTTTTTTTTTTCGTTGGGAACACTTAACAGCACAAATTGCGCGAAATTCAAATCCTGTGTGCATTTTGGGACACCCTTTACAATTCTGCACAAAAAAGTGTTGTAGTATTTTGGGTTTAGAATTTCATAAGCTTCAATTTTTGCTCCCGACATTTCTTCCAAAAACTGATAGTTTTCGAACAATTTACAATAAAATGAATTGTGTTCCTTTTAACCCCACAAAATGGAAAGTCCTTTTTCCAAATTTAAGAAACTGGAAAATGCAGAGGCGCAAATAAAATAATGGAGACTTATAACGTTTAATGACCCTATTAAAAGTCAGCATGAAAATTATTAAAAATAAATTTAAAAACTATTTTAGCGTTAACGAAGCGCTCATCTATCGTTTTATAAAAAAAAACTACTAAAGTCAATCGAAGGTGAAAGATTTCCAAAGTATTGCCTTGATAAATGATCTTGCCTAATCATTTAACTTTCAATTACAAAATATTCTGACCTACCCTATGCATAAAATATCAAAAGACCTTTCAAGTTTTGTTTTGACGCAAACGAATTCATGAATAACTTATTTAAAATAAATTTTTTATTTAAAAATGTTAATTGTTTAAATATTCAACCTTTTCGGAATAAAAAAAAACAGCTGATTTTTGTTTACCTATTTTATTCTGTGGATGTTACCATATATTTTGGTACTTTATTTATATATTGCCAGTAGAAAATTGACTGAGAGTACGATGGAAGACGTCAAACAAGAAAGGTATTTGGAAGACAAACAAACATTATATGTACATATAATGTCGTTGTCGATTGATTGAGTAAACGTGGTGCGAAACCGATCCATGGTTGCTCGAGTTTATGCGATTTTGCGATAAAGTCGACCGAATATTGGAAGCAGCGCGCAATGCGTCGCGCGAACCCAACCATTATTTTGGTATAAAATTTGTACGATTTGCAAACGTTGTTCGGAAGTAAGTCTATTTATTATAAAATGGCAAACCAAACTGAGCATAAATCCAGTGACAGCTGTCAAAAAGACCAACTCCGAAAAAAGTATTGCCAGATTGAAAACCACACAACTAAAGAAAAACACCCTTTACATAACAGAACTTTGCTTAAAATAATTGTAAATAAAGTTTATTTGTTTGTCCAACAATTATTTTGTGTTTTCTTTCCATTCAAAAGTCTTATGATACCCATATTTAAAAAAAAAATTTCCACATTCATATTATTTGGGTCAATTGACATAATCGCCTAATTGGTCTAAGTGCGAAATTTTACTTCATTGTCATTAAAGCATAATACCTAAATATGCAGCTATATTGTTGAAGCTAATAATTTGTTGTACAAATACAGATTTTCTTATTTTTATCAACTTCTACGTCTAGCAAATATGAAACCTGCAATAATAACAATTGGAATTTCCAAAACAGTTTGTTTCCTACGACAGATCACAAATGCAAAGTAAATATTTTTTTTTTTTAATTACGCACTTGTTTTGTTTGAAATTAATAATAAGACACCCCCTGTTAAAAAAAAGGAATACAGCTAAAACAAAATTGTATATAATCACCTGAGTTCGAAGTGTATGAGTACATATGTAACTACAACATATGATACTATATACAAATATCACATCATATAGGTTGGTATGACTCTGTTGCATTTTAAAATGAAAAAAAAAAAAAATAACCCCACCCTTGTTTTTGTGTAATTTTTCATTTTTGTTTAAATGTAAACAAATTGACATAAAAAAACTCATTCAAATGCCAATGAGTAAAACAAAACACAAATTGCTATCCGTGTGAAGTTGATTGGTAAATGATTTAAATTAAAGTTGATCTACTTGCGATCTAATTGTCGTTCAATTGAAATTGAAAAACCAAAACCAAAAATAAAAATAAAAATAAAAAAAAATATTGTTTTCCCATTTTTTTTTCTTCTCTTCATCCATATTATGTATGTTTCCCCGTACTGAGTTTCAAGAAAAAAAAAAAAAGTACGGTCAGAGTCATTCGGTTAGACACACTCATACAATATTTTTATTTTTTTTATTTGAAAGTATTAAACTTTTCACCATTCATTTGATCGCAATCGTTCGTATTTTTTGCATTAATTTTTTCTGGAATTTCTTTTTATTGGACTTCTCAGATCCGTGCCACTGTGCGAAGCCGCGGCGGAATTGGAACGAAGTCATATATTCCGTACATAATTGCCTACATATGCCTTACAATAATAAAAGATGAATTTCGCTGATACCTCTCATACAGCTTATTTTATTCTATTTCAACATCGAGCCGCCCTAAATCTGGTCGTATTCTCACTTGCGAGATCTATTGAGCAGATTCGAACTCTTCTAAAAATTGAAGTTGCCCTCAACGACTCTGGCTTGGTGAACTTTTACATCAATCCGTTTGGTTTTTTGTTGTGTAAAACCGTATTATGAGAGTGCACTTTTATTGAGCAATAAATAAATTCAAATCGATCGATGTATTGTTTGTGCGGGGCAGTCTACTCAGCAGGAATTTGTATGTCGATTTACAACAGTTTCCTGAGCATATTTCGCGCAAGATATACTTTTTCAAATTTGTAGCTATTTGCCCATTCACAATCACACGGTTCTAAGTTATTGCTAACCTTTGACAAAATATCATAACCGAAAATCCATTTATACTTTTCCTAGGGTTGATTTTAAATCTGGAAAACCTGAAAACCTGAAAGAGCAATTTAAAATCAAATTCGAATTCAGCACATCAAAGAAAAGTATTGATTCAAAATAGCTTTTAATTTAATTCCAATTAAATATTGCTAAGTCTATTTCTTGGTTGGTATATTTTAGTAGTATAGATATTGAATTTGTGTTTTATTAAAAAAGAAGTGACACTTTCAATGTCAATTATAACAGTTTTGGTTTATAAAAGTATACTGTTTATGCGGCCTCTCAGGGCCGGGGCCCTCTGCGCGCCAGTGGGCATACTTCGGACACTTAAAGTTGTTTTTCAAGTGCGTTAACGCACGTTCTTTTTTATTAGTGATAAACTGTTATAAGTGTTATAAAATCCTTTACACTTTGATGTACATATTTACAATTTTACATATTTCAATTTTTGGCGCTTAATTCGTTCTTCAAAACTACCAATTCAATTAAATCATGAGCAAAATTTAAGAACTTAATAACTCGTTTCTAAGTGTGTTAAATCAACCGAACCGCGCTGTATTATAAAAGAGGCACATCTAACTTGAAGCTATGAGACATCCGCAAACGCAAACTCGTTCCAACCACATACCGATCAATTGGTGAATTGGTATATGGTGCTCTGTGTTGTGTTGTGTTGATCATCAGCATTTAGTTTTCTTCTTCTGTTTTCGTTGTTGTTGTAGTTTGTCTTGTTGAAGATAATTATTATAGTGAGCTGTGAGGAGATTCCATACTCATCGTGGTTGTTGTTAAATTTTTAGAGGGCTTCACTTCTCAAGTAGACTTTTTCACGTCACACAACTTAAAACACTGCTGGCCGCAGTAGACGGAAAATGTAAAACTGCTTCGCGCGCTCTCGATTACTTAAAAAAAAAATCTATTAACAAAAAAAACCAAAACGAAAAAAAAAAACAAAATTGTGACTTTCAAAATTTTTGAATTTAATTAAATTTTTATTGCATTTACAAGAGAAATAGTTTATTTCTTGAAGAAAAAAGACAATACTCCTTAAAGTGAATTTAAGTTTAAAATAAAAAATAGTGTGGTGTTTTTTTTTTTTTTTTAATTAAGTAAATTTGAAAAGTGCATTGTATTCATTTGAGAGAATTTATAATATTTATAAACATAGATCCTTTAAGTGTTATTGTATAAATAAACAAACAAAAAAAAAAACCAAAAAATCCATCGCCATGGATCAATCATCAACAAATACATCAACCACGACAACCACCACTTCTACTACAAAAATGGGTGCATCAAAAAGCATCAGATTTTCAAAACTTGCTAAATATATTAAAAAGAGGGTAAATTTCTAAATATTCTACCTTATACTATATGCATACATATGTACATATATGTAGAACGTCGAATAAAACCTAATTTTAAAGTGAAATTTTGTTAGAAAGTCTTATTATGTCCATTCCGCCTTGCATCACAATTATACGTGATAAGTCCGGACTAAGCATCGTAGGAGCCTTACCTAGAAAATTAAGTAGGTGTTGTTTAAATCTTACATAGTTTTTTTTTTTTTTTTTTTTTTTTTACTTCAAGCAGATCTGCACAATTTCACAATAAGTTGCTTGATGAATCTTAAGTCAAAAATTTCGAATTTCTTCAACTGTACAATTTCGCCATTAAGATGCACATTCAATCAAACAGTATACTTCTAAACATTTTACGAGACAATTTATTTCCAAAATTAAATCGCTTAAATATTAAAGGAAAACTTCAAGTTAACTATTTATAAAACTTTATATAGCTTAGATCTTGGACCACTATTACCAATGTTTTTGATGTGTAAACATCTACCTATGCAGGTGGTAGAGTGAAAAAAAAAATTGTGTGAGTGACGGGACTCACGGTTAATATGTGTAAACCTCAACGTGCGCGGATCCAAAACGGACTTGTTTTTGCTTGAAGGGCATCTTAAGATTTTTTTCACTAAACGCACCCATCCTAGTATGCAGATCGTAACGTTGCACACCGTAACGTTGCACGACGTAACGTTGCACACGAACGTTCACGTTTTTGATGTGTAAACATCTATGCTGGCGGTAGAGTGAAAAAAAAACGTGAACGTTCGTGTGCAACGTTACGTCGTGCACTTTACGTTGTAGCACGTTACGTTACGAAATCTGATTTGCCCCGACCAAAACAAATTGATTTTAACACTACCGACAATTAGATTATACTTTATCGCGACCACTCATTTAAATTGTTTTTGCCAACGACGAAAGCAAATTGTTTTTAGCGCGACCGACGATTTTATCATTTTAACACTTATATTTTTATATTTTTTTCTTTAATTTTTAATTATTCCCCGAACAAAATGGACGCGACACTAGTAATTAAAAAGAAAACAAAATCAAAACAAAAATAATAATAATCAGCTGTAGGGATTGACAATTGACTGTAAGTATGGTAGGTCAATGGCTGTAGGTAGGATTTCGGGTGCGTTCAGTGATACAAATCTGAACTTAAATTCTACGTTTACATTACACTGCTTTTAAACGATGCAATTTCTTATTGCAATTTGTAGGCACGTAGGCGAGGGACGTAGGTGGCTGGGATATACGAAATAGCTGAGGTTGAACAAATTGCAGAGTTATCGGCTACCTTTGTACTTGCACAAAGTTAACATTCATTAAAAATCACAGCGTCCAATTCCATAGTCGTTTGATGGTGTCAATCGATTGAAACTGCGTTTTTTGTGATTTCCACTGACAACAACTGCAACTAAATGTTCTAAAAACTCAAGATATATAATCCGCCGGCTATCTCATAGTGACATTCATTTGATGTTCGTTCAGTATAAAATTAAGATTGAACTTTTTGTAAGTTTTACTCGATGGAAAGATGGAGTTTCATAAGGGTTGCAAGTTCGTTGACAGTTCTAACTGGATATTTTAATTCCGCCCCTGTCAGTCAAACCATTAAGTTCCTTTGGAATTTGGGTACGGTGTCACTTAATTGAAACCACGATTTTAGTGCTCTCCGCTGACAGTTGTTGTTTGTCGATGCTCAGAGAGTGATTACCATAAACAATAACCATGTGTAATGTGAAGTCATCTTAAAGATGAGAGTAAACTACGAAGCAGGACCTTTCAGTACCAAACCTTCACCGTTCGTTGGACACTTCACCACCAGCCTTTTAGTGCTTGGAAATTTAGTTACAGCGGTTCCCCCACTGGGTATTTCGCTGCCGTTCTTTCAACACTAAGCTTTTTAAGCACTGCCTACAGATAGGTAATGTAGTGTCAATTATTCAATATGTTTCTTTTGATGACGTTCAGTAACAAAAATCAGGCACTTGGACAAACTTTGATGTTTACACATATTTAACCGTGAGTCCCGGCACTCACATATTTTTTTTTGTTCACTCTACCGCCAGCGTAGATGTTTACACATCAATAAAAACGTGAACTTTCCTCTGTGAGACTTTACGAGGTCACACTTACAATGTAGCACGTTACTTTACAAAATTCTGCATAGTATAATATTGGGTACGTTCAGTGACAAAAATTTGAAGATCTCCTTCAAGGTAACTAGTCCGTTTTGGATCCGTGCACGTAGTCAACACCGTATGGACGACTTCGCATACGGATGCAAATATGAATCCTCAAAATTGCGCTTGGAAAAACTTTGATGTTTACAAATATTAACCGCGAGTCCCGGCACTCACATTTTTTTTTCACGTAGGATCGACATACTCGCTTAAGTCTTCAATTAAATATATAGATGGCGCGGGTAAACTTATGCAATATCAGAGAAACACCCAATCTGCAAGAGTTAAGGAATAAATCCTATAAATAAATCAAAAACCCGATTTTTCCTAAAGTTATAAAAACAAAATTCTTTATTATATTAATATTTGAGGCGTTTTTCTCTTTATAATTTAAACAAAAAAATTAATAAAATTGGTGCTCAAATTTTTAGTAGGTTACCTACTTATTAATGTGGAGTTAAAAATTCAATTTCGAAAAAAATCATCAATCCGATTTTGAAATACCTATCGCATTTTCAAAAAATAAATTTGAATTTTTTTTAAATTCAAACAAATAATTTGTTTAGAAAATTTATACCTATCTTTCACATTAAACAAAATTTTTATTGAAATCGATTAAATTATTTTCGAGAAAAGCGAAAATCATACAAATAGTTCTATGGGAGGTTTACCATTAACAACAATTTTTCGGCCCCGTCGTAAATAAAATATTTGCAAAGAATTAATAGATATAACTTTTCACGAACTCAGAATTTGTTTAGAAAACTATCTGTTAAGACGACACCTATGACACATTTTTTTTAGCCGGTTAACTTTAATTTTTTTTTTTAAATCTATTTGCATCCGTTTGAGAAAAAAAAAAAGAATTTGAATACCAGTATTTTTGGTCCAAACAAAAATTAAAAAAAAAACATGCCGGAGGAATTCCTCCCAAAAAAAAACGCTAGGTACCAAGTTTACACAAGTTTGACCTATCCGTTTAGTTTGTAGTCAAACAGAACTGCGAGACGAACTTTTTCGTCTTCTCTATTCATCGTAATTAATTCATCAAGTTTGATCAGAATTTTTTGTTTTTATAATTATGTTATCATTAACGTGACTTATTTTTAGAAAAACAACGGTTCTTTTAATTAATTCATTTAATGAATAATTAATGATTTTATTCAATAAAGTTACTTTTGAGATTAAAAAATCCTATAACTATTAATTTCGTAATCGCAAATGTTTTAAATTAATTCTTGTTATCAAATTCACTGCATTTTTTGCAATTATTTATTCTCATTATTTTCCATTTTCTGTAGGTTTTTTTTTCAAATAATTTTAAAAAGACCTGATGTCATTCTGCCATTCTAAAAAAAAAAATATTTTGACTAAAATGCGTTGTCGCCTTTTCAATTAAAGATTATTTTGTTTTGTTTTTTTTTTTTCTAAAGTCTTTTGCATACGAAGAACCTCGTCATGGACGCAAGAAAAATTCGATTTGTCATGCGGCAGCGATTTCTGAATGCCTGACCTTCTGCACTGCGCCCCGTTATAAATAAAACACCAAAAAATTTTCAATCAAATTCACACATATTTCCAAAAATTCTAAGATTTCATAAAAATGTTGAAACTGTACGCCCGGCGCGGCGACTGAAACTGCTGTAGGTACGCCTGTCGATTAGCAGATTGTGTGCTGCGACGAACAAGTAAAGCCTTCACCTAGTGTGTCGTAAGCCGTGTTCCTTTGGAATTGGCGAAGCACTCAAGAGTGCTTTGCTAGCCATTTTCAATGGAACGTACAGAATTAATTTGCCTGTAAATCTCATCTACTCTAGATTATCGTTTGGATCTACTCATGAGTAGTTCTCCACCTGCAAAAGAACACGGCTGTTGTCTATTGAAATTAACGAAACAAACGTGAAGTACACAAAAGTTGCAAACAAGCGTAGTAGGTGTCGAGAAGGTGACGAGAAGTTTGCAATGAATGTTTAAAAGAGGTGTTTATTCTTTGTTTTTGATGTTAAGAACTGATTTTAATAGAAGCAACCAGTATTAGTTTATTTTGTTGCATAATGCAATTTTATATAATTATTCTTAATTTTGCGTTCTCCTTATTTTTAATTCTTGTTAGACTAAGATCCAATTATCCGCCCTTCACTATAATTCACTATCAGCCCTATTCTGCTATTCACGTGAATCGTACTTTTAGTCTAAGAGCTGACAGCATATTTTTGGTTTGGAAATATAACCAAAAATTGAGTATGAGGGTTTGTAGGTGTTTGCACTGTCATTTTCCTAAGTGTAAAGACTTTTATCTTGACGATCCGATTAATAGAACTCAAGGTATAAGCTCTTTAAGCGAACCTTATCAGCTTTTTTTTGGAGATTTTTGTTTTTTATTTTTTGTTATGCATAAAATCAACAAAAGTCTCATCATTTGTCATTTAAAAAAAAGGAATTTAAGTGATAATTCGTCTGATAAAAAATTGTAAAAATCGCCATTTTCAAACCCTCACCCCCACCACCGGCGCCAAAAAAAAACCTGCCAGACTTTTGTTTTCTATATCACGACGCATACACCTACAAACCCTCATACTCAATTTTTGGTTATATTTCCAAACCAAAAATATGCTGTCAGCTCTTAGACTATTTCGATTCACCCATTCGATTCCCTTTCGCTCTACCTTTCCATTCTGCTATCCGTCGGGTGAACTTCATTATCACAAACCAATTTGATATTCACATAAACAGCTGTTCATGTGAAAATCTTGGGAAATTTGGGTAAATTGTTTTGGTTCATCATTTTAAATTAAAAAAAAAACAACAAACATAAATAGTTATAAAACTTTTTTCCACTTTTAAACAGAGCAATGAAAAACTGGATTTAATTTCATTGCAGAAAATAGAGTGATGAATTGATCTCTATTTATTGTTCTACCCCGAAAAATGATAATAAGCTATCATTTACCGACAAATATTCTAAATTACGCGATATCCAATAAAAATGAAAAAATCCGCAACATTTCATATTCGGATCTGAATTGTATAAAGTGAATGCGTTCAAGTGAATAAGAGAATACCGTGGAGTATTACCGACTTTACCTACTTTAACCCAGAATCACTTCGAATGAATAGCAGAATAGTGATTTGTGAAAATTCAAGAAAAATTCCCCCCCCCCCCCCCCCCCCATGAATAGCAGAGTAGGGCTGTATGCCTTTGCCATTTTTCTGGTTTAGCTTTTTTTTAACTTCATTGCCGACCACTGCACTGTAAACACAAACACATGTACTAATTCATAAATCATAACATTCGTTATCTAGTTTCAAGTTTTATACAATCTCCAGCCAACTTTATCAGTTTATTTGTTAAACGACCCTGGGGCCTTAAATAAGTTGCCTCTTTTGAACTATGATTTATCCAGCACTGGTTTAGGTAACAAATAACATTTTTCAATCCAGAAAATTCATTTTATAAAGTCAAAAAACAAAATTTATAAAATTAACTCGTAACAGTACCTATGTGAGATGCATTTTTGATTATTTTTTTTTCTTGTTTATCTATTCGTGCGTCTGTTGCAATAGTGATTATGATTAGCATATAGATAAACAATATCGCACGAGACACGATGAATAAAGTAAATTAACTATTCTACACATCCACACATTATTTTTTTAGTGAAAAATAAAATAAAATATAGGTAAAGTATCCAATGTCATTGTATTGCAATTTTGTTTAAGGTTTTTATTTTAATAAAAATATACAAAGTGTCATACAAAATTTTAATTATGTGTTGATACAATGAACAAACTTATAGGGTTGTGATGAGTTTTTTTTTTTTTTTACTATATCTACCTATTTGCAATGTACGTGGATGTATATGAAATATAAAACAATATTTTGTTACTAGTTTAAGTTGGTGAATTCGATATGAGGTCTTTTATTTTTATGTAACAATGTAAGGTGTTGAATTATTATTATTGAAATTTAATATGATACAAAAGTTTGTAATGGTGATGATTTTGTCACTTTACACAATCCTTACTTTACAGGGGTTGGGGGGGGGTGGTGGGTTGTTGGTTTAAACGCAGTCTAGGTGTAAATAAATCATCATACTGTCGCTAACCACTATACTATGTAGCCGCAAACAGTATTTGTTAGAAGATACTTTTGAAAATTAAGATACACTTATAACGGTTAAGCCATGAAGTCATAGTATTCCATTTCAATCTCGAAATATTATTTTTGCTATCGCAAAGTATACACAATATTAAAAATTATTTTATTATACATATTATTATTTTTAACATTTTTAAAGTTTAAGGTCATCGCAGGGTCATAACATTTTTTTAGATTTTCGTTTAACCTACATAAATTAAAAAAAATAAAATCGTAGTTTACAATCAGCCTCTCTTTATAGTAATATTTGAAGTAATTATAACCATATTCTTCTTTTATACTTGAAAGTCAAAGATGAATCATGTATCATGTTTCCATCCACACTACAAACAATGCAGTCCCGCGTCTACAATCCTTTTATTAATGTAAATGGTCCGCCAAATAACTTCTTTTTTTTTTTTTAAATGGCGCAAAACATCGAGTGTAGCTTCGGCTGTGTGGCACGTAGCGCCGTCCTGTTGAAACCAAATATTGCCATTATCCTCCTCTTCAATTTTTGTGAACAAAAATTCGTTCAACATGGCCCGATAACGATCGCCATTGACTGTAACGGCCACTCCTTGCTCATTTTCGAAAAATGGCCCAATTATGCCTCTGGACCAAAATCAGCATCAAACAGTGACTCGTTTTGGGTGTATCGGCTTTTCAGTGTATGCGTGCGGATTTTCTGTGCCCCAAATGCGACAATTTTGCTTGTTTACTACCCGCCAAGATCAAAATGAGCTTCATCTGAAAAGATGATTTTTTTGGCAAAATCGGCATCTTCTCTAAGTCGATCGCAGGCCCACTTAGCGAAGCGTATACACAACCATATTCGTTCAGCGGAAGGATAAAACTAATTATCTGTCAAATCAGACATGAGCTAAGTGTTACCATTCACGAAATAAGCAATAGTTGAAAAAAACGTTAGATGGCGGACCCTTTATATGATTTTGTTGTACGGGTCATTTAAAAGTGGTTTGAAAGAAGCTTTTCAAGGATTTATAATTTACCGTCCAAAAAAGGTACAAATATTCTAGAAGGGAAATTGAATTTATTTTAGCTACAAAAACAACGATACCTATACCTGCCATACAACCGTTATGAAAGAAATAATTTAACTCTGAAACTTTAATAAAAATTTGTAGGTACGTCCACTATTTTAGGTTTAGTATGTATTTCGGTAAACCGAACCGTTTTTTTTTTTTTTTTTGTTATTTTTGATTATCTCGTAAGTCACTAATCCGATTTCAATCAATATTGCATATTATACAGAAAAAAAATATTTTTAATATTAAAAAAAAAAACTATTTTTTGATTTAAAAATCAATATTTTAAAAATGAGTTGATTAATTATTTGTGAATTTAGGTTTTTAAATGTATAGTAGTGAATACTTTAAAAATGCCATCACTTTTTTTTTAAATGCTTACAATATTGTATATATGTACAATACATATGTATAAGAAAAAATATTTTTTATATTAGTAAAGAAGCTCTAACGATTTTTGAAATTTTGTTTCCATAATTTCATGTTTGTTTCATAATTAAGACAGCTCTCCTTATTTTAAGATAAAAAAGAGTCCAAACATGTCGAGCATGTGTTCCTCTGAACGAAGCGTGTTCGTAGGGTTACCGCTGAAAATTTTGAAAAGGTCGCAAAAAAAAGTCGCACTCAAAAAATAAAGGTCGGAAAGCAAAAGATTTTTAAAAAAGCCGCACTTTTGTCCAAAAAGTCGCACTTTTTTCCAAAAAGTCACAAAAAAGACGCAAAACCTTATTAGAAATACTTGTACACTTCAAAAAAATCTTTTAAAATTTTTTTTTTTAATTAAAAGCAAAACGTTAATACTTTAGAAACTAGAAAAATTGCGGCAGGATTTTTCTTAAAAAAGATAAGTTAGGTGTCCCCTTATATCGACAATTTTTGAATTAAAAATTTGGCAAAAAGCATACAATTTTTTTTGATTAATTGATTGAAATTGACTAACGATAATAACTGTCTTGGAGTAGTTTAGTAAAAAGTAAAAGTTGACGAAAAATCTTAAAACTTGGCACATATCTAAAAAACTATAAGAAGTTTATTTTTAGAAACAATATTAACCTAGCTGAAAAAAAAATATTGTTTAATTAATATTAAACAATATTTATTTTTTTTTTCATTAATAATATTGCTTAATGATTAAGAATTTTAATCTTGTTGGATATAGTTCACATTGGATATTTGTCAAAAAATTCATGTATGTAAGTTGAACTGAACTTAATGAAAATTGCGTGATGACAAGAACTCACTAGTCAACTGATGAGTTCAAGTAAGATCGCCAGGGAAGAAACGCCAATTTTTATGGATTAAATGTCGTTAAAAGCTATTTTGAATAAATATTGTTGTTTTTGTGTATCGGTTGCGTATTACTGCGTATCCTATCCTGCAAATCCCAATTTTTTTATTGTTTGACAGTTCAGGCTCTGCTCTGAACTAAAGAAAAAAAAACGCAAAATATAAATTTTATAAAATTCTAATTAACTTGCACCACAAGAGCAAGTTCTTACGAATTAATAAAAAATTGTTACCACTTTGTTTAATTAAAAAAACCAAAAAGATTTCGAACTATTCAAAATTAAACCGATAAATTATACACTTCCGAAAATATTTTATAAAAAAAAAATTAATAATATATCTGCATTCATACATTGGTACAAAAGTTACAAAAAGTCGGTAGGTAACTCAATTTTTTCGCTTTTGCAAATTTAAAATTTAGGACTAGCTAATCCATTTTAAGTCAAATGTATGACACTTGTAGGACATTTTGCAATTCTAGTTAATTTCAAATTACCCTTGATCTGGACAAGAGCTTAAATTTTAAGGAATGGTGGTGATATTCAGTATTTTGTATATATAAACTAATAGTTTTCGACATCAAAATAGTACAAATAAAAGATAGTAATATTTCTTACAGTAATAGTTTTTTGTGTTTTAATGTAGAATTTTCCAAACAACCGCTGGCACTGGAGTAATAAACTGAATGTGCTTAACGCACGATTTTCTCAAAATCTATATTGTCCTTATCCCTACAAAAAAATAGTATAATCTTTTTGTGCAGAATTTACAATTTTTGTGCTTTGACATTTTTTCCAAGAAACTGATAGTTTTCAACAAAAAATATACAAAAAACTCAAATTCCCTGGTCCAAATTTATGGTACTTTTAAGGAAATCTCGCATAGAAATAAAGCTCTCGACCAATTCACTTTTGTCGGATATTTTTTTCAAGGTAAAAGTCTAATTTTCATGGCTTGATAGAGAATAATTTTATTTTAAATTTTTACTTTCATTTCTTTCTAAAAACTTAATCGAATATTTATGCAAACCAAAAATAATATGTACCTACATAATTCCAATTAATTAATAAGGAATCAAATTTGTTTTTGGACAAAAGTTCTTTAAAAATGGTAATACTTATTTTTTGTGTTGTACCAGTATACTGTCAATATAATGTTGAGTCATTAAATTTTCTATTTTTAAATAGCATTTGTTGCCTCATTTCAGGAAAATATTTTAAGTTTAACCGTGACAGGTGGTGTGTCTTTTGTTAAATTTATAGATGACTAATTAAAGGATTTATTTCTTAATTATATAATTCAACGCCAATATCTATTGTATCACTGTTTAAATCAAATATTAACGTTTTGTTTTTTTGTTTTTCTTCTTACTTTCTATTTGTAATTTAGTTCTGTCTGTGTTCTCTCAAGTGGTTAAGCTAAAAATAAAACGCTTAATTAAGTAGGAATTGTATACAACTAAAAAAAAAAAAAAATTTGACGTATCTCAAAGTTCAAGGCAAATGCTTAAAGAAATTTGTGTTTTTATTTTAAAAGTAATTAATTATGGTACCCTACCTACATATACACATTTTCATATAAGCTTTGCTTTAAACATTTATTTGTGTCTTTTGGCTTTTCGCCAAAATTTGAAAAAAATTATCTTATTGCTTTTTGATTTATAAGCCATGGAAATGGAAAACATTTACAAAAGAAAAAGAAAAAAAAAAAACTGATTAGTATGTTGGACGCAGTTTAAAAAGAGATAACAAAGTTATTTGGCTTTGGTCCAAATAGAGGTTCAATAGAGGAATATCATTAAATCCAAGGCTAATAATTGCGACAGGAAGAGTTAACACAGTCTATACATTTATTTTTTGTACATATATAATTATAGCGTAAAATGCTAATTTTAAAGGTTGTCGTTTGCATCATATGGCATACAAATACAATTTTATGTATTTTATATTATTTAACTATATGTAAAGTGCTTCTGACTCAGTTTTATAAAATGTTTTGTATTTACGCACTTGGCAATTTCAGATAAAGATAAAGCCTTTGGAAAAGTAAACCTATCGCTTCAAAGAAAATTTAAGATTTTTGTCAATTCATTTACAATTTCAATTGCCGCCTGTCAATTGAATAAATCAGACATGGCATGACATCGAACTTCGATAATTATGATAACATAATTGAATCATATAGAAAACCACCGAGAAAATTCAATTAATTGCAACCAAAATGCTTTGATTCTATCTCATAATACAAGATAAGGCTGTTAATTATTATGAAATATTAAGCCCCCAAGTAATTTTATGTGGATTAAAAAATATTTTATTTTCGGAAATTAGATTGCAACCAATAAATATATGTGACCTAAAGGAATTTCCAATAAGAGGTGTTATTTTGAATAGCCCGCTATTTCGGTAGCTGTCACTTTTGAAGCTGTCATTTTTTGACATTTGACAAGTAGAAACTACGCCATTAATAAAAATGGAACGATACACGCTACAATAACGCATTGAAATTACTAAAATTCACTATAAAAATGGTGAAAATTTGGCAGAGACGGTTCGTAAAACTAAAACATTTTTGGGTCGTCGTGAAGCACCTTGTCGGACCGCAATACAGAAATTGGTGGACAAATTCGAGCTGTTGGGACAAGTTAGTGATGTGAAGAATAAAACCCGTACACGTCGCTCAAGAACAACTGAGAGTATTGCTGTTGTAGCCCAAAGTGTTGAAGAAAACCCAGGTTTGTCCATTCCTTGTCGTTCTTTGGAATTAGGCATTCCACAAACGTCATTACACCGTATTTTGCATAAAGACTTGGGTCTTAAGGCTTATAAAGTTCAGTTAACACAAGAACTCAAGCCGTCTGATCATCAACAACGTCGTGTCTTTGCTGATTGGGTCCTTGAAATGCATGAAAATGATCCGGAATTTCATCGAAAAATCATCTTGACTGATGAGGCCCATTTCCACCTCGGAGGCTACGTCAACAAGCAAAACTGTCGCATCTGGGGCTCGGAAAACCCAAGAGTTATTGTTGAAAAGCCTCTCCATCCTCAACGCGTGACTGTTTGGTGCGGTTTATGGTCCGGCGGGGTCATTGGATCTTACTTTTTCGAAAATGAGGCTGGAGCAACAGTTACGGTCAATGGATTGCGCTATCGAGAGATGATTAATGATTTTTTATGGCCGGAATTGGATGGTATTGATCTGGACAACGTTTACTTTCAACAAGACGGCGCTACGTTGTGTTCCATTATTAACGGCATCCCTTCCTCTTTATAATGAAATAAACATCCCATCATTTATCTCAAAAATTGCCATTTTTCTTTGAATATCAAAATAACACCTCTTATAAATTCTATTTATATTCAATCATAACTAGGTATAGCAAATCTAAAGTGTCATAGTTTTTAAACACGGAAAAAACCTTGGTTTAAATATTCTAACATTCAGAGCAAACTTGTGAACTCGGTGAAAAAAAAAAGACAAAAACAAATTGGCAATATTTGTTTTTGCTTTATTTTTATTTTCTTAATCATAATGGCGTTGAATTCAATTGAAACAATAACGCGTTTCTCAAAAGCAAAAAAATTTATAATATCAGATCAGATCACATCATCATCAATTGATATTATCACAGCTGGAAAAGATTTTCGAAAAATTGTTTTAACGCCCTGTGTTCACTATGGTAACAAAAAAAAAAATATATTATTTGTAAATGGTAAACAAAAAACAATTTATAAGAATCATTGTTTTAGTTCACCTGTGTTCACATATATGTACATAAATGTGTTTTTAAACACGCTTAAAAAATAATATATCCAAGTGACTAGGTGTCTAAATTTAATCGTTATAAATGTTCGTTTTCATCGGAATAAACTTGGGTGGATTTAGGTCATTTTGCCCCTAGGTATACCCTTCATATGTAAATATAATAATTGTATAGCTATCAATGTGACAGAGAAATGACTGTAACCATTTCGATATTCATATTTCTTTAAAATACATAACTGTGTACAAGTACACATTTTGTGTAACGCTTCTGATTTAATTCAGAGTTAAGTCAGCACTAAAAAACTGCACTAAGGGACCGGTTTTTCAATTTAAGACCAACCTAGTTTCAAGATTAATCGCGAGCTAACTGTTTTCAGTCACATCAGCTGAACAAATATTGCTGAGAGATATGTGTCAAAAATCTATTGAAATTAAAATATGAAACAATGGAAGAAGGGGCGATTTCCATTGTAGCATCATCATCATATAGTGAAAGGGCGATTTCCATAATACCTAACTTCGATTTTCATAGATTTTTGACAGCTTATAGTTAATCCTCCACAGAAAAACTGCTTTTGAGTTAACTCGGATTAAATTTATTCGAGGTACTACATAAGTCCCAGTTGTACAAACGTGGTTCAAATATTGATTTAGGTCCAGTTTTTCAGTGCGAGATTAAAGTTAAACCTGAGTTAACTAATCAAGCTTGGTCAGTCAAAGACTCAGGATTACAGATGCTTTTGATGTGTTATCCAACAAGTTTTCTTAGCTAACTCTGGTTTAACTCACCATTTTAAAATTGGGACTTACACGGATTATCTAAGGTTTAACGATGGCTCAAGCAAGTAATTGGCTATTATCACCGGCTTAAACCTTGAACCATCGTTGACCCTCAGTTTATCCTTGGAAATCGGTGGGTTTAAATTGCTGAACAATGGATCAAATTTGAACCACGTTTATGCAACGGGCCCTAACTAACTGCGATTTAACTCAGAGTCAAGTCAGCACTATAACTTAAACTACATTTAACTTAGTTAAACTAAGTAACCTAGGTGTTTATATAATTTATATACTTGAGAAAAATTAGTTTTTTATATCCACAAAAAATAAAGTGTCGATTTTTTGTATTGTTTTGTAAAGAGTGCCCCTTGGAAAAGAGTCTAAATTCAAAAGTTCTAACAAATGTCTGCGTTCTTCGCCATTATGAAGAAGGCATTTCAACTGGTAAATGAGATTTTTTTTCTACTCTTATTTGCCGTAAAGTAGATGAGAACATTCCCTAAATTTTTCGCTGACAAACATTTTTGACAGTTCTGTCCATTGAAATGTTATTGTCGAAAAACTATTAAACCAAACATCTTTGTTTTAATATTTACCTGGGCCCATGTTCATCTGAGCCAGAAAGTATCTAGGGTATCTATTTTTTGTGGAGTTATGAATTTCCTACATTTCCATAATATATACAATCATACATAATAAGATTTTTCGTGCGCCAAATCGTGCCTAAAATACAGCCTGGCAAAATGCCACTATTCAGCGAATAATTTTTTATACGAGGAGTGTATGAATGATCTTGAAGAGGCTTAAAAAAAAACTATGGGTGCCCGAAGTAGGTGTACTCATCAAAAATATTGTTGAACATTCCAGCTATGTAATTTTTTGTTTCGAGATTTTGTCCGTTCTAGATAACGTCATGATCCCAGAAGTCGAGTATGTCGTGGAGAAGGAAAAAAGATATTCCTTATGTTAGGGGGGGGGGGGGGGGGGTGTTGCTTAACGAAAGGGGCGGGTTACAGGTAGTAGAAAATTTATTTGTTAAGGTCTAATATGTCAATTTGCAACAGTTCAACAAATTGTCTCTAAGGCCCGGTTTTTTCAGTTGCGAAACTAAATTACTAAAGTTAAACCCGAGTTAACTCACCTAATTCGATGAGTCAATTCTGGATCTATGCTTATGATTTGTATACTCTAAGTTTGTAAGGACGTTCCGCATGCATTCTCCCCTGCCAAAATGTTTCTTAAGTTAACTGCAAATCAATTTATGTCCTCTCGGGTTTAACTCACAACTGAAAAACAAGGCCTTAGACTTGTGTCGGTAAATAAAAACAAGAAAAAATAATTATTAGTTTTGTCAAAAGAGCCATTATTTTCAAATAAACATGACATTTATTTTTTGTAAAAATTTCACTTTTATTGATCTCATTTTAAAAGTCCAACATTTTTATCATAATCAGTATAATTTATCCTGTATTAGTTTTTTTTTTTTTAATTTCAAGTTTACCTACATCCTATACAATACATGCATGATTTGATTCTTAATTCATTTGGATCATTAATTTAAATTGATAACTAAAAAACCAGTTTAAGACCACTTTATGGTTTGGCTATATAGTAAATGCTCCAAATAAGTGGTAGGTTCGACATTCTTGTCTGCAATTAATGAGACTTTTATTTATATTTTTTTTTTTTTTCATATAAGATATTATTGTATTAAGACAATAAACGAGAAAATTCTTGAATTTCATTATTTTTTTTGTTGAAAAAAAAAAAAACAAATATTATTTATTTCCTCTTCTTGTTTGAGAGCTAAAAAAATTCGTCTGCTAAAACCAGTTTAGGTATATTTATATTTAGTAAAATGTGCAAAGTCACAAGATTCAATTTATTGGTTTGAAATACATTTTTAATTATTATTTTTGTTTCTTAAATACAAATAATACATACCTATACATATATGTCTCTCATATTATTTCTTGACTTCTCGCTAAAACTAGAAGCAAGGACATTAAAACGGTATTGCGGACCTTGTGAAAGATATTTTAATTAAATGGCATAGATTAAGCAGGTCAAACTAGACGAATTAGTAATCAACAGACATAAAATATCAAATAAATGGTCTTGAATGCAGACTAGGGTTACTTTTTGAAGCAAGTATTGTTTGATTTCATCATAATTTGAATGTCTTGTCTTGGTTGTATATATGTATTTAAATGTTGGCAAGAGTTCTAGACGATGAAATGCACTTATTCAAGACTTCGAACCAATAAATATACCTACAAGTGCATGTACAATTGTACATACATTGTACATAATGTATATAAACAGAAGATTTGTTTTCTATTTTTGGTAGGTAATAATCTTTAAAATTCATAAATTAAAGCTTATCTGCATTCTAGCAGCGTAAATTGTTTCTAGTAGCTATTTTCGATGCTTTGTGGAGACGCAAATTTAAAAGAATATTACATTTGAAATTAATTACAAAGAAAGAATACAAATAAAGCGAGTTTTTTTCTTTAAAAAAAAATAAATCAATTAAATACGATAAAGCCTCTTAATTTTAGATTGTTATTTCTTTTATTTAAGTTAAGTATCTAACACTGCTCTAAAATAGTAAGTAACTAGAAAAAAAAAACTTACATTATTGTGAGGCAGAAATTCATAAGAAAAAAAAGCTGTTAGCATAATAATAAATTAAATTCCAATTCAATTCATTTATATTTTCTTCAATTCAATTCTTCAATTTGAATACATTACTTTTTTACCTGAAAAATCTTAAATTTATCAATACACACACACGTACATACTTTTAATGGCGGCATTCCATATTCATCTAGTTTTCAAATAGGTTCTGCTTTCTACAATCAACTACTTTTTAAATGCAACTTTCCATTTTCTCATATATAAGTACAGACTCTTTGATTCAGTTATAAATATATGCATAAGGTATACCATTTTCTGCATTTGAGTTGCAACTGCAACTTTATAAATATGGTTGCCATTCCACAACATTTGTAAAGGTTTTTTTTTATTTCAGAAATATGAAACGCTAGTTTTTATTCTGAAAGTCACTCTAGACATGCCAATTTATAACAGTTTTGTTTGTAAAAGTATACCAATTATGAGGCGCCGCAGAGCCAGGCTCCTCCGCCGCGCGCCCGCCGGTTGGCATACTTTGGGCAAAATTAGCCGTTTCCCATGGTAAAATGCCTTGGGGTATAGCAAAACCATTTCCTTGATGTTCATTGAGATTAGGAAATAACTCTCAAAGTTTTTATTAATCAGAAGAAGTGAATAACGATTACAATTTTTACCAATTTTAGCACAAAGTTCTCTCAATGTCTATATACAAAAAATAAGATTTGACTAAAATTGGTAAAAATTGGCAATTTTGGGAAGTAAACGAACAGACCTATTATTTTTTTAGCAATTTTTTAAAGAAAAAGTAAATATGTAGGAATACTCATTTCTTTGTGGCCTGATGGTCAAACAGAGCGTGGTCTAGCGTTCTTTGTAAAAAATTACATCGACCATCGCGTTATTTTCTTGCTTATTAAATAGTGTTAAGTCTTCTATTTGGCTGATGTATTTCGGTAGTATATATAGAATTTATATTATAAAAACCTTCATACAAAAACAAAGCCTATGGATGTATGTAGTTCACATTGGATTTTTGTCAAAAAGTTCATGTAAGTTAAACTGAACTTAAAAAAATTGTGTATTGACAAGACCCTAACTATTCAACTGATGAGCCCAAGTGAAATCGCCGGGGTGAAACGCCAGTTTTCATATATTTATTTATTTTTAGGCCGTTAAATGCTATTAAAACCGCCTTTTTTCGCTTTGCAATTTTGCAGCTGTCAATTTCTACATAATGATTGCTGTCACTTTAGATGTTGGCATATTCAGAAATTTTCTTTAAAGAGCATTATTTCGCTATTAAATACATATTTGTTGGGTCGAAAATTTCTGAAAAAATATCTATAGTGAAATTGTTATGCACATAATATATCATTGCGTTCACAAAGGTTTTTTTCTCTATACCTAAAGTAGGTATGTATAATTGGAAAATTTGTTAGTACCTACATATGTACCTACATATGTACATATCAACTTTATGCTTGCTCTTGCTCTATAGGACAAGTATGGTCTTCTTGTAATAAAAATCAAAAGAAAATATTACGACGATGGAGTACCTACTTTATCCAAAAATAAATATTGTACCTAGATAAATTTCTACCAAAGTGGCAACCGTGCAATGAATTCAATTCCACTCCCACTCAACTTCTACATATCAAATCATATATGAAAAAAATTAAACATGAATGAACTTTCAGCTGATTTCCTTTTATTGAAAAGCATATTCCTCACACCATGTAGATACGGATAGAGGTTTTATAAATTATTATCTGTGGTGAGTTTTCTCTTTAAATAACATAATAAATGTACAGTTCTTTCCAATTTTTTTAATCGAGATGTCAAACTTTTCCAATTTATCTATTAGTGCTTTCCACAAATAATATCATACCTTCTTTTTTCACCACACCACATCATACCAACCCAACCCCCCTCTCTTCGCAAGCTCATATCCATCGTGAGCCAATAACCGAATAGCAGAAAAAAAGCACAACCATAGTAGTTTTGACAGCAGAAGTACAGGTATTTTCTTTTTGTTGGTCGTGCCAAATTTGCTTCTAATCGAAACGTAGAACAAGTCGTTTGATTTGACATTATTTTGTCAAATCATAATTGTGTTAATGAGTTGGATTGTTATCTATTTCAATTAATCTGTGGATTTATTTTATCAACTAAGACAAAAAAATCTACTTTTAAAAGTCACAAGACTTAAATTAAAAGTGAACATAAAACAAAATTCCATCGATTGTGTGTGTTGTGTATGTATGTGATGAAAAGTGACTTCATTCCAGCTGAGATACAACGATAAAAGCTCAGACACAAATAATTTTCTACACGAACAAGAGTGAAAGAGAAAGAGTTAAACACGTTTTAGTGGAAAGAACGAAGCTTTTTGGAAGTAATTCTCCCCACATTGTTTATTTTATTATTGAAAAACACCGGCTCGGCTTTGCAACTTGTATCACTGCATTAAAAATTCAAAATAAACAAGCTCTTTCATTAAAAGCTTTAATCGTTGGGAATGTAGTTTTTTTGTTTACAAACATTTGATGCTAAAAATACAGACAAAAAATATATACAGGCACATAGTTCTTACACCGCCACCACCTGTTGTGTTGTTTGCTCCTAAATTAATTAACCTCCCAATTCCAAATATCCCCTCTTACTTATTTGTATACATTTATAAATAGAAAGTACCCACTTCACACCATAATCAGTTAAACAAAATGTGGTTTTTTATCGCAATGGTCGCGGCTGTCGGCGTTGTAGGCGCTGTCAGTCGAAAATGGGGTCGATGGCTTTATCTACGTTACGGTCGATTTATTTTGCCACGATCGGTTATGGCCCCCAAGAGTCGACCTGCCACGCCGCCATTGTTGCTCGATGAGAGCAGTGATAATGGTAGTGTTGAAGATCGATTAGATAAAAGCGGAGAAATGCTCGAAACGGTGAGTCCTGAATGAAATATATAATAATATTTTTTTCTATTTTTTCATAATAAATATTCAATAGGTAGGTACCTATTTACTTTAAAAAAAATGTGTTCCTCTAGTCTTTTATTGGCTGTTAATCTACTCTTTTACTAAGGCACTTCATTGGTGTTTTGTTCCGATTGTTGAAATGATTTTAGGAGTTGAGTTGACCATTTTCGAAAACTAAATACAAAGGTAAAAGTAGATGCATAATATAAATTGATTAATTGATTTTGTGTAAGGAACAGGATCATTTATGTAGGTACCTCTGTCATTTCATTACTGTAAGCTATCCAACTTTTTTTAAATCTACTAATAATAAGTGTTTTTTTTTTACAGAGAGCTAGTATAATATAACTTTAAAATAAAATAAAACATAACATGGCCAATATCTTTGACTTTATATAGATATTTTTTAAAATACCTACCTATCAAATGACGTTTCAGTGAGCTTTAACAAAGCTCATTCTGGAAGCGGTAAATGTTGACTTTCAAGTCGTCCACTAGCGCACTAGCTCTTGTTCATCGACTACCTACAAATGTTTATCCTCAAAGGAAATAGGTTATCTAGGTGTAAGCGTGTTATGAGACAATTTTTGGAGCCCAATTCATATTTAGATCTATTAAGCGAAATTACGCGCTAGTGAAATGTTTTCTTTCCCTTATTGCTTCAATAGATTGATTGTGTTTGTGGTGCACACTTTGTGAATGAAATTACACTGTTACACATTAATGTCATTTAATTAGGGAACAAAAAGTAAGGAATCATGTACCTATCTATAGAGAAATTTGAAAAAAATATGGACAATGGTCTTGTTTTATTGAACTTTCCTTTTTTATGCGAATTAAAACAATTTCATATACCTACGAGCCCATGGCAATAAGGCATACCAAAAAGTGACTTTTTTGGATAGTGGGCGTCTCAATTAAAGTTTGTGTATTTTCTACACGCTTAATTCGGCAATTTAATTTGTTGACGTAAACAATAAACCAAAACAAATTACGAAGTGCTAAACAAGCTATGCATCAGGCGTGCTGAACTTTTATTTTCGAAATAAATTAACACAATTAATATCCGTTTTTCTGACGTTAGTTTATTCAAGATGAAATTTACAAACTAAACTAAGAAAATATCAGCTGATAACATGGTTCTCGCTAGAAAAATTATGTTCCCTGTTTAAAAACATTTTATTCTTACGTTCCTACATTTACCTAGTTAAAATTGTATTTTATTTAAAATGCATAAACAAAAGTATGTTCAATATCAGAAGACTCACATGCACATACGTACATACATACATACATAGTTATAAGTAATATCTCCAAATTAATATTTATTACTGGACATAAAGTATATCTCTCAAATTGATGCTGAAGACAAGTGGGATATTAATTTGCTCTTGAGACTTTATTTTCTTGCTTGTGATGATGATGACGTAACGACGTCAATATTTATGTCTATTTTTTTTTTCTTATGATCATATTGATTATTATTTTCTTAAAATCAGGTAAAATCCCGATTCAAAAATTAGAAATATCCTTGAGGCATTTGTTTAAGATAAAATTATTTAAGTGGTCTTCTTTAACAAACATACATATTTTATTAATCTGATTAGTGTGTAATGGCTAAAAAGTTTTAAGTGAAATTTGATTTGATTGTAAATAATATTATTTACTTTCGATGAAAAAAGGATTTACTACAACTTCTGTATACCTATAACATTTTGAGAAATTGAATTGATTGGAGAAGATATTTTTTCCACTTCTAAAGAACAATATTCAACCTGTTTCAAATATATATTATAACAATTTGCATGCAGTTTTAAATGGGTAAATATTGTTTACAAAAAATGAAAACAATTCTGTTTACTTATACTCCTCACAGTTACAATATTTCAACTCTCTAACTTTGTTGGTTTAATAGCAAGCGGAATTGATTCCAAAAAAAAGTGAAAGAGGGCGGATTTCAATAATTAACCATCAAACAGAGCAAAAAAAGTCTATTTACAAAATTCGAATTCTCTAATGTCGTTTTCGTTTGGATGTTCGGAGTACTCCTTTTACACTCCTTTTTCACTCCCAGTACTCCAAAAGCCTTCGATTGGCTGTTCCGAGTAATGTTTTCGGAGTGTTCTTCTGTCCCCAATTTCATTTTGGAGTAGATGAGGAACACACACATACATATAAAGTTTTTCGTTGGATTACTTGTCAAAAGTGATAAATACTTGAAGAAGCCATTTTGCTAAATGGCAGCTTTGGTAGTGTGTGTGTAAATTTAGGAAAGTCAGTGTTTTCATATTCGATTGGAATTGAAAAGGAGTACAATTGACCGAAAATCCAATCGAAAACGAAAACGGTGAGTTGTTAAAACAGAGATATTTAACTCAAGAAGTAAACTAACCACCAATTAACTGAGGGAGCAGTTTTTGATGTGTAAACATCTATGCTGGCGGTAGAGTGAAAAAAAAAGAGAACGTGCGTGTGCAACGTTACGTCGTGCAACGTTACGGTGTGCAACGTTACGATCTGCATACTAGAATGGGTGCGTTCAGTGAAAAAATCTTAAGATCCCCTTCAAGCAAAAACAAGTCCGTTTTGGATCCGCGCACGTTGATGTTTACACAAATTAATCGTGAGTTCCGGCACTCACACAATTTTTTTTGAAGAGAATTCATGCGAAGCGACTAAACAAACAACTTTCTCCTTTGAGTTCGAGTGTTAATATTTCCTTTCGAAACAAAACTTTTCCCCACCACAACGGATGCGAATTTTTCGATGTGATGCTGTTGCTTAATGTAATTGCTCGTATATAGTATTTATATATAGAACTATATAATGCCTATAAGCAGATAGATGAATTGCGCACTCCTTATTTTGTACCTGTATGTTTAAGTAAAAATGCGGTTCTCATTTAATGTTTATTTTTATATTCTATGACCCACATCACATCGCGTATACGTAACGAGGAAATGAAAATATATACATATGTAGGTACTAAATATATCCACCTATTGCACTGATTTTTCCCTGACCGGTTCTCCGGTTATACTCGTCGTAATTTATTTTTAGAATTTTCATCTCATCATAAAATGCGAATACTCAACAACCAGACAGAAGAAATGTATGATTAAGCTGGGGACATTAACCTTTAAAACCGGATTATTTTACTCTTAGAGTGCATACCTATGTTTTGTCCATAAAAAAATTAAAAAAAAAAACACATAATGGTCTGTTGGGATTACACTAAAATATGTAATGTTCTTTCTTTTTTCCTCACTTATCGTATTTTTTACTTAATCCAACGTGATATAAGCGTTAACTTACATACATATGCACATATGTATATGCAGGAGAGGGACTATTGTTGTAGACTTTGCACTTATTTCACCTGTGTTGACTCGTCACAAAAAAAAAGCTTTAAAACTGTCTATTATAGTTATTTACAAAGCACCTTACAACAATAAAATGTTTTTTTCTTTAAAAATCTACACTTGACAATTTATTATTTGAAATGATTTCAGTGTGTCATTGGCATCGTAGGTATACGATATTTTAATATAATTCATTTTTTAATTGTGATACAGTGTTTCCTAAATAATGAAAAATACTTTTGTAATTGATTCTTGGGCAAGTTCTAAGAAAAAAGATCGTTTGGAAGGGAGGGGTTATTTCACACTGTTTTTGCGGGAGGGAAATTTTCTAAAACATTGACTAAAAACTGCAGCACTACAACATCATGCAAGTTCTATTTGTCTCTTAATATTCAATGTTTTTAGTCGAACCAGACGGCGTTACATCTTTTAGTAATAGAGAAAATCGAAAATAATAAAAACTACTTTATTCTTATTATGTTGTAGGGTAATCAGTATATTAAAAGGATGAGACTAGAGACATGCCAATTTATAACAGATATAACAGTTTTTCGCCATTAAAAGTGGGCGTGCATTAACGCGCTTTCCGCGACTTGAAAAAAAAACTCTGGGTGCCTGATGTATGTCCACCGGCGCGGCGGCGGAGGGCCCTGGACCTGCGGGCCGCATAAACTACTTTTATAAAACAAAACTGTTATAATTGGCATGTCTAGAGTCACTCCCATAGTAAAACCACCATTTTTGACATTTAATCCATACGCTGCCACATCAACCGCTGTTTTTTTCAACTTTTTGATCAGGTGGACGTTACTTTATATCCCGTAAAGCATAATCAAGCCACAGGCCTTTTGTATAACTCCGCAAGGATGGGAAGCCGAATGAACAGCAGCTGCTTATAGGACTGAGCTCCGAATGTGTCGCAGAGTAGGTCATTTGACGCCATTGAAGCTTCGTAAAAATACTCTATCGTTGCACGTTAATTTATTAGTAGTGACATCCTTCTCCGATTCGAGCTGTCGGCCATGGGTGGCTCTTCTGCAGAAACAAGTTCACATCAGTGTGACCGTACATAAGAGCGGTCAACTTTATTTTTTTTTCTAGATACCTACTTTAATTCTTAAGATAAAATTTATTTCATCTACGAAATTAACTGCGTTCTAAGAACTACAGCATTCTTGTTGTTAAATTGTTTTGTTTTTACCAAAAACATGTTATTGTAGGTATGTACTAAATCGCTAAAAACAAGATCATTGTGTTCAAGTCGAAGCTCTTGTTCTTTGGCAGCTTCGAACTGGATTGTCATGTATATATACATTTTCTAAATTAGCCATAAATCTTCCATTTTAAATTATTGGATCGAAGCTTTTTTTTTTTGGGACATTTCTTGTGTTAACGAACAAATGCTGGGGTCAACAGAACTTCATTCTGATTTATCTTTCGAAGCTCAGCTGTTGCTTGTATATCTCATAACCCCTTCACATTTCACCTTATTAAAACAAAATTCACCTCTGTTCTCTGTTGCACCACAAAACTTTCAGCGAAAGACTTAAATGACTTTTTCTCGTCGTCGGTCGCGTTTAACCGAACTTAATTGAAAACACACAAAAACAAAACAAAAAAGTGCCTGTTTTGCACCGGTCGTCCACCAAATAATGTCCCGCCGCGTTGCTCTGCGCCACACTACCTTGTTATATTTTATTTAGTTTTTCACTATTGCAGCAACTAAAAATAAATCAAAATTCTACTTAAAGTGACACACAAAAAAGTAGTGTATATGTTGTATTTCCTGTGGACCAGTTGATTAAGAAAATTTTGTGCGAAATTTGTACCATATTCGAGTGAAAATAATTTTAAAAAAATAATACTAACATTTGTCAAACCAACCATGCCACAGCTAAATGGAATTGCAACGGAGGTAAATCAGTTGAAAAAAATCATCACGGTCCGCGATACACTGCCTTTAATTGTAACTTTTCAAAAATTCATAACTGTTTTTTTTGTTCCTTTACCTACATACAAATGTGGTATATTTTGTTTCATGAAGCTCAATAAGTGACTTAGCTTATGCTTAGGTACGCGCATGAACAATTCTGATGAATTCTGTTTTTGTAATTTGATATAGTTATAATGTACATACCTACTTATGTATGTACATACATATAATTCACTATACGATTGAATAAATCAAATTTGTTATTTTATTAGTGTTATAGTGTCAAAGGATAGTTATCCGCTTCGAATTTCTAAATTATAAAATTGATCCAAAGGCTTGTTGACACTTAATTATTTTGTCATTGAATTTAATGGTTGTTTACTTAAGTTTAAACCTTTGCGTATACCCTACTCGAACTATTAACTGAAATTCAATTTAGTGGAAATTAGTATTGTAAAATTTAAGTCATCAATTAAGCTTTATTTAAAAAAAAAAAAATCATTTCAGAATGTGTTCACGATCTAGATCTAGTTAGGTACATTTTCAAAAAAAATTACAAAATATTGGCATTTTTATTTTTACTCAATTGCAAATGCATTCGTTTAGCTTAATCAGGGCCATCTCGAAAAAAATCATGACATCATCGCGGCAGCGTCTCTGTTATTATTTCGATGTAGTGTAAGAATCTGATGAATTTTCTTTAATATTTTCTATGTAATTCCGGTTGTCTTACTCCATCTGTCAGCTGTCAAATGTACTATCAGTAGATAACAGTGTTTCCAATTGAATATTTTGATGTAATTAAAAATGAAATATTTCATTTTACAACTTCATGTTAACAAAATAAATAATTGGGTATGTTATTTACAAACAAACCATTCAATAATTTATAATGCGCTGCGCCGGCTGTGAGGACGCTGGAAATATCGCATAAGTGGCAACAGAACTGAACGGCAACGGAAGTTCACGATGCTTTTTTACAATGATGTTAGGTTAAAATGAAGATATTTTTTTCGTTAGAACGACTTTTGTTGAAAATCGATTAGCGAAAATTTAAGATATTTTAAATTTTTATTGCATTAGATGTCATCAGCTGTGTTTCTACAAAGGATAACAACAACATGAACTATCCAGGTAGCTTTGGATAACAATTTCAACGTGCTCTACTTTTTAGAACGATCGACTTTTGTCTCATCAAACGTTCAACGACACACAATAAGATCCATAGCATAGGGATCCAATTTGCTAAATTTGACGCACACAGTCGTCTTCCATGACCAGTAAACGTCGTTGTATAGATAGGTACGATAGTACTATTGAATCTGGGGTCACCATCAGAAAGCAAAAAAAAAAAAAAAAAAACAATACACAAAAATGTCAAAAATAATTTAATTTTTTTTTAAGAAACTGGAATTTAATTAGTTTTTCAACACATTGTCAAACCATAAATCCCTATAATTATTTTGTTGTCTTTATTATTTTATATTTAATCTGCCACTAACCGGTTTTATGACAATTTTAATGAACTCTCGAGTGCATCATTTTAAAATAGTCGTTAACCAAAACAAAAATTAAAACAGTTGTTAATAAAAATTGATGTTAATTAAAATAATAAATTCTTTAACCAAAAAAAAAAAAAAAATAAAAAAATGCGAAATTTAAATGTCGAAAGAATGTTAACAGTCACGTTTTGCCAGTTTAACGTTATGACGCGACGTGAAGGTGGAGGTCGTTTGAAATTTCAAAATTCTTGTTACATAGATTTAATTTAAACATCAATAACAAGTCATTGTGTTTTGAAAATGTATCTAAAATTTTTCATTTGATCTGTATATATGTATGTATGTATGTGCATATGTATATATTATTTCGATCACTTGACAGTTGTTGTTGATGTTTATAAAATTGATTTCTGTAAAAGTAGCTTTTGTTCGGTATAGGATTACTGTAATTAGTAACCAGAGTCGAATAAATTCCAACAATTAAAAAAATAGTGATAAATTATTGAATCAGCTTTGATCCTTCATTTCCATGAGTAATTACTTAGTTCGCAGTCAGTAGCATTATATTACTCAAGAAGTTATTGTTAGTTACCATGAGTTAAAAACATTACATTGCGCTCGTTGTTTTATTGCCATTAACTGCTATAATCCATTAAACTATAGACTCAAAATACTTTTGTGTTAATCAGTAATACAAAATGCAAACTGAGTTTTTGCACAGTTGATAAAAAAATGAAGTGTCACACACGTAACAAAAATATGAACCCATATAAAATTTTGTATCAAACTGAATATTTGTTGAGGTGAGAAGAATATTGGGATCTACCGTCAGACAAACGTTGAGTCCGAATTTATAGATTAATGTCGATGCCGTCACACTAGTAACATGTTAGCAACTTAAATCGTAATCTTTCTTTTTAAAAACTGTGAATTTTGTATGGATTTATCGATACTTGGATATAATTCTAGGAAATTCTACTCCACCTAGAAATTTAATAAAAAGATGGACATTTCTCCCAATTTCAAATTAATGAATTTCCCACTTAGTTGTGTATTATACACTTCTATGACAATAATTTCCCATTACAGTTTCGTTAATTAGATTTTGCTACGCGATACTTGGTCACAGCCATAACATTAATCTGTCACACACGTAACAATTTCAAACTAAATCTCTTAATAGTTTTAGTTGTAAATTGTAACCAGGACCCTATGATAAAATTTCAGGTATCTACAGCCATGGCCAACATAATAGCAACACTCCCTAATTTTTAGTAATATTTTATGTAGTACATATATAAGGCAAATATTCAAAAATGTTTATGTTGTATATTTGTGGTGAGTACTTTGTTAATTTTGTTTATGTAAAATTTTTTGAAAACTTAAAGGGGTTTGCAAAATTTCCAAGTCCGTCTGCAGTAATCTTTCTCACAAGCTGGTCATAAAAATAGCAAAACTTGATTTATTTAACAAAAAACACGAATTTCTGATAAACAATGTCACTTTTCTTTATTTGTTAGCAGAGAAAATTTAATATTTAGTTAAAAACAACTTTATTTTTTAAAACAGCATGTTTTCGATTCGGCATAGAGCCTACCAACTTCTGGAACTTTTCCTGGGGGATCGAATAACACATTTCTTGGACAATTCTCCAGAAATCGGCTTCGTTGAAAGGGTTTTGTTTACTTATAACAATCTTTAGCTCATTTCAGAGGTTGTCAATAGGATTAAGGTCCGAAGATTACGAAGGCCACTCAATAACGGCTATTTATTTCGTTGAAACCAGAACTTTGTTGACTTTGTCCTGTGCTTGGGGGTTGTTGTCCTGTTGGAAACGCGATTTAAAGGGCTTATATTTATTGTCCCACGGCAGCATAACAGTCTGCAGTATGTCCACATACAACACCGTTGCCATTATACCATCTATAACAAATATTGGACCAACGCCCCACCAAGAAAAACAACCCCATAGCATTATGCCGCCACCTCCATGCCTTCGGTTGGTTTTGTGTACCTCGGATTGTAGGTCTCGCACTTTGGGCGGTGGGCAAACTCTTTACCATCTATTCCGAATAAATTTATTTAAGTTTCATCACTCCAAATGCATTCCTCCACTGTTTCTTGGCCTTAAGGGGATCTTTTTTTATATGGTAAACTTTTGAAAAACAAATCCATTTCTGGGTACGTATTTTTTTAGCAATGGTACCTTCAATGGTTGTAAGGCGTGAAGATCAACATCCTTTAGGATACGACGAATAGTTCTGGAACTGATTTGCGTTTCTATTTCGCGCTGCAGATCTTTGGAGGACATGAAAGGATTCACCATCTCTTCCAGTCATTTTAGATTAGCGCCCTCTGGTTTATTTGGTTTTTCTGTAGTTTATAGCATTAAACACTAATCTTGCAGAGCTTCCAATGAATGTTTGCTAGTTTTCTAATAGATTCTCCCCTGTTATGCATGGATAAAATGGCTTCACGTTGATCTTCAGTTCAGTGTTTCGCACTACCAATTGCGAAGTGTAATTTAAAAAAAAAAATTACTAAAAATTTCAAAACTATTCTAAGACTAAAATCTCACCAAAATTTTGTCTTTTTCAATCAATAAGCTAACTTTTGTAAGCTTTTTTGGCCAGCTAATTTTGTAGTTGCAATCAACTTAGTGCAGAATATGACTAATGCCTTTTGTTTACTCGGATAGATTGATCATATAATTACCGTTGGTACAATGCAGACATTTTTTTACTCATCCACCTATCTAAAGTGCAACATACAGTATTACTTAAAAGCAAGAAGTGTTGCTATTATTTTGGCCATGGCTGTTTACATAAATATTTCAAGAAGAATGTGACTAGTCTTCATGCAATATTTAACAATTCATGACTATTAATTATCAGTTTTCTCAGGTCACATCCGTTACAAAATTGAAATGTATAAAACTTAACCATTTTTTTGTATTATTCTGGTTAAAACACACTGGAATATTTTTGTAAGTCACTAGGTCCTACTTCTCCACGTGCTGCTGTGCCACCAATTTTTGTATTTAAAGAATATGCCTTCTCTCTCAAGTTTTAATTTATTGATTTAGAATATTCTTTATAAATCATTAATAAAATCATGAGTGCCTATCAGTGTCACGCCCGTCACAATTAAAAACCCATACGTCTAAATCAAAAGTTGGTAAAAATGTATCGATAGTTTTTATTTTGTACCGTTGGCTACTATCTTCGTTGAAAATAATTCACGATTAAGTCACTTTTATCCCAACCGATCAGTCTCTGAAATTCTCGAGACATTCAATTAATATAATCCGATATTTTTTTATCGCAGTCAAAACTTTGATTTATTCTTGTGACGGTTATATTAACGACTTTCTCTTTAATTCAAATTTTGGAATAAGGATTTTATTTTATAAAAGGGGCCTTAAAAGTGCAATCTATCGAATTTTATCTTACTGATGTTAACCGCATATCATCACGAATGTTATTTCTGCAAGGTGCCTTAGTTTTAATTGTTTACCTTAACAATTATTATGAGTGAATCCATAGAAAATTCTCTAAACCAAATAATAAAACAAAAAAAAATATAAAGAGAAGCTACATATATGGGAGAGATAAATAGTACCTACCTATGTACATAAGCATAAGAAAAGGTAACAAAAATAGTCGAAGCAATTGTAAAGACAGCGTCAGTCTAATTCAAACCGTAGTACAATTCAGACGGTTAAATAAACTAAATATTTGTATTTGCAAGGTTTCTTTCTTTTTTTTGTTTTGTTAATTCTTTGCATGTTTTCCATTCAAGTTGTGTGTGTCTATATGTGAATGCAGTAATCAATCCAAAACGCATTACCCACCACGCTCGTGATTTTTTTTTCTTAAAACATACAAATTTTCTCGATCAAATATACCTAATTGGAGAAAATTTGAAATTGACAATTATAGATTTTGATTCAAACTAATAACTGTATTGATTTTTTGTTTGTGCTGTGTCAATCGAAATAATATTGATTACAATAACCAAAATGTGTGAATTGCTAAATCCGGTTGTTGATAGACAGGTAAACATTGGTTGTCTTATTCTTCTCTAATTTTCCGAAACGTTAAGATTATGTATTCTATTGTGAATGAGATTTACTTTGACGTTTTTAAAATGGCCATCAAGCTCAAATCAAGCTTACTTAGCATAGGTTTGTGACTGAACCCGTCCATTGTTTAAATCTCCATAAACTTGTTTAATGAAATCCTAAAGCATTGACGATGACATTTAATTCTCTACAACACTAACCATCATCACTGTCATTGTCAATGTTCACTGATTGTGAATTTTTAATGTTCGAGCAGTTTTATACTTGTTTCTCTGAACTATGTCAAGGTAATACAGCGGTGAACGATCATTGTTATGGTCAGCTAAATTAATTAATAACTAAAATTACTGTTAAGTGTCATTTCTATTTTAAGATAATTTTGTCAAATGTAAAATTTCTCTACCTATGTTTGTACTTGTAAAAGTAGGTACCTATACCTACGCTGTGGTTTGATCAATCTTGTTGTTGTTATTCTTTGAAATGTTTTAATCATTTTTAATTGCATACAATAATTAATTGAGATAAATATAGTATTTTGCTAAAAACAATTATTTTGCATTGCGCATAGGCACATGTGACACATGTTTTTTTTTGTAGAATAGATTCGTATGCAAATTGGTTTCTATTGTTTTTGTATAGGTATTTATAGTAGTTTGGTTTGAAGCACGTGAGTTGCAATATGAATCAACGCCTTTGGCTGACTTAAATGGCACCCAAATCATTAGACCTATAATAATTTAAAAATATTGGGGTATAATTGCACTGCAACCTATTCTTTATTTAGAGCTGGATAAGATTGCTCAGCTTACAGAACTTCCTTCAGAATTATTTCATTTTAGAAACTTTTTAGCGATAGTAATTTGCTCACGTGTATAGTAACCCGTTTCGCAATGGTTAGTGCGTAGGACTGTCATGTTGGAGGTCCGGGTTCGATTCCCAGCCTCTTCCACCTAAAAAAAAAATATTTTTTTGACAAAACATCCAAGAATATCTCCTAATTCGACAGAAAATTGTAGGTTCCCTCCATTTTTGCTTCACAACACCCACACAGAAGAGGTTGCGAGCGTTGTTAGCCCCTAAGCCCTGGTTCTCCACGAGATGTCGTGCCAAAAAATGTATTTATTTTAATTTACTCTCTTCTATCTGGCGACGTACCATAATACCTATGGCCTTTATCGGGAGTGTCGTTTAACGTTCGATGCCAAAAAGTGTCAAAAAATTGAGCTTTATTTTGTTCAAAACACATATCATATACACATACATATTACATATCATGAAACAGCAACTAAACTTGAATTTAATATCGTTTGTAGATAAACAAACGACCCTTACAATAAGGCCTATATGTCTATGGGGTGGACAAATGAGCCACATCTACCTTAGTCCGGTGTCTGCAAGTGGTGAAATATTGAGGTTTGTTTTTAGTCTACAGTAGCCCGTAAGGCTGCACACAAGACGAGGGAAGTCGGAAGTCTCGAACTACCGAAACTGCCTCCAAACATCGGAGACGAGACCGTATTTTTTGGACTGAAATTCACTGACAGTGTCTCGGCGAACTTATATTTAATGGTCTCGGAAATGAAAAGAATCAAAACAAAATTATGCTTGAATTCCTTAGAAATTTAAATACAAATTAAACTGTATAAATGTATCATCATTTTCAAAACAAAAAAGAAGAGTTTTTAAGAAAACTGCAAAACAGTTTCTTTTGCATCAATTCAAAATTTTTTTTCAAGAAATGAAAGAATAATTTTTTTTTTAGTTCAAACAATTTTAGAATTTTTTTTCTGCAATTTAAAAAATGAATTTCATATACACTATATGGAACATTTTTCTCTTTTAATATGTAATTACTTTTAATATATGTTACTTTCTCTTTGTGACCTTTTTAAATTATAAAATTTGCATCCTGAGTGGACTTCAGGTCGGAATCGGTCGCAGTTTGGCAAAGACAGAACCAGTTTAAAAAAAAAAAACCCGATCGAAAATTAGAAATACCGTTATAACTAAAAAATGTAGCGAAAACGAGGACATTTTCGACTAAAAATGACATCAAAAACCTGATGCAAAACATTTTCTAAACAATTCTAAACGACTTGAACTTAAGATCAAGTATACGTGCGACCCAATCGTCCATTTTATTGTGTGTAAAGGATGTCTTTTTTTAGACGTGTGGTTTTCAAGAAGAAATAAAACGCATATTATTTAATGTTATGGCCAAGAATTCAGCTTTATTATAAAGATAAGGGTTTGCCATTATGTTTTAAAAATGATTTCGGGCAAGTGGCAGGCCGCAGCTGGCTCGAATAAATTCCTGCCGACTCATTCGGGTCTTCTTCGATACTCTGCTCCACAGCAGCAATAGCGTCTTTGGTGCGCACTGCACAGCATCTCTGAGGATGCGCATTATCCACTAGAGTAAAACGTGTCCATGGTTGCTCGAATTTATGCGATTTTGCGATTATGTCGACCGAATATTGGACGCAGCGCTCGATGCGTCGCGCGAACCGAACCATTATTTTGGTAATTAATTTGGAAGATTTGCAAACGTTGTTCAGGAGTAAGTCTATTAGTTATGGAATGGCAAACCAAACTGAGCATAAATCAAGTGACAGCTGTCAAAAAGACCAACTCCGAAAAAGTATTGCCAGATTGAAAACCACACCTCTAAAAAAACACCCTTTACTTTAATGACTATAGTATAGTAAAAAGTGTCAGCAAAAATATGCTTTAATAATCTTTGTACGTATTTTCTATTCAATTGATTTATGATTGCTTTTTACTGTTGTCTATAGCGTCATAATTTTTTATCTTTCTCTCAGACAGATAATAACTTAATTCTTTAAAAATTGTTTAACAAACTTATAAATCAACTTGTCGTAGGCATATTTAGGAAGATGTTTAGCATCTTGTTATTTTCGCAAAAGTATAAACGTGTAGCATGTCAACACTCCACTTAAGCTCATTACTAGTTTATCAGCTCATTATTTTATTTAAATCTTATTATCAAAGTTTAAATTCTTATAAGTATGTATGTATGTGTTGTCTACGTATGTGACATGAAAACAAATATCAGTAAATCCTATATCAAAAAATTAACTCAAGGTTATTAAAATGTTGAAAATAAAAAAAATGTTCAAGTAAGGGATATGCAAAAAGTGAGTTGATGTCTAAAACAATGTTCAATGTACCCAATGGACATTTTGATTTATAATTATAACACCTATACAAACAGGAAAGGTATAAATAAAATATGAAACTAAAATCTGGAAACTAATGTGCACATATGTATACATTTACACATACGTTTACGTATACATTTGCGCTTGTTTACAGTTTTTTTTTTTTGCTCTTAAACCTTCTTCTGTATAGTGGCTGTTTGATTGAAATTAGCTTAACTTGATTTGTCTTTCTTTAACAATTGCTAATTATATAAATATCATTTTACATAAAAATATAAGAGCTTTGAACTCAATTTTTAATTTTAAATGGTTTGTGTCAGTGTTTTTTCCTTGTCAATTTTTATCCAAAATGATTATAAAATGCGAATATTAAGGTTTCTGCATCCAATATTTTGTGTATTTAACAACATCGGCGAACCGCGACAAATGATCAAAATTACTTTGTGTTCACTTGCTCACTTTGCGATATCAAAATAAATGTAAAATAAAATTAACAGGTTAAAAATTGTAATGGCTCGGTCCACAATTTTTTTTTCTCCAATTTTAACTCGAACTTTCACCGCTCGGTTTGTTTTAGAAAAGTACCCTAGAAAGGTACTCTTGGCACCAATATAGTTAAAACTTCTTTTGTACTCAAGAGTTTAGAAATAATTAGTAATTATTACCACTAATAAATACTGCTCTGATTGCTACAAAAGAATTGATAAACGCGTATTCCTGCTGGTGCGGTGCAAGAAGAATTTCGGAGACGCTACTTTTGGCGCTTGCGTTTTTTGGCTGCTAATTTCGTAAACTTTTGTAAAATTTGTTATTGTTTGAGTGTAATGGTGGTAACCTCTAGCTACATCTAAAAATTTAATAGACTATCCTATTTAACGCAAACAAACCATCTTTTTTGTCGACTATTTTCGTGGACTTATAAATATATCGTTAACGAAGAGTTATAAATTTAGTTTAAAATTGTTTTGGACATTTTAACTATTAATTAAGCAAATCCTTGAAAATTATTTCACAAACAGTCAAATATTAATCTAAGAGCTGCACTTGTCAAAATCTGTCTCTCTTTCTCTATTCTTCTCACTATCCCTCTCTTAATATTAAGTGATTTAGCTAAGGGCCTTTTTGCGTTTCTAATTAAGTAAACTTTCAGAAGGCCCTTATTCGACATGGTTATGGTTACTTAATAAAAATCAAAGAAAAGGTATATTTTTTTATTAATCTAAATAAAGCCAGCTTTAATTTTTCTAGGGTATATTTGTCAGTTGGAAATTAATAAATGGAATATCTATGAAACTCGATTTATACAATTAGGTTTAGCAAATTAAATATGTAAGTCGCATATTTTTGTTGCAGTGTATGTCAATTAATGTTATATTTGATGTCGACACCTTTAGTAAAATAACGATAAAATTGAGTTCAAATTACAACCAGGAAAAAAAAAACAAAAAAGTTGAAGAACACTTAATTTGTGCCGACAATTTTGAAACGTCACACAAATTAAAGAAAAAAAAATACAGGGATGTCATTCCGTAGAACTATTATCGTTAGACGATGGCGTTTCGGCGATAGTGGCGCTTCACGTAAGACGGTAATCGTCAAAGTGATATCATCAAAACGATATCGTTTACACGATAGCTAAATAGGTATCGTTTGGCATTGAAATCTGTCAATTTAGTAGATAAATAGAAGTAAAAATTTGTCAGCGCAATTTATTTGTCTTGCAAAGTGAAAATGAAAATTAAGAAAAACTACAATTAATACGATTGCCAAGACATTTAAGAGATAAATCAGATCCTCTATTTCTTCCAACTCCAACATGTAAGCACAATGTTTTTATGTTTATGTACTATTGTAGAATATCTTTAATGGCACTGGTTGCTAAATAAAATTAAACAAACAAATAATCTTTTTATTATTGTTATAATAATTCAAACCATTATAGTTTTGTTCGACGTTTTCGGCTATCAAAAGAAGCCTTTGTGATGGTACTCGAAATAATAAACTTGCCAGACTTGTTTTTTTACTACAAATTTTCTGTCAAACCCCATAGAAAAAAAACGTTTTCACTACAGTTTGAGAATTTGTGAAATATACCAAAAAATCTCAAACTAAAAACGATAGACGAGACCTTAGTGGTCGAGTTACGTGAAGGAAATCATTGACGATAGCCTTAACGATAATCGTTTTGACGATTATCATTTTTAAAATTACGGAATGAACCCCCAGTAGGTACCGTGCTTATTTGACTAAAATAACATTTTTAAAATTCTTGTCAATTCCTATTTGGAGATGAAATTTCAAATTAATTCCAAAGCGCACTCATTTTTCAAGTGTTGAAAATAATTCGACTGGAATTTTAACACACACGTGAACGTCTTCCTTTAACAAAGTGGACGAGTAATAACTAGTATAATCCGGCGCAAAAGACTTTCAGCTTTATAAATTGAAAAAAAAACGTTATTCACTACTTAACGCCCGTATAGAGAACTTGACAGTTAGATAACTTTTCGCAAATTTTGCGATGACATTTTACTTGCAAGAAAAAAACTCGATGCAGTTGTCGCAAGTTAATCTTTTCGTTTCCATATTTTAAAATTTCGACTCAACTCCTTGACTTTGCATAAACATAAAAGTGAAAAGCAGTACAGATGTCCAGTCAAACTGACATTAGACGTCAAATTATTTATTTTTTTTTATTGTCACAGAGGTTGTAAGGAGAAATGCTGAAATCGATGTCCTAAAATTATATATTTTCTGAAATTTGTGGTCTGCATTTGGAATAAATCGACAAATTTGTCGAGTTGACGTTATCCGTTCGCTACCAGATGTCACAACATTACATATTTATTAATAAAGAATTACAAATTAACAGTCTGACCCAAGGTGTATGTTCTTCATTGTTTTTTTTTTTTAATTTTCATATCAATAAAATAAAACTTGATATTATGCCTATGTCTAGGTCGTACCTATCAAATAAAGCTCAAAACAAAACTTGCATTATTTTAAAATAATGCATTTTTCATCAACTGCACTATAAATCATAATAATTTAAATAATAACTCTTTTCTAATAAGTTCCTGAAATCAAGGTACCTACATATTTGCATTTCCTAACGCAAAAAATAAATTTAAAAAAATAAAAAATCTCTCAACGATTAATTCACGACTTGCAGTGCGTGCATCCCCTTCATAAGTTACTGTGCACGTAATTTTGTATGTGTATCGCATTCATACATTCCATTGTTGTTCTCTAATTTTGTTGTAAATTGCTTTGACATGAACTGATTTGTATGCATTTTTTTTTCTCATAAATTCATAAACATTAATCAAAAAACATTTTATGGGAACTTTTTGAAATAAATATAATACAATGACTATATCAAAAAAAAATATAAAGACTGTGATGTCTCTTTTTTCCTTCCTATAATTATTATTTATTAGTTAGCCAAAAAAAAAAAAACGTGCTCCATATTGGGTACAAATTTCAATTTCAAAAATTGAGTCATTTTTAACCAAAAATAAATAATAAATATATAATTAACACTTAGACCTTTCTTTGACGTACATCTCACATCATAACAAAATAAAGATTATTAGTCTATGGATTTCTAAACAAGTCAATTGATTTTTTTTGGCCTCTGTTTGGTCATAGTCACGTTTTATCAACAATTAGAAGGAAGGATAAGGATAACTTAATTTATCTTACTCGCGTTAAACAACAACGTCATTAAAAAGTAAACAATAAGTAATTTCACAATTTATATTCCTAAAATATCTCAATCATAATTCGTATTTAGCAATAATTATAATTATTATTGTTATAATCTCTCATTGATATATCTATTACATTTTATAATGATAACTAAATTTTTGACCTATTTTATTAGCCTATTATAATCAAGAAGATAGTAAAGAGATTTCATATCATTTCCAGAAGGTAATTCACTTAATTTATCTCCACTCCGCGCACTAATAGGGTTTTTATGATATCTTTTGCGTTGTGATTCTTATCTTAATCAAAACAAAATAAAGAAAATAAAGATGAATATAAATCAAGCTTGTTCACCTTTTATAAATAAGCACAATTTAATCAGATCACTAAAACAAATACAAATTAGAAATAAATAAATAAAGCAAACAGTAGCAAAGAAAATGCGATTTAGGCGTCTTTAAATCACAGGGAACACTAACTTATAAAGACAGTGGGACTGCAAAAAGTTTGCTTAAAAGTTAATTTATTACTATCTGTCAAGGATTCACACTTTGACAGTCTTGAATGAAATCAATCATAGCTCTTTTTAACGGATGAATAGAAAATGTATGCAGTTCAATCAAGAAAGCAAACAATTCTATGACTGGTTTTGATCAGTATCAGTCCACAGTACATTATAAGGTCTTTAACGTTATAGCAAATCAGGCATGTAAAGCGTCATGCACATTCAGCTTTGTCTCCGAAATTCCTTTCATATACGGCTTTTCTGATATTCGGTCCAATTTGAAAACGGAAACGAAAATTGAATCCGTGCGGATTGAAAACGATTGTTCTGATTTCCAGTCGGATTTACTTTTAAGTTTTACCAACTTGATCTACAAAACATTTTCGAAATCAGCTGTTATGTATGCAAGACCTGTCAAAAACGAAATTGTAACTCGCCAACAAAAGGATAACCGAATTTAAAACGTCAATTTGGAGGATTGTAGATCCGTTCGTTTTGCCGAATCCGCAAAACGTTTTCGAATACGGAATTCGGAACAGGGAAAATTCGAAAGCGTGAGGATATAGAATTCAAATGGAAATTCGATGTCGAAAAATGCGATTTAAATGCATTTGAAGAAAGTTATTCTAAAGGGTGTTTTTTTATAGAGGTTTGATGCTTCTTGAATTGGCAACTCTGTTTTTGGTGACAATAAATTTGACAGCTGACAGACAATTTGTTCCACAACATGTAGCATCTAATGGCCTTTTCGATTGGTAATCTGGGAGAACGATTTGATACGTGTGAACCCTTCTGGAACGATTCTGAAAACAAAATCAGAAGCAAATTTCTCTTCTTTTCAGAAGAAGAACTTTCATTCTGACTCCAATCGAAAAGGCCATAACTTCAATACAATATCCCGTTCCTGACTAAGTTTTGATAATGTGACATATCGAATACGAATGCGAGTGTCGTTTTGTTTAATTTTATTTATTAAAAAAAAATTTATAAAATTATTTACATGTAAGAGATCAGAGAACCAAGTCCATAAATGTCGTATTGATATTATGGATTGGTGTAAGACTTGATTATTAAAAAGTTATAATTTGTATCTTTTTTCTTGAGAGTTATTGGCTTCAAAAAAATAAATTTTAGTATGTTAAATATGTCTTTAAAGCTGTTATGTAAGGTTGTGCCTTCTTTAATCCGCTGAAAGGATCAAACATCAGATGGATTAAGTATACTTTGGTTATCTGTTTCTGCTTATCTTCCATTAAATCGGTATTTTTAAATCGGCAATTCCTAGTGTGATCAGAAATATTGTTATGTATTCTTCTCAGGTTTTGTTTTTCTTTTCATCGTTTTTTTTTTATGGTTTTTACTATTTCTTTTTTTACCTTCCCATTGTTATAGATTCTCTAGTGTTTATGTGGAGTGTTATAAAATGCAGCGGCTTGTATGGCTTTAATAAATCTTTCAACTTCGTTTCCTATTTCGAAAAAATTTTAAAGAACACGATATTTGCTTTGCCATCTTGTCTGATCTTATCTGAGTTGATTATAGCCTTTTGATATACCGTTATATAAAACCGTTAAGGCAATTTAGGTAAAAAAAATCCTATATATATATTTACACCGAAAATTAACCCTTTTTTTCAGCGTATAACAATGAAAAATATTGAACTTTTCTTAACTTAAACTCTGAAAGTCTTAATCCTAATTAAATATCCTATAAAAAAAATCTTAGACACTGTATGATCAGCCGTTCTCAAGATATTGTTCTAAACAATTGTTTTCAAAATGGCGGCTACTGCTAACAGCCGCGTCTTCAGGGACAACCCACCTAGAGAGTTGCCGTTTTGACGACTTTGTCGCTAGCAAACATCAATAATATTGATTGTTTCCATGTACATGTACATACCTTCAAAATATTTTTCTGCTCACTTTTTATTTCGTGCTTTGGCAACACTGGCCACCTTCCAATTTCAATCACAAAATTTGATCAGTAAATTTCTTGCATTATGGGAAATATTTTTTTTATCTGCAGACTAGCCTTCTAGCATTAAACATCTTTTTAAAGGTGTGAAATACTATACGAGGCCCACCACAACCTCTACAAAGTACGTTGCTGTGTCTTGCCTATCCCAAGCTATCTTCTATTGAATAACATTTCGAAATTTCTAGCTGTTTCAATAAACTTAATTGGATGATTCTTGAGGTTAGTGATGGTTGTTGGAAAATAGGAAAGGCTCAAGGGTTTTTTTTTTTGGCATAAATATACCTAGTGTAGATGTTAAAATAAAAGAAAATACCATGACATGCCCTATATGGGATATAAAACACAATCTCAAAACCTCCATCAAACAAACAAAAAATAAAATAAAATAAAAAGATTTTTATAGGAATAACAAAAATTAAATTATATTTGCATGAGTATTATAATAATCTCAATTATTCTTCTACGTAATAATAAATAATAACATATGTACATACATGTGTATGTAGGTATCATACTGTTATCTTCACACATTCCCCCATATATGACAAGAGAGAGCCAACGCTGACACGCTAAAGATTTTCGGTTTTAATTTATTTTATATAAATGTCTTTTGTATTTTTTTTATTTATTTTTTTTTTTTTGCTTTACTGAATTTAACCCACCTGACTTGACTGCGTTTGCTTGCGCTACCTGTTACAGCTAAGAGTGTTGGGTTAATACCTTATATTCATAATGTTAAAGTTTAGTTGGAATCATTGTGCTAACGTTGACGTTAGTAGAGTTAGTTTATTCTGTGGTGGATACAAAAATATATAAAGAAGAAAAAGAAAAAAAAAAAACACAAAAAAAATGAACAAGAAAAATACAAAAAAATATCAACGTGACAGGAGCTTTAGTCTGCCGCACTTTGCTCATAATTTAAACAAAAGTGTTAGTACGCCTTTAATATTTTTTTTTTTTTTTACTTGTATGATAAAATGAATAAATATTTTGCTAAGCTAGCCAAGCTTACAATGTTTATGAGCTTGAGAGTGTCATTTATTTAATTCTTTGACATTTAAATATCTAGAATATAATACATAATCTAAATATTTTGATCAAGCGTGATGCATAAATACTCGTATGATTTGTATGTATTTACTTATTTGTATGCAATTTTTTTTTTGTGGCATCAAATTGTTAATATGGAATCGCCATCAATGGATTAATGGGTCAAGATTCCTTTCGAAAGTTGTTTTCTATTACAAAAAAAAAAATATTCAATGCGCGAGTGTATGAAAAATTATTTATGAATACCTATAATAATGTCTGTTTGTGTCAAACGCTTATGGGTGTTTGTCTTTGTTGTAGTGATTTTGTGTTTCGAGTTTTGATTAGACAAATATTCCTTTATAAACATGTTTTTGTAGACGATTTAATTGTCAATTTTAATAATCTCTCTCTCTTGAGTCCTTTTTTGGTTATTTTACTATCACTGGGTTTGATATAAAGTACGTGGTTGAGTTTTGATTCCAGTTGATATTTTATTTGATAAATTTCCCCTTTTAGCAAGTCCACAATAACTAAATTTAGTTTAAGTAACTCATCCTTTTCTATAGAAAAAGGAAATATTCTCCTTAGTACGCTATTTATTTAAAGTTTGATGAATTTGACTCACCTACTAACCAAGGTTCAAAGTCACTTGGTGAATTTTTCATTTTTTTTTCTGGCAAATAATAAGAATTATCATGTCATTTTTATCAAAACAAAAACAGAATTACACGGGAACATGAAAATAAAATTTTAAGACAGTGTCATAGATTTATTTCACAAAAAAATAAAAATAAAAAAAAAACAATGAAATCATGTGATAAATGATATCTGTGAAATTCATAGACAAAATGACAGTATTATTTAGTGTCTGTGCGACATTACTATTTGAGGTACATTTGTAACCATTTATGTATACCTATAAATCAATTTTATACAACATTATAATTCCATCATAATTGTTATTGTATTAAAAAAAAAAAACAAATCCTATGTGTAGAAGCTCTTCCAATACTCTCCCTGAGTATTAACAACAAAAATGTCAAATTGAAAGAATTCCATGAGATTGTTAAGTTTGTGTAATGGAAAATGATTTTCATATTTTACTTCAAATACTACATAGCAGTATTTCTCAAAATGATGTGTGAAGGTTTTAGAAAACTAAGGCTTAAAAATGTTTACGTAAAAAATCATATCAAATAGTAGTTTAAGATGAATTTATTGTTAAATTGTGTGAAATAAGCTGTCAAATTTTGTGAGATGGCCTGTCAGGTTCTATGTGCGGAGCTTTCAAAATGTTGTTTCTACACTATCAGTCTGGGGCCCAACTATTTAACTCGATTCTACTTTGGTACTATGGTACTAATGGTACTATGTATGAAAATAGAATCGGATGCCAGTAATGCCAATTATTCCCCAAAAAATATCGGAATATCGATCGAGTCTCGCATAGTTTTTGACATAAGAAAAAGTAAAAAAAAAAAAAAACCATAATGAAAATAGAGCTTCTGTCGGAGCAATAAACATTAGAATTTACAGTGAAACTTTTTATTAAAATAACAATTTCTTAATAAATATAAGAAACGGGGAAAGTTTCGCAATTTGGATTAACTCCTAAACAAATTCAACGCCCGCGAATTAGAGACAGATTCATTTGTATTGTTTTGTGTTTCTTTTTTTTTTCCATCAAATTACGTACATGGACCTTAAACATCACTACCACAGCATTTAAATCATTAAACATATTCTTCCGTTTTGATTTATGTATGTCTGGGGTTCGATTGTTTTGAAATAGCCTTTGCACAAATTAGGTTAATTTATTGAACAAAAATAATCAAACGAGGCGGTTTTTGGCGATTCCCCGTGCAGAAAACATTATAGAAATAGTTTAATGAAACATTGAATAATTGATTAACAATTTTAAATTTTCTTTTACTTAAATTTTCAAAGAGAAGTTCCTTTACTCAATCCACTCGCAAACACATTTGATATAATTTTAATGAAAATTTGCTAATTCGAATGACTTTGACGTTAACTTTAAAATTTTATAGTACGAATAAGTTTCCGACTTTAACGAAAACAGTTGGCATTAATAGATTTGTTCGATTTTCGTATATTAGAACCTGCTATAGTGTTACAGAGTTCCAATATTGCGAATCCGATAGTTTTAATTGTAGAATCGAATTAAATAGTAGGGCCCCCTGTATGTATACTTTTCCAAAACTGCCAATTTCTACTATTTTTATTTTTTTCATATGAACTTTGACAGATTTTGGATTAAAGTGTGTAGAAACTGGCAGTGTTGAGCAGTTAAAAGAAACAGATAAAATTTTTGTTTCACAGATTGTTGACATAAATTAATACACTTTTACGGAAGGGCTTGAAGGTCATCGTAGAACAGTATCATATTTATTGTCTGTGTTCTTTTTGAGGTAACCAAAGTACGCACTTGTACGTTTTTTCAATGGCATGCACACATGTGGCTTTGCTTGTAAATCTCTTCTACTCGCAAATGAAACTATTATCTGTGCAAAGGGAGGATAAAGTACTTCTCATGATTACTTTGCCGCATAAAAAGGTACACGCCATATCTATGTATACATATACAATACATACTTTTAGATAAACCAGTTCAGGAGTGATTTATCAAAAGGGGATATTTATGTATATATACAAAAGTGTTTACTTCTTCTTTCCTTAAAAACTAAGTACATATGTTGTTCTTCATATTCTGATGCTGAGCTAAGCCCGTTAAAATTGATTCCAAACACAAGATGAGCTTCGGAAATCAGAATCCAAAAACCGACTTACCTGAAATCATGTGGAAATTTGCGTTTTGTTTTTTTTTTTTTTTTTGATTTCCTATGAAAAGTGATTAAATGTGTTTCCCCTTTTGAAATCTCACTCCGCAATTTATTCCTAAGAGACGGGTTGTCGCCCTTAATTCATATCACATTAATCACATCACATTTTACATTGGTACAGGTTTGTTTTCCAAAGCCTATCTGTAGGTACCGTAATGATATCTGTTTGGATCATCATGAGACATTAATAAATTTTAAGCGGCATTGTTTACCACGTGTCTTTTATTAAAAAAAAATTAAGTATCAACACATAAATAACGTGTCTTATTTAATTTGAACATGCAGCAATCTTATGGGACTTTAAAAAAAAGATGCAGACAAATTGCAACATTATTGAATAGCAATAATAATTTCCGATATCTTTGTTTATTATTTGAAAAAAGTATTTCTATAGCGAGGTATAGGTTCTAATTGATACTAAATATATTTTTATTATTCACATACATAATACTATACAGGTCTACAATATGTTATGCTTAAAAAAAATTACCATCGAGATGAAGTCATCATCTTTATTCAATCATATACATATGTATGTATATGTGTATCTTAGCACCTTAACATTTTCCGTTTTCAACGAAAGTTATAATTTTTTTGGAAAATTTACTATTTTATGTCACTTATACATACTGACCATCCTGCCAGTACATTTTCAAATATTTCTTCTGGCCCATATTTCACAACTAGCTTGACTAATATTGTCCTTAAGTACCTGAACGCGGTCTGTGAAAGTGACATCACCAAAATAACTGCGATTACACGTTTATTGAACATCGATTGTTGGACGGCTGTGTATAGCACGGCACGTAGCTCCATTTTGCTAGCTCGCCCAAGTCCACATCCACAAATCAAGCTCAAATCATCTTTGTTCCGTAGCGCTCTCCATTGACTGTTTCTTTTCTTCAATCGTCATAGGAAAAGAACCGAGAAACGTTATTTATTAAGTTTAAAAAAAAGACCAATACGCTAACGTTGTAGACGCAAAAGAGACAGACGAAACTTGCGAGATCGACTCATTTCATCATCACTATCATCACAATGTCAATGGTCAAGTTTGATAAATATTTCCATAGAAATTGTACTTTTTCCAAGCGTGTCGGCTTCGGTCGCAAGCATCAGCTCTTCACAGGATTCAATAAAAAATAAAACAGATTTGAACCATACAATCTCATTATGTTTTAATTATTTTCTGTCGCACAGGATTTTCTCGCTCACTGTGTGGCCGAGCCCTAATGCCCATTTTCTAAAACAAAATTCACATAATTTAAGTTCAACATAAGAGCTTATGAGACAATTCACGCCAAGGAAAAAGTAGAACATAAACGTTAAGTTGAACATAAATAATTATGATTGCTTTCAGCAAAAGGCTCAAAGTGACCATCTTAGCCTTCTAAAATGTGATAGATGTAACCATTTTGTTAATATAATTTATGCATCATTTTCGATCGATTTCCAATCAAATAAAATCATAAACAAAAATGTGGGCCACACCACTTTTGCACCCGTATCCCTCATACATTTTTCTTACAGCTGCTGTCTGAGCAGACAGACATACTGTGTGGTGGTTTCCATATTCATTTAAAATTTTAAATTCTTAGTAAACACTAAAATCCGAAATGCGCAGGTGTTAAGAAATAACGATTTTATTTTGTTAATAATTTGCAAAGCAATTTAATGTGATAGGTATAGCATGTCATGATAAAAGCATCAGACAGAGCGTTTATTTTAAATTATATAGTAATTTTGTTTTCCAGCTGCTTTTGATATCTAACTTTTAACTGTATCAAAGTTTATTTAAATTTATTTTTGTGAAATAAATTTTAACCTGACCTTTAAATTGTGTGGTATTGTAAACATTGTGTGACATTGGAAAAATTCATTAAATATGTATGAAAACGAATAGCACTCAATTATTGATACTAAAACCGTTGCACACTATCTCACTAACTGAGTAATCTATATTACACTCAAATGGGATAGAATTGGTCAGTTTATGTTTCATAGTCCTCTTATTTATTTTGCTCCGTCAAAAAATTGAGCAGACGAATCCTAAAATTTGACATAAAAACTGAGATATTTTGTTGATGAATCGCGTATTTGTGAGATTGACCAATTCTTCGAGATCTCAGAAAAATAAACTCATCGAATATGTATGTAAAAATTTACTTTATTTAAACACACATCAAATCTCGCCAGATTGACTGTAAAAAATGTTTGAGATGGACTGTCAGATATTGTGTGAGGAGCTTTTTAATTTTGTCTCCACCTTACTATCCCTGGATTTTTTTTAAACATGTTTGACTGTACGTGTTTGTAACTATACGACCAACCAAATGCAAGATTCGTTGCATTTGCTGCCAATTATCCTCACTCCTCTTCCTGGTTGATTTGGAGTGTGCTTTGAAAAAAATTCTCAGCATAAGTCCACCTTAAAATTAGTGAAGATAAATAAGTTTGTGAACCTATGTTTTAAATTTGAAAAAAAAGGTACTCAAACATTTTTTTGCGGTAGAGCTTTAATTCTCAAATTATGCAAAAATGGTAATTTTATTATTATTCTGAATGACACTTATAATTAAATAAAAGGTGTCTGGCAATACTTTTTTCGGAGTTGGTATTTTTGACAGCTGTCACTTGATTTATGCTCAGTTTGGTTTGCCACTTCATAATTAATAGACTTTCTCCTGAACAACGTTTGCAACGTTCGGTGAATGGGCCCAAAACGAGATGGCCACCGATCCCGATTTGCACAAGAAAATATTGTTCAGCGATGAAGTTCATTTTTGGTTGAATGGGTACGCTTATAAGCAAAATGGTCGCATTTGGAGTGATCATAATCCACAAGCCATTGTTGAGACGCCGCCGTTGCATACTCAAAAAGTCACTGTTTGGTGTGCTCTATGGGCAGATGGAATCATTGGTCCATATTTCTCCAAAAGTGAAGCCGGCCATAATGTTACAGTCAATGGGGAACGCAGATAAGCCCGAGACGATTGACGCCTTGGAGGAGAATATTCGGCGCGTTATTGCTGACATACGGCCCCAATTGCTGCAAAAAGTGGTCGAAAATTGGGCCTCTCGGCTGGAATTTATTCGAGCCAGCCATGGCGGCCATTTGCCCGAAATCATTTTTAAAACATAATGGTAGACCCTTATCTTTATAATAAACGTAAATTCTTGGCCATAACATTAAACTATACCTATGCGTTTTATTTCTTCTTGAAAACCACACGTCTAAAAAAAACACCCTTTATAACCAACTAGTACTGAACATAATGAAAACTGTCGACATTGTTATCATTTCCACGTAAAGTAAAACATAAACGATCCTCAAAAAAAAATCATATTATGTAATTTTCTCAATTATTTCACTCTTGCCCTCTAATGCTTTATCCCCTATACCCCAGTTACAATATTTTAATAATAAATGTATTAGGATTTCAATATTGTTTTAAACCAATCATAAACTAAATATATTTATTTTTGAATGTAAATATATGTATTCTTAGATTGATACCTTCTCTTTCATATATAAATACCTACATTATACAGTTAAAACTCTCCAAATAAATAAAAATCTCCACATCAAAAAATATACATATATACCTACACAATAATAATTAATAATACACACTTGCTGCTAGTTAACTATTATAATAAATGTATAGATGTTTATAGTTTTTGAGTTGAAAACCTTTGTTTTTGAGAATTTAGATTTTTCGTTGTAGTTTCACATCAATAAAATAAATGCTAAATTTTTGTTTACACAAAACGACTTTTACATTCACACATAAACCATTTTTGAATTATGACATCCAACTAATGTTCTTCTTTTTTTTTTATTAAATTTAAAAATAAAATCATAGGTCCTGTCTATAACTAATTCAGACGAATACAGAAAATCATCTCTCTTCACAACGGGATCGTTTGATTTGGAATTCCCAATTCCTGACCTGGTTGGAACAACAGAAATTCTAACAGAAGAACACCGGTAAGCATATAGTTGTTGTATTTTGCTAAGATATAGGTTTTGATTTTTAATTTATTTATTTTGTATGTTTAGTGAAAAATTATGTACACACCTACCTGCAAGAGCCGAGGGCTATTCTTGGACATTAGTATTTAGCACATCGCAGCATGGTTTCTCGTTAAATTCTCTCTACAGAAAAATGCAGAGGCTAGAAAGTCCTGTGTTAATTGTTATCCAAGACACAGATCACAATGTAAGTTTGATAATATTGATTTGTATTTACAGTAATAATTTTTTTATATATTGTTTTTTTTTTTTTTTAATAAAGGTTTTTGGAGCTCTGACATCTTGTTCACTTCATGTATCTGATCATTTTTATGGTACCGGAGAGTCATTATTGTACAAATTTAATCCCAGTTACAAAGTATTCCATTGGACTGGTGAAAATTTGTACTTCATTAAAGGCAATGTTGATTGCTTGTCAATCGGTGCTGGAGAGTAAGTATAATTTTATTATATTTTCATTAAGAAGGTTATTTACGTTGAGACAGTTTTGAGTCGTGGGGACCATCCGACGCGACGTACGCAAGGTTGGTAAAGACTTTCGGCGGACCTCCCACATTTCACTACTTTCGAAGTCAATTCACGATAGAACCTGACGTATGCTACCGAAGTACATTGGAATCGTCCTTAGGACCGCCATTAGAACTGTCTCAAAGTGAATGGCTCTCTTTAGATATATGTTTGTAGATAGATAATTATAAAAATTAGGTATAGATGAGTGAATATTAGTTTAGTCCGCGGCCTTGAAAGAACAGATACCACCCGCATTCGGGTATGGTAGTTAGGCTATCTACGTAGAACTAAATGTCCAGCATCAGCAGTTTTTTTGTTTACAAGGGATTACCACTATACACAAACCTATCTGGATAACTTAGGATACTAACCTGAAGGCGGCCATTAATACTAATAGATTTCAAATTTGTGTTCCCGTCTTAAAAATTCTGAAAGCAGTCATTTAGAATTAAAGTTTCAATATGTTGAATTTCTTTCTAATCGATTTGTTTAAAAAAGAATTGTTGTTGTTTCATTCAAACCTTCAACATTAATATGATGGTGCCGTAAGCTTTGAAGCCTATCAAATCAATTCTTGACCAGCTTCAAATCTTTCACATAATCTCCCTCCTTATATACATATGTATGTCCAACGAATTGTTGGCTTGTAAATCGAGTACGGAGAAAAAAAATTGTGTGAGTGCCGGGACTCACGGTTAATATGTGTAAACATCAACGTGCGCGGATCCAAAACGGACTTGTTTTTGCTTGAACGGGATCTTAGGATTTTTTTCACTGAACGCACCCATCCTAGTATGCAGATCGTAACGTTGCACACCGTAACGTTGCACACGAACGTTCACGTTTTTTTTCACTCTACCGCCAGCATAGATGTTTACACATAAAAAAAAAAAAACAAACCGAATGTACAACAACCAGCCTGTGTGTAGCTAATAAAAATGCTAGTTGATTCAAATGCAATGGTCAAACAATAAAACCAACATTGAGTTGTACCTGATTACGTGACTTCGGCAACGCAATGCGTAGTGCGTTAGCTCTAAAGACGCTTAGTCTGTGTTCAACTCTCAGCTGGGGAAAAAGTTTTTAAACTAACCACCACTAAAAGGAGTCTGATGATCGGCCTGACAGCCGTGAAATAGATATAACTCCAGCCTATAATGACTTCGTGGTAGCTCATTAAAGTGGTTGTGGTTTCATTCAAATCTTTAAAAACAATTCTATTTTGCAAGATTTACGGAAGATTTGACATTTCTCATCAAATTGGAAATTTTCTTTGTCGCGGTAGTGTACAATTTAAAATTAAAAGCAATATATTCTAACAGCTGGGTGTTTTGACAGTTTTTGTACACAGAAATTTAAATAGCAGAAATTCGCAAGAAATTTACTATTGATTGTAAAAAAAATTCACCTGTCAATAAAGCAAAACATTTTTAAGTGGTTTTCGAAAGTTTTAAGTTTTTTCTTGAAATCATTACATTGCCAAAAAAAATCAAGGTACCCTTAGGTCAATGAATTCAATCGATCATTACTTATCTTATGACGCCAAAGAAGAATTAGAGTTGTTTTGTATCTGCATACTATGCTTTTGCACGAGTATTTTTAATTTAGTTTGGTTATCACTCACATCAAACTACTACTTTTACACATGACAAACTCTAATGCCCGATTTCATAAGGGACTTTTAAACATTTAAAAGTCCATTTAGTGTTAAAATGGGGTTTTTGGGTTTCAGCAAGTGCTTTTAAATTTAAAAAATGCTTTTAAACGCCCTTATAAACTAAAAGCTCATTTTGGTCTCTATACATTTTAAAAGTGGCATTGGTGAAGTGTAATGTCAGATGTCAGCCAACGAGTAAGGAAGTTGTAGATGATATTTGATAATATTTTACAGTAACTTTTTTATTTAATTTCTTGCTAATACAAATAATGAATAGGTCGATACAAAAATATTGCTTGTCTGTAAATAATAATCTTTTGTGATTTTGTTTTTAGAATAATTGATTAATCATCTTCATCTGAGGATGAAGAGTTAGTAGGAAGTTCAAGAATATTCCGAGTTCATAGGAATCCGTTCTCCGAATATTTTTTTTGTGTAGCATTTTTTTCTACATGTAATTCTTTTTCACATGCGTTTTGAATGGGAGATGGAAACAACCTATTTTTATATCCAGGGATGTAAGGCAAATCCAACTTTAACTAAAATTTCCTATTTGATGATTGGTGAAACTGGAAATATTTAAAGGTTTGATAAAATTTAAGAGGACTTTAGATAAAAGGGTTTTTAGTGTGTTTTTATGAAATTGGGCATAAGAATTCAAATCATTATACAATATTAAATTCAATATAAATTTACTCTTTACTTAGAAACAGTTAAGAAATGGATATTAATAAGCCTGAATAATACATTTAGGGCCACTTGCACCAAAGTTATCTGACAGCAGTAACTACTGATTTATCCTGAGATAAGCTAATTTATCTAATTTAAAAAAAAACTGGTTGCACCATTACATTTATCAACCTATCCATAGATAAATATTTAAAATAGTTATCCAGTCTCATTTCTCTGGATAACTCTTATTAACTGTCAATATTAATTTAAAAGGAAGGGAAAACTTTCAAAACTGATTACAAAAAGCGAGAAAACATTATTATTATGCTCATGATGTTTAAGTTTTTCTACATATGTATGTATGTATGTATGTATGTACATATCTACAAGTTCCAATTTTCGTTTGCTATAATTAATGAAAGAGGACGTCACTGATGTCTTTTGTTAAGGTCTTCTTCTACCAAAATCATGTTATTTATTTTTAGTTGTACTTATCTATTAAGATTTCAACAGATGTATGCACATAATTATGTAAGCACGTCACAACAAAATATACAAAACAACAATACCTTTGGACAATTGCTGAATTGCTAAGCTCAAAAAGAGAATCTACAAAGTGGTAAAAGTTGGAGCTCTTGAACGCTTTTATAGTGAATTAGACATCGCAAAACCGATAGAGAATGAAACTATTTAAAAAAAATCAGAAAAAACATGACATTTATGACTTAAGTTTCATTGTTTTTTTTTTTAATGTTGCTCTTTCTGTATTTAAATAAGTATCCTATAGTTACTTATCCAAGTTAGTTTTTTCATTTGTGCAACGTCACAACAAAAATAATAAACTTATTTTTATATCCAAGGATAGCTATCTCCAATTTTAGAAATTTATCCTTTGGTGTCGTGCAAGTCGCCCTTAGTGTTTTCTTCATTTAATTAAATGACTGTTACAGTTGAAAATATTTTGAGGTAACATTTGACAGTCAACTATTGTTTAAACTTTATTGGCTGAATTCGCAATTAACTTAAAATGTCTTAACAAAGTGACTAACACTCTTGAAAATTCCCTTGTGCATTGTCGGCATTAATAGAGGGAATAATAATGGGATCGAATCCCAGCCTATTTCACTTGAAAGAAAAATTGTTTTTGTTTCAAGGGTACTGCCTCTTATGAGGACATGACAAATCCTCCAAGACTATCTCCATTGCCATGATAACGTAGCTCTCAATCCTTTGAGTGTGGTAAGATAAAAATAATTTATCGAATAAACAAAAATAAAAGCAGTAGCCCATGTATTCCTTTTTACTCAAATTAATTATTTTGTTTACGACTATTTTCTTTGATTTTACTTGAAATAATCAGTAATTTTTTTTTTTTATAAAACGTGTTTTGAAGCATGAACAAAGTATTAATTGAAATAATCATCACCATGACCTACGTTTTGTTTGCTATTGAAATTAAAAAAAAAGATAACGCATCTAATCTCCATCACAGGCCATTAAATTAGAGACTGCTATAATTTATTTTTTTTTCTTTTTACACCTACATAATATACATATGTATACAAAAAATGGCAAAATAGCAAGTTTTATGAAATTATGGAGATAAATAAATTTAAACAAATATTATTTTCGTTGAAATTAATCCAATTTTTGACTTAATCTTGTTTTACATAATGCCCGTAGCATTGTTTTTTTTTTATAAAATTAGTGTGTTAGGTACACAAAAGTAAAAAAGAATCCTATATCAAATGTAAGGTGTTTACTCCATTTGATGTTTAAAACCATTTGAAAAAGAACAATAGCAGTCGTTTTTTAACTGTCTAACAGCCGATCAACTTAAAAATTGTTTATTATTTATGCCGCGACGAAACGCCAATTTTTATGGACCAGCAGGCACATCTACATATATGTACACAATATGTTAAATTATTTAATAAGTTTGTGGCCCTTGAAAGCTATTTTGAATCAATAATTCAATAAGTCCAATTAAATAGTTCTTAGTCTTCTACTTGGCTGATGTATTTCAGTAGTATATAGAATTTGTATTATAAAACCTTCATATTGTTTATTATATATAAATGTTTTTCATTTTGCCCAACAGTTTTCTGTTGTCTTAGACACCCGAATCTGTTGTTTAAAACTTGACTTAAGTTTTATTTTATTGAATAGAGCATAATTTAGTACATCATATATAGGAACTCTCCAAGTAACAGGCATTGAATCTTACTTTTAATGTTTATAAATCCATACAATACAAATAAATAATAAATTGAATTGTAGATTTTTGTTGAGGGATATTTGACGCCAGTGCTTAGTTAATTGCTTTTTAATCAAATTTATCTAATTTTATTTTTATATCTTTTCAGTGGTCGATTTGGATTATGGTTGGACGGTGACTTGAATCAAGGCCGATCACAATCATGCAGCACATATGCCAACGAGCCTCTATCACCACAAGAAGACTTTGTTGTAAAAACTCTCGAATGCTGGGCATTTGTTTAAAATGAATTTCTGCAAATTTGAAATTACCTACTAATAATATTATTTTCTTTTTTGTTTTAGTTATATTATTTGTTTTAACATAATCTTATTATTTAATTTAATTTTAAAAGATAAAAAGAAAAAAAAAAAAAAAAACATTTATGCTGCAATTTACGATTGAAAAAATAGAATAAAATGAAAGTAAGGAAAAACGATGATAAGAAAAATTATAAGTATAAATTCATTTAACATTTTGTTTAGGAAATTCTTTCTGATTTTTTAATTATTAATGTTATTATTTAATTACTGTTATACCATGTTAATTTTTTATATTTTGTGTATTTTTTTTCTTTCTGTTTGTTTGTTTGTTTTATATAATTAGAATTTAATATACAGAAAAATTAAAAGCAACAAAAATGAAATCTATGATTTTTGAGTGATGTTTCTAAATTTTTTAGGATGAATAGAAGAATTGATTTGTTATTTCATTTTACGCAAAATGTCGTATCATGATTTTGTGTAAAATGTTATTTATAAGCATCCTATATTATAAAGAGAAAAAAAAAATTAATCAAATAGATGCAACTTTATTTGTAAAAGCTTTTGAAAAGTGCGTTCGCCTTTGGTATTAAGTTTACAAATAAATTAAAAAAAAAAACACGATCAGAAAATAATAAAATCGAGATATTTAAATGTTGTTTGAAAAAGTTATTTTATTTTTATTACCATGGTAATCGAAGTTGTTAATTTTTTGAAAAAAAAAAATATATATTTTTTGTGTTGGAAATGATCCTACTATAAACAAAAAACAATTACATATTTGTATAAGTTATAAATGGAAAAAATAAAACTAAAACATAATACATTTTGAAAGTTGTTATACCATTGCAAACATTACGTTCGCTTAGACTAATTATATATACCTATTTAAAAGAATAGTAGTGCATTGTATATCAAAATGTACATTTTGTATAAACACAGAAACAACCACTAAAGCATTCTAAATTAGAAACTATGCAAGAAAAAAAAAAGTTTAAACATAAAAGACGAAAAATCATTTAGCTAAACAAAAATAAAATAAAATAAATTTATATATTTAATAAGAAAAAAACAAAAGAGATAAAACAAACAGATGATCAGTTTAGTTTCTAGCTGTGAATCAAAGAAAAACATAAATATATATCTTCATAAACATTAAGATGCGATAATAATATACATACATTGAAAAGCAAGTATGTAATAAATGAGAAGAAAAATTCAAGGATTTATTACGTTTAAGTTTATATTTTAATATTGTATTGTTTTAAGTCATCGGCTATTGTTATATAGCAGATTTAAACCATTTTATGTGTGGTATTCTCTACATTAACCGAAGTAAATACGTATATATTATTATTATACACTTAACATTAACGCGTAATATAATTTGTTTTCAAAAATTATACTGGATTAAAAAATATCTTCAAATTATATGCACTTGCTTATTACAAGAAATTTGAAAGATTCAAAATATAAATGAAAACAAAACAAATTTCGTAAAACACCATTTAAAGTGATAACAAAAATAATAAAACAAAAATATTTTTACAAAACCATTTTTTAGTTTTCATTTTATTATTTATTTTCTTTTTAGTTGCACAAAATTCATAATTATTCACTTTTAAAGGGTTTCAGTTATGCGGCAAGACTTGATTGTGTTATCATTTTTACTATTAAAAATGTTTTATAGAAAAAAAAACAACAAGTTGAGTGTGTCAATCCGAATTTAGTCTGTACTCTGTACTACTGCAGTGCAACACTAGATTTCACAAAAATTACCAAGTCAAAGAACACACTCTTTTTGAACATTTTAGTAACTATAGCTCTTGATATAGTTAACTAAACTTGCCAAATGTTTTTTGTCCAGTTTATAATTATTCTTAAAATACATATTCAAAAGAACAACTATTGAATCGGCGAGTGGAAGAAATAGATTTGAGTAGTGACAAATTGTACTTTTAGGGGCAAATAGTCATTTAAACAGCAGATAGTTATTATTCTTCAGATAAAGCAAACTGTTTTTCTTTTTTTATGCCTGATAGTTAACTGTATGTTTTATTGATTATTGAAAAACCGACTCTAAGAATAATAATGTATTTATCTCTATAACAATGTACAAGGGATTGCTCATTACGGAAACATCATCTTCGTCAAAAAGCCTTTTGTTCGAAATGCAAATGTAAACTAATTTTAATTTCTTTCGAATAGTGTTCGGAATGCAGCTTGCTCAAGTCAAATATTCAAAAACATACTCTACGGTGCATTTCAAAAATTTAAATCATTTAAATATTTGCTGGGCATGATTAATAGCGTCTTGGCCCCTATGAAATAAAACTGCAATTCCACTTGCATATGTATGTGTATTGAAACTCATCGCTTGTTTTGTTTATTTTTTTTTTTACAGATACGAGTATTAGATATCAAAACTGATTTGGTAAGGATAAGAATCCCAGAAGATACAAGTAAATAACATAAAGTCCAAACAAACAAGCAATGAGTTCTTTTTATCTAAAGACTCAGGTGCCTTTGAATGTACTAAGATAACTCCAAGCTTAATAATTGGTCTGTGTTGATTGATGTTATTTAGTTTCAATTTTATCTCAGACTCGAACTATACTTTAATCGGAGTAGATCTGGGGTGGAATCGGCTAAGGTGATAGTTGATTATCAATTTTTTGATTGTCGCTTTGACGATAGCTGTCTCTATCATATCTATGGGGAAAGATAGAGAGAGCAATCGTAAAACGACAATCACTTAATAAAGCAATCGCTTTAGTCGTACGCATACGGGCCCTGTATGATTGACATTGTTCAAATGCGAGAGAAACAATTTATATCCGTGTTTTATTATCTAAGGATCTGTTGTTGCACGTAAAGATCTGGATCCAAGTTGTTGTTGTTGCACGTAATGCAACAACAACTTGGGATCCTACTCTCTATCTGGATCTAGAAATTAGTTCTCACTCTTGCGGGTAGATCGCTTCTCGTGGTAAGGTAGTGTGAAATGTAGTGTAAAGAAAAAATTCAACAAATTCATGAAAAATAAACGAACGTAAGGAAAATAGAGACAGGTATACAACATAGTTGTCACTAAGATCCGTATTGTTTAATTTTTATGGGATGATCCTGACCCAGATCCGTAGATAATAAAACACGGCTAATAACACGAGATACTGCTCACAATCGGGATCACGTTTCATGAACCAAAAACTTAGTTTTTACTGTGGCGGGTAGATGGGTTTTCTTGGTAAGGTAGTGTTTTCTCTACACAGACAACAAATACATGACAATTAAACAAACATTAGGAAAAACGAGACGGATTATGATGAATAACTCTTTTCTCGCTATAATCCTTATCGTCTTATTTTCATGGGATGATCTAAGTAAATGGACCATTAGCGACAGTAAAACACTGCTAGTTTCTTTTATTATTTTGATATCTTGTTCCACTTCAAATCATTAGGATTGATTGCTTCTAGCCGAAATCATTTGTTATGTAGTAAGACAATAATTATTTTTATTTAAATAAGACAAGAGTCGTGTTTTGTTATACTTACCACGTACCTATTTATTATTTATTTATTTAATTTAAATGCAAAGCAAAAACAATAATAAAGAACTACAAACACCTATGTAACATAATCTTCATTTCAATCTTATTGCAATCAATTTTTTATTTCACTTGTACAATGTGTAAGTAAATATATTTCGATCGTTTTGAAGATCTCTTTAATTTTTCAAAAATAAGTACGAGTATCAATTTAATTTTGTATTAAATAGTGAAATGCAGATAATTCAACGACATTATTGCATTTACATACGACGACGTTAAAACAAGAGTGCATTAATGAAAACTACAAATTGAATATAAATTTTCGCTCGTCGTATTTTTGGAAGGAAAAAAATCCATATTTTCGGAGACAAATTTAACAGGGCCCGTATCGCGTAAGACTAAAGCGATCGCTTTATTAAGTGATTGTCGTTTTTACGATTGCTCTCTCTTTCTTTCCCTAAAGATAGGATGGAGACAGCTATCGTCAAAGCGACAATCAAAAAATTGATAGTCAACTATCACTTTAGCCGATTCCACCCCAGATCTTGCTAAATTGGGGTTTTCCACATCTTTCAAGAATTCCTACTCCTGGCATATATTGTTGTATTTTTTTTTTTAAGACAATAATAACTAAATTCTTAAAAATGTTTTCTCCCATTTTTGCGACAAAAAATGGAAATTAATTCACTATTTGCCTATTAAGAGCCGATTTTTCAATCATCGGTTAAAGAGTCAGTTAACTGTCAGAGGAATAAAGTTATTAGACTCTTAAACGGTCAGATAACAGCATTGAACATTTCAATCAAAAAAAAAAAAACACTCGGTTAATTATTCTATAGAATAATAGCAGATAATGTCAAATTCAAAAAATATTCAAATCACAACGTCACTTTTACTCGTATTTCGTGTTTGTTTTATTGTTTTATACCAAATACCATTGGTATTTGAATAATATTTTAAAAAAAGTGCATTTTTAAACATTTGTAATGGAAAAATATAAGAAATATAAAAAAAAAATTGTGTGAGTGCCGGGACTTATGGTTAATATGTGTAAACATCAACGTGCGCGGATCCAAAACGGACTTGTTTTTGCTTGAAGGGGATCTTAAGATTTTTTTCACTGAACGCACCCATCCTAGTATGCAGATCGTAACGTTGCACATCGTAACGTTACACGACGTAACATTGCACACGAACGTTCACGTTTTTTTTCACTACCGCCAGCATAGAGTTTCGTCATGGCGTCCGTGGGTCTGTTCGCCAATGTGATTAAAACAATTTATCTAATTTATTCTAATCAAAATCGTAGAAATATAATTTATTATAATGTTAAGATACTAAAATCCGCTTTTTAATTGCTAAAATAAGATAAATTTCAGAAAAAAAAATAGTCGTAGCGAATTGCAATCTAATTGTTAAGTGCCCTGCACATGAACGGCGACCTGAGAATACGAATAAATCTTTTAAGTCAATTTCTAGAGCAAATACAATTTTTTTTTTTTTACTTTTCGGCAACTAAGTTATTAATCCAATGAACTAATTTAAATACTAATCACTGCGTAAAATTAGTAGTTTAAACTGGAAAATTTTGTATTTTAATGTTTTCTACGCGACCAAAAACTTATCTTCTGCGAACTGTCAAACGAAAATTAAATTCGCAATCCACAACATCTGGACGCAATCCACAAACTGGCGAATAGAAATTTCGCTCAAGTTTAACCTCAAACACTCATTTTACTCCTTTATGTTTTATGACAGTTCGCAGTTGTCAGCGACTACTCATGTGAGTGAAATATCAAAATTTGCGACCAATTACAATTCGCAGTTCGCAGGTCGTGTCTCATGTGCAAAGCACTTTACGAATTGTCAAACTCTATTCGCGTTCCACATACGGACCACACTTCAAAGAACAAATTGTTTGCGCGCGGCTAACCTCAAAATCCCTTTTTGTTTTCTTGGTAGTCGTCATTCGCGACGAATAAAAAAGCCATGTGAAAGAAATGTCAAAATGGACGAATATTCGTTCATTCGTTGGTCGCTCTCATGTGAATAGTCCTTAAGGACTAACTGATGGCTTAACTGACTATTGAAAAATTGGCCCTAAATGTTATTGTTTTTTTTTTTTTTTCATTAAAGAATTAGTTACACGACAAAACACGGCTAACATTTTTTTCTTTTTAAAATACAAAAGTGAACTTGAACCGGATTTCTGTTTGATATTGTATGTTTCATTTGCAATTGGATACCTGATATTGTTCAGTATTATTTCGATGGATTTGTTTTCAACGTGTGAACCAAATCAAATTACATTGTAAAATATCTTATATTTAAACTGAATACCTACCTACCTACAAGATTATAATTTTTTGTTAGACTCTATAGCCTGCCGAATTGATTTTGTAATGACAATAGCAAGTATTTTTTTTTTATCGAAAACCAAACTCAACTGCAATGAATGTAAACATTTTGTTTTATTCTCCAAGAAACAACACCACCATTGTACACATTGATTATAATTTTGTTATTAAATAAAAATTATTTATTTATTTAAAACAAAAATAAACAGTTGTTTTATTTACAAAAAGTGTACCTACCTATAGACAAACATATATATTTATTTTATTTTATGTTTACAAGCTTGGACTCGTAAAATAAATTTTCAAAAACTAGATATAACATAATTGTCATGACACGCACACATTTGAAATAAAAAAAAAACTTTGATTCGATACCTACCAACAAAATTCGGTTTACCTACCAAAAAAATCAAAATAAAAAAAAAAACTAATTCAATTAAAGAACATTGTTCATTCAATAAGAATACCCATACAAAACTATGTTGTGACTTAAGTAAATGAATACGAATAGTGAGTTAAAAACAAAATGCACCAGAAATAATTTTTTTTGAATTTAGAATGGAAGCTAATGACTTTTTCAAATTTTGCACCCCAAGTTTTTGAAATTTTGATAAAGAAATACCCAAAAATAATCCATATTGATAATAATTTTGGTAATTAGACCATGGTAAAATTGCTGATATAAATATTTATTTTTTGTATAGTACCTACAATATACCTACATTTAATAAAAAAAAAAAAAAATTAAACACCTTTATAGAAAAAAATTGAAGCTTTATAATGCAAAACATACAAGTAGAAAAAAATCATTATAAAATACTTTCATACATTTGATACAATTTAAAATTTCAATCAATAATTATTTGATATCACGGAATGAGAACTTTTTTGGTGTTTTATTTTGAAGACAAAAATGCTGATTTTCAAAACACTAAAAACCACAAACACACAAATCCAGAATTTCAAAATTTTGGAAAGATAACTCGTCGCTAATTTGCATTTACTAAAAGGGCTATTAGACTTCGATATTCTTTATTTTTAAGGTAATGTGCAAAGCATAGTTAGTCCCGCAGTTCCAGGGAGAGCACATTAAGTTTCAGTGTTGCTTTGGAAGTGGTGAACTACTCATAAGTAGTACCAAACGAGATGGTGAGATTTTTAGGGAAATTAATTTTGTGCGTTCCATGAAGTAAATTACTCATGCCTACTTCCCCACATTTAAAAACACATGGATATTGTTGAGGTTTTTGAGTTGAAATAGTTCCGACTTCGCCAAAGATATTTGCAAAGTAAGGAGTATGTTTTTGCAAGTGCAAAGTTTTGACAGTTTACAAAGAATTATTCCATTTTGTTTGTCCTGAATTTCAAATCGTGGAAAGATTGGAATTAATATACAAAGACAAAAAACTTAAGCAGTTGAGTAGGTAATTCTTGTGAAAAGTTGTTTTTTAAAAATTAAAATCAACCGTTTCGAGGCACTTTTTGAAAATGAAGAGGATAGTTATAGTGTGTAAAGAGTTTTAAAATTGAATTTTGTATTTGGAAATAATTTTTCAATTCTGGATTTCTTCCGTTTAAGAAAGACTAATGCATTTTATAAAAGATATTGGAAACAAGCTTAAGTTTAGCAGCCACAGGCATAATTGTCTGAGTGCCTTGCAATAACTTTTATGCACTAAATAAGTAAAACTACAGCCTGCACAGGATTATACTGATTTTTGGATTTATGAATTTATTACAATCGCTATTTGCTGGTAGGAAAATTCTTCGGAAATATCTAACCAATTTTTTGGTCAAGTACAGGATTCCTTTGTGTAGCTAGATGCTTTGACGATACGATAATCAACATCGATTCTACCAAGGAAAATAAAGAGCAGTTTGTCAATAGGCATGGAAAGTATGCATTGAATGCTATGATAGCTTGTGGATAGCCAGCTTGTTGTTAACATAAGCTGGACAGGTAGTTTGTATTATGGAAGAGTATCAAGACATTCCCATATTTGAGTAAATTTCAATGCGATCATGAACCATTGAATGCAGCATTTTTAGGAAACATCGCTTATTCTCCGAACGAATGAGTGGAACAGCATTTTGATCGAGCTCATAACAAGACAAGTCAAATCATTAAAAATAGAAACAAAAAAACAATGTTCCACTGATAAATTTGTAACTTCGAAAATACTTGACAGATTTTGTAGTTTAAGATCTTAAAAACCCCATTAACGGGCATAGTTTTCTGAGTAAAAAAGAATATCAAAGTCTGCAGGTTATACAACTAGCGTCAATCGGTTTGACATTTGAGTTTGTGTGCAGCATAAGTTGACATCACAGCTTTCAACCCTACTTGTTGATATTTTTCGATTAACAAATTTAAAACTAATCTCCTGATATCGTCTATGATGTCAGTATATTTTCGTAAAGCAAAGCTCAGAAGCTAGTTCGTCTTATAATAACACACCAAATCAGTTGTTCTCAAAAAAAAAAAAAAAAAAAAAAACTGCTTTCAAAATCATTTTTTATACGATGGTATGCATTAAAAACACACACACACACATCATTATACACTTTTGATACACTAATATATATATATTTGTATACATTAATATACCTACCTACTAAAAAATACACAAAAAATGAGACCAATAAATAAATAATAAAAAAGGTTAAAAAATAAAACCTCTTTTATTGGTTTTTTTTTTAACAATTAAATAATTTTGAAAAAAAATTTACGAAAATTGCCAAACTGCTTTTTTCAAAAATCTATGGCGCTTATAAATTTATTAATTCGCTAATAATTGTAATAGCAAATATTTAAAAGTTCGTATATAGATATACAACCATTATAGTGAAGAAAAGAAAAATACATATTATATATTGACTATGTAAAAATAAAAACTATAGAAAATATTTTTTAATGTATAATATAAACGATACAAAATTAAATAATTATTGTTGTACGCAATGTTATTAAAAAATAAAAACAAAATCAATATAAATGTAAGATTATCAATAAGGCCCCCACATAAAAAAGAGTATTTTGACAGCTGTAATCACTGATTTATAAATTTTTGTAAGCTAAAATATAATTTAATCAGTGGTGACTGCTGTTAAATAAACTTTCTTGCAAGGTGGCCTAAAATATGTATTGTAACTTCTGTCAATTAAAATTTAGACTCGATTATTCCAAAATGAAAACAGAGATATTTAGAATGAGAAATCTACTGTAACCTAAGTTGTAAAAAAAAAATGTGTAATGTGTAAAAACAAAAAAAAAATTAGAACGAAAAAATTAGTTTGTGAATATTAGAAAACAAATTTGAAAAGAGTAAATTATGTTGTTGCTTGGCTAAAAGACTACAAGAATTAAATATTAAAAATCTAAGCCAATGTATCAATTTTTTTTTTTTTAATTAATTTGCCGCACACATTTAGTAAAATTATTTGTTAGACTATTTCTAAATAGAAATTTCCCAAAGTAAAAATTTAATGGAAATTAAAATCAGATATTTAAAAATTTATATAGGATAGCAAAATATTTGTACGATCAATTTAGATAAATTAAACAAGTAATCAACATAATGGGTAAGGAAAAGGAAAATGACAAACTGTTATTTACGTTTATTATTGAAATACAAAAAATTACATCAAGGAGTTAAGATTGAATTATGGTGATGGTTACATTAATTCAAATCAGTGATAGTGAATTAACTATTGTCATCAGAAGCACCCCTGTCAAGACCTACATAGATCCATGTCGTCATTCATAAAACAACACCTCATCGCTTAAATCTTCAGAATGTATAAAGAGTCAGGTATAACGTTCTTTCCCAATTTGTATTCCAAAAATACAGAAAAACATACAACTTTTTTGTGTTCTTCATTTAATCGAAGTCACGGTGGCGTATACGCACTTTTATGAATTTACAATAATGCAATTCGTTCGATCATTTCAAGTGGTATTTGGCCAATGATTCGAGTAATGTTGGCTTCCAATACATACCTTTATCTTAGTTGGCTTATCCATGTAGACTTTAGACTTAACGTAGGTCCAGTGGAAAAAGTCTAGAGGTGTGATATCACAATATGTTTAGGTGACCATGATTCTTCGGTTCGAAAGCGTGGAAGTTCACTGTTCACTGGATTATTCTCGCATTTAAATCGTGGCTTCACGGGCTGTGTGGCAAGTAGCTTGTCCTATCTTGTTGGAACCAAATGACGTCGAGATCACTGGTCTCAATTTCAATAATGCGCATCATTCACAATAGTTACGTACTTACCCATAAACCACACCAAACTGTTATTTGAACGAGATGTAACGGCAGCTCTTGAACCTCTTCGGGTATCTCTTCAACCCAATAATGCCAATTTTTCTAATTGAATTAGCCGTAATGAAGCCAGAAATTGACCTCATATCTGAATAAAATCTTAGTCGTTAAACTTCTTCAAGAAAAAGAAACTTTCAGAATGGACCATCGTAGCTGCCATTACTTGAAAGAATTTATCTTTAAAAAATAATGGTAAGGAGTTCCAAGTGGTTCAACGAATAGGGAGAATAGTTCCTAGATGACAATGGACTAACTTATGGTCTAAGTGCATGTCAATATTTCCTGCATGGCAGCCACCTTAGCCTATCCTAACCTAACCTAATGGTTATTTTGTATGATATAAAGATAACCCTATGGAATTATAAATTTTTTCCTCTACCCCAAGTTGCGACGCTTATAATAATTTATTGTAATTTTTGTCTGTAGGTATTGTATGTATCTTTTATTAGATACCTCATTTTTGAAGATCAAGAATGAAAGAATTGCCAAAGTTAAATGCCATTTCCATACAGCTTATTCGTAATTTTTCACACACAAATCTGAACGACCAATAGACTTAATTTTTACTCGATTTTGCTTTGAATAATATTTAAAACGTTATATTGAAGCTTGTGGTTAACTTAGAAAATTGTTTGATATACCAAAATGACCGTATACTGGTCAAGATCATAATGAAAAAAAAATTGTAAGAATTAGTTGAAAAATAAAAATAAAATTGACCATTTTGTCAAAAACTTGCTTTTATATCTATACAAGCCTATAAGCCATTAAAAATGTATGATCAAATATATTTTTTTAAAGTTTTTATAGCTTTTGGTAAATTAACCTTTTTATAGACACCTCATTTTCAAAGATCAAAGCAGTATTTTCAGACTTAAAGCTTATTCTGTGCCGCTGAATCGATAATTTTGTAATTTTTCTTACATTAACTTGTAGAATATTTGTACACAGGCTGTTTAGCATAAAATGCAACAAAAGGCTAGGGCGTGTAGATTGGTTCAAGACAAGAAAAAAATTGTATAGCAGGCGGGGTCTCTTTCCCCCTGTTTAGGCAGGAGGGGCAATTTTCTACAAAATATATTTGAAATTGAAAACAAATCATTAAAAATCAACGCCAACACTTACAACACATGTTATAACTTTTTTTTAAGCCAAAAATCCTTTTTTTTATTTTGTATTTTTAATCAATTTGTTTTAGTAAATAGTTTTTGAAAAATTAAGTTACAAACGCAAATTTTCAAAAACTAAATTAGTGACAAAAGTTTTGTTCAAACTATTTATGTGCGTTATTAAGTAGTATTTTTGTTTTTAATATTGAGAGCATTAAGAAGCAGGATAAACCACATTCCTTATTTGTGAATGAATTGAAAAGTTTTAATTAATTTTTATTGAAACATATAAATAGTAAGAAAAATAAACTGAGTGACGAGCGACAAATCGGCGCGGCGGAGCGACAAATCGGCGCGGCGGAGCGACTGAGCGGCAAGTTCAGGCGACAACTGGGCATTTTTTTATAAAACGAAAATTTTCTTTAGCATCTAAACTTATTGTGAAAATTCCGTTGCTAAGTAAAGTTCAAAAACATTGTAATCGCTCAGGACATACATAATTATACGCTCAGTATAAGTATAAATTTGAAAGCAGAGCGATGTCGCTCTGTCTCTCAGAAATGTCGCTTGTTGCTAAAAGACTACGTGGCCGCAACCATATACTCGCATCAAAAAACACATTATTTTTTGACATGAGAGAATCACAAACACACATAAAAACTATTCGCCTACCTTCTTCAAAAAAAGAAATTAAAAATGCGAAAGATATGTTTTTTTTTTTTAAGTTTACACACACGTTCTCTTTTTAACAACTTTTGTAGGAAGAGACGCACTCCCATAGGAAGAGTTAAGAGAGCTTTACTAGATTTACAAAGCGGCGTCTATAATCGCATAACAAGAATAAAACTCTTCCTATAGGATCAAGAGGCTCCCATAACTAGGCCATTTAAGGCTTTTAACAATCTTATAAGAATCTAGAAGAACTCCTCAAGAGTGCATTTAGCTCCCTAAAATAAGTCTTGAAGCGCTTTCGGAGCGTCTTATGAGAGGAAAAATGTTACTTGGGATACAATCTCATGTGTTTTAATTTTCGTCTTTCGTCTTTCACCACAACAGTTTTTGACCACGCCCTGTTTTATATCTGCTCCGTTAAGGCTTCACACCATTTTTGGACACGCCCCTTTAAAGACAAGACTTAATTTTGGCCCACCCCTTTAAGGGCCCGCCACTTTTTGATCCACACACCATTTTAAACCACGCCCCTTTTTAGGCCGCTCCCAATTTTGTGCATAAAAAAAAACGACATCTTCGCTTACCCCATCTATAACAGTTATATTTCTGTTATTGTAGGAGCTTATAGTTCATAAGCAAAGATTTTGTGTTTTACAGAGCAATTATTTTTTAAGCGGATATACATATGTACTTATGTAGGTACATGTACATTTTTATATGAATGTATGTACAATAACTGTACATGTACAATGCACATGCATTAAAAAAACACTCCTTAATAAAAAAAAACTTTATTGCATATAAGTTTAAAAAGTACTTTAATAACGAAGATGAAGAAATTTAGAAAGGATTATAATATAGGTAATATGTATGTATTTACATTTGTATGTATATGTTTTAGAAACAAAATATTTATTTCCTATTTTTGTTTTATTTTTGAATTTGCTTTAAATAAATATCTGTCGCTTTTCTTTTGAATATAAACACCATTGATTCAATTTTAACCCCAAATTGATAACATAAACAAACATTCTTATAACATGGTAAATTAAAAGCAAAACATAAAATACAAAAAAAAAACTCAAAACTGAAAGTTCAAAAGTTTAAAAAATAAAATAAAAACATGACGCACCCGTGGAAATACTCTCTATTTTAATAGCATTACAAAAGAAAATTCAACCATAGGAATATTTACACTATTATTATCATTCGGTATCAATATTATTTCATCAAAACAAAACTTAAACATAAAATATTAAAATCAACGAAAAAAAATACAAAAAGTGAACAGTAGAGGCAAACAAAAATATAATAGTATCTACATTATAACCCTAACATTGTTGACATTTACAATTATATTTTTCTACAAGAGCAATTATATAATCATTATATTATAATTATTATTAATTATTGTACTATATCATGTATAGTATCGTGTGTACTTGGATCTTAGAACAGCAAAAAATAATCAAAACACAAAATAATGTTGAATACCGACCCATTCAAAGCATACATATAGGTAACAGAAAGTGTAGAAAAAAAAAACTAAAAATGTTCCATTTGCTTAAATAACCATTATAATGCAAACAACATTTTGTTAATATTTTAATTATTATTTTCAGTAATTACTATTATTGATAGTTTAAATTTAAAAATAAACAAATATTGAATGTAGTTGGTTTAATATAAATGCACTGGTTACAAAGATGTTGAAAGTATTATTATTGTTATAATCATTGTTTTTGGTTCATACCTTTAAATAAAATTGTATATGGTCATTATAAGAAATTAATAAAATCAATAAAATACAGAAAAAAATATCATAAAAATGTGTTTTTTAATCGACTGATGATATTAATTTTGTTCTTCTATGTATACTCCTTTTTTATATACATATGTACATACCTACATACATAACGTACATACATATGTATGTTAATTTGAAATTTGTTTTCATTAAATTCCATCATTGGGGCAAGTATCATTTTAACCTGATATGATAGAACTAACACTTCGAAATGCGTCGTTTCTATATTCATAAACAAGTTTAATTAAAACTGATTGATATTATAAACAAATAAAAGACATTAATTAAATAATTTATTTTATTCATTTGTTGTTTGTTTATTTTTTCGTTCTCTATTTGATAGCCTTTAATAGCAGCTTTGTTTGAACAAATTTAAAAACATATTCGATTTAAATTGTATTCAATAACTCGTCGCTCTTAGTAGGTAGTTAATGGAACTTCGCTTGTCATATTTATCATATGCTCCTACCAATCTTAACCTATTCAAATAATAACGGATCAATTAAGTGCCACATAAAATATTGCATATTTTGAGGTGGTGTTTTTTTTCACGCAAAATACGTACCTACAAAATTCTACTTAATTTCTCTGTATAAACAAAGCATCTGAATAAAAAAAATCTTGTAGCTTACAGACTAGGTCTGGTTGAGTCGTAGAGTACATCACGAAACTGTAGATATGTACTTATAGCATGTCAAATTTCTGTCGAATTTCAATGAGTTAATATATTTTTTACCATAGCAACTGTAAACCAATACAAACGAAAGTAGATAAATTTAGCATGCGAGATTTTTTGCATACCATTAAAATACAACAATACTGCTTAGTTAGCGGTGGTTAACATTTCCGCTTATGCTTATGAACGAAAATAAAAACAGAATTATAACTATTATAACTTGTATGCATAGAGTAAGCGGTGATGGCGTACTTCGTCGTTCTAAAAAACAACAACATTTTATACAGCATCACAAACGAAGGAGCTAAATCAAATGGAAACAATAAAATGTTAATTATGAATCTTCCGTTGACGTTTTCCGCTGCTGCTGCGTATCGCGATTTCTACTTTCGCTGCTGCCGCCTTCTATTTGACATCACTGAATATCCAAAATCGTATTTCAACTATCGTTTAGATGATGATTAGATGACGGTTCCAACAAAAATCGTTGGTTAAATATTTAAATCGGATTAAACGCAACCGAAACTATCTATCTACATACCGAAGATTTTTTAGACAAAGCACATATATTCTGGTCGTTCAGTGAAAATTCATTAAGTCAATTTTTCGCATACTGATATATGTACATACCTATTGTAAATACGCCACACTCATACGCCTATTATAAAAGATTGGCGAATGTGACTTCATTAGTAAATTTTAACATTTTATTTTGATATTTCTCATGCACTTACTTTACCTCAAAAGTACGTTGTACTTAATTGTTTTGGACAACTTCATGGAGGAACAGAAAGTGACAGGCAATCCTGTAGTTTTCTGATTTTTCATGTGCAGAACAAATTCATTTAAGACACCAGTTATAAGTGTGCTAAACGATAAGTCAAAATTGTACACAGCTTCTAATAGTATAAAACACAAATTCGTTTTAATAATAAATTATTAATTAGTTTGATTTTTTTATTGTTTAGATTGTTATTTTTTCGTGTTTAATAATACAATATAATACAAATGCTTAACTTAATAATTACAAAATAATAGGTAGATGCATAAGCATTTAGTTTTACACAAACATTTTAAGAAAAAAACTGCAATAACTCTGCTAGCTTCAGAAGCAATATAAACAAAACAAACAAATCTCAATTTGAAAACACTTTTTCATCCTTTTAATTTTCAACAGCATTAACAATAAACAAATGGTTGAACAATTTTAATTAGGTGCTATGTAGTTCAAACTGATCAAACACTCAATAAACAATAGTATTATTTAAAAAAAAAAGAAGAAGATATATAATATACTACACATACTATACATACTAGTTTTTATTACAATGACCTATTGTCAAACTAACAGTGTTTTAATTCAGTTTGCTTTGACTACTTCAACAACTGCTCTCATCCAAATAAGAGATGCATCGTAATTTTAATATATAATACTATGTAATCCTATCTATATACTAAATTGATTTTTGTTTAAATTATTATTAACCTAAATAATAAAAATATTTTTATATATGCGTGTATCAAACAAGAGAAATATTTATACGTTTGAGTGTCTAGGTACGATGGCATTTTGAAATTCTTTGTTACGTACAAATATCACTTGACTTTGTATTTGTCGTTGAGTTTGTAGATGTTTTACTCTTTGTTGTGGAGTTGCTGTTATTTGACTTATTTTTATATTGTTTGCAACGATTGAGTGCCGTCTCACGCTCTTCGGCATCGAAATACCATACAGTTATGGCATATCGTGTTCTATGGGCGGGTTGTACTTCGTGCGGGTTACGTTTATCTGACCAGAAAAATATTAGCCTATCGAATTTTGGTTCAATTTCTGCTATTGATCCACCACCTTGTTCAGGAAATATTCTAAAAATAAGAAAAACATCAAAAGTTAGATTTCCGTTTTCTATGGATTTTCAAAAATAGCAATCACCTTAAAACACCACCACTTCGCATTGTGTCCCAATTAAGATTTAGATAGTATATGGCGGTTATAACTCTGCCGTCTTTATTAGGATTGTCAACATGCATTACATAATGCGAACCATAGCCGGGATAGCATGCTACCATTGCCTGAAATAAAGAAATTTTTTTTATAGTTTTGAAATATTATGTGTGTGCAACTCTTAAGAATCCCCATGTTGGTACTAGTTCACTTTTGTGTTTTGACAAAGAGCTAACATTAAAAAAGAATTTAGTAGTAGGTACAAATGCACAATTGATTTTAAATAATAACTATTACACATTCTGGTTTTAATATCAAGGGTAATTTGATAAACATTTATATACCTTCGAAAGGGTATTCAAAATAGTTAAATCTTTCAAGGAAACCGATCCATTTCGCTAAATTTTTGACTACAATACAAATTTGTTCCTTCCACAATAGGTGAGCATTAAAACACAAACGAGAAGTCAAAATGAATATTTGAATGCGTTTTGTTTTGTTTAGTTCGATGCAAAAATGTTATTCATGGATATTGCCAAAAGGAAAATGTGCTATTTTGAGGACAGGGCGAAGCTCTGGGTTTAGTCATTATCATTAAATTAATCAGCAATTATAATAAATAAAATCTTGGAACATATCTATAGACATTTGATATCTCTAAATGATTTTTAAAAATTTTAAATTTTACCTTTGTTCTTTCTCTTATTGTGTAGTTTCCTAATTTTCCATTGTTTTGCATTGCGTTGGCGCGGGTAATGAGAGCATCAATCTAAAATTCAAAACAAAACAAAAAACAACATTAGAATATTTAAAAAATAATACTGGATTTACACGACTGACAAATCGCCATATTTTCAGCCATCGTTCCTAAATTTTTGGCTATAAGACACGTTTATGATAATGAATCACATTAGTGATTAGTCATTAGTGTAAATTGAATTCCACCCTTAGTAAATAAAGACTTTATAAGCAAAAATAAACTTAAATAAACACAAACAAATCTACATGGGATGGGAAGTTTATATTTTGTATGCAGGGTGAGTTTTAAATGCAGATTGAATATTGTACTAGATGGGGTTTTTGGTGATTTTACGATATTCCCCCAGAATCTCCTTCTTCAAATTCTCTTTGTTGGAAATCTTGTTCCAACGAATGTTTTTGCGCAACAAAGCTTACAGATTGTTAATGCTAATTATGTCAGTCATTTTATTTCAAGTACATTAATCTCAAAAACATATTGTGAGGAGTCACTAGACACAAGCTCTTGAAACTATTCCTTGTGAGAATTGTTGTGACACGATTACTTAAAAAATCTATGTGTACATATAGTAAATAAATACCTTTATCTATATGTTTTTAAAATGGTAGTGACAAATCTTTGCTGTTTGGAAAGAAAATTAATCATTTGTGTCGCCAATATGTTTAAAAAAAATCTGCTATTGTGAAAATCATATTTCTTATTTTGGGTTGTAAGTGATCGAACAAGATGCGCAGGAATCAAATCCATTTTAAAATCAATTTTGCGATACAAAGGACAATGGGCATTTTGGGCCCACTTTCAACATTACTAAACAGTGATGAAACTTATGTCATATGAAAGCTTATGGGGGGTACTTTATTTTATTATATGGCAAAAATAGCAATACTTAGTAAGAAATGTTCTACGTTTTTTGAAAGCCAGAAGTCTGTCCTTGGGCACAACTCTACACTACAAACACTACCTTAAGTCTCAAGGTAAAAATAAATATTAATTTTCAAACCCTTGTAGGTACATTGCACAAATTCATTTTATTTTATTCTGAAACAAATTAAATTGGTTGTCAAATGTCGCACGGAGCATGCAAGGGTAGCACGTCAATCCAACGAAAATCAATTTTGAGACACAATAAATCAGAGGCATGCAAATTCTGAGAAATAAGCAGGTAAGAAAATACAACAGAGAAAAAAAGACAAAAAAACCGTAATTATTTAAAAAAAAATTACGAGTATGTACATACCTACCTACCTATGCAAAATTGTTTTGTCTTTTTAATCGATGTTTATTATTAGCTTACACTTTTTTCGGATATTTAGCTTTACTGTTACCATCACTTGCAGTTTTCTTATATTAAAATAAATGTCATTTGGTCTGGATTTATTTTATTTTGTTTTGTTTCTTTTCATTTAAGTACTTATGCATGTATGTATGTAAGTATTTGTCTGGCTGACAAATATCAACAAGCATCGAGAAATGATTCAGTGATATATTTCTGTACATATTGAATGATATATTCAATGATTAAATTCCTTATTTGATGACAACTTCAACCGATATTAAAACCTACAACACTTAAATTCTGTTCAAAAGCGATTAAATAAAATACTCAATAGTCACCTATACCATGTTAAGAGAGTGAGTGATATCACAAATGTAAATCTTTTTATGATCAATAACAGAGAAATTTTTTTTTATGAGGCTAGAGTAATATAAATATAGAAAACAAATATGGTGTACGTGCCGACAACGCACTAAGCTTTTTTGCTTAAAGTGTGATTACAGTTTGTTTTTGTTATAAGATAAAGGGATATAATGTACTTTACTAATATTTACAGTATTGACAAGCAGAATATTTGTAATATACCTACATACATGTTCCTATATATACATAGTTATAATTGTATATTCTTAATTATGCAAATGTATTGACAAATTACAATGTTGTCACTGTTTTTTTTTTTTTGTGGTTATGATTTTAAGCTTTACTTTAAAATTCAATTTATCTACCACTACAAATGTATTTACTTTTCATATACAAAAAAAAAAAAAAAAACAATCTATGATGACTCACTTGATTAATGAGGTATCCAACATTTACAGAGTTCTGTTCAACGCCTGTCACCCACGTGATTTTATCACCTCTTATTGTTCGTAAATCTTGTCCAGCCATTTGGTTCGATGACACTAATTGACCATCCTGCAAAAAATTATTGATAACTGTTTGTTAAGTTCAATGTCATAATATGATTTCAAAAAAACAAAAAATCTTACCCTAAAAACTCCAGCATCATACATGCCATGAACTTCATTCAGTATTCTTAAACCTTTTTCCCTTCCAAGGAAGTCATCTACAACGGACAAGCCATAGGTATTCATGTCACTGATTATATTCCTACAGAGTTCTTCATTCCGCTCACTAAAAAAAGATTAATTTATTGTTAACACAAAATTTACGTTAATCAGATTTCTTAGTATGTACTATGCTTATTATTTATGTTTGTATTTGGTCACGCGATCTTAAATATAGGGGTACTATGAGAAAATTTATTGTTTTGGTTCCTTAATGAATAAGTGTGACCGACATACAGCTTACAAAAAAAAAATATTTTCTATAGTAGGTTTAAAAGTTTTTAAATCAGTTTTAGCTTTTAATAACAAAATTATGGTTTCTATTTTGAATTTTATAAACTATGCTATAGGTATCTAAGTGTTGCTTTTTGTTCAGGTTAATATTTTCAAAATATTCAATACCTACTCTTATAGGGCAGCCAGAATTGAGGAAAGCCAAAATAAACATAGACAAGAAATTGTTTTTTTTTTTTTTTAATTGAAATTCATAAAAATCAATGTTGTTTTCAGAAGTGCAAAATTCATAATTTCCACAATTTTCGATCGATTTAGATGAAGTAAAGTTGCTTTTAATTAGTAATAGAAGAAAAAAAATTGTGCAAACTGTTGCCAAAAATGGTACTCGAGCTTTAAATGTATGTGAAAAGTATGTCATTTAAGCATTTTTTAGAATGTAAATTGTATTTTTCAATAATCTGAATTATAGATTATTGAAAAATACAATTTACATTCTAAAAAATGCTTAAATTCTTCGTCTTAAAACTTTTAAGATTCTTAAAATCGATCAAAAACCGACAGATTTTAAAATTAGTTGAGCATGTGTTCCTTATATTATGATCGTGGACACTAACACTAATGTATGTAGGGTTCGGAGCTTAAGAAAATAATTAGGTACATATTAAAATAGAAAGTTACGGAGATTCCTGGATAAAATGAAATCGATTTTGTTTTCCATCCAATTTGTTTATCTCCGCTAATAACGTGGACCAAATGCATCGCTGTTGTTGTATTTCACATGCAAATATTTATTTAAGCGTAAATTACTTTGGTTCTCACGGCAAGTAATCATAATTAAAATTTTAAGTTTCTAGTGTTTTATTTGGGACCAACTAAGGCATAGCGACACATTTTAAAAACTATGATCTTATGGATCTACATACATTCATATTAAACATTTTTGTTTACCTCATTGTCTGATTTCATTTATTTGCTGCGACGTGTTTAGTTTATAAATTTTCATGTTTGTGTTGAAAAACTGCCAACTCAAATATTATTGCTCAAATTTTATTACATTAATTTAATTATAAAATGCACAATAACAACAATAGTTTGTGTACCATGAAATAGAAATAAGTTCAAGAAATTGTTGAATTTTCTAATTTCCAGAAAAGAAAAAAAATTGAAGATGAACCCGAAAAATTTGTGTTACCTATCATTACTTACAAATTTGTGCCAACATAGCCGTACGAATATTTAAATATAAAACAAATTAAAGGCTATTTAGTTTAAGAAGATCGTTTAGCAGCTCACCGGTGCAAAATTGGTATTTATAAATCAATTTTTTACACTTTTATTGAACCAACGTTGCTTAAAGGCCGCTAAACGTAAACATCATCAACCGCGTTTAAAAGTTTGCAACCATTTTGGAATTTGATATTTCGTAGTATTACAAAAAAAACATTTGGTTTTGCGATTTTACTATACAGTAAAGTTATATAAATAACTAAAAACATAATATATTCCGTTAGGTTATTTATGAAGACTAACTTTTGATGTATGTTTCTCAAAAATAAACATAAACGAAACCTTTTGTGTAGGACTACACTAAGCTGCATCTTTTTCTTGCCTATGAGTTAGCGTCTATCATTCCGCTGGCATTTATTTCTAAGCTGTCAAAACCTTAGGGGATATATAATATGGAGTGCTCGTCTCTATCCCATTGTAATGCCTGGAGCCTTATTGACATTTCACTATTGACTGACTATTTCACTTTCAGTAAAGGTACAGTCCTACAGCTGCTATCAATTGTAAGTCATAATTTGTTTATTTTCTCTCTAAATTGTTCTAGTTTAAAGTAATTAAGGTTGATTTATTATTTTAAAGATATTGAAATGTTTTTTTTTAATTTTTTTCTCCAATGTGCAGAAAACTTAGTGCCTTTGAACTTACTGAAACTTGAATAGCGACCCCTATGAAAGCTTCGCATTCGAATAAAAACAAGCACTCCATATTATATAATCCTCTAAGGTCAAAACACATATGAAAGGTGTTTTTTTTAGACGTGTGGTTTTCAATCTGGCAATACTTTTTTCGGAGTTGGTCTTTTTGACAGCTGTCACTTGATTTATGCTCAGTTTGGTTTGCCATTTCATAATTAATAGACTTACTCCTGAACAACGTTTGCAAATCATCGCGCGCAACAATTGTAGCTGTCGAAAATTGGGCCTCCCGGATGGAATTTATTCGAGCCAGCCGCGGCGGCCACTTGGCTGAAATAATTTTTAAAACATAATGGCAAACCCTTATCTTTATAATAAAGCTAAATTCTTGGCTAAAACATTAAATTATATGCATTTTATTTCTTCTTGAAAACCACACGTCTAAGAAAAACACCCTTTATGATTGAATGTAAAAATAACCGTTTTCTTTTAGAAGTGTTACCAACATCCAGAATCAAATACAACAATCTACATATTAAGTCCTCATACCTATGCGTGTAAATGAGTTTTTCAAGCAAAGGCATTTGTGTGCCTTCCAGTAAAAATAGCTAGTACAGTACTCATGAGGACTTTGCCATATCCAAAGGTATATACGCCTATTATTTATTTCACTTAATTTCTACCCGATTTGTGAATCTTCTTCCGGTACGTTACAAAACGATGCATTTCATCTAGTTTTACAAAGCGATTATAAATACAAATTAAGGCAACGTTGTTTAAATACAACTTTAATATTAAATCAAGCTTAGCTGGCTAAACACAATTAAAAGCAGCTGTAGCAGAAGTTGCAGTGGATCATTCACATTGTAGCGCTGTACAGTATTCTTTTTACCTTTCAACTTTGCCAGTACTAAGAGCTAAGGGCTACAGCTACACACCATTGTGTTCAAACAATAACTAAAAAGAAGACATTTTACCGAAAATAAGCTCAAATTAAGACTAATTTGTATATTCACATTATATTATTCATAGAAAAGAGTAAAATTTTATGATGCCATTAAAAGCTTTTATTTAAATATTAACAAAAATTCCACCTACACTCATAAAAATCTTTTTATAATTCTGTTTACCTTTGTTCGGTTTTGAAAAACTGTGAAGCATTCTTAGGATCAGCAGGATATTTAAAAAATGGTCTATGCTCCGACGCTATCATGTTGTTGTTTAATGTGCAAACTTTGTTAAAAAAAAAAAAAAAAAACCCAAACCAAATGCACTTGGCACCTTGTTGAAGGTAATATGAAAATATATAAGACCTCGGGATGGGTCAATAACTTTAAGTGCTATTCGCAAGTTTCTATCTACTATTCAAACACTGTTTCCGAAAAGAATAAAAATAATTAAAACACACACTGGAAACCGATGTACCGGAGGTAAATTTTTATTTGGCGTTGTTTATATTTTGAAGCGAGAACAATGCACCCTTTCACCAACGTCGCACAATTCTAAATAGAGTCAAATTTCACAAACATGTGGATAATATAATCTCAGAGAACAAGTATACGGAACGGGATTCCAATTGGAATCAGCTGGTGTTCTGTTCGCCGACAGAAGGTAGAGCGTAGATAGAGGTGAGGTAGTGTAATTATCATTACATACACAGTTCCGTGATGTTTGATTTGATTGAAGAGAGCGAAAATATTTTTATTATTTTTTTTTCGGAATTACGGATACGACATACGAGATACGAAATTACGAAGTATGAAGAAAAAGAGATTAGGGTAACGACAACCAAGCAGAAGCGACTAAACAATAAATACACACACTGTTTGGATTTGGAGCTGTGGAGCTTCCATCGGTACCATGCGAACGAGCACGTAGCACAGCACTGAGCACTGAAATGAGGCAAGCAGACGAGTGTTTATATTATACTTTTGGTAGGTTTGGCCAGCCGCAGCCAAGCCTGCAGTTTGGTGATGATGATGACAGACAACGTTGACAAAGGACGAGGGTTGTAGATTGTAGTGGCTGGCGAGTCGGTACTTTGGCTAGCTTCTTTTTGTCAAGGAAATTCGACAGAGTGGTGGTGACCTTGGGCATTAGTATTTTCTGTACTAAACAGTGCGCACGTTTTGTACATAATTTATGTTATTTTACATGACACACGCATATCTAGTTGGTAGAAAGTGGAAGTGAGGTGTTAAGAAAGAGCGTATTCTCTTGTAAATTTTATCATAAATTGAGTGATTTAATTAAAGGGGCTATAGTTTTGAAGCATATTTGCTTATATGTATTGACCTTTCTTTTTTAGGTTTCAATTTTAATTTTGATTGACATATTTGTATACCTACCTATACCGGGATGTGTATGAGCTACATTTAATTATACAAATATGAAAGCTGTTTTATTATTAATTCTGTGTTTGCGACATTTTTTTTAATTCTAACTTTCTCGCGAACGACTTTAAGGAAATTTCGTAATCAAAACTTAGGCTGCCGCAGTGTTAAAGCAAATGTTTTTTTTTTTGGTTATGAATGCCATAAACTTTAAAATATGAAATGTTATTTTAAGTTCAAACTATCCTAAATTGGTAGTAAGCTTTAGCTGTATGATGATTGGAAATGTTTCAAAATGATCCCGCCTGGAATAATAGCAAGTTTTTGCTAAGTTTAGTGAAGCCCCTGGAAAGTTTTGAGCAGGGGAAATCTAGACGAATACTCGTAAGGCCGTAGCTAGTAAAATAACTTACTTGGCGAGTTTTGGTATCTCACTGGAAATACCCCTTATAAAGGGTGTTTTTTTTAGAGGTATAGAACTTTAAGTTGGCAACACTATTTTAACTGGCGGCCATTTTTTCAGCTGTCAAGTGGTTTATTTTTAGTTTGGTTTGGCATTTCAACATGAATAGACTGACGCCTGAACAACGGTTCCAAATTGTGCCCAAATGAGCCCAAAACAAGAGTGCCGTTGATCCCAATTTTCATAAGCAAATTTTGTTTAGCGATGATACTCACTTTTGGTTGAATGGATACGTCAATAAACAAAACTACTGTATTTGGAGTGATGATAATCCTCAAGTGTATGCTGAGACACCGTTGCATCCACAAAAATTGACTCTTTGGTGTGCTTTATGGTTTAGTGGAATAATTGGTCCGTACTTCTTTAAAAACTATGCTGGCCAGAACGTTACAGTCAATGATGATCGCTATAGAGCCATGATTACTGACTTTTTCGTTCATCAATTGAACAACCATTATGTGCAAGAGCTGTGGTTTCAACAAGACGGCGCAACATGTCACACAGCTCGTGCCACAATTGATTTATTGAAGGAAACGTTTGGTAACCGCATAGTTTCACGTTATGGACCCGTGAATTGGCCTCCAAGATCGTGTGATTTAACGCCGCTTGACTATTTTCTGTGGGGATATGTGATACCGCCGGTCTACGCCGATAAGCCCGAAACGATTGACCACTTAGAGGACGACATTCGCCGCGTTATTGCCGATATACGGCCACCACCAGATTAGACTACGTCCGAGCCAGCCGTGCCGGTCATATGCCAGAAATCATATTTAAAATATAATGCCAGAAGATTATCTTTCGAATAAAGTAAATTTCATGTCAATTTAAACAAAATATCTTTGTATTATATAAATGTAAATAAAATTAAAAATTTAAATTATTAATATTTTTTATAATTTTATTTAATTTTAAAAATTTTTATTAATTTTCACAACATTAAATTATTTAAAACAATTAATTTAGCGACGCGTTTCGGTTTTTATAAACCATCATCGGGCTCAATTGTATGACTTTTGGTGTTGTTTCGCCAAGAATATTTGCTTCAGTGCTTGCTGTGGTCTATGTTGAATTATTGTATTTGCTGTTAATGGTTTATATATTTGTTTCGTTTATGTTGAATGTGTTTGCCTGTTTTGGTATTTGATTGCAGTGTTAAATAAAGTGTTAGTTTAACAAACAACAATGCAATAATCACAAAAGCTGATAAAGGAAATACAATAGTAATAATTGAACAACAAGAACACATAAACAAAACCATAACATTTTTCAACAATAACAACATAAAGAACATAGAAAATGACCCCACAAAATCTTATGTAAAAGAAATAAACAAAGAAATAAACAATTGTAAACATATTTTTCAAAACATTAACAAAATAAAATTTAAACAACCAAAAGCACAAGCACCTATTTTAACAGGACTTCCGAAAATTCACAAAACAGGAGCACCAATAAGACCATTAATTAATTACAAAACAGCACCATGTTACAAAATCGCAAAAGAACTACAAAAATTAATTAAAAATAACATCAATATTAAAAACAACAACAGCATAAAAAACTACACAGAATTCATAGAAAAAACCAAAACTATAAACATCTTACCACAACATAAACTAATCTCTTTTGACGTCACAAATATGTATACCAACATACCAATTAATGAAACAATTAAAATATTAAAAGATAATTTATTAACAACAGCAAAACTTAACCAACAACAAATAACCGAAATCATAACTCTATTACAAATAACACTTAAACAGAATTATTTTACTTTTAATAACAAATTTTACATACAAAACGAAGGCCTCGCAATGGGTTCTCCATTAAGCGGTTTGATGGCTGATATATACTTAAATCATTATGAAAATAAATATATGTTATCCAATCTTAATGCACAAAAACAAAAAATTATATTTTACACAAGGTATGTTGATGATACATTCGTCATATTTGACGGAACACCAAGACAAATCGACGTTTTAAAAAAATATATGAACAACATCAACAATAAAATACAATTCACAGCTGAACTAGAAAACAACAACTCAATAAATTTCCTCGACCTAACAATATACAAAAATAACAATAAACTAAATTATAAAATATACAGAAAAACAACAACGACTGATTTAACAATTCACAAAGATTCACACCACCCACAATCACAAAAACTAGCAGCATATCATGCTTCCATCAATCGTCTATTAAATGTACCAATGACGAAAACAAATTATGACAACGAATTAAATATAATCAAACATATAGCAACATCAAATGGATACACAACAGAACTTATAGACAAATTAATATACAAAAAGAAGAAGAAAATAAAAAACAACAACACAACAGATAACAATACACCAGATAAAAAATACATTTCAATCGATTACACTAATTTATTACCAAATATAATACAAAACGAATTCCGGAAATTAAACATAAACATATCATTTAAAACAACAAATAACGTACAAAAAATTTTACAACATAAAACAAAAACCGACAGCAAATCTTCTTCTGGAGTATATAAAATCAAATGCGATGATTGTGACAGCTACTACATTGGACAGACAGGCAGAACTTTTTACGAACGATACTTAGAACATAGACCAAAACAAAATACGAAATCTACTTTTGCACAACATATCATAGAAAATAATCAAAACTATACAGACTTCGACACTAACGTAATACCATTACATATATGTAAGAAAGGGACAAGACTAGACGCACTTGAAGAATACGAAATTTACAGAGCTTACAAGACAGAACAAGACAAAATATTAAATGACAAACTAACAATAAAAACTAACACTTTATTTAACACTGCAATCAAATACCAAAACAGGCAAACACATTCAACATAAACGAAACAAATATATAAACCATTAACAACAAATACAATAATTCAACATAGACCACAGCAAGCACTGAAGCAAATATTCTTGGCGAAACAACACCAAAAGTCATACAATTGAGCCCGATGATGGTTTATAAAAACCGAAACGCGTCGCTAAATTAATTGTTTTAAATAATTTAATGTTGTGAAAATTATTAAAAAATTTTAAAATTAAATAAAATTATAAAAAATATTAATAATTTAAATTTTTTAAATTTTATTTACATTTATATAAAACATTCATACACACAACATGGAGACTACACCACAAAGAAAAAATATCTTTGTTTTATTCCATTTCAAAGTTCTATACCTCTAAAAAAAAACACCCTTTACAACAAACACTAACCATGCAATGGTATGAACATTTAAAGTTTAAAGTTATTTATTTTAATCATTGTACTTCTGTGTTGCGAATAAGCACAGTGGTAAGCAGAAAGTCCCATCAGGATCGAATCTCAAATAAACCAATTTATTTTGTTTTGGCTATCGAGGCAAAAGGTTGCATAATTAGTTAGGTCGACCGAATTTCCATAGCTCGATTAAAACTAGATTGTTTTACAGCATTTTTCTCGAGCAATCTAAGGTGCTTACAACTATTGGATACTTGTAATTTTTAGCTGTAATCAATGTTTAAAACTACTTCAAAAATATTTTCGATTTCCGCGCATGGAAAAACAATCTAGTTTTTAGTGGGGTCCTAGAAAGTTTTACATAGCCCCCAGCCAGTTATGTACCTTTTTGCCTCGAGAGACAAAGAAAAATTGATTCAATTGGGATGCAATTCTGGGCCCTTCCTATGGTAGCCGGAGGCGTAATGGTTAGTGCGTTCGACTGTAATGCCGGAGCGGAGGTCTGGGTTCGATTTCTAGCCTCGTCCACCACAGCTGTCACTTGATTTATGCTCAGTTTGGTTTGCCATTTCATATTTAATAGACTTACTCCTGAACAACGTTTGCAAATCGTGCAAATTTATTACCGAAATAATGGTTCGGTTCGAGCAACGCATCGCGCGCTGCGTCCAATATTCGGTCGACATAATCGCAAAATCGCATAAATTCGAGCAAATATGGATCGGTTTCGCACCACGTTTTACTCTAGTGGATAATGCGCATCCTCTGAGAAGCGGTACAGTGCGCACCGAAGACGCTATTGCTGCTGTGGAGCAGAGTATCGAAGAAGACCCGAATGAGTCCATCCAACATCGCGCGCAACAATTGGAGCTGTCGAAAATTGGGCCTCTCGGCTGGAATTTATTCGAGCCAGCCGCGGCGGGCGGCAACTTGCCCAAAATCATTTTTAAAACATAATGGCAAACCCTTAACTTTATAATAAAGCCAAATTCTTCGCCATAACGTTAAATTATATGCCTTTCATTTCTTCTTGAAAACCACACGTCAACCAAAGTGGCATAGGTCAAAATTTCAACCTTTTATGTAGCTAAAAATTTACAATACCTACAAAAGAAATACAAAAAAACATTAAAAAAACATAAAAAAATATTTAAAATAATAATAATAAAATTTACTTTTTAACTTTACAAAACAACTAAATATTTGAATTTATGTCACTTTGCTTTTCAAGCGACGATATTCTCCTTGTATTAGGTTGAAGTAGAATAAATTCATAACATAATGAAACAGTGAGTAGATTTATAATTAACAAGTCTCTCTCTTTAAGTGGTTGTGTGCTGTTATATGAGTGGTGATGACTTTTCGGTATTCGGTGGAGTTGAAATATGTAAACTAAGTTTTCCTATAGCGATTCGTACGTGTTCTGCTCCATGATGAAAATGGATGGTTCTTTTTTTTGTTTTTGTTTTAATGTTGACAATAGATTGAGTTGAACGGAAACAAGGGGGTGAGAATTGCACGTACATACGCTATACGAGAGTGATAAGTAGGTAGCATGTTTACGTGTGGAACAAATGTTGTGATAATGAACTTTTTGAAGGCTAATAAAGAGTTAGGAAAGAGAAGGCGGTGAGAAAAAAATTATTTATGGGTTTATTGGTTCCTTGTTATGTGTGTGTATATGTGAATAAACGTTCAACAAATTAAAAGCGACGAAGTAGATTTGAATAGGTACCTAAATAGCTTTTTTTCAAATGAATTTAAGCAAGATGAACAAGGTTTTGTTTTCCGATCATTGACTTATTTATAGATATTAACATACATTTATGTTGGCATATTAATTTGAAACGACCAATAAATTCTACATATTTTTTGACATACATAAGTCAAAATTTTAACTTTTTAGATTAATATTATATTTTATACAAAAATTAAAAATATTTGTAGATTTTTTAAAATTAATTTTTTAATAACTTTACTAATCAAATAAATATTTTGACTTGACACTTTGCTTTTGAAGTGACGACATGTAAATCGTGGTACACACTATCGATCCTGAGTGGCAGTTTTCTTCACAAACGATAGTGTTTAGTGTGTACATGTACAAATGTACATGCTGAATTGCTGAATGATGGTTTTTCACTTTCAAATTTGTTTGATATTGGTGTTTGATCGATAGTTAGGTACACACATCACACGATGTCATTCATCAAACGTGTTCTTCTTGCATGTTTTAATTCCACTACCAACTCCAACTTTTGTCTATTAATTTCTTTTAATTTTCATAATTGCAACAAAATCTAAGCACAAGCGATTTTCTCCTGATTAATTTTTTAGGTAACCGAATGCTTGTATTTTATTTGTATTTTGAGACGCGTTTCGAAAGTAATTGAAATTGTTATTGTAATTGTAATTGTAATTGTAATTGTAATTGTAATTGTAATTGTAATTGTAATTGTAATTGTAATTGTAATTGTAATTGTAATTGTAATTGTAATTGTAATTGTAATTGTAATTGTAAATGTAATTGTAATTGTAATTGTAATTGTAATTGTAATTGTAATTGTAATTGTAATTGTAATTGTAATTGTAATTGTAATTGTAATTGTAATTGTAATTGTAATTGTAATTGTAATTGTAATTGTAATTGTAATTGTAATTGTAATTGTAATTGTAATTGTAATTGTAATTGTAATTGTAATTGTAATTGTAATTGTAATTGTAATTGTAATTGTAATTGTAATTGTAATTGTAATTGTAATTGTAATTGTAATTGTAATTGTAATTGTAATTGTAATTGTAATTGTAATTGTAATTGTAATTGTAATTGTAATTGTAATTGTAATTGTAATTGTAATTGTAATTGTAATTGTAATTGTAATTGTAATTGTAATTGTAATTGTAATTGTAATTGTAATTGTAATTGTAATTGTAATTGTAATTGTAATTGTAATTGTAATTGTAATTGTAATTGTAATTGTAATTGTAATTGTAATTGTAATTGTAATTGTAATTGTAATTGTAATTGTAATTGTAATTGTAATTGTAATTGTAATTGTAATTGTAATTGTAATTGTAATTGTAATTGTAATTGTAATTGTAATTGTATGTATAGTTGTAATTGAAATTGAAATTGAAATCGTAATTGGAATTGTAATTGAAATCGTCATTGGAATTGTATATTTAATATTCTTCTTGGTTGTGAATGTAAATACATGGTCACGTAGTCCCTTTATTAAGGGGATGAACTAAGATTGAGAATGGCTGCCTCGTGACGATTACTAACTTTATAAAATAGAAACGGACACAAAACTGTGTGTGTGTAATATTTTCTGCGCCTGGACAATAGAATGCGGAGGACGTTGTGGCTTCATAAATGCAGACATTCAGTGCTCTTATATTTTCAGCACATGTCTTGTTGCCTACACGAATGGTCCCACTGTGCAGAACATGAAAGATTATTGTGACATTGACAATGTTAATGATATTTGACAGACATTTCTACCTTCAGCATCTCACTAAGTATTGCTTCTGGCGTTCATCTTGATAAAACTTTTTTTGCAGGAAATTTAATTTACGACTTTTCCGCTAATACGCTTAGTATTCAAATTATTCACGAAAAGCTACAAAAAGGGACTGGCGGAATAGGACTACTCAAGAGGTTATAAGAGAATCGATCGGAAAAGGGACCATGCAGCCGCTCGACGACGTCCAACTTTCTCACATAAATCATTTAGCTGATTTCATTACCTAATATAAAAAATTAGAAACTGAAATATTATTTTGCAAAAATGCTATTGGAAATGTTACAAAAATGTATTTTGAAATATGAGAAATAGACGATCAGATTGCGATGATCTAAGTCATCATGCTGAATGAAAATAAGATTTTACTATTTAATTTTTGATTTCTTTAAGTTTTTTGAATTTAATTAGTTTTCATATTCCATTAAATATCTTTTATTATTATCTCTTTTATTTGCTAGTATATTTTTTTTGCAACATTTTAATTACCTTTATTATTTTGCAAATTCTATAAATAAAGGCCTGACGAAAGGGATAAATATTCTCGATACGTTGCAAAATTAAAAAAAAAAAATGACTACAGAAGAAATAATAATTCTCCTAAATAGATAATGCTACAACTACAAGTGCTTGGATTAAGCGAATAATAAACAACAGCACATTTTTTGTTTATTATGAGCTGTTGTGGTTTATTATCTAAAAAAAACATGAAAAATTTCTTTCGGATTTGAATTTAATGCGCAAATCGATAGCAGGGGGTTCACACTGTTTATTGTTATTGAAATTAAAAAAAAAGGTTCGAAACCAGTTGTTCATTAATACAAGTTTTGACAACAATGAATGTATAAATTCCATTTTATCAACTGAAATATTTCCTTCTACATTTTTTAAAATCCATTCCCACTGTTTATTCATCGTTTTCACTTCATAAAATGTAGATGTGCATTTAAAAATGATTAATGGATTAAATTAAGCTTAACGACGTTCACAGACAAAAATTATTTGTGCTAAAATTTTAAACAAATAAATCCTCAGTTGAAGAACACTCAGAACTCCGTGCCTCAGCGAAATTGTTTTTGTATCTTCTCGTGAAATAAAACAAAAATCAGTTGTTCATGAAATATGAATATTTACTCAAGTGCCCGTAATCAGTTGCTTATTCGCCTCACGTAAATCTTATCTTAATTAAATTCTTTAACTTGTTTGAAGAAAATGTTTTTTGTTTTTGTTTTAATCTTACATTTCATACATATTGGTGAGATTAAATCGCAAGTTTAATGATAAAATCTTTTTACCGCTTTCGTTTACTTTCACTCTTTTGTCCTTACTGTCTAACTGATGGTCGGAGACAAAAAGTGGGTAGACAAAAAATATTAAGCTTGATATTTTGATTTTTTTAGATTTAAAACAAATAAATATACCTATACATTTTCCACCACGACAGCTCGTGGAGAACTGAGGCCTAGTGACTTTCAACTCATAACCATTCCTATGTTTTTGTGTTATCGGCATGAATGGGAAGCGAAACGTGACAACCACTTACCTATCTAAGAAAACCACTTGATTCCATTATTTTTCGCTTAAAGCAATAACAATTCGTAGTCATTGGTAAACGTAATTCGGACCAACGAACTTACTCCCAAGAGAGTTAACTACCACTAGTCAAAGTGAACTCCCAACAAATCTATCAGTGGCGCTAAGTTCGTGAGTTAGGTTTTATGGGAATCAATTCATATGAACTATGTCCGAATAGAACTAGCTCCCAATCAGAATAAGTGGTTGTAAATTAATTTTCAATCTATTTTGGTGAAGAATCTGGTTCCTCTTCGGCTTTATTGGTCATTAGTTGTGCAGTAGAACAGTAGAACAAGTTAGTAAAAACAATTGAATGAATTAATTTTCAATCGCGTAGGCTCATAACCATAACTCTTCGGAACCATAAAATGTATTTCTTTACAACTTAAGAAGAATA